>CM042865.1:1800300-2400300 GCA_023658055.1 Thaleichthys pacificus
CACATACGCCCCTAGAACTGCCCCTCAACCAACCTAAACCCTCAAGGAAGACAAGGAAAAACTCCCAGAAAAAATGGAAGAAACCTTGGGAGGAGCAATTCAGAGAGGGATCCCCTCCTCCAGAGACGGTTGGTGAGAGAGAGGAGCAGAACACAGGCTTAACATAGTCATACAGTGTCAATGGGTTTTTAAACACAAAAATCCATTGTTCAATCTTTATAGATGTAGGACAGGACCGGGAGACTCGCGACCAGGTCCAGCGTTGGCCGACCGACGACCAGGCAGGTGCTGACAGCTCAAACCCCCCACACCACAAGGGATGTGTGTGGTGGGGGGGGAAGGGGGACACACACACACACAGAGAGAGGAGAGCAGGGATTAGAGAATGCCAGGAGCAGCTAACAGTTACAGTCATAATAGAATGAGGTGAGATCCCCACCGGTCAAGTGTGGACTAGTGCAGCAATTTAACTGAGCAAAGAGGGATATTTGATGCAGCCCCACACACCAAGACAGCGACAGCCCCCCTCGGTTGGAACATGAAATCTGTTCCAGGAGAGAGAACTCTAAAATAAGTTACACTTATACGAATAAGGATGAAAACAACCCGTCCCCCGTTGTCTCCAACCAACATACTTACCTTTAGCAATCGTAGAATTGACTAAACAAGAACGTTTTTAACCTAATTTTAAATGTCGAAACAGTATCAGACTCCTTGATTGAGACAGGTAATTTGTTCCAGAGAAGAGGTGCTCTATATGAGAACGCCCTACCTCCAGCTGTTTTTTTCTTAATTTTGGGAACCACCAGATAGCCGGCATCTTGAGATCTAAGTGTCCTTGCCGGGCAATAGGGTGCAAGGAGACCGGAGAGGTACAGTGGAGCCAATCCATGCAGAGATTTGTAGGTTAGTAGTAGAACTTTGAAGTCAGCTCTGGCTTGGATAGGGAGCCAGTGTAGAGAGACAAGAGTAGATGTTATGTGATCAAACTTTCTTGTTCTAGTCAGTAGTCTAGCAGCAGCATTCTGCACCCGCTGTAAATTTTTTAGGTAGGTAATTGGGAGGCCAGAGAATAAAACATTGCAGTAGTCCAATCGGGACGTAACAAATGCATGTATTAGTTTTTCAGCATCATCCTTTGAGAGGAATTTTCGTATTTTGGCAATATTACGTAGATGGAAAAATGCAGTTCTG
Organism: Thaleichthys pacificus; assembly: GCA_023658055.1. Taxonomy (NCBI): domain Eukaryota; kingdom Metazoa; phylum Chordata; class Actinopteri; order Osmeriformes; family Osmeridae; genus Thaleichthys; species Thaleichthys pacificus. The sequence goes on from CM042865.1 coordinate 1,801,495, forward strand.
GTGATTTGCTTAATATGGTACTCAAACGAAAGGTCTGGGTCCATTGTGACTCCTAAATTTTTTACCAGCTGGCTCTGAGAGACTTTGACGCCGTCTAGGTCTAAGGTCAGATTGGAAAAATTATTTCTATATTTTTTAGGACCGAAAATTTGAACCTCGGTTTTATCCGAATTAAGGAGAAGGAAATTTGCAGTCATCCAAGCTCTCACGCTGGAAACACATTTTTCCATAGCATGTGGAAATTCTCCAGACTTTATAGACATATATAGCTGAGTATCATCTGCATAACAGTGAAAATGTACCCCAGAACTTCTAATTATGTTTCCTAAAGGCAGCATATAGAGCGAGAATAACAGAGGGCCTAGAACTGAACCCTGTGGTACTCCGTATTTTACAGTGGAGCTCCTGGATGAGCAGCCATCATAGTGGACATATTGTGATCTATCAGATAGATACGATCTAAACCACTGAAGTGACGTACCAGAAATCCCAACATAGTTCTCAATACGTTCCAGGAGAATCTCATGATCCACAGTGTCAAAAGCTGCACTTAGGTCTAGAAGAACCAGGACAGAGATAGAGCCTGCGTCAGAGGCTAACAGTAGATCATTAACTACCTTGGCTAATGCAGTTTCAGTGCTGTGGTGGAGACGAAATCCAGACTGGAGAGGTTCATAAAGCTGATTTGTGGAGAGGTGCTCAGTGAGCTGTTTTGCCACAGCCCTTTCTAAAATTTTGGAGAGAAATGGCAAATTTGAAATTGGCCTGTAGTTGCTAAGACAACCTGGATCCAGGTTTGGTTTTTTAAGGAGGGGCTTAATAATAGCTTGTTTGAAATCGTTGAGGACTTGGCCAGTTACAATAGATTCATTAATAATACTAAGCATGGGCGGTCCAATAATAGGGAGAAGTTCCCTACAGAGTTTGGCAGGGAGGGGATCGAGGAGGCAGCTAGTGGGTTTCGAGGAGTCTATCAGCTCGATGAACGCTTCCATAGAAATAGGGTTAAAGTGAGTGAGAGCCTCAACATGCAGCATGCTTGGTATAGAGGAACATTCAGTGTTGATGGCCACTCCTCCAGGACTAGTCTGTAGTTTGTCCCTTATTGCATAGATTTTTTGGTCAAAGAAATCTAAGAACTCATTGGGAGAGAAATCTGAACTAACACAGAGTGTACTTTTCTTAGTGAGTTTTGCAACAGTATCAAATAGGAACTTAGTATTGTGTTTGTTCATACTAATCAACTTAGAGAAATATTCTGATCTGGACCTGATGAGGACTTGCTTGTACTCCATTTGGCTGTCCTTCCAGGCCAGGCGGAAAACCTCCAATTTGGTGGTACGCCACTTATGTTCTAGCTTTCTAGTGGACCTCTTGAGAGTGCGAGTTTCCTCTGAATACCATGGAGCCAGTTTCTTGTCTTTTCTTTTGCTTGGTTTGAGCGGGGCAACAGAATCTAGGGATAGCTGAAGAACCAAATTCAGATCCCTTGTTTTAGCATTTAATGATTTATTTGGGACGTCAAGTGCTTCTAGTGCAGCGGGTAGAATATTAGCCAGTTCCCGAGCTGTGTTTGGGGTTATGCAGCGGCTAGTAGAAATATTCTGAGTGCCTCCAGGGCTCTGGCAGAGGTCCATTTTGAAGGTGACCAGGCAATGGTCTGATAATATAGGATTGTGGGGGTGGACAATGACGTCACTAATCTTGATTCCCCGCGTGAGAACTAAATCCAATGTATGCGAGTGAAGATGGGTAGGTTTGGAAACCACCTGAGTGAGACCTGTGGAATACATTAGAGCAGTAAAGGCCTTACTTAAAGGATCTTTTGGGCCATCCACATGAATATTAAAATCACCCATAATTAAGATGTTATCAGTATATGTCACAAGATCAGCACTAAAATCTGCAAATTCCTCCAGGAAGAGGGAATACGGGCCGGGGGGCCGGTATAGAGTAACTATACAAAATGAGGGAGGGGGGGCAGGAGTAATAGCATTATTCCTTTTTAAAGTAGTTGGTGGTTTCATGCAAATTATTTCAAATGATTTAAAGGTATTTACAGATTTTAGGCTGAGGTTGAAGCTAGCTTCATATATCATAGCAACACCACCACCTTTCTTTGATACACGAGGGATGTGTGAGTACGCAAAATCCGGAGGCGATGCTTCATTCAGGGGGGAATACTCGTCAGGTTTTAGCCAGGTTTCGGTGAGCCCAATCAGGTCCAGGCTGCATTCAGACATCAGATCATTAATCAAAACGGCCTTTGTGGATAGAGATCTGACGTTTAGGAGCCCAACATTCCAGTATGGGTTTTTGGCAGCTTTAATCGTAGGTAATTCTTCTGAGAAGGTGGCACTGTCGGCAGAAAACTTAGTAGGAAGAGCAACGGGGGAACAAGGCTGAATACATATTAAATTGGTATAATTCCGAATACTTAAAGGCCGAAATTTGGAGAAAGGGCGGGGGACCGACACCGTCTCAATGGGAAGAACGACATCAGCAACCTCACTGGCTACACTACAAGCTAGGCTATCGGGCCCCCAACAGCTCACAACATACCTATCAACAAACCTATCAGACTCTCTAAGAGACTGGCCCGGCTTGTTCTAGTGAGTGTCAGGCCTGCTCTAAAATAGCTTCAATATTCCTAGACAATAGAAAAGCACCTCTCCAGCTCGGATGGAGCCCATCACTTTTCAACAAGCCAGGTTTGGCCCAGAAACGAGACCAATTATCTACAAATCCTGTTCTAAGCAGAAGCGAGCCAACCAGCGGTTAAGAGAGACAAGTCTGCTGTAGATCTCATCAGTCCCCCTAACAGGTAGTGGGCCAGAGACTATTACTCGATGCCGACACATCTTTTGAGCAAGGTCACATGCCCGAGCTATATTAACCTTCGTGACCTCTGACTGCCTCAGCCTAACATCATTGGTGCCGACATGAATGACAATATTTTCATACCTATCATCAGTGCGTGCGCCATGTGCCTTAGCTTGGGCATTTGCCTTAGCCCTAGTGCTAGCCAGCACCCTAAGATTAGCTTCTATGTCGGTAGCTCTGGCCCCAGGTACACAGTAAACTGTCGCTGGTTGCTCCAATCTAATGTTACGAGTGATGGAGTCACCGATCACTAACGTCTGAGGAGTCCCACTCCCACCATGCTGCAAAGGCGAAGCCGGTGGGGCTAATCTTGAGTCCTCCCTAGCGCTAGGACTCCCTGTCGGTGATGTTGCGCCAGTCGCATCTAAAGTTACTAGCATACGTTCTTCCTCAAGCGACTGGACGCGACTCTCTAACAGAGTCAACTTTTCGAGCAAAATGACACATGTAGAACAATGTGAGTGGGTGTGAGACATTATAGTTAACTTACGTTAATAGTTTATGCCAACCAGGATAATCCGTCAAGAGTGTTGAGTTGGTTGGCTAGTTCAACAGGAACGGTAGCGTCGGGCTCCAAGCCACAGTCCTTAGCCAGCTTCGACGGATCTCTGGTGAAAACGAACAAGGCGAAGCTGATGCACATCTTGCAGGATGAGATCAGCCCACCTGCAGAAGTGAGTGTAATTCCTGATGGTTCTGTCTGGATTTGGGATGCTATGGCTCTGGTGCAGCAGCTGAAGCCTCAACCTACCTTTGGGCTATTCGCTGACCATGTGCTGAGGACACGTAGTCCAATCTGCCAAGGCAACAAAGTCCACTGAGGTTCATTTTGTATGTGACAGGTACAGCAACCTCAGCATTAAAAATGCTGAGAGAGGAAGACGGGCAGAACAGGGATTTCAAAAAATCTGGAATTTACGGTAATGAACAAAAAACACCAAAACAATGGAAAAAATATCTGGCATGTGGGGAGAACAAGGAACATTTACAAAATTATCTATTTGAACATTGGACCACGTCTGCAACGACTGAAATTGGGAATGTGACAGTCATCATGGCACATGGCAGCAAATGCCATGCCATCCGGATGAATACAACCATAGAAATCCAAGAGCTCAAGGAGCTTGAAACTAACCAAGAAGAGGCAGACACCAGGATGCTGTTGCATGCCGCTCATGCCTCAAAAACCTGGACCAACATTGTTATAAAGAGCCCAGACACAGATGTCTTTGTTCTTGCACTGTCTTTTTGTAGCCGCATCAATAATGCAAACCTGTACTTCCACACTGCGAAGGGGAGAGAGTCCCAAATAACGGATGTCACAAAGCTGCACAGTCATCTTGGACAGGAGAAGTGTGATGCCCTTGTAGGTCTCCATCCATTTACAGGGTGTGATACAGTCAGTGCTCTGCATGGTGTTGGGAAAATTAAGGCATACCGAAAACTAAGTTCCAAAGAAGAATACATCGACCTATTTCGGCAATTAGGAGAGAGTTTCACACCATCCGAAGACCTCAAACAGGCACTGGAGGCATCCTGTATGGAGTGACCTCTCAGGACATTAATAAGGCCAGGGCTGCAATGTTCAAGTCGGGCAGATGCTCTGAGCAGGACTTGCCTCCAAATCAAGACTCTCTGCAAAAACACATACAGCGGGCAAGTTATCAGGCTGCAGTGCACAGGAGGAGCCTGGAGTGTTACCCAGACATTCCTCCTCCAATCAATCATGGCTGGAAGATGGCTGGGGAGCTCTGAGGTCGACTGGATGTCACTTCCACCAGCTCCAGAGGCAATCCTCGAACTTGTTCACTGCTCCTGCAAAAAAACTAATTGCGTCAAGGGAAGATGTACATGCAAAATGTATGAGCTGCCATGTACTAACCTCTGTAAGTGCACAAACTGTGACAATAGAATAATAGAGGACTAGGTGCTCAGGAGATAAATCCCTACAGTATCCAAATTTTCCCTTCTCCTTTCCTTTTCCCCCCTTGATTAAATATTTCTTAGACTATAACGTTTTGTGTTGCGTGGTTTATGAGTCTACCATCGACTCCATACAAGGTGTATACAAGGGTATTAACAAATAGCATAAGCTAGCTAACAGTAGGCAATCCTATGTAGTACAAACTACGGCTCGTTAGCGAACTAAAACTATTTCTAAACCGACAGACGGTTTAGAAAACAAACATGTTTTAAAACGGCCTTATAATGATCAAATTATTACTTACAACACGTCTCCGTTTCAATGGGTTGGAGCTGTCGCGGCAGCAGTGAAATATGTCAATATTAGCTATTAGCTGAGTAATGGGTGAAACGGGTGTCAATGTGACTGCATCTGATTGGTTAATAATGTTCTTACGCCAGTATTCCATCGTGTTATTGGTTGGATCTGATTTAGTAGGCCACTGTGTTTGCCGGTGAGTTTAACAAACTTTATACGATGGTTTTGACAAAATGTGCAACTAATTTTAGCTGGCAACAACTGGTTTCTCGTTAGAAATAATATAATTAACTCAACTTGAAAATTCCAGCTAGTCCCAATTTAAATTATAAAGTTGAACAGATACAGGGCTTCGGCCCACCACCTATATGTCCCGTAATCTAATAGAAGAAGGGTAAACTGGACAGTGTATTAATATTGAACAAATATACTGGAATTTGATTTATTTGAGTAAAATCAGAGCAAGAATGGTTTAAGTAAGCTTCAATTACATTTATATTTAATAACATTGCAAATTAATTCAATTGATCTAAAGGCAAATATGCAAAATAATTACCAAGTTACTGCGTTCGTTTGAGTTTTCTGCATGTGCCACCTTGGCCTTTCTACAATGTCTTTGCATCTCAAACTGTTAAATTGGGTTTCTTGGAATCAAAACTGGCAGACCATTAGATTTTTTATGTATCGATAATTGTAAAATATACTGGGATTATTCAAATGTACTAACATTAATGATTTCTCCCACATATTTTCACAGACAGAATACATCATTACTGCCAAGTTCTACTGACCAGATGGAATTGCTGAGGAACTGATACAGAGACAAACAAAAAGGTGAAGCAGTAATATCATTGGACTCCTGGAATAGTTAAGGACCAAAGAACAAGAAGAACTTTGGCCAGAGGAATTAAGCAGTTACTGCTAGGACAAAACATTAACACCCGTGCACATGAGATGGTCATGCAAAATATGTGAATTTACCTCATCAAAACTATTGCAATTTCTTACACATTATAGATTGAAGCATGGCCATTGGGGTCGAAGCCAGTCACTACCCTGCCTATACCTAGAATGCCCTTGTACTTTCAAGACTTGGAATGCACTTCGCCCGCATTTGTCTAGGCATCACAATGAGTCCATAGAGTCAGACCACATCCAGTCTTTTACATGTTTAGTTTGTAATTCTTGCAGTTTCCACTCAGAAAAGCAATATTTTGAACACCTTAGAGGCCATTTAAGGAAGTACGAAACTGCATTGTGTTTTTCAAAACTGTGATCATAGCACGAACATCTATTCAACGTTTGCTTCTCATAAAAGCAAGAAACATACTCCCCACTCTTGAAGATGTTAAGACCACAGTCTTTAAAACATATCAGAGTCAAAGACCTGAAGAAAGTGACTTGATTGAAAGTGAAGACAATTTTGAGCCTCTTGTTGAGGAAGATGAGGATTTAACTAATGTAATTATTGATAAACTGGGTGGCCTGTTTCTTAAATTAGGAAGCATTTTCAATGTTTCTAACAGATGCATAGATGAAATTGTAGAGGAGTTTCAATTCATTACAAGCTCAGCATCAGGCCCAGTTATTAAAGATATTGTTCAAACAACTTTGAGAAAGCACATTTGCAATATTGATGATACTGTGGTATCAGAATTGGTGGAAAATATTTGCCATTTGAACCCAGTAAGTGCAGCTTTGGGAGCAGATGGACCTTTAAGCACATTTTACAAGAGAAGTAGCTTCTTAAAGGAACATTTTTCCATTATTGAGCCAGTTGAGTACATCCTTGATGAGAAGGAGAGAAAAACATTCCAGTATGTATCGATCTTGTCAACATTGTCACAACTTTTGAGCAAAAGAGATATTCAAGAAAAGGTCATTCAGAACAGAAAAGATTGTGATGGTTCATCTGCATACAAGTCTTTTCATGATGGGTCACACTTCAGAGAAAATGTTTTTTTGTCCGTAGATGAGTTAAAACGTTAACTCATTCTATATATCGATGATTTTGAAGTGTGTAACCCACTAGGGACGTCCCGTAAGAAACAAAGTAACTGCGGTTTATTGGGTGTTGGCAGACGTTCCCGCTTTATCAAGATCTACACTGACATCCATTTATCTAGCTGTGCTTTGTAAGGCAGATGATGCAAAGAGATTTGGATATCCTACAATACTAGAGCCATTATTAACAGATCTGAAAAGTTTGGAGGATGATGGACTTTATGTGCCCTGTTTGGGAAAATTAATCAAAGGCACTGTGTTCTGTGTAACTTGCTGACAATCTTGGAGCTCATTCGATTGGGGGCTTTGTTGAAAGCTTCTCATGCTCACACTTTTGTCGCTTTTGTATTGGGGAGCGTTCATTGATTCAGCAATTTGAAGTGAGATCAGGAGCCTTTCCTCTAAGAACAAAGCATCAACATAACCTGCACATTCAAACGGCATTGTCTGATCCTACCCTAACCCATTGCAACGGAGTGAAAAGACCATGTGCTATCTCTTACAGACTGAGCCATTTTCATGCAACATCAGGTTACCCTCCAGATGTGTTACATTATTTACTTGAGGGTATTGTACCCCTGGAACTGGCACTGTGTTTAAATATTTTGTTGAAGAAAAAAATGTTTTCCATTGCTGAGCTAAATAGTTCCATCAAACAGTTTCCATATAAATGGAGTGACAAAACCAACTGCCCACAAGCTGTTCCACTGAACTTTGCCTTGAAGAAAAGCATTGGAGGCAATGCACATGAAAACTGGTGCTTATTGCGGCTGCTGCCTTTTATGGTTGGAGGCAAAGTGCCTGAGGATGAGAAAGCGTGGCTGCTGTTAATGACACTGAAAGATATTGTTGAGATTGTTATGTCTCCAATGCAAACAGTTCAGAACATAGGTTATCTTGATAATAAGATTGGGGAGCATCGCAATAGATTCTTTGAATTGTTTCCAGAACGAAAACTCACTCCAAAACAACATTTTCTGGAGCACTAGCCTTTGCTGATGACAGCTTTTGGTCCTCTTGTGGCTTTATGGACCATGAGGTTTGAAGCTAAACATAGCTTCTTTAAGAAGATTGTACGACAAACTGGATGTTTTCGAAATATTTTGATGTCACTTGCAAAGAAGCATCAGTCTATGATTGCATACAATCTACATGGTGCAAATATTCAGAAACCAGCTTTATGTGTTTATAAAATGACACGAGTAGCAGTAGATGTCCTGAAAGATAACAAAACAGAGTTCATGACCAGGAAGTTCCCAAATGAAGTGGCTGTAGATGTGGCAAATAAGATTGACTTTTTGGGCACTATCTATTGTGTTGGAATGATGTTGCCTTTTGGTTCAACTGGAGGACTGCCTGACTTTGCACAAATAATACAAATTATCATTGTGCGTCACAGCCTTTTCTTTGTTGTCAAGTTACAAAGTGCCTGGTACAATGAGCATATAAGAAGCTTCAAAGTAGAATCAACATCCAACATTCAAATCCTTGAGCAACACCAACTGACAGACGTCTACCCCCTGGCTGCATACAACATGGCAGGAGAACAAATGGTTTCTCTTAAACACAACATTTACATATCATAGGTAATATAGTCTACTTCATTAATAACACATTTAACTTATTCTTTCATTTTATGTATTACAGTCCTGATGGGTTTTTAATGTTTTAAGTTGAGGCAATTGGTGTATTACTCTGTTAATGTTGTTAGTTGTATAGTTGTAGTAAAAACCTGTAGGCTACTGTGTGTGTTAGATTTCTCAAAGTACTGCAAACTTTTTTTATTACTAACCTGTCCGTCATCTCTTTCCTCTCTCGTCTCTTCCCTCCCTCCTTCCCCTCCTAGCTTGCTCAAGACGACCAGGATGTCTACACCAGCCCATTTGCGTGTCATAGTAGAGGCTCACGACGTCCGCAAGTTGACTTTACCCTCTGGTATCCCTGATAAGGTTGAGGACCTTGTTTCAGTCATCAAAGAACATTTTGAACTTCAAGGGAATTTTAATGTTTTGTACCAAGACAAATACTTTGATGACCAGTTCTTCACTCTGACCACAACTGCAGAGGTAAAAGACAAAGACACATTGAAAATAGTCCAAGTAGAGGATTCATTTATTCTAAACTTGTCTCATGTTGATGAGTCAGACATGAGCTTGACTCCAATACCATCAGATCGGTCTGTTACCTCAAGATCATTGAATCAAAACTCTGCTGATGAGAGTTGTTCAGGCAGCTCAATAGACACTGTTCAGTTGTCCTCATCACCTGTGTGCCGTGCTGACCCCTGGCCTGCTCGCTTTACCATACCAAAACTCTCCCATGATGTGGAAAGGATTCTTCAAACAGCAAACAAAACTTATCATGATGGCGGTGCACTCTTCCAAAACCCAAGTGTGAAATCTGATATCCTGCAGGCTCTCGCAGAGGGAATATTCCACTATACAGCTTATCCCACCAGTTGCAGAAGCTCTTGTAGAGAAATACCCATGCCTCAAGGAACCTGGATCATTTGCTGGCTTGTATGGCTGGCAACAGAGCCTCAAATACAAGATGCACAATTATCGCACCAAGTTGAGAAACCGTGAACTCTCATGCCCTGAGCTTGAAGTCAACTCCTTAAAAAGGAAGCGACTGAGTGACAGGGCCCCTGCCAAGAACATCAAGAGACCCAAAAAAGCAGAGGTAAATTATATGCCTCCCCATCCACTTGGAGAAAGTGAAGAAAGTCTGGAGAAGTAGAGAGTTGACCTTCTTTGCGAAGTAAAAAATAAACATAATGAAAAGATCATTGCTGAAAAAATGGCAAAAACCTTCTTGAGTCGAAGACATGAAGTTGTCAATCTCAGCCCTTGTATCAAAGATTTCATGGAGAGATGGCCCGCGTTGTTCGGTGAGGCTCGGGTAAGCAAGTTCATTTATTTTTTTTGAAAGATAATTTTGCATTAGAATTGTGACAGGTAGCATCATTTGGAAGGTTGTTTCTCATGTTCTAACCAGGTCCCCTATCATGTCACTTAACTTTAGATAGCGGAGGAATTCCAAAGAATTACAGCCATCCCTCTCTTGCAAACGTTCATGAAGAAACTTGACAGCTACACACCTCGACTGCTCAACACCATGAGAGCCAAGGGAGGAGTTCCAGGTACAAAGATACAGCCAATACTGGATACACTCAATCAGGTAATTGTTGAGTAGGCACATAATTCACAGTTAGTGAATTATCACTTTGTGTAACAAGTCTTGTAAGAATTTGCGGACCTTTTGCAGATTAGTGGACCTGACAAGTGCTTCAGAAATGTTCAACTTCACCCATGCTAAACTTCTCAATTCAATGCAGCAGGGTTTCAGCAATGGAGGCAGTTAATCCACATTCTTCATAAATAAGTGTATACTGGCATTTGTATTGGGTGATTTTGCATTAAAATGTTTCCTCATTATTACTCCAGGCTAGGGTGCAAGTACAAATTCATGTCATCCACCTTTGTCTCGTCATGCACCTTTCAATTGGCCGGGTGACTGTTAACAGAGACCATCAGGTTATATAAATAAATAGCCCCCTTGCTAGGTCTACTAGCATATCCAGCATGTCCATGTATGATCACACCTAACATTGTTTTTTTTAACAGAGAGACAAGACGGGATGCAGTCATCCGCAGTCTCATCGAGTACCTTGGAGAGAGTGGTGTTGAGTTTTTCGTAGACAGTCAGGTATGTCCTTTTAAGAGCAATGTGTTTAATCAAGATTGGTTGAATAAGGTTTAAAGTTTTTCACCACAAGCCGATATTAATGTTGTTTCTTCTGTTATGTTTCAAAAGGAGGCTGACCGACATAAAAACACTCATCACGTCTTGAAAGTACTCGTTGTACATGCTGCCACTGATGAGGATCCCGTGGATGTTTCCATCATTATTGAGGGTAACGAGGTGCTGACTAAATGTGACAACACAGCAAAAGCTTGCACACTGCTGATGGGACTGCTGTATGCACTGAATCTGGAATACCCTGCAAAGCTCAAGTACACATTTGAGGTCTTCCATAAACTTTTTTTTGAGCTTGACGGGATCAAGCTGTCCTCAAAAGTCCAGTCACTGAGGACCAAGTTGCTGGCTTGAATGTTGGTAACCTCACCATTGAAAGACTTTCGGTAGTGGTTTAACTACTTTATATATATTTTGTTTTTTTTACTACATTTGGGGAATATTGCCATTGAGGGCCAAATGTTTTGTTTGTACAGTGGTCTATACAAGTTTTCTAAAATGCCATAAAGTATCTCCAACCATTGTAGATGAGGATCAGTAAAGGCCGATATATGCTTCTGCGTTTTTCGAAAAACAGACACATGGGAACGCCCTCGTCTCCGTGGAACGCCCTCTACGAGCTCTCCGTCAGCCCTCGGAGAGCTCGACGTGCACCTCCTGAATTTTCTAACTATCCGTCGTAATTTCGGAGAGCTACGGAGACCCCCTTGGCTGTGATTGGTCAGTATTAAGAACCGCTTGCGTCAGGGGCGGGGTTGCCGTGATAAACAGGACGAACAGAATCCTTTGACCGCCATTGCTGTATGTTTTTACAATTCATATTTCAGCTAAACAGTACATCAGCATCTGAATTAAAATGTGACAAGAAATGGGCAGTGTAGTTGCTGAAAATGTGCGTATTTTATTGATGAAACGGCTAATTTGTCAATTTGCTCCGACTTCTCGATAACCTAGGTAAATAAACAGTCCACGACGACTTACAAAAAACCGTTGCGCCACCTACTCTTCTGGCGGTGAATTGTTTTCAGCACCCACAGCCTACGGAGAACCATAAACGAAGTCTATCCGTGCGCCCGCCCATCCGTAAACGGAGACGCAGAAGCATATTTCGGCCTTTAGGGTTGAGAGTGAGTTCACAGCTGTTATTGGCCTACCTGTTTCTGAACGAGTAACACTTACATAGACAGAATTGAAACTTGATTTTTTGATGCAAGGTCATTGTGTACTTATGTTTGAATTCCAGCAATCTGCCAAAACTTTATCTAAAAATAAATCCAGATATTTTGCCACATTCAACAATTGTCTTTTATGGTTCATTTAATCAATCACGTTATTTCTGTCAGTTTGAAGTTCTTACACTAATACTGAACAAGACTCATAAATGCTCATTTTGTCCTTCCTTGTTTTTCACAGGACTTAATTTCAAGTTTCTTTTATTGTAAGTTACCACACCTAGTCACGGCATGTGGACTTTTGAGCGATCATTTATACTGATATAATTTAGTTAAAAAAATACTGACAACTGGGAGTTAATTGTTATTTAATTAATATATTTAAGTATTTTTTAATTTGACAATGAAGTAAAATGTACTACGTAAACTACGAAAAATTAAGTAAGCCTTACCTGATATACTTGGTGAATATTAATTGCTAATACTTTGTGAATATTAATTGTTAACACTGAGTACATTTTACTTAGTTTATGTGGTGTAATTTAAACACATTACATGGTGTTAAATATAAACAAAAAAAGTGTTTACAAATTGTTGCCTCAATTTTTTTGAGTAAATCTTAAACATATTTTTTTTTCAGTGTAACCAGTGAACCAGTCATAACCTCCCTAAACCTTATTGAAGTTCAAGAAAAGATCCTTCCCAAAGTTCAACTAAACTGACTGGTAAAACACCATCATTAAAATGCTCCCAAAGTCCAGCCATTATAAAGGATATTGAATAAATATCAACCTTGTAGACATATTGATGCATTTGCTGTCATCTCTCTGGATCCTCTATGGTGAACGCAGGCTTGTGGTCATTTACGGCAGGTCGCGTGGTTGCGAATTGCTCACAGTGCTGAAATGTGCGCTCAGAAAAAATTAGAGGGAACATTGGTGGTGACCCACACAGTCCACCATGTACGGTGAACATTTTGAAAACGTACAAATATCTTCTTATGACCCATGACTCCAATTGACTAAAAATGTTGTTTGATGTGTAGGCCACATGTAGTTATGCTTGCTATCGGAATAAGAGTGAATGCAATGAAGAGTGAACTCAATGCTCTGAGTTGGTGCATGTCAGTTTAGGAAAAGGTAGCCTATTAAACCTTGATGTGGCCCGGTAAAGTGAATGAATAATAGCGACGGGGCACAGGTTGAAATTATTAAATGTGGGTTGTTTTATTCCAGACTGCGTAATTGTGCAGCATTAATTGTGCCACATCCCGGGTCTACGGAGATGGCTTTAAACATGCAAAAAATGAGTTTCTATGGCAGCATAGACAACAGTAGCAGCCTCCTACAGGAAACATACACAAATATAACATTTATATTTAGCATACAACACAGCTGCTTCATTTCAATCACAAATATAAATGATGAATCTCTCTTCACAATTAACACAGTCCTGTTCGGATTAATGCATCCTGAGCACTATTCACATTGTCATTTAAACATTCACCGTAATGAACAAACATGCAAAAGTAATGAAACAAGTTACTCTTGCTGCTCTACATCGCAGATACCAATTTACACAAAGCACTTGTTGAACCCATTGTGTTCAGTAGAAAACCTGCCTTAACATTTCACAACCATAAAAGTTACATGAACATTAATCCTTTTAAATTAACAAAACTCCTTTCATGACAAATGAAAGTAAATCACTTACGATGATGTTCCACTGTTACTCGTAACTCGACAATACACACGGAGGGCCTATCAAGCACAGTTCTCTCCCCTCTTAATTCAACAAAAAGAAATACACTTTAACATCATAACACATATCATGTGTTTAATCCTTTTAGTTATTTATCTTTTCACAAGACTTACGCTCTTCGCGAAACAGTGATGATTAGCTCTCCACGAGGAGAAGTACCTCCACTCTAATCTGAGCTATCCTCTGATACCCAGAGTCATCCGTGTCACCAACCTGATATACACAGCTTTGTATGTCGTTACAAAGCTATATTTCCTATTATTTCTTTTTCTATAAACTTTTATGATCATATTTCAACTCTGCCTAAGCACCACCTTGCTTGCACTGTATATTGCATTGACGGCATCTGACCTCTCGCGGTGCTCCCGGGTAGAACGGTAACTTGCAGGCCTGTCTCTTAAAGGGCCAGCGTGACATTGGATGTAAGCCTTTGATAGGCGGTCTTACTATTTGAATCTTTCCACTTTGCCCCACTTTCCACCTGGTTACATTGAGGTAAAAAATAAAATACAATTAGATTGGAAGTCTCTTTTACTTGGATTTGACATTTAATTCATTTAGCAAGTTCTTTGACTCCATAACACAGTACATATGGTGTAAAAAAAACTGCAGTCTGATTTGCTGAAATTGCCAGCTTGGATGTTATCTTTACATATAGATTGGTTCTTGTGTTTACAGACAATGAGGATGCGCACGCAGCTTCAAGGATTGTGTACCATTTCACCTTTACTGTATATGTTCCCACCACCCTAGCCTGGTTCTAACCAGACTCTTGTACATTGCATTTGTACATAGAGTCTGGGCTCGATCCATTGACAAGTGTTAACTTCCTTGAAGGCGGGTACTCTATTGTAGTTTAAAACTACTGGATCTGCCCAGAGCCACTCTGGATCTGGCATTACCAATCGCTAGCGTTCGCCTTAGCCAACTCCATCACCTCTAACGGAGCTAGCTGGAAAATCAAACAAACCCTGTGGGCATCAAAGATTGTTCTTGCTCCGGCTTTAACTTCTGTATATTCGGCAGCATTGCCACAACGGACCGAAAGGCTTCGCTCGCATCTTTCTCCGCCACCATTACGTAACTACAACTCAAACTAGCGCACAACATCAACATCAACGTTGTCATTCTCAGCCACTGCCTCTGTTCGCTGATTGGCCGGTAAAAGGTTTACCGGAGACATCTGACCAATATACCTCAAGCCCAGACGCAGTACAGAAGCACAATGAAAATTGAGCGGAAGTACGTAGGAGGGCAGAGCCAGGCTACCACCACCCCCCCTTTCTGAATAAAGTTTGATTGATCTGATTTGTTGATTTCTGTTGCTATGAAAACCAGTTTAGCCAAGCTAACTAACATTGTTTTTAGCTAGCTTACAGTACCATTCAATCACTAACAGAACATGAATAGAAATAGCTTGCTAAACTGTGGCAGAACTGTGTTCCATCAACGTAGATTAAGGAAACGCCAGACTTATTCCCACAAGTCTCGCTTACTTCAGCGAGAGTTCCGTTCCATTAAGGTGGCTTATTCTATTTCTAGCCAAGTAACAAAGGAAACTTATACCTCTGATCTAGCCTGCTCCGTGTTTTTTGGGCTACTTCTAACCTCATGTGGCCGCCGCATTTATGCCTTGGCGTGACCTGCGCTGGGAAAGAGGGAAACATGGATGGGGAAAGCGTTTGGGCAGAGCATGCAGTAGTAGTACATAACCTACACACACTTCCTTTAGTAGTGTATCCTCACTTTCATAAAGTTATTGTTGTAGTCAAAGCTTTTGAAGAATGGATCTCTGCATGATGGGCCTGACCAGAGCACAGGTGGCCTTACAGAACATGCTTCAAAGTTGTCACTTTCAACTTCACAAGATGTCTGAAAGTTGGTATGCATGCCTTATTGCTCATGGGGAACAAAAGTCTCAAGAACCCAGAATGTCGGCAGCATGGACTTTTCTCTACAGTGACAAATTGTGAGGAATTTCAAAAAATGACTTAAAATCAGCCATTGCTCCAATTGTCTTGAAATGTTGTGTACATGTATGAAATACATCTCTATTTCATGTCAATTTTGAAAAATGTAATTGTTGAGGTGGAACCTATATCCTATATTTATTATTATTTATTTTCCCACCCCTAAAAAAACTTGTTCCCAATTGAGTTGCTTGTATTCAAGCGAACGTTCCGTTTGACGGTTTAGGCTGGAATTAAGTTTTTGTGGCAAAAAGTTCCTTGTGTGCACACAGGGAACTCAGTGCCAGCCTAACGTCATCACACGTTAGCAACGACGCATAGATACAACATTCTAAGACAGACAATGATATCAGCGAGCCCTCAGCATTAGTACCGTAGCTAAAAGTCTAGGAAAGTTGAGGCTACTTGGTTCCTCTTCGTTCTTTTGGTCTCATGTTCTTTTTGTCGTCTTTAATCAATTGCTTGACTAGTATCAAACACTGGTTAGGGGACAACTTTTTGCTTTTAAACTCAGATAAAACAGAAACACTAATTATTGCCCCTGAATGTAAAATCCTGCAGATAAAGCAGCATATTGGTGACTTAGGCTTATCTGTCCAGCTGAGTCTCAGGAGCTTAGGTGTTGTTTTTGATTCAGCTATGTCCTTGGGGCATCACTCTCAACCAGTGGTTCCCAAACTGGGGTGCGTGCACCCCTAGTGGTGCGCAGACTGACCACCGGGGGTGCGCGAGAGAATGTTTGTAATGGCGGGGGAAAGAAAATTGTCTCTTTTTTTTAACGTATTTAACAGAGGTAAACTTCACATGCCAAAGTTTTATTGAGAAATACAATTTCATGTTACAAGCTGTAAATTACTCATGATTTAATTTAATTTTACAAGCATGTCTGTGTCACAATAGCCCCGCCCTGTTCGTATTAGGCGCTAAAACGGCTAAGTTAGCTAATTCATTCATTCATATTCTTTGCTTACTACATTCATCAAAATGGACACCTGGTTGAAAACGGGCACTTTGAAGAAATCAAGGGACAGTAGCAGTGAGCCATCTACGTCCTTGGCATCTTCTGTGGAGATGTGCACCGACCACGGCGCTGAATATATGGAGAAACCCGACCAAACAGCCTCAGAGGATCATGAACGGGGTGAAGAGGCGGGAACAGAGAAACCTAACAGATGTGCTGAACAGAGAAACCTGGCGTTACCAGATGTGCTGGTCAAGAGAAATAGGCCTACATTGGAGAATGAGAAAATGTCAAGTAAGAAACGCAAATACAGTGACAGTTACATTGTTTTCGGGTTTACATGGATTGGTGACGCAGAAAGTCCAAACCCGCAATGTGTAGTCTGTGGTGAAGTTTTAGCCAATAGCAGTCTCAAGCCCTCATATATGGTCCGGCACTTACAAACCAGACATAGTCAATTACAAGACATGCCTGCAAGTTTTTTCCAAGGAAAATTGGAGGAACTGCAGAAGAAGAAAATATGTGTCCACTCCCATTCAGGCTTAGGGACTTCGAAAATGCACAGAAAGCTTCATATCAGGCGAGCTACCGCATAGCTAAAAAAAGGTATGCCCCACACAATTGGAGAAAATCTGTGCTTGGTGAACTGTATGCTCGGGGAGAAAGCAGCAAAGACGTTGGACAAAATCCCTCTCTCTGACAATACTGTGGCTCGTCGCATTGATTCGATATCTACTGACATCCTCAGCCAGCTAATAAGCAGAATAAAAAAACAGTGAATTCTTCTCACTGCAAGTCGACGAGTCTACTGACGTAGCGAACCTAGCTAATCTTCTGGTGTATGTCCGTTATTTATTTGAGAACACAGTTCATGAAGATTTTTTGTTTTGCCGTCCCCTTGTCACACGTTCAACAGGGCAAGATATTTTTAATTTGATGGATAGCTTTTTTAGAGTACACAAAATTGACTGGGCGCACTGGAGTTTGTACAGACGGGGCGAAATCAATGACAGGGAGACACAAAGGAGCAGTAGCTCTCATCCGAAAAGTTGCACCATCAGTTTCCTGGGTGCACTGCAGCGTCCACCGAGAAGCCCTAGCAACAAAAAACATGCCAGGTGAACTTTTGTCTGTACTTCATGACGTCGTGAAAACCGTCAACTTCATCATGGCTCGTCCGTTAAATTCACATTCGCACTATATGCAACAAAATGGGCAGCGAGCATGAAACACTTCTACTATGCACAGAAGTGCGCTGGTTATCACGCGGAAAGGTCTTAGCGAGGATTTTTAAGTTCAGGAATTTTTTGTTCACAACCCGTTTCACCTGTCTTCATGCTTGCAAGATGACATCTGGCTTCAGAAACTGGCATATCTGGCAGACATATTTTCTACTCTTAATGAACTTAATTTAAGTCTGCAGGGTCTTAGTACCACCGTTTTCAACAACCAGGACAAAGTTGAAGCACTTATTAAAATGCTTGTTTTCTGGGCCAACTGGATAAATACAAACTGAACTGAGATAAATACAAACTCAACTGACTCAACTGAACTTTCCTCTTCTATCTGAATTTTTGCAATCCCGGGAATCTGTGCTAAGTGATAGCGTCAAAGGCCTCATAACTGAACATCTCAACCAGCTCAGCCAAAATCTGCGGACTTACTTCCCCCCCCCTATGGACCAATCTCAGACATGGATTCGAAATCCTTTTGATGTCACTCCTCCAATCCCACATCTCTCATTTCAAGAGCAAGAAAAGTTACTGGAGTTATCATCTGATGGGAGACACAACATACTTTGTAAAAGGAAGTCACTGGTGGATTTCTGGGCTTCAGAAATGGTGGAGTATCCAGGATTGTCAAAGCAAGCACTTAAAGTGTTGATGCCCTTTGCAACTACGTACTTATGCGAGGCAGGCTTTTCTGCACTGACATTGTTGAAAACAAAACATTGACAAAGACTAGATGCCGAGAATGATATGAGAGTAAAACTGTCATCCATTACCCCGAATTTTGATGATCTGTGTGTAAACATGCAGGCCCATCTATCTCACTAAAAAGGGTAATAGTATATTTTTATTAGTATATTAGTATTTTTTTCATGTTTTATAATCTACAGTCAAATCAAGTCCAAAAAAAAAATTATTCAATTTTTTTTATTATTACAGTGAATATTTGTATTTAGTTGCAATAAACAAATTGAAGTTTAACCAGAGTAAGGCGTTGGGGGGTGCTTGACAGGTGTCAAACACTAGAAAAGGGGTGCATGCTGAAAAAAGTTTGGGAACCACTGCTCTAAACAATGAGTTAGGAACTGTTTTTTCCAACTGAGGAATATTTCCAAATTAAGAACAGTAGTGTCAAAGGGTGAATTGGAGATGATTATTCATGCTTTTATTTCTT
The DNA here is from genome assembly GCA_023658055.1 of Thaleichthys pacificus. Taxonomy (NCBI): domain Eukaryota; kingdom Metazoa; phylum Chordata; class Actinopteri; order Osmeriformes; family Osmeridae; genus Thaleichthys; species Thaleichthys pacificus. The sequence continues at coordinate 1,820,629 of CM042865.1, forward strand.
CTCATTTTTACCTGTTTGAACAAGAAGGAGCTTGACCGTCTCCAGGCCGTTCAGAACTCTGCGGCAAGGCTTTTAACGCACATTAACAAAAGAGCACACATTACACCTGTTTTAGCATCACTTCACTGGTTACCAGTCCAGTACAGAATTCAATTTAAAATCCTGGTCCTCACCTTCAGAGCCCTGCATGGACAAGTTCCTCCCTATATTTCTGATTTAATACAGCTTCATACCCCCACTCGTAATTTGAGGTCATTAGGTTAGAAGCTTTTAGCGGTTCCCTGTACCCATTTTAAAACTAGAGGGGATCGATCATTCCGAGCAGTGGCCCCTGGGTTGTGGGATGCCTTGCCTCCCTTTATACAGTGTGCAACTTCTGTCGAAGCGTTTAAAAAGCAACTCAAGACTTTGACTAACTAAAAGCCTGCTTGAATAGCAATGTTTTTTTTATGGTTGTATTGTATTGTATTCATGTTTTTCTATTTAAAATGTTCCTGTATTCTTTATTTGTAGTGTTATATTGCATTTTGTTGTGAAGCACTTTGTGATTTTTATCTGCGAGAGGTGCTATACAAATAAACTTTACTAACTTACTAGCCCTACTCACCCGGCGTCATCGAGCCGACCAGCTAAATACTTATTTAGCACTAGCATTGCTACCTGCATATACAGGGCATGACATTAGCACCCGCCAAATGCATGTAGAATTAGTCTGTGGCGGGTAAAGCAGTCAGTCTTACTAGCCACTTTGGCGGGTGGAATTCTGTATCTCTATATATTTTTTTTTATTGTAGCAGGGCTGCCAACTCTCTCGCATTTCAACCAATTCACACGCTCTCACGCCACACATTGTATTTCTTCCGCTGAGAAGGAAACGACAAAGTAGTTCTGCTAACGTTGTAACCAGTAATGGACGAGGCGCAGATACACTGAGTGAAGCAACACTCAAGCTCACGACGCGCGAACACGGAACACCCGTGAAATCTCGTCTCGGGGCTGGGTTGAGCAGCAAAATTTTGGTTGGCCCTGTCGTGGGGTGGAACGGGAGAGGGAGGGTTTCCGCACCGGTTGCTAATCAGGCTAAGCGGGGCTGGAGATACTTGTTTTTACTCCAGCCATCCATCATCTTCCGCTTGTCCGGGGGTCGGGTCGCGGGGGTAGCAACCTAAGCAGGGAGGCCCAGACTTCCCTCTCCCCGGCCACTTCCACCAGCTCTTCCTGGGGGACCCCGAGGCGTTCCCAGGCCAGCCGAGAGACATAGTCCCTCCAGCGTGTCCTGGGTCTTCCATGGGGCCTCTTCCCAGTGTTTTTACTAAATAATAAAATATATTTTTGTACGTCGGCCTCTACTAGTCTTCTGTGTTGCCTTGTGCCGAGATCTAAACCCTGCACGGGTGGAGCCAGGTTCACTGTAACTGTGACAGCCCCACCAAATCTCACTCCAAGGTTTTTTGAAAAGTTTGCAACCCTGTTGTAGGCTAGTCTTCTCAAAACACATCTAAAATAATAAACTAATTGCAGGGTTCTCAAGCCTCACGCATTGACCGTGGAACACGCATTTCAACATTCATTCTCGCTTTCACACATACACAAACATACAATATAAGATAAACATTTGTTTGTAGGACATTTGGGAATCAGAATTGATTAGACAAAAATAATGATGTTGTTTAAGTTGACAAAGTTTTGCTTGTGGGTTTTTTCAGTTTAGTTCATATATTTTGTACATATACATATTTGGGTGTTGATGTCGCGTGTATGGACTGATGTGGGAGGACTGGGTGGAGAAGCGCTAATTGTTAAATAGGCGCAGCTGCGGTCCTGTCAGGATTGGATCCTCAGCGGTGTGGGAATGCGGCTGTGGAGAGGAGAAAAGGGTCAGCAAGGGGGCAGGACGGAGACGAGTAGACGGAGAAGAGTAGACCGGACGCCGTTAAGGACGGTTGTAAACTTTCTGGGAATAAACAGGAGGATCTATGGACCCAGGAGGACGAATCTTGGACAGTTATTTCGTACAATCGACGAGTGGGTGAGCGCTGATAGCGGCCCTTAGGAAATTAAGACTTTGATTTCGGTCGGGCCACTGCCGACCGAACAGACCGCCTATTACCTGTTTGTCTGTCAACGAGCCTGCTTCAACTCCGCTGCCAGCACTGTGGACGAGCCACTCGCACTCGGGGCCAGCCCTGCAACCTCCCAGATCTCGGACCCCCGAGTACCATAAACTGTTCTCTTGCTCCCGGTGTTGGAGGTGCGGTTGGTTGTTTTAAGCGTGCAAAGTGCCACAAGTTGGGTGCCTTTTATCAACGATTGCAGTGACGTGTTTTTAAGTGTGCAGTGGATTTCACCCTACAGTACGGAAGGGGCAGAGAGTAGGGAGCTGCTGGAGCCTGGCTGTGCCGTTTCGGTGGGGAGTGTGCACAGCAGTAATGGACCGTGACAGTTGAGCAGTGCTATTTAAATGAATTCAAATAAAGTTTTGTATAATAACTCGAGTGTGCGTGTTTTGGGGATCAACATTGGTGCCGCCACAGATAGTTATACCGGGCTAATTAGTAGTGGCAACATTGACAATGGTCATTTACATGTGAAAGGATTGTAAAACTAGTTATTCAAGTAAATTGTAGCAAACCGTAGTCAACTTTAATCAAATAAAACTTAATTTCCCAACAACAAAATTGTGGCTAATGAGTGGCTAGTTTGGAAAACCACTAGCAACAGTGGCAGGTGAGCAAAAATGTTAATGTCAAGCGCTGTGCATATACCTACAGCTAGCAGCTGTGTTCCGTTTAGCTCCTAGATTCAGACCTAGCCCCGGTAAATTGTAGAGCTAGCTAACTACTACAGTACTGCTGTGTGTGTTTGCTTTCTTCCTTTTAAAAAAACTTCTCCATCACTACGACCTGTCACATGCACAATTCTCGTCTCTAAGAAGAAACGAGGCAATTAGCTACCTGAAGCCACCCAGATGAATATTTTTTTTTAAGACTAATTGATGGAAATTTGATAATTTCTTACACACCTGCTGCTGTGTCGTCATGATAGTAGGCCTACAGATCACAGGTAAAACAAAAAAGATAGTCGTTGCAGCCCTCTGGTGTTCGGAAATAATAGGTGCGTTCGACATGAACTGACTTCATGCAGCGCTGCAGGCGGCTGACTTGAAACGGCGCCGAGGCTAGGTCACTGTGACGTAGCCATCAAAGTACCGTGAGATCGAGTATAGCCGAGCGCATTTTCTCAAGAGCAACTGCAAGGGTTCTAATGACGACACAGCTATTTCATGATTGGCCAGACTCACACACGACAACTTTGACGCGTGTTTTGTAATTATTCTGACACCTTCAGTTTCGCCAACGCTCAAATCCGGACCAAACTGTTTAATTGAATTAAAAGTGTTGAAGAAAGGGTTTTAGTCCGCCTCTTCACTAACGGAAAGACTAAGTTTAATTATAAGTAAAGTAAGCAAACAGAGCTTGATCGGCCATGACTGACGTCAACGCAGCAAACCACGAGAAGCTGGAATGTCCGACTTTACAGAGCCGTTTTCAACTCCTCCCCGACTGCAAGTACCTAATAACAACTGTTGGCGCCCTCTGCTGGTTGTGCGGGAGGGTTAATTAAGGGATGCACTTGGGAAAATGCCGCCCCCCTCTTCATGCCGCCCTAGGCGGCTGCCTATGTCGCCTATAGGAAGGACCGGCCCTGCCTCCAATCATTGCACATCTCTCTCTTTTTCACTAGTGCCAGTATGCATGGTCCGTGTACCTTGTGGGACCGGGTCCGTGTACCTTGTGGGACCGGGTCCGTGTACCGTATGGCCATTGGTTTTTCTATTTTGCAACCCGTGTTGACAAACGCAAAATAGGGCCGTAATATAGTGTTTTCACTTTAGCAAGTCGAACACACATTTAAGTATAACGACTTGTTTTTGGTTGCTTCGGTTTTTGTTTAAATAATGAAATAACCATAAAACACAAATGGTGTAAAAGCCATTAATCGTTGTTTTGATTATTTCATATCCTTTATGCTGGTATCTGCAAACAATTTAAAATAGGCTCGTAATATCGTTTTGTCCATTTTGGATGTCAGAACCGGATTATGGGGAGAGGTTTGGTTTCCGTTGTTTTGTTTCATTATGGAATTACGTAATATCCATATAACACAAACGGTATAACGAGCCATTTACTCATTTGTTTGATCGGCCGTATTATGCATACTGGCACAAGTGAAAAAGAGAGGGGGAGAGATGTGCAACGATTGGGGGTGTTATTACTTCCGAACACCAGAGGGCAGCAACAACTAGCTTTTTTTTTAACCTGTTATCTGAAGGCCTACAATTTTGACGACATAGCAGCAGGTTCTTTAGTAGAAGACAAACACACCAAACTGGAGGCACATGTTGACCGAGTTTGCTGGTTGCTACTTAGTTAATAAATCTTTGATGAACCCAAATTTCTTTAATATATATTAGAAACATTACGAGACGGGGCTCCAGTGTGTTTTCAAACAAGGCCAAAAGTGCCAGACTGTATCAGTTGAAAAAGACAATCACACCCATGCAAGAAACCCTCCCCAACCCTCCCTCCCCCCACCTAAATTACCGCTTTCAGCTCTGTTTTATGTTTTAATGAAGTGCATTGAGGCAATCATAGTGAGCAAGTTGAGGTCATGTGGGCTACCTTTGCAGTTTACATACACACAACTGACAGAGGTACTGTTGTGGATAAGTTCTGATCATATTCTATGTCCAAATTCAACTTCTTCAAAGTCCAAAAACAGCACGGAGCAGCAACGAGAGGGTTCCCAGAAAAATTTGATTTCCTTTGTCTGTTACACCTTTTACATCCAACAAATGACACCCCTGAACTTTTAAAACAGATCTATTGGCCTACTACAATTGTAAATATTCGATGACTTCTGCTCCAATTGGGCCTTTATGCAATGCCATCTAATATTTTCTGCTGATTCAGCCATATTTTGAGGGACTAACCAGGGACCAAACCAGCACCTGGTGCCCAGTTCCTCTATTCTGCCCTACTACATGTGTTTTCCAACACCCGTTACAATCAACCCTGGGTTATAGCCCTTCACCACTGCATGGTGCCATTCATTCTTCACAGGTCACACCCATCAAGTCAAAGTGAATAGTAACGAGTCCAACTCCATGTCCAAGCCCATGGTATCTGTGGAGGAATACAATCATCACACTTCTCAAATCCTCCCCACACAAGTCCAATGACTTTAATAACTTTTGTGTAGGCCCATACTAGAGCAGTTTGCAGACATACATCACAGATGAGACTGAGGAGAGTGAATTAGAGATAAAGGTAATGGGAGGGTGTTGCACTTTTCTGCTTCTCTTTTTCTCCACTCACTTCTTTACCTTCTCATGCTTTCCAATTGTTTAAACAAGTCTCTATACTCTATTATCACTGTGTACTGTATATCAAAATATTCCGGCATATAAATCCACGTATCTCCACACTCAGATCACCCTTCCCCAGCCCACTGCTGTTTTCAACTACCCTATATACTACAACAGTATAATACAATTCCTGAAATTCAGTTATGGCTTTTGATTTTGGAGTGCCACCCCAAGATTTCAGTGCCACTCCTATAAAACATTTCTGGGGGTGCCACTGCTTTTGCCTGTTAAAGGGGTGATTGACTGGGTTTTGGGGGTATTTCACACTGTTCCTTAAGGTCTCCGAATAGGGTATGTAACATTGGTTGGGACGAAAATGGCCCGGGTGCTGTTCTATGCCCCCTGATACATTGAGTGAAATTTTCCCGGGAAAAACGCTAGCTTTTCTCCTTTTATGGTATGCTCATGAATATATAGATGAGCTGCTCGCTGACTGGTTGGTTTACAACGAGTGAAGCTGCGGAGCAAAAACGCAACACGGCCAACAGCACTCACTGAAACAAGAAGGTGGAGACTTGAAATAAAAACGTACAAATAAATCTATTGTGTCTACGCAACACTGTTTTCAACGGATTGACTAGATATCATTTGAAATGATTACGTTAGTTGTTTCCACTTCTGTTGTCGAAGCAAACAGGATTGCCTTAGGTGGGTAACGTTAGCACTACAGCTTAGCAAACAAACTATCGTGATTCAACTCGGCTTCAGTTAGCTCTAGCTATCTTGCTGAAAAATAGATCTGGACAAACATGCATCTTGAATTGTAGATTTACATGACAACACAGGTTATTTATTTGAATGAAACACAGTCAGGAACATGAAATAACGTTAGCCCCATTGCCAATTAAACTAGGCTAAATCATCGCACATTCTACCCATGCTCTTGCGTTAGCAAGCTAAACTAGTTTACATGCCTACAGTCTAGGTGTTTTTGCTATTTAACCCTTGTGCTGCCTTCGGGTCACATGACCCAAAGGTTCATAATGAACCATAGTTGTGTTTACCCAATACAAAAACAAATAAAAATAATTTTCTTTTAACCTTTGCAATGTGGGGGGTCTGAGACAGCCCAACGGTTAAAAGAAAATGCTTCACTTTGTTTTTGTATGCGGTAAATTTGTCGCAATACGACGGTGGGTCACAATGACTGATGGGTCAGAATGACCCGAAGATAACACAAGGGCTAGCTGTTCTTGCATTCCTTGCAAATCAGCGTTAATAAAAAGCAGATGAGTCTAGCTAACATTGACTAGACGGGCATGATGTTTGTCTATACCGTAGCGTAGAAGATCCCTGTGCAGTTCGACCCTCGACACATTTGCGCGAACCATTTCACCAAGTCCGGTATTGAAAACCTGGGACAATGTAAAGCAGGATTTGCTATGAAGCTGTTGCTGAAAAGAGGTGCATTCCGACCTTATGTTCATCACAACCGCAAGCTGTAGTATGATTTTGTCGGTAACAGTTATTAGCAATGCTAACGTATCCTGTATCTAGCACCTGCCTTTCTCCAGTTCTTTCAAATAGATAATCTTGACAGGCGTTATCAATAGGCTAGACTGCTATTCGTTTTCTGGCAATTTTTTCGTAAGCTTCCCTTCTAATGCCGACTACAGCTAGTTTAGCTTGAGTCATTTGCTATCTAAGGTATGTTGATGTGTTTAGAAACGTATTTAGCATTCTGCCTATGCTAGATACAGGAGACGTTAGCATTGCTAATAGGCTAACTGTTAGCGACAAAATCATACTTACAGCTTGCGTTTGTGATGATACGGTTGGAACAGCACCTCTTTTCAGCAACAGCGGCTTAGCAAATCCTTCTTTAAATTGTCCAAGGTTTTCATTCAAAATTGTCCTCTGTGAAATGGTTCGAGCAAATGTGTGAGGGTCGAACTGCACAGGGATCTTCTTATAGACAAACATCACAGCCCGTCGGGTGTTCGGTTCCTTAGGTACTCTGAAAAGTGTCAGCATTCCCTGTACAGCCTGGAACACTGCATTTACCACCGTAGTCCATTTTCAATATGCTAGAAAAACGTTGTTCTTTGTAATTCTGTGGAAGTACACAGAGCAGCGCTCAGCAAATTTTGGGGCGTGACAAAGGTACAGACCAGAGACAAAAAAGGTGGAGGGATTTTTCAAAACCGACTGTTTTACAGCTACATTTTTTAATTGTGAGATTTACATAGGAAAGAGGTGTCAGTGGACTTTGAGGTTCACTGTATGTCCATTTTACCCATTGAACTGTCGTTATTCAACTGTGACAAGGTAAATTCGGTTCTGCAATCAATGACCCCTTTAATTCCTGCACCGCAGTGAAGAAAACTATATGACAACAATAATGTTTAATGTAACTGGCCCCTCTAACAGAACCACTGTGTTTTATATGTTCAACCTAGAAAACCAAACGTCTATGTAAGGGATAATGCCCCACGAGGTGTCCAATATCACCTGATAATGGACGACGCGGAGGCCATTATCAGGTGATATTGGACACCTCGAAGGGCATTATCCCGCTTATACCATGGTCACTTGCCAACGATTTTTTTTCCAACCATAAATTAATGTTTTCATGCGTTTTGCAAAAGAAAATCTAACGTTTTTTAACGTTAGCCAACTCTGATATTTCTAGTCCGCTCAACTCATAGAACCAACACCGGCTTTCCTTTGGATGAGCTATTAGCCCGAAAGCTAACGTTATTGCTAGCAAGATTAAAAGGCAATAACATTGTGTACGGTTGACAAACAGTAAATATAATTGTATGTTTACAGTGCTGTAATATAACAGTATGTTTGACAAGAAGATTTGCTAGCTAACCAGCCATGTCACTGTCCCAAAATCAATATCAAGATTTTCACGAACAATATCGGCCATATAGGCTACTAGTACTAGGCTACAGTACGGCCGCAGCCTGTGGAGCGAGTTGAATCGAAAATGGATGTGAGATGACCGCATCAAAGTTGACATATTCTCCAAACAGTCATTATAATTTTACAGTATGTTTAACAACAAGACTAGCCAGCTATCGAGCCATGTCATTGTCCCCAAATAAAATCAAGATTTTTAAGAAGAAAATAATCGGCCATGTGTAGAGTTGCTGCTACTGTCGTGTTGGCTGCAGCCTGTCTGCAGTAGATTGACTAGCGAGGTGAATAGCGAATGGGATGTGAGATGAGCGGTTACGTGACACTGACACACTACATTCAGAAAAGTAACATTTTTCAAATAGGTTAAAATAAATATTCAAGTCACTCATTGTTGTAAATACAAGTTAGCTTGTTAAAGTCTTTCAAAATTGTAAATGGAGGCTTTGACTCCGTCCCTGTTGTTATGGTTACTTATTTCAGACACTTTGTACAGGCTCATATACTATGTAGCCAGCGGAATAATTTAGAACGGTGAAAAGACAGTTTTGCTGCAATGACGCAGTAGGTGTCTGTATATCACCGGATAATGTACACCCCTGCAGCCAATCAGAATCGAGTATTCACCCAGACCATGGTATAATAATGGATATAACGTGATCTAACAAGACGTGTTAATAATGTAATAAATAAAAGCTCGAGAAGTGTGTCTAAAATATATTTTATTGAACGTCTTTGCTCCAGATAGACATGTCAACAATCTATGCTCACGCTTAACATAATATAATATTTGCCATCAAAAATCTGTTTATCTGTTTTAAAATAACGGGAATAAACTATATTAACCACATTTAATGTATGTGTGACAACCATTTGCTAAACTTGCTAGAACAGGGCAGGCATCTCAAGCCATTTCTCCCTGTGCTCATTCAATATAAGTCTATGGCTCATTCAGCTCCATGTAAATCGGCTATCGGCCAATGTGAACTTTTGTGCTCGTGCCCTGTTAGTATCCGCGAGCACATTTGCAGGCAACTTTTATTGACGTAAGCAAATAAATGGGGTGCTAGTTTACCCATTTCGGATTGGTTTCAAACTTAGCAAAAATCGGGAAAAATTATTCTATGAAAAAGCTAGTAGTATGAGCCAGGTTCGAGAATCGAACAAAAATTATTGGGGGAGATAGTTTTGTAAATGTTGACTGGAGTTAATAGAATAAAAACGACCGGAAAAGTCGGAAACCTAACCGTAAATGCAATACCACCTACATCCACCGGGGCCGTTGCTTCAAGGCGAGGGGTGGGGGCTTGGTATTGACAGGGAGAGCCTAACCTGTCAGCTGTATTGTCGATGCCTTGAGAGAGAAAAGGAAGTGACCAGAGCTTGCCTAAAGCAGTAGCTCTGGTCGTACGATGTGTATGACGTCAATGACATTTTCAAAGGCTTTTTAGAACAGAAAGGCGACTTTAAACAAATCTAACAGCCAGCAGTGTGTATTTTTTTTGCCTCCCCTTTCGAATTCAGAATTCAAATTACTATTCAAAAAATTGTATCCTGAGAAAAGTGGATTTTGAAGGGTATAGCTCCATAGACCTCCATTCATTCTGCACTCGCTCGTTAGCGCCCTCACATGGAATTGCAACCAGTTCAGAACCCGGAAGTTTCCCGAGAGTGGCAGTTCTCCCTATATTAGACATTCTCTGGTGACAGCTCCACATCAAGCACCCGTACAGCTGCCTCGAAAGATCTGACATTGAGTCAAGGGTAAGATTTAATGTGGCGTGTAAAGAATACATTTACATGTAAACGTATGATATCGAGCAAATGTATTTTAGTGTCAAAAGGTATAAGTCAACGATTTAGTTCTACTGCATTGCACCTCATCGCTCATCGGAGGCCAACCGTAATTAGCCTTGTTAGCTAGCACTAGCTATCATGCTACTTCACAAGCTAAACAACAGCTAGTGCTGCACACGCACGGTAAGAGCTTACCAATGAGAAATTAACAATTAGCTATGGCATGCGGTTGTACTTTTTGGTTTGTTGGTAACTACAATACTGTATTATTTAATCTAGCCACCATCAGCGCAGCGGTGACCGGATATATAACCTGGGGTGGCTCAGCAGCTTATTTCTTAAACTAGCTTAAAGGCAGGGTAGGCAATGTTGTTGAGAAGCACTTTTTGTCATATTTGCCAAAAGTAACTTCACGTCTTGATAGCAACCAATACATCTAAAGGTTTCGACAGTAATATGAAATAATTCCGACATCTGTGGGCTTCGCAATACTGTAATAAACATGACCAATCATTAAAGGGGTGATTGACTGGGTTTTTGGGGGTATTTCACACTGTTCCTTAAGGTCTCAGAATAGGGTATGTAACATTGGTTGGGTTGAAAATGGCCCGGGTGCTGTTCTATGCCCCCTGATAGATCCTCTGAAATGTTCCCGGGAAAAAACACTAGCTTTTCTCCTTTTTATGGTATGCTCATTAATATTTAGATGAGCTGCACGCTGATTGGTTGGTTTTCAACGAGTGAAGCTGGGGAGCAAAAACGCAACACGGCCAACAGCACTCACTGAAACACCGAAGGTGGAGACTTGAAATAAAAACGCGCAAATAAATCTATTGTGTCTACACAACACTGTTTTCAACAGATTGACTAGATATCATTTGAAAATGATAACGTTAGTTGTTTCCACTTCTGTTGTCGAAGCAAACTGGATTGACTTAGGTGGGTAGAACGTTACAGTTTAGCAACCAAACTATATCGTGATTCAACTCCGCTTCAGTTAGCTTGCTCTAGACATCTTGCTGAAAAATAACCTGACAAAGATCTGGACAAACATGCATCGTGAATTGTAGATTTACATAACAACACAGGTTATTTATTTGAATGAAACAGTCAGGAACATGAAACAACGTTAGCCCCATTGCCAATAAACTAGGCTAAATCATTCTACCTATGCTCTTGCGTTAGCAAGCTAAACTAGTTTACATGCCTACAGTCTAGGTGTTTTCGCTATCTAGCTGTTCTTTCATTCCTTGCAAATCAGCATCAATAAAAAGCAGATGAGCTAGAGTCTAGCTAACATTGACTAGACGGGCATGGCTGATGTTTGTCTATACCGTAGCGTAGAAGATCCCTGTGCAGTTCGACCCTCGACACATTTGCGCGAACCATTTCACCAAGGACGGTTTTGAAAACCTGGGACAATGTAGCTAAAGCAGGATTTGCTATGAAGCTGTTGCTGAAAAGAGGTGCGTTCCGACCTTACGTTCATCACAACCGCAAGCTGTAGTATGATTTTGTCGGTAACAGTTATTAGCAATGCTAACGTATCCTGTATCTAGCACCTGCCTTTTCTCTCGCAATAGGCCAGACTGCTATTTGTTATCTGGCTATTTTTTCGTAAGCTTCCCTTCTAATGCCGACTACAGCTAGTCTAGCTAGAGTCATTTGCTAAGTAAAGTATGTTGATGTGTTTAGAAACGTATTTAGCATTCTACCTATGCTAGATACAGGAGACGTTAGCATTGCTAATAACTGTTACAGTAGCGACAAAATCATACTGTAGCCTACTTACAGCTTGCGGTTGCGATGAGCGTACGGTCGGAACAGCACATCTTTTCAGGTTCAGCTTCTTAGCAAATCCTTCTTGAAATTGTCCAAGGTTGTCAAAACTGTCTTGGGTGAAATGTTCAGAGCAAATGAATAATTGAGTGTCGAACTTCGCCGGGATCTTCATAGACAAACAGCAGCCATGCCTGTCGAATGTTTGGCTCCTTGGGAAGACTGAGTGTTAGCCTTCCCTGTACAGCCTGGAACACAGCATTTACGACCGTGGTCCATTTTCAATATCCTTGTTATAATTCAAAACGTTCTTCTTTGTAATTCCTTAGAAGTAGCCTACACAGAGCAGCGCGCAGCTAAACTAGTATCGGAGATCTACGCTACCTCGGACTGGGCAAGAACACCAGTGAGTGTGGTGGTCTGGATGTAAATTTTGGGGCGTGACAAAGATACAGACCAGAGCCAAAAAAGGCTTTGTTGAAAAGCTACCGTTTTACAGCCAAATTTTTTCATTTTGAGATTTGCATAGGAAAGAGGTGTCAATGGACTTTGAGGTTCACTGTATGTTAATTTTACCCACTGAACTGTCGTTATTCAACTATGACAAGGTAAAATCGGTTTTGCAATCAATGACTCCTTTAAGGGGTACCCTGACTATTGATTGGACGGGCTACCTGTTTGCCTACCTACCTGCGCGCACTCTGCCCCTCCACTCAATGCTCGTTACTGTAGTTTTGTGGGAGTGGCTTTGAAGGGAGGAAGTGGGATATTTTGGTTTGAATCGTGTAAAAAATAAGTTAATAGCTAGTTTCGTGCAACTTGCCTACCCTGCCTTTAAAGATTGGTGAGGCCTTATCAAGCGACTTTGATATGTCTAACACTAGGACAGCTGTCACTGTCAAAAGAGGTAGCATGTTAGCCCAGCTATTTCGCAAAGTCTATTGAAAGACGGTTAAAGTGGTGTTGCCTGAGTGACAATTGCGGCAACTTCATGCACGTGTCACATTAGCACGAAAAGTAAAAAAATAAAAAATAGTTAGGCTACAGCAGATGTGTATTTTACAGTACAGGTATATGTTTGCGCTTTGGATATATTTACTTTACCAGCAACAGTGCATTGTGGCCTTTCTAATGGACTTTCTAAAAAGCTGCTTATGTAGACTGAGCATAACTAACATTATATTCATTAATGTCTCTCTTGTCTTCCCAGAAGTGGTGACCAGCACGATGGCGGTCATGTGTCCATCTCTGGACCCAGATGTGATGAGGGAGGTTCTGGAGTGCCCCATCTGCCTGGAGACCTACAACCAGGATAAGATGAGGCCCAAGTTGCTGCAGTGTGGTCACACCGTCTGCCGACAGTGCCTGGAGAAGCTGCTTGCCAGAACCATTAATGGTGTCCGCTGTCCCTTCTGCAGCAAAGTGTCCCGTATGAGCAGCATCTCCCAGCTGGCGGACAATCTCACTGTACTAAAGATCTTGGACTGCACCAGTTCTTCAAAAACCGCCGTTGCCCTAATGTGCAAGACCTGCCATAACCGCCTCCCCCGCCACTACTGCTGCGACTGTGGCACGGTGCTCTGTGACCTTTGTAAAGGGGAGGGTCACCAGCAGCAGGGCCACTCCGTCCAGCCAATCAAAGCAGCTGCCGAGCAGCTGCGAAAAGAGCTGGGTGGAAAGCTTGCTGCTCTACGCGAAACCATGGGCCACATACAGAAGAAAAAGACATTCATCAACACTGTGGCCAAGTCACTTACTTTCAAGTATTTGTCAGTACAGCAGGACTATACCAAGGCTGAATTGCGTCTCCAGGAGGAACTGGGGCGTTCGCGCCGAGCCTTTTCCTCATCCATAGCAGAAGTGGAGAAGTTGAATGGACAGGTCTTGGAGGAGCAGACCTACCTGCTGAACATCGCTGAGGTGCAAGTGGTGTCCCGCTCTGACTACCTGACAATGCGAGTGACGCAGAGTGACATTGCCTTGCTGGCGGAGGACGGAGGGGGCAATGATGAAGAAGAGCTGGATCTGGGAAGCAGCCTGAATGTTCTCCTCAAGCTCCAGGAACCCAAGCTGGAGAAGACGGAGCATACCAAAGCTCTAGAGGTAGGCCAGCTCACCACCAAACCGTGCACTGTCAACACTGATGAGGACAGTAGCTTTGAGCTCGGAGATGGAGCGGTGGGCGGCATCATGGTAACAGAAGGAGCTACAGGGATGTCTGAGCTTCCTCTGGATCTCTACAGAGACATAGACATGATAACTGCTATAGAGGAGGCTGTCTGCGCCTTGCCCGGTAGTTTCAAGTCCAAGTCTATGGATGGTGGGGAGGCATTGCCTGTAGGGAGTGGGCCAGGTACCTCAGCCCAGCTCTGCCAGTTTGTGAAGAAAATGGGCTGCAAAGGCAACCTACCAGGAATGTTTAACCTGCCTGTCAGCATCTGTGTTACGCCACAGGGTGAGGTCCTGGTGGCTGACCGCGGCAATTACCGCATACAGATTTTCAATCGCAAGGGCTTCCAGAGGGAGATCCGACGCAACCCCAGTAGCATTGACAATTTTGTCCTCAGCTTTTTGGGCGCTGACCTGCCTAACCTCATCCCCCTGTCTATTGCCATCACTGCCCAAGGTTTAATTGGCGTCACTGACAACTACGATAACTCTGTTAAGGTGTATACCACAGATGGTCACTGCGTGGCATGCCACAAGAACCAGCTCATCAAGCCATGGGGCATTGCTGCCATGCCATCGGGCCAGTTTGTTGTGTCTGACGTGGAGGGTGGCAAGTTGTGGTGCCTGGCAGTGGACCGCAACGTGGGCGTGGTCAACTACAACCGCCTCTGTTCAGCTGTACGGCCCAAGTTTGTGACTTGCGACGCAGCGGGCACTGTGTACTTTACCCAAGGCCTGGGCCTGAATATTGAGAACCGCCACAATGAGCATCACCTGGAGGGTGGCTTCTCCATAGGCTCAGTGGGCATGGATGGGCAGCTTGGCAAGCAGCTTAGCCACTTTTTCTCAGAGACAGAGGACTTCCGATGTATCACAGGCATGTGTGTTGACATCAATGGGGACCTACTGGTCACAGACAGCGGTAGGAAAGAGATCCTACAATTCCCAAAAGAGGGTGGCTTCAACATCCTTATTCAGGAGGGCTTGACCTGCCCCGTGGGGGTGGCCATCACCCAGAAAGGACAGCTGCTAGTGTTAGACTGCTGGGATCACTGTGTGAAAGTCTATACGTATTTACAGAGGCGACACTCCTCGGCATGTTAGGGGCTGAGACCAATCCACAAGTGTATGTGTTTGTGAGAGAGAGATGAATGCATGTAAAGTGAATTACCTGTTTATATGTCACTGTCATCATATCAGGAACTCCACTCCGAATCATTGTTAACGGGTCATAAAATTAAAAGCATGTGTATTTTGGTCACTGATCACCTGTGTCAGTTGGACTGAAAGGGGAGGACACTGAAACTGAGCTTGTTACCAACATTTCTAGTGATAAAAAATAAAAAGGTATAACAATTGACTTTTAACCTCAAACATGACGTGCTCTCTTCCCTGCTGACAGCCATCTCTGCACAACTCTGTCTGGCAGAAACTGAAACCTCTGGTCTAGCTAGAAGACCAGCATAACTACGAGCTGAAGTTATTTATGCATTTAGCAAAACATATGAAGGATGTTAACTTTTACAATGCAATTTCTTTTTTCAATCAATAATTTGCAGTGGCCCGATCGGGCCAGTGAGTTGCTAGTTTAACTGTCCCAACGTTACTTTTTACTGGGACATCGGGCCATCGTTATTGTCGAGCCTGTATATTTACATGTGCAATTGCAGGCGTTAGATAAACACTTGTATATTTACAAGTGCAATTGCAGGCTTTAAATAAACGCCTGTATATTTACACGTGCAATTGCAGGCGTTAAATAAACGCCTGTATATTTACACGTGCAATTGCAGGCGTTAAATAAACGCCTGTATATTTACACGTGCAATTGCAGGCTTTAAATAAACGCCTGTATATTTACACGTGCAATTGCAGGCTTTAAATAAACGCCTGTATATTTACACGCGCAATTGCAGGCGTTAAATAAACTCGTGAACGCCACATGCAAATCACTGCCCACAATTTTCCTAGCTCCTCCTGCAGTTCGCTGGGCTTGTGTGATTGGATTCCTCCCTGTATTTTGAAGTACCATGGATCCTCCCCACTGTAGTACTACTACAGTCTAAATTGAGCAAATATTGTTGATATTATTGTGCACACGTATTTCAGTATGGTTAATATGTAATTTCCCCAGGAATAACTATTAAAACATATTTCAGGAAAAACGCTCAAACGGGTTTGTCCTCCCTAGTAGTAGCGGAAGATTTCAAAACAAGTTTAGCCCAGCACAGTCACAAGTCGAAGAAGATGGCAAGAAGGAACTCCTTCAGTCTTCCCTTAATCACATCCTGTCACATACTATTGATAATTCTTGATAACCACAGAAACATTACATAATATAGGCTTAGACCCTGCATTTCTATCACACAGTATATATATACATACAATTAAGTGTCATACTTCTGCCTCTGACTGCATTTTTCTGCTGATTTGTTTTTTTAAACTAAATTTCACGGCATTTCAGAAAACATCCAAATTATTTGTGGGATTGAATCAATAGCGGAATAACTTTAAAAGTAGACTAGATCAAGAGGTCTTATACTCAAATCTCATTACTTTGAATGCAAGCATCTGCCAAAAACCTACAAGACAAAATAAAATACAAATTTATCATCCTTTAGTACAAACCAAAAATTTCACAACAGAATGTTATCAGAAGGTGTAAATTACAAATATCTCTCCAAAACAGATGGTCCTACTCTCCACTGCTCTCTTTTATTGCTGCCAGCAGGTGAGAGTTCCGGCGTAAAAAGAGAAGCCAAGTTTCATTATTGATACATCTCCCCCAAGGTTATTGATTTACAGTGTACAGTTGCTCATTCATTCATATCAATTACGTACAATTAGCACAAACTGTGGACGAGGCCCAGGAAGCGGTGCTGGAGGCCTCTGAGGAACTCTCCATGTTGGGTTCAGTCCGATAAGTGGACCTTGGAGGAGAGGGATGCCTTGGTGGACTTTACCACAAAAGTCTACTTGAAAAGCAGGCTCAGGGATGCTGTTGAGCAGTGAGTTTTTATACATGTGAGGATTAAACGGACTGTGATTGGTCAATCTGGGTTAATAAATTGTATGACATTTTATTTGTATGTGTTATAGATTCAAAGAGGGTCTGTAATGTCTTAATCTCCTCCAGATTTCAACCAGACACCCAACCCTCTTCAGAGAGGTTTTTATCCACATTGAGAAACCTCTATTAGGCTTCTCTTTTTATGTCGGAATTCTCCCCTGTTGGCAGCAACAAGAGTGGAGAGTAGGACATCTGTTTTTGGAGATATTGGTTGCTGGAGGTGGACGGTTAGACAAAAAACGGAATTAAAATTTCATGTCACATAATTTTAACCTCATCACTCACAACTCAGCGGGACATAAGTTCTCAGTATCTTGCATCTCTACTAGATGTATTCAATCAGTAACTACTTTCAATGACAGTATGGTGTTCACTGTATTAAGGTTTGCTTTTAAATGTGATGTTTTTTTTAATGATCTTTTGCAAAAAATCCTGAGCCGCCCCATCCTGAACGGCCCCGTCCTGAACCGCCTCACCCGTACCTCTGGGTACAGTGCTGTCTGCCCCTTCAACTCCTGTGGGTATGGCAGCAAAGTATGGAGGACTAAAAGTGCCACAATGAATTAAATAAATACACAATTAAATAATTACTTAAATGTGTCATTAATTAATTAAAATATGAATTAAATACATACATGTGTCATGAATTCATTAAAATACCAATTCATTTGATGTAAAATGCATATATAATTATTTCACTATTTAAGTATTTCATGGTCCATTTACAAACGCTAAACAGCGCCCCCAGTCGATTGCATTTACATTTCACATTTACATTTCACAACGTGTTGCAGTGCTTCATTAATTGTGTTATCTGTCAAACTCGCTCATCAAAGTCAGTGGGTGGGGCTAGCGCGAATCTAGTCTGATACATTGCGTTGGTCTGAAGTAGAGTGCCTGGATAGAGACGATGGAGGATCTTCATGAACTTTCTAGGGAGTTGGTGAGAGACATTTTAGACTTAGCTGAGGATGTGGAAGCAGGACCTGCTGACGCAGAGCATGTAGCGAGTAAAGCAGAGGAACTTATTGAAGTTCTTGGAGTTATTTCCGCACTTTGCAATGCTACGGCTAATAATCAAGGGGAAGACTCGGTCCTGCTAGCCCCAATGTTGAGACAGCGTGCGAGGTGCAGGACCAAATGTCTAAAACTTGCCCGGAGCTGCTGAGAGAAGCAGCGAATTTGATTAAGGAAGATGCTGATGCACCCTTGATTATTAGCCGTAGCATTGCAAAGTGCGGAAATAACTTCAATAAGTTCCTCTGCTTTACTCGCTACGCTCTGGGTCAGCAGGTCCTGCTTCCACATCCTCAGCTGTCTAAAATGTCTCTCACCAACTCCCTAGAAAGTTCATGAAGATCCTCCATCGTCTCTATCCTATGGAAGCAAATCGTTACCAAAATGCAAATGCATTTCCAGAAATGCATTTTCAAATTTTACATTTCAAATTGAATTTTGGTATCTATTTGCTGGGGCATATTTTGAAAATTAAATCTCAAATGTCTATTTCTTTTTCATTTTAATTAAGTGAAAGATTGAGCACTCTTGAAGAAGAAAATTAAAATGCAAATAGGATGATTGAATACTAATTTCATTTATGAGTCAAATAATGCAGCCACATTCTTAAAATGCAAATGCATTTCTGGAAATGCATTTGCATTTTGGTAACGATTTGCTTCCATACACTGCAACACGTTGTGAAATGTAAATGTGAAATGTAAATGCAATCGACTGGGTGCGCTGTTTAGCGTTTGTAAATGGACCATTAAATACTTAAATAGTGAAATAATTATATATGCATTTTACATAAAATGAATTGGTATTTAAATGAATTCATGACACATTTAAGAACACATTTATGTATTTAATTCATATTTTAATTAATTAATGACACATTTAAGTAATTATTTAATGGTGTATTTATTTAATTCATTGTGGCACTTTTAGTCCTCCATAGCAAAGAGGTCCTGCATTGCAGTGTTAGGTAGCATTTGTTGTGCAAGGCAAGTCCTAATGAAAATCTGCAGAGGGGACTGGTGCCTCTCAGTCCTTAAACCATGGTGGTTCCACTGGTTGCAGAAGTCTGCCATGTCTCTGTTGATTCAAGGCAGATACACATAATGACTATCCTCCACCTGAAATCACAAAAAACATAACATTGGACTTTGTCACTATAAGCATGTATATTTCAAGGTGCTACTACTGTATCAATAACCGAAGTAGCAGCAACATCATAAAACTACTCTTATCCACATATCCATGTCAGTTCTTGCTCTAGTTGATAAACAAATGAGCTACCTGATAGCATTTGAGATGTTACAACCTACAGTTTCAATAACCAAGATATACCAAGAAAATGAGTGAGTGAGCATCTACCTTCAGTCTGTAGTTTCCATCGATGTGTCATAAAGAATTCAGAGCAGCAACACTGTACCTTCTGTGCAGCCTCTGAGACATTGATGGGAAGGAAGCTGCCCTCAGGTTAATGCAAAGTGCCTGACAAGACAGAAAGATTGACAATGCCCACGTGAGACAATGTATCACTAGAGTACTTGATTATTGACAATCCATTCATGCCAAAATTGTGGAAACCATGCATTTAAAAGCTTTGCATTTCATAGCATTCAACCCCAAGCACAACTGACCTTAGATGTGGTTTGAGTGTAGAATGGAACACGTGGAGAATATCTGCCATCTATCATCAGACCCCTCAGTTGCTCTCCGGTGATGTGATAATGAGGAGCACCTCTACGTCCACTCCAAGTCAATGGAGCCTGGTAACCGGAACTGGCTGCAACAATAATACAATGCTGTGCTTCAGAACATTTAAGAGACTGTAACTTGCACAAGCTCCAGGCATGCACTGTTAAATACCACTGCAATTTAACAACAAATACTGAACAAGGGCAGTACAAAATACTGAACAAGGGAAAAATGCAATGGGCAGCAAGAGAACGATGTGTGAAACAACTCAAAGGACTATCTGAGCTGTGAGCACCCACCCCCACTGAAATGGTTCCCACCTGGTTGTGCATTACGACCATAAGTGCGACTCTCCTGCATGAGCTCGGACACTTCAGCTATCAGGCCAACATTTACAGTGCGTTCACACTGCAGCGTTTTTTAACGCTCTGCACCGCTTGCCTTCCCACAGTACACCACGCTCGGGGGCGTGTTGACAGTAGTAGTAGTAGTTGACGTGTAGACAGTTGATCCGGGGATCTCAGCTAGGATCGAGGCCTGCCTCACAGACATCTCCGCCTGGATGACCGAGCACCACCTCCAGCTGAACCTCGCCAAAACAGAACTCCTCATCATCCCGGCCAAACCCTCCATCTCCCACGATCTCTCAATCACCCTGGGATCGGCGACAGGTGACCCCTTCATCCTCTGCCAGGAACCTCGGGGTGACCATGGATGACGAGCTCTCCCTCACAGCCCACATTGCTGCGGTCTCCCGGTCGTGTAGATTCACCCTCTACAACATCCGGAAGATCAGGAGATACCTGTCTGAGCATTCCACCCAGCTGCTAGTCCAAGCACTTGTCCTCTCAAAGCTGGACTACTGCAACTCGCTGCTCGCCGGTCTCCCAGCATGTGCAACCCGCCCTCTCCAGAGGATTCAGAACGCGGCAGCCCGTCTGGTCTTCAATCTACCCAGACGCTCCCATGTTACCCCGCTCCTCATCTCCCTCCACTGGCTTCCCATCACAGCCCGTAATCAGATTCAAGACTCTGGTACTGACCTTCCGAGCGGTGAACGGGACTGCACCCGACTACATCCAAGTCTCTCCTGCAGCCTTACACACCCACCCGCCACCTACGGTCTTCTTCTGACAACCGTCTGGTGGTCCCACCGCTCAAGAGCGCCCAGGTCCCAACACAAGCTCTTCTCCTGTCTGGCCCCCCAATGGTGGAATCAACTCCCCACCTCCATCAGGGACACTGACTGTCTCCCCACCTGCAAGAAAAGGCTCAAGATGCACTTGTTCCGGGAGAACGGCACTTAGGAATGCTTGGCTGGACCTGATGTTAGTTTCCTCCAGGATCACAATGACTCGTATTGAGAGACTTGTTGCTCTTGTTGGTTAGTTGTGACGGTTTTAAATTCTTGTACTCGCTGTGAAATATTTTACTGTTGATTGTTGTTTTGTCTTCTTTTCTACTGTTGTTTAATTGTAACTTGTTTAACTGCATGCTCTTATGGTTCTTCCCTTTGGCACTTATTTGTTTTTTCACAATGTATGATTCAGGTTTTGGCTGCTCGCAATGTTATCTTGTTATGATCAGTGACCTATGCTCTTTTTGTAAAGCTCTCTCTTGGAAGTCGCTTTGGATAAAAGCATCTGCTAAATGCAGTAAATGTGTTAGAAAAGTTAATACAGAGTTGTAGTTCTCTAAGGTCACTGTTGTAGTCATGAACAAGCGTGCAGACTTGGGTTCATGTACTCACAATATCGATCAAAATACCACTTTTACACAACATTTGTGTAAAAATACAGAATTTTTACGAGTGCAAGATTACAGTAGAATACATGTTACGCCACCGGTCACTCAACCAGTCGTTTGTAGGCTGGGCTAGCAAGCTAGCAGTGGCACAGAACAGTCACGTAATGTGACAAGACTGAATTTAAAAGTATAAAAACACACTTGGGACACTGACAACGTCGGCAACCCTGCACCATGCATTATTAGTTTAATGTAATCTTTAAATTCAGGCTCGTCATATTACGTAACTTTGTTCTGAACAGAACCTGGGTGTGCAGACACATACGATAAGTTTCTCCTCCATCTTGAAATTGTAAAACCTAGAAATGTTTACCATGAACAACAGTTGCTACGTTACAAGAAACAATCCGATTGGCCAACGCTAGAGTTTCACGCTCCTCATTTACATAAAGTTGAGAAAATCCAACTTGCAACGCTCCGCTCCGCTCGCCTTCCCACAATGCCCTACGCGAGCGTCAACGCCTGGTTTAATTGAAAATGAATTGGAAGCCGACACCCCGCGCCGCCAACTCCGCTGCAGTGTGAACGCACTGTAAGAGCGTACCCCTTTGCCCACGGGTTTCGCTGCATTGTTTCCAGCCTAAAGGAAGACAATGGTGTTAAAGTAGACAAGGCTAGAGTTTTTGTTGTTGTATCTAAACCAGTAATAATTTATCGACCATATGTATCTCATAACAACATGAACAAATAGTCGAATACATCGCCTAGGTTGAGCTTGCTTGCCTTCAGCAGTGGTTTTGCCTCAAAATACCAGGTAGCCAGACTAATCGACTTTAGGTAACAACAAAAAATTAATCTCAAGAATTTGCAGCACTGGAGCCTATTGTACTGACTACTGAGGATAGTACTAGATGGTTGGGGGTTGAGGCTAACTCGTTTTGCTAGCTACATAACTAGGGGACAGATAGTTGGATATGGACTGTCCAGCCTTAACATGGCAGCTTTCACGGATAAAAACTAAACGCATCCAACAGTCTAGACTAGTCAGTTACTGGCTAGCTAGCAATGCAGAAGTATCACAGTAGCAATCCATTGCTAAAAAACAAACAAACAAAAGCTATCCGCACAGCCAGTGACCAAGTTAAACCCGTTAGCCTAGCTAGCCGCTGAAGATTACGATTAAGTCACAAATAATGATTTCGAAAAAACTGTACCTTGTCAACGTGGACTGAAGGTCGACTCAGCAAAAGCTGAGTGCAGTCATTTAGTGTCTGCTTGTACTGTCTTAGGAAGTTCCTTCTTGCCATCTTCTCATCCTTCAAACTTCTGACTGTGCTGGGCTAAACTTGTTTTGAAATATTCCGCTTCTACAGTGGGGAGGAGCTGGTACTTGAAAATACAGGGAAGAATCAAATCACACTAGCCCAGCTAACTGCAGGAGGAGCTAGGGAAATTGTGGGCAGTGATTGCAGGTGGGTCCGTCCCCTTAAGTTTTTCCCATCTAACGTTAGTGATATTTTCAAGCCTTTAGCCTACTCAAGAACCCCCTTTGAAACAAGCTACTGTAACAACGTTGTCACCGGCAGTATTTCAGATGGAATCGCGATTCAAACAGTACTGTCTGCTAACTGAAAATATGCCCCCAAAAACGTAAACAAGTTTGACATTAATTTAGGGGGAAATGTAGCCTGACGTTGTCATACTCATAATTCTTGTCAGAATATGAGTCTGAGAACTCTCCATTGGGCTGTGACTATGGGGCGTGTTTCAACCGAACCCGGAAAACAAATGCCTCTTCGCTCAATTGGATAGACCTACAACCAATCAGAGCAACGTAGTATGTTAACTTTTACCAAACCCCGTAGGAAGGACGGCAAAAACATATTTTCCATCGACAAATGCCTTGATTGCGTTTCTCTGTTCCTCCCGGCTCTCCAGCGGTAGCCATGTTTGTTGAAAACAAATTCAACCAAAGCGCTCTTTGGTGACGTGGTTGATTACGTTACTGTTGATCATCTGTCCATCATCGTATAAAGCCCGCCCTGACAATTTCATTGGTCCGAACAGCTCCTGTTCGGACATAGTTGTTCCCCAACCGAGCCCCCCCAGACTAGCCTGGCTCTGCCGTCCTACGTACTTCTGCTCAAATTTATTTGCTTCTGTACATAGGTCTGGCCATGAGGTCCGTAAGTCAGATTCTGCAGGTTGATTTTCTACCTGTCCAATAAGCGAACAGAGGGAGTGGCTGAGAACGATGACGTTGGTGTCAGTGTGCTAGTTTGTGTTGTAGTTCCGTAATGGCGGCGGAGAAAGATGTGAGGAAAGCCATTCGGTCCGTTGTGGCAACGGCTGCCGAATATCCAACAGCTAAAGCCGGAGCAAGAACAAGTTTTACTGAGTTTTGTTGGTGGCCATGATGTTGTGGCCCTCCTCCCCACAGGGTTCGGGAAAAGTTAGATTTTCCAGCTACGGCAGCTAGCTCTGTTACAGTAGTGGTGAAGGAATTGGCTAAGGCGAACGCTAGCGATTGGTTATGGCAGATCAGAGTGGCTCTGGGCAGATCCAATAGTTTTAAACTTCAACAGAGTACCCGCCTACAAGGAAGTCAACGCTTGTCAATGGAGCGAGGCCAAACTCCCTGTACAAATGAAATGTACGAGAGTCTGGTTAGGACCAGGCTACCCCCAGACCCAACTTCCCGACCAAATTTGTTTTGGGCGGGGATAAGTTGGGCTGGCAGCCAGGCTAAGAAAACACAGTGGATGTCTTCAAATGTCTAGCTAACCTATCATCTTTTTCGGCAAAAGCATGTAAAAGTTATACATAATTGCCACGGTTAGAAGAGATCGTACTCTCATCGTTACCACAAAATGCTAATTCCTGTTTAGCTAGGAAGCAAGTTACATTAATGAAGTCTTTTAAAATCTCTCGGTTTTCCTTGACCTTAGCATTGTGGACGCTAATATTTAGTCTCTGCTGTTTGTTCAAAGCCAAATCTATCCTTGTGCTTCCAAACGTTTTTAAAGAAATTTGGCTTTGAATGTGATTAGTTGAACTTTCATGTCTGCTGAGGCTTCTTGGTAGATTTTTCAAGTCACAAAATCCCGTTGTAGTCCATTAGTTATCACTTCCAATTTAGCTGGAAAGTCCAGTTTTGAGAAATCTTTTAGCTTATCAATGTAATTTTCCATTTTTGCAGTAAGGGCAATCAAAAAATATACTGACTGATGCGGGGCACATCAGCAAGACTAATATGTTATACAAATACGTAAAATACATGACCAAGACTATGAAATGTGAGGATATATAATACAAATTTGTACAAACATTACATTGGTGACATACAGAGAGATGAAATTGCACAGTGCTCAAATTGAGCAAAAGAATTAGCAGCTCAGCCCAGTTTGTGTGGGATTGCGCAATCCGAGAGGAGGCACAGCTAGTCGCTGCCTCCTTCCGCTTCTTGCCCTGTATTTGAACAGGAAAATACACAAATTCAGCGATAATGGCTATAAAAATCATTGGAATCATACAATAATTATATTTCTAGCACAGATCAGTGGACAAATATTATTATTTTATATTATTATTTTTTTACATTTCATGATGACACAGGGGAGGCACTGCCTCCCTTGCCTCCCCTGACCGCACGTCACTGATTTAATAATAATACAATTTCTGTTTGTCAGGGATGGCCCACCTATCACAAATTAAGGAAATTAGGCATGATTGGGCGCTCCGCAGGAAGTGGAGTGCATCCTGGCTTCTCTCTCTTTCTCTCTCGTTCTTTCCGAGTTGTAAGTGGAGAGTGGGAGAAACGGAGAGTACAGGTGGTTTTAATTAAATCAATATTGGTCACTAAAGATGGTTTAGCTTAAATAAAATAAGAAAGTAATAAAGATTGAAATGTGTTAAAATGGTTTTGATTCCCTGTTATTCTTGATCGGACTGTGCCAACTGAGGGGGACTGATAAATTGAGCAATCAGTCCAAGCCCTTAGATAAAGATGAGATCACTCAACTGAAGTGATCAGATAGGACACCAAGATAGATAAAGAAGTTACCTACATGAGGTGACTAGATAGGATCCCCTGAGAAACAGGTATGATAAAAGGAACGTGATAAACCTTAGCATATGAACATAAAGCATTTCCCCCACCACATCACGTGATAAAGTAGGGAGACTGAACAATCACCATGTAAGGAGATACTAGGTGAGAGTTCTAGATAATCATGTTATCTCTGTCTAAACCTAGATCACCACGCCCAGGGGAGGTCTGCAGGTGCCCACCCGAACCATGCCATTCCACGCCCGAGCCAAGAAGGGTCTGCCCGCAGTGCCAGCCACAGCCAATGCCAAATCCACTGCTGACCAGGTGCTCAAGGCCAAAAATCCACTGCTGACCAGGTGCTCAAGGCCAAAAATCCACTGCTGAAGGAACGAATCTCTGTCCAGAGCCAGAAATGGAGAAAGAGGACCCGTGACATGGCTCTTTCCTGGCGAGGGTGGCACTTTCGACGTGAGTCTCTGCGAGGACCTGAAGGTCCTCATTGAGAACCGCCCTGGGAAAGGAGGAGTGGTGAGGCTACGGAGAAAGAAGGAGGAGGAGCTAGGTATTCTCGCTCTTTACCTCAACGAAGGAACTGAACTACAGAGCCGCCGCCAAGGCCTGTCGAGAGAGCCTCCAGGACCTTAAGACATTACCTACTCCCATACCCCCAAAGAAGCTGCCACCGTGCGGGCAGCAGATGGTCGTACGGGGGGTAGAGACAAAAGTTGTCAAGTTCAGTGGCAAGGTCAGAGAAATTGCTGTCTCTGACCTAGAAGAAGCCACCTCCACTGACACAGGCAATGACAGACCAGTGAGGGTTAGTAAGGGAGCTTATGCTCATGTCAGAGCTGAGCTGAAAGAAGCTGAACGCCCCCGCACTAAAAAGACTGTCATGCGGAAGGGGGGGCTCAAGGGAAAGACAGGGAATGAGTTAGGAAGTGACCATACAGAAGACTCCAGTACTGATGAAGAGGAAGCCAGAGGTCAGAGGCCATGGAGAAATGTCAGACCACCAGCCCAGTATCAAGTGCCAATCCTGGTCAGAGGCACGACCCTGCGCTACATTCCCTGGGCCATGCCTAATGGACCGTTCGAGGAAGAGACTGTGGGCCACCTGCTGGCCGTTGGTGACATCAAGGCCATCCTGAGCAAGAGCTTAGGCGTGGGGGAGATGAGGGAGATGCTCGAGGGGAGCCTACTCCACCGGCTGACCCTCACACAGTCACAGGATGGGGATCTGTTTAACGCCTACCGTCCGGGACTGTGGCAGCATCTTAGGAACAAGTTCCCCACTCAGGTGAAACTTCAGCTCCTCACAGGAGAGCTCCTGGGAGTTTCTGAAGCTCCCTTAGCTCACATTACTAAGACCCTGAAGATATGGAGGACTGAGCTGGGAGACAGCCCGGAGAAGGATGCACTTCAGAGAGCCATGTTCACTGGATGAGGTAGTGGGTCTGACATCAATGACTTTTGCTGAATTCTCTGATCATGTGGTCCATGCAATAGAAAAGTTCATAGATGCAGAGATGTTGGAAAAGGACAGAAGTGAAGTGAGAAAGCTCACTCAGATGCACTTAAGACAGTAGTATCCAACCCACGCACCTTGCTATTGTACCGCGATGACCAAAGTACTTTGTCCAACACCATTCTTATGTATATCGACATGCTCCTTGTGGGCTCAGTCATGAAAGAACAGGGTGCAGTTGCATGAAAATAGGGTACCGATCGCGATATTGTTTGAACTCAACAGTGCTCAGTTCAGTCGGCGGAGCTGCTAACACTAACTGAAACATGGAAATGTATTTTCCATACATTAAGTAAAAAATGAATTTAAACAATAATAAGTCAAAAGAAGCCACTATTGGGGAAAGGAAAAACAATATGACTGTTTATTCCAAGTGTTTAAAAATCCCAGACTTATAAGTTGATAGGAGGACCAAGTTGGAGGAACCAGATCTGCACTGAATCTGGAAAATCTCTGTGCTGGAGGGCCGAGGCATAGTTAAAGTCAGAGACACCATCAGTCTCTGCCAGCAGACCAGGCAACGCAACTGCTGGAAGCCATGCGGGCTAAAGAAACAACTGCCTAATGACTAGTGACTAGTCCCCCTTCAGGGTCAATGAATGACTCGAGCTGGTGCCCGGAGGAACTACCAGGCAAGCCGGGAGAGCGGAGACAACCTCTTGAGTTCCTGGCCATCAACTTCCATACAGCTTGACCCTTCTCTGGCCACGTTGTGGCTGGAGGAGGAGGTGGAGGTTAGTGAGAGCCAGGGGATTGTAGTGGAAGACGGAATGCACAGCAATGTTTCTAGGAATGTATAACGAAAGTAATTTCTAATGCCAACCAGTAAAAGTAATTGAATGTAACTTTAAAACCTGCCAATGGAGGTGTGAAAGTTGTAACTAGATGTGTTAAAGTTTAAACTAACCCCTGACAACCCTTCCAAGGGTAAGCTAATGAGATAGCATTATGTTTTGAATCCAGTCTTCCATGCATCGCCATAAACAAAGAACGCTGAATGGGTTAACTACATCTACTACAACCAGTAGAGGGTTATACAGTAGAGGTTTATACCCTACACAGATAAATGCACTACTGGCACTAGGTGAGTATGCTGCACTTATATACCTGATCACACTGCCCCAGATGTCAGTTTCACACTAGCCATGATCAAACTGAAGCCATTCGGACAGGAGGTTAAGGAGAATGCCAGCCATGGGAAAGATTGGTTATTCCAGGCTGGAGAAGAATGGGGAAAAATGAGGATTTCAGTTTGCCAGAATTGGGGTAGCTGTGTTGATCTGTTTAGGTATACTGATAATGCTGTTCAAGTTATTGCATTCCTATATTCCGATCCCTGGTGGTCTCACAACGCCCCTCCACCATAGCTGTGATCCACGCCATAGAATACCAAACTAATTCTGACTTTCTCACAGACCTGGACGCCCAGTTGTATCTGAGTTTCTATGACCTCCCCAGCATGGCGAATGGAGTAAAGCAGTGGAGGGTCAGGTCTGAGGCTGAAGAACTGCATCAAGCCCCTGAGGGGGGTGAGGCCTCGTCCACCGACGCTGCGAGTCAGGTTATGCATGACGTCCTGTTTTGATTGTTTTATTATTTCTTTGATTTCTGATGCACCTCACTACATTCATGTGTTTTGATGTCTGATACATTTCATTATATTCATTTGTATTGTATATGAAGTGTTCAAGAAGGATTGCCCTTCTCGTAGAATGTGACAGGATTTCACGGTTTTGCCCAAACGAAGTGGTTTGAATCCATGGGGTTTTAGTCCAGAAATCTTGTGCAAAATATGTTCAGTTCATTAATAACTGTGGGTTTAAGTCAATCTGTGTTGATTGTGTATGTGATGCTATTGGAGTATTATGTGCATGATGACCTTAGTTGAGTGACCTTATTCATTAACTTTTGTTTAAAGGTTCTGTTGGTAAGATGCGACTGAACCTGAGAAACTTGGAAACTGATTGTATTACATCCGAAGGGATTTTCAGAAAGTTATTTTGCTTGTAACCGCATCTCCCTCACGAGGGCTCTTAGTTAGCACCTGAGCATTGTTCCAAACAATGATGTTCTGTTACACTACACATATTTGGACCAACCAAGTTAGGGTTATTCACACACGCAATATTTTGGTAAAAAGCATGACAGTATACAGGCATGAAAACGGGTCAGGGGTGAAAAAGGTGAGAAGGATATTAACCCTCTAAGGGGGTCCGGGTGCATGCTCCCCCATAAGAAAATGTTTAATATTCCATATTTTAAAGCATCAATCTGATGCATTTTGAGATACTTATTTTGCCAACATGGGGAGAGCTGGAGAAACGTAACTTAAGCCATGAGTCAAAAATTATTATGGCCTCCTTACTAAGTATTATGCAAGCCATTTCATGCCAGCCTGTCACTGGGTCTAACATTTACAGTATATGAGGCACAATGTGGTAAGGGCACCACAAATGGCTTAATGCATAACCCCCACAAGAGATGGTGGACATGCTGTAACTTAACTTGTCTACTCTTCCATCATGATTGACAGCCAATACAAGTACCAGCGTACTTTGAAGTCAAAATGCGTATCCGCTACACAAATTGCGTACAGGTTGGCAGGTCTGCTTATTGATAGAACGGCAGGGACGGACTGGGAGTAAAAAATAGGCCCTGGACTTTGATCCAGACCGGCCCACCAGAACCGGTCCCGTATACGCCACCACAGCGAGCGCCCTGCTAATGCATGCAAATTCTGCCTGATGTGATGCTAGTTAGGGACTTCCATGCTTAATGCGAGCGAGCGTAGCAGGCGAGCACATTTTTTTGGGTCAGATTTGAGCAAAAAATAGTTTTTGGAGCTTGAAACAAACAAACAAAGCCGTTTGTCCAATTGGTAAAACGTTATCTAGTGAAAGTAATAACGTTTACGTTTCTTAGCCTGGTTTTCCATCTTTATATTGTCTCAAATTAGCTTTTGATCTGTCAGTGTCACTGTTGTGTGTAAGCGGCACTAAGGGCTGCATAGTTCATTTGGAATTTTCCACCGGAGCTTTAGCTAGCTGGCTAACGTTGCGTTCTCTCCTGCTGTGTTCAATGACTCAATTCATCAAGCTGTAGCTAACGTTAGCTAAGTCTATGTCAACAGAGCTCCTGGGTAACTTAACTTAGATATACCAGAAAATATAAAAATGATTGAAACCATCATTCACCAAATTCAGTCAGGTAAATCGCCGAGGCCAGTGCTTTCAGCTTCTGATGGTGGTCTGCACTGGTGATGCAAGGCCCTTCTCGTTAATATTTCCATGCACTCGCGCTCCCTTCTGACACGCGCCCCTGTTCGCAGTTCACTGAATGAATATACCCCCCCCCCCCCCCAAAAAAAACATTCTCATCGAATCTACACGATTCACGTAGGTCACCTATTTTGGTTTCAAAACGGCGAATTTCGCCGAAAGGTGAGGGATTTTCATGTCTGAGTATATTAAGTGTCTAGTACTGGCTATATTTCAGTACTATTTTTCTATATCACCATTTTCTTTTGTGCGTCTTTAAAGGTACGTGGTAATTTAGGGTTTGTTATTTTCTATATTCAACTATATTTTTCTTATCAATTTTTGTATTTGTATTATGTTTATCTTTGCCCATAATCATTCCGTGTGGTTGTGTGGGGGTTGGTAAACCCCCAGAGGAGAGTATGTTGTGGGAAATTGATTATGGGACAACAAGGCAAACAAGGGAAGGTTACCCCAGGTCAGGTTTTGGGGCCTGAAATGGCTGACTTCTAACTGCATAGTTAAGGAACCCTGCGCAGTTGATAAACTCCACTCCAAACTGTTCTTTCCCAGAAATAGGAGAAAGTATGGTGAGGGAATTGGTTTGGCAAACTAAGTATGGGAAAGGAAGTTGTATCCTGAGTGGAATAGGCTGTTGTTGCTCAACAGTGTATGGTAGACTCAATCAATTGGATAGGCCCTGTCAGAAAGGAATGGGGGAGTGAGACAGGTTGCAGCTGGTGGGATCAAATCATCTTTGAACTTAGTCTTAAGGGACTACAGTCACATTAGTGAACACGCACGTCAAAATATCTTTACAATGAATTTATTCAAGTAAGGTAAACAGATATTATGAACAAGTTAGATTATGGGTCTAACTGGTCTAAGAAATGGTCTAACTTAAAGAAAGACAGAAATTGTACAGTCAATGATTACATCCTTACAAATCATAAACAGAGCTCACGCCAATGCCATGTCGGGGAGGAAAGAGCGTTAGCCATAGTTACGTTTGATCAGGGGTTGATCAATGAGGTTGAGGGCGGTTTGCACCAAAGGTCCATTTGAAGAATCTGAAGTCAAAGCGCGGCTGCGCTGGGTCATGTGACTGAGTCTGCGGGATCTCAGTGAAGTCGCAATTAGAATTGCGTTTTTGGTTCTTCTGTTGAAACGTCCAGATAGTAACGCGTTCACTATAAAGTTGAATCTCAGGAGAAGCTTGGCGACGTCCTTTGGAACGCCAATCCTGATGGCGTGGCAACCATGGCAGTTCCATGCCATGGTTGGTTTTCGCTGGAGTCAGAGATTGATGGTCATCTTAGGGCTTTATACAGTTCAGAGTTCGAGGGAGGACCTGTCTGGGGTCAGACGTTGATTGGGGGAAGCTGGGTTCTCAACTCTCCCCTCCTTCCTTCACATCTACCAAAGGTGTGATCTGATCTCTGGCTGGTTCATAAGATTGTTCAAATATTGTTCTGGACATCTTGGTACAGTTACAAAATATAGTTGAATGATTGTTTTATTGGGTGTGCTTTGCCTTCGGCAAGGGCACAACCTTTGTTCTCTCACATATTATTATTGGGTGTGCTCAAGCCTTCGGCGAGAGCACAACCTTTGTTCTCTCACATATATATATTTATTATTTTTATAATAAATATACCGCTGTAAGCTACTATTGTCCAAACCCGAACGGGGTTTGGACACTCAGTTTCCGGTCTTTTTGCCAGCATTTTCTTTTGCTATCGCCAGCAAAGTGTAAGTAGTATTATTTTAGGCATACCAAACAATCTACATGTCAAATTTCATGAACATATATGGACGTTTACATGTCTAAATAATATAGGAAAGTTACTTTGGCCGAAAGACCACTCGGCGACACTCGGGCGACGCTTGGGCGACGATCTTTACTCTGACAAGTGTGTCTGTGTTGTCATCGTACTGCTACTATGGGTTAGCATATGAGTGTATTTCAACGCTAGCTTAACACTACTTTGTCTAGCCAATGAAAATACACGATCATGTGTGATGTGATCTGTAGTCGAGGGGAAGGAAGGGATGGGGGCTAGCAAACTTTGAGAAGAGTTCAACAAAACATCCAGCAGGTGGTGGTATTCAGTCAAATTGAGATTTTATCGCATAGTTTGGAGATGTTGAAGCGTGATATCTTATTGTGGAGGACATAACTACGTCCCCGGATATGTTGACAGCATTGATGGTCAGTTTGGTGACCCTGGATCAAGTTAATATCCCTGGAAAAACAGCAGCGGCCAGTGTTTAGAAGTGCAGTCGGGTTTGGACAAGGGTAGCGCACGGCTAATTTACCGGCGCCAGTGTCATTTTACCGGCTCTAGTAAAGTCTAAGCTAACTCTATTCTTTTTTTTTACAATATTTAGCTCGAAAGGTAAGAAGTTAAAGCTTAACGTGAAGTCAGTGAATCAGCTGAAAACGTGATACATTTTTATAAATATTTGAAGTGGCATTTTATCAGAATGTTAGCTAAAAAACGGTCGGGATTGGACACAGTGACGTTAGCTACAAACAAATGCTTCGTAACTGAAGAGTATTTACTTTTTATTGGCGATATTGACAACAGAGGTTAAAGGTCACATGATATGCTGTTTTTGGATGCTTTTATATAGGCCTTAGTGGTCCCCTAATACTGTATCTGAAGTTTCTTTCCCGAAATTCAGCCTTGGTGCATAATTACAGCCACTACGAGCAGTCCCACAATGAGCTTTCCTCAAGATGCGCTGTTTCTTTGTCTGTAGCTTTAAATGCTAATGAGGAGGAGAGGGGCGGCACCATGTGCTAATGTTTACAATGGATGTATCGCAATGGCTCGTAGCACTGTTGCTGTAAGATGCCTCGAATTTGCCCATTCTCATCTGATCACCCTGGTTTGCAGAGGTGCACACTCATAGTCATTTCAATGAGGGGAAAGGCAGATATCGCGCGCACCATAACACCAACAGCAGAACGGTTATCCAAATAACAAAGTGTACAACACTTGTGTTACAGAATGTGTATTCACACACATACTTGATGCTATCTACCTTTACATTAGCAACAGTAACTTAGCTGTTAGCTGCAGAGATAATTTTACAGCCACATTCTAAGGGTAGCAAGCTAGGTAACCATATACAGTCAGGGCCGTCGTTTAGGGGTGAAAGGTGATGACAATTCTAGGGGCCCACAGCCCAGGGGGGGCCCACAAAAATCCCAGTAGCCTATTATGTAGGCTTCCCTTTCTATGACTAAATTATTATGCATAAACCTAACTAATACTCATACTAATGCATCAGAGTTAAAACAAAGCCACAAAATCAAGCAAAATTGGGATTTAAAAAAAAATATATTTCCGAGCAATAACACCCTTCTTTAAAAAAAATAGTTTGGTCCATGGTTCGCTGCTCTTTTGAAAATTTGCGCGTAACGTTATAGCTCACGAACTGCAGCAGCAGCCAGCTGGTTATCAATAGAGAACTGACAATGCCAAAACAGAAACAAATCGGGACGCCAAAAAAGAGAGGAGAGGAAGAAAAGAGAGGCCAGGAGCACATCAGGAGCCCAGAATATCAGCGATATGTTTTCGAAGAAAGGTGAGTGTTAAGCTAGTTGCACATGGCACCCTGTGGTTCACGAGAAATAGCATAGCTTGCCTCGTCCAACGTTACGATGTTGGAGTGAATAATGTTATGAGCTAGCGCTAGCCAGCTACTAACATTACTGCGTTAACCGAATGACACTAACGTTTAACGTTACGTGTGGTCAGCAGTGTAAAATAATCGCCTGACATTACAAAATTATCCACTAAATATCATCCACAGAAAAGATAAGTAAGGTTATAATTCTCCAAACGTTATAATACGCTGTCAAAAAAATTCCAGTAGCAGTATAGAACACAATTTTCCATTCTTACATGAGTGTTTACTAAAACTTAACTGCTATGGTAGCCTGTTGACATGAGTCTTGTTAATGTTAAGCAGGGGCAAATCTTACAGCTTGCCGTCTTCATACAATAATAAAGAGAAGCTGTTTCTCTAGAGCTTTGGCATTGATAAGCCAATTTAGATTGGTTTATGTTAATGCCAAGACTGGGTATGTTAGTTCTTAATCGGTTGTTCCATAAAATATAATCATAAATGTGTACAAAAGCAATATGAAATTAAATAAGATATGAAATATTTATAAGTCTACTTAAGTCACTGACTGTCCTTGCTGTCTACAGAGCCAGACCCCACCCAAGAACAAATACCAGAAAGTAGGGCTACTACAGATACTAGTGAAGGGGATAGTGAAGATGCTGATGATGGTGAGTGAGGTAGACACTTGTTGGCTGTTGACTTATTAATGAACTGCTGTACCATTGGCAATTACACATAGATTTTTACATAATAATACCCAGTGACTCTTTGTTGAGTGGTTAATTGAAAACATTTTACAAATTGGGTGCATTGCGTCAGGCACTGTCAAGAACATAGAGAAACAGAAAAATAAAGAAAAAATTATAATGCATATAGTCTAAGAAAAAAAGTGATCTTTGGCGATGAAAAGTCGGGGGGCGGGGGCCATGGCCGTGGGAACTAAGGGTGCTGAAGCACCCCCTGACAGCACGAGAATTTTAAATGATATGACTTGAAAATCCACCACCGCGGCACAGCCCCGCAGTAGCGACTGGCCATCGGGAGCACCGGGAGAAGAATAACGATGGAAAACCAGGCTGAGAAACGTATGGTGGGGCTGAAAAATTACGAGAAAAAAAGACATCACCTTCACTAGACAAGGTTTTACCAATTGAAAAACGGCTATGTTTATTTTACATGAAGCTCAACTATTTTGCGCTCAAATAAAGGCCCAAAAATTGGTCTTGCGCGCTCGCATTAAGGATCGAACTAGCATTACATCAAACACAGAAAGTGCATGCATTAGCAGGGCAGCTGTGGTGGTGTATACGGGGGCCGGTTCTGGTGGGCCGGTCTGGATCAAAGTCCAGGGCCTATTTTTACTCCCCGTCCGTCCCCCGTTCCCCCACAGCACCCCCCTGATTCTAGCCACTGGGACACCACAGGCAGGCTAGGGGAACTCATATTAATGTTAAATAACCTCCTAAAGTGAAGTTTTCATGTCATGTGACCTTTAAGGAACTTGTCTATAATCAAAAGATGGTCTCCGTTTTCAATTTGAAGCAGTAGATATAGCTTACTGTAGAAAGTCTCCCATTGCATCCTCTCTCTAGCTTCGCTTCGGCTACAGATGGACGACAATGACGATGCATGCATTATTCACGCCTACGGTGTTAATACAGTCTGTAAAAATACCACTTTGACACACTTGCAAGATGATCCACTGGTTAGATGTAGCATGATCTTATTTACTACCCACAATAGTTCAGCTTTTTTTGCGGCAGCATTTTAATCAGTTAGCTCCAGGTCCTCTCTAAAATACATTTCAGACCTTTTGAAACCTGAGCAAATGACTTTTTCCTAAATTTTCAAATTATTCTGAATTATTTCTCTTTTTGCATTTTTCTTCTCTTTTCTGTAGTTTTATGCCTTCGTCCAGCTCCAGCCCCTTTCAAAAATACCTTTCGGGCGCTTTGAAGCTTCAGCTTATAACTTTCTACTAAATGTTCACTATTTTCAGCTTTTTTAGCATGGTCAGCTATCCCCATTCAGGTTTTCAGCATTCTCACTGCTGTTTCGCAGGAACAGCCTTTTCTAGTTATTAGGGTTCCTCCGGTAGGAGGAAACCTATTGTTTTTGTTAGTATTCTTATTATTTTTCCTCTTCTCCGCTAAATGGCTCAATAGCTCAAAAAGTCCTTGACCGGATTTTTTCAAATTTGGCCCAATGATACACCAGGTCACTCACTACTCCCAGACCGCTAATGGCCCATGTATGCCCATAGGTGGCGCTATAAGCCACGCCCAACGTCTACGTGATTTCCCCAGCGCCCCATTATCCCAAAATGCCTGAAAATTGGTACACATGCCTTATTTCTCATGGGGAACAAAAAAGCCTCTAGAACCCATAAGGTCCGCCATGATAGATTTTGCTATACTGTCCAAATTTGGTACAACCTTCAAAACCCTTTTCCTCATGAATCATAGATACAATCG
Organism: Thaleichthys pacificus; assembly: GCA_023658055.1. NCBI lineage: Eukaryota > Metazoa > Chordata > Actinopteri > Osmeriformes > Osmeridae > Thaleichthys > Thaleichthys pacificus. The sequence goes on from CM042865.1 coordinate 1,857,135, forward strand.
GCTTGAAAATTGTTACAGATTTGTAGAACACATGTCTTTCTATAGGGTGAAATTGAATAAGGAATGCAATACAAAATGTCTGAAAGACGTGTATTTATGTAAATGTCCACATTGCCACAATATATTTGTGTTAATAAATCAAATATAATTTTGACTGATGGTTTTTCAAACGTTAGTGCCTTCAAGTTGACATAATTCTGAAGTACCATACGCAATTTCACCTTGATATGTCAATATATGATTGAATTCAATTAAATGGCTCCACAGCGCGCGCACACTCATCCTGCCCCTTGGCACACGAGCGAGTTTGGCGAGACGCACACACATGCTTTCTGGAAATTATGTGCTGACCTGTTGATTGAAAAAACAAAACAAAAAAAAACATGGAGATTGTACCATTAATGCTTCCCAACTTTCCCCTTACTCTCTGTATACCACCAATTTCCATCAATAAATACATTTGTAAAAAAATTACAATTATGAACACCGTAGCGGAGACAATTGTACGGGAGTTTCGTAAAACAGAGAAACCAGATAGCATGAGCTTCGTGGACATCGTTCATGGTTCCTCTGGCCACGTTGGATGAAGGACGTCAACCTCAACGCTCGCTATTGCATTGAACACCTGCCATTCCTCGTCCTGCTATCCACAGGGATGTACCACTGAAAGACACTTATTTTGGGTCTCACGGCACCAGAGCATCGAATCAGGTCTGCAACAGTTTTTATTTGGGGCTTTTTCTGTATTTGCCGGCTTGGGTGTGAATGTGTGGTGTGTATGTACTAGGGGTCAGATGGCTGAGTGGTTAGGGAATCGGGCTATTAACCCTACTTGCTTCGGGGGAATGTCCCTGTACTTACTGTAAGTCGCTCTGGATAAGAGTGTCTGCTAACTGACAATGTAAATGTATTTAGCATAGAAAGTAATGTATGGTCAATACGTTTCTTAAAAGTACACTATCGTGTATAAACAGTAACATTACCAGAATGTGTATTTCATTTTATTGTTAACGTGTATGTGCTTGTCAAGGTAATTGTTAAATATAGGAACTTAAAATCCACAAGGCAAATAACTAGATAGATAAAAGTTAAACGAATTCAGGGCCCTTAGTTAGACCATTAATGGAGAGAAGGGCTATATGTTTTCTTAGAAAAGTTAAAGATGTAACTGTTATCCTGTATAAGAATGATTCTGTGTTCAGTATTCCTTGTGTGCAAAGAGAGGCCTACCCCCAAATCTGAACTCTGGGTAACACTAGGCTTACGTAAACAAGAGGATCTGGGGCCTGTACTACGAATCAAGATCAACATGCTCTGGATTACTTTCAGTTACCCGGCTACGCGAAGCCTAACAATCGCAATCACGATAAGCGGTACTACGACGGCGGTTATCAATTCTCTAACTCAACCCAGATCTTTCCAATCTAGAGACGTGCGCGTTCACATAAAGGGGCGGTGTTTGCACCGTATGTCCAATCGCAAACATGGACGAAACAAGAGCCGCATATTCACGCAGGAGGAGCAGACAATAATCTTACAAACTTTGTCTACTCCTCAAGCGTGAAATATTGTAATACAAGCATATCAGGAATACAGACATAATACAGGCAAAATTCAACAAAGTCGCTGCTGCCAAGCTGGCAGAAAATAACAGACGCTGTAAATGCGTAAGCTACATGACTTATTGAAGATGTGACCATAATTACACGTGTGCATTCCATAACGTAAAACCTTTGTTGCTGTATTATTTTAGTTGCAACCCTGGCAGTGGAAAACGATCTTGGGAGCAAATAAAAAATTAATATAAAACCATAATTCAAAACGGTAAGTAGCAGTAGGCAATACTTGCACATATTTTAAGGCCAACATCTAAAAGGCTGAATTGCCTGAATCAGTCCCTGTTGTAGGATATTGGTATAGCTACAAAGGGCCTATAGAACAATGAAATTGCTTGCAGGAAGAAAAATTAGGCAACTGGGGCGGGGGACCCTCCTCCACAGGACTTCACTCCTGCTGAGGAGCTGGCCCTCTCCAGCTATCAGAGTCACCCCATGATGGAAGGAGTGGAAGGGGGCATTTCTTCAGACCATGGTGGCAGCAGGTTGGAAGCCCAGGCATATGTATGTTTCAAGTAATCTATGTGACCATGTTCATTCAACAATTATTTATGAATATTGTAGTAGTGAAATGTATTACTGTTCTCTGCAGTGACAGGAAATACCGTGGTGTTCCTGCCACCACCCACTGTCATCCCACTGTGCCATACAGAGGTAACAGTGAAACTAATAGTCATACGCCAGTATGTATGCCATATGTGGTTGCTAAAGTTTTATCAAATATGCCATTTACTTTCTCAAGTGGAGGTCCTAGATGATCAGGAAACTGTCTGCCTGCTCAGAGAGCATTTTGGGGGTACACTTTTGAGTTTTATTTACCACTTGCAACACAGATGGTGAGAGTGTGTGAACGTGTGGCTGTGATTGAAGTGTCTGTAACGACTTACTAATGGTGGTGGTCTCAACATAAGACACAAGTCCTTAAAGTGCTCATTTCAAATATGACTCAATTGATTAAATTGCTATGGTGTTAAACTCTGGGAGGAACTTCTTCCTCGTCCCTGAGCCTAGGACCTCCACTTCAAGGCCAAGACAAAGACATTAGGTATAAGCAATGAACCTTGAAACCCAGTAGTCAAATGGACACCTTCAACTTTCTCCAAGTGTGCCTTGCAAAGGGACAATGTTTTTTATTTGTTTCAGATTGGAGCAGACAATGTGAGGGCCCTGTATAAAAGAACCCTGGAGCTCGACATATAGTATAAGAGGCGTTTAATTAAAAAAACAAGGCTGGAGATAGAACAACTGGAATATGAGAATAGATAGTACATGACTGAATGAATGACACTAAACTTAGTTACACTGACATTATTTTTCTGTGTTCCTAGGGAAGGGAGAACACAATGAGGATGTATTTTTTTAACTTTTTTCTACGTTTTGGTCTTTTTATACCTTTTTGTTGTGCATTTTGAGTCTTTTGTGGGGGTTTTCACCATTTCTTTCTTTCAATGTCCTATTTATTCTTTTTGAAAAAATGCTATAAAAGTGAATGAAACATCCAAATTCAATGAAAGTAGTGAAATGATCATTTATTTAACTTGTGAAGAGCATTGTATGGTACCATACACATTGTTCTTTTTGGTTTGAAATGTTTTGGTTGAAAGAAACACACATTTCTGATATGGAAATGATTAGAAAAAGGTGCAAAGCAACCCAAGGACAAGAGAAATGGGTTAAGGGGAGACACCCCAGTGAATAGGGATAACATATCAACATGAAACCTCCCCAGTTGATAACTAATATTAGGTCAAATATGGTTTTCATTACTAGTTTCCTGTAAATGTATGTTTAAATGAGCAAATGATGCATTAAGTTGTAAAATATGATATCATTTGCATACATTTCCAGAACGGAAATCAGAACATTGCATGAAGACAGAATGAAAATCCTTGTTTCATTTTGTCAACATATTAGAGTCCAAAGTTTTTACAAAGGGCACTTTGGATATCTCTTTTCCATCACTCCATTAATCAGAATATGGTGGCAACAGCCATTGTAGAAAATCCTTTGCAGATTGCGCGGCAGACCGTGTTCTTGCTCAGGTTCTCCGCATCACCCAAACTATAAAAGTAGGTAGCTAAATAACGAAACGATATAGTCTGTGGGACTGTGAGCGCACGGCTTCGATGTGTCGCATTGGCAACATACGGCTCAAGAAGCTGGCAAAGATACGTAATTCCCTCTGCTGAGAATCTATATCTTTCATAAAGATACTCATGAGGGAATGCGAAAGGGTTTTGTCGGTCTCTAAATGTTCTGGCTCTTCTGAGCGCACCTCTTACTATCCGCGCACCAAGCTCCACAGGATCTTGTATGAACGGTGACGGCATTATCCTCAAGAATGAGTTAGTGGGCTGGGCTTTTATACCAGTTGATCTCTGATCTCCAACTTAACCTGCTCCCGACCAGGTTAGCCGTTCAGCATGTGTTACCATGGCGATCTACCCCGGTAACAAGTGATCCACCGTCGTAGTACTGAAAACCCTGGGTTGAACCTGAAGTTACCTCGCGAACGCCAAATCTTGATTCGTAGTACAGGCCCCTGGGCTTGACCACTATTTTACTGGAGAGTAAAAGAGTTAATCATATGGCCAAACTTAGAGGGGTCAGAGAGCGCACACACTCAAACACACATGCGCGCCAGGTCTATGCAAGGGAGCCAATGAAAGAAGAGCCATGGGACATTTGCATGCCTTTGTATGAGCCAATAACAGTCAAGAGCGGTTCTGTTTAAATAGCTTGCTAGCACAACATGCTTTGTATTGAGATAAGAATGTCTCCTTGCCGGCAAGCATTAAACTATTGTACTTTCTTTGAATCCGACGACTCTGTGCATTACTTGATAAATAAATTATCCTCCTTTGGCATTGCTACACTGAATGATGTAATAAGGACTATCATTTCTAGTGATGGGAAGTTCGTGGGGGGGGGGAGCCAATTCCCTGGCCTAAATACGTCCACTGCCAACATTTATCGTCTTGTGCTCGATCGTTGCTATGATCCATCGTTATCGGGACACATCACATCTTCAGTGTTTACTATAGGATTTTTTTTTAGCAGTGGGGGCAGGTCTGTCCGAAGCCCCCCCCCCCCCCCCCCCCGCCGACACAAAGTTCTAACCCTATATTTCTGAGCAGGTTAATGTAATAGTCTAAGCTAATGTAATATTGCACATATTTTTGTCCTATTTCACCTAAAGCAATACGGTTAGTGTCAAGTTCCTCCCAATATTTTGTGCTACCCCACTTGAAAGGGATTTGATGCCTCCACCCCAAAATAAAGAACTGGATTCCACTCAGATCATCCTTTTTTCAGCTTTCAGTTCGGTTTAGTTCAGGTGAAGAACCTTTTAACACAAATACACATATTGAAATACACATTTTTATCAGATTTTTCAGTTTTTTAAACCCAATATAACATTTAAACAGTTAATTACACTAACACCATAGATCAAGAGCATCAAAAGCATTACAGACTCACTCATCTTAGTACTCTTAAAGTTTACAAAACACTCATTCCTTAAACAGCGGTCAGCGGACGAATTTCCCCGGCAACACAGGGTTCAGTGACGTCAGAGTTGTCTGCCAACTGTGTGGCTACATCAGCGAGGAGGTTTCAGAGCTTAGTTTCCTTACCGGCTGTCATTCGGGCGTTTGTAAGGCATCTCTTGCTGGCGACCGGCAGACCAGTCTCTCTCTTCCTCTCGACTCCTGCCGTTCGTCAACTAATGTTTACTTCCAACGTCTCCTTTTTAAAGCCCCGGGCGGAAACCCGGAAGGGCATTTAGGTTCCGCCCACTTTGCTAATTGTCTCCACTTCAGTTTGACTTTACACCTCCAACTCGATCACCCTATGGAAACATTTGGGAGATCTGTACTGTCAAACCTTGAGGATAGAATCTGGTCCTCCTGACGCACCACTCACTGCTTGCTCTTCCACTGGAAGTAAGACAACCAGCCTCCTAATATCCCTGTGAACAATAGTTGCTCGGATTCTCTCAACCTGATTTGAATGCCTCGTCTTCCCTTTCAAATCTGATGTACAACGGACTGAGCAACTTGGAAAGATCTGCACATTGACGTCTCTCACAATGCTTTTGCAGTCTGGATTAGTCGCAACGACTCTGCCCAGCTTAAACTGCCCCCTTAAAGCGTTTTGGTCACTCACCCAGACAATGTCTCCTACAGTGACGTTCCTCTGAGTGATGTGCAACTTGCTCCTTATAAACAAGTTAGGACCAGCAAGTTGGCTCCAGCACTTCCAAAACTTGTTTACCTCCGACTACATAGCTCTCAGCCTTTTGTAGGGGTAACTGGAAAAGTTGAAAGTCTTTATATCTCCACACTTAGATGCTCGGCCATGCAGAAGAGTATTAGGAGTGACGTACTGGATGCAGTCTTCACGGCTTTGTATCCTGGCGTCAATTGTACGTTCATTTGACAGGTTGGCCGCCAAGTAAAGAGTCGTCTGAAACTCACTATAACTTAGCGAAGATTCTTTTCCGAGATTTTGGAGCGCTCTCTTTACAATCCGCACAGCAGCTTCCGCAGCGCCATTCCTATGTGGCGAATCAGCTGGATGGATTCTCCACATCTACTCTGTCCCATTTCTAGCAGCGTTGTCCTCCAGAACTGCTTTGTCCACGCTGTCCAGAAACTTATATAGCTCCTCCAAAGCTGGTCTTGCACCAATAAAATTGGTGCCTGGATCAGACCAGATCTTCCTGGGGTTCCCACGGATTGCTGTGGACCTCTGATAAGCCATCAGAAACCCTTCACTTGATAAGGCGTTAACCAACTCTGTGTGGATAGCTCTGCTGGCCATACCCCACCATGACGTGGAGCTTGTCTTCTTCCACAATGTAGCCCAGACCAAGTGCCTTGTTCTCATCATCACACATTTGGTTTGGTAGGATCAATGTCTTTCCCCTAGTCTCCTCTACTTCGCCACTGTCCTCCTTTCTCCCACTTTGGCCTGACCGGACCCAAGGCTTGAGCTCAAATCCGCCAGCTTTCAGGATTCTTTCCACATTTGCGGTGATGACTTCCAGCTGGTCGAGGCTGTTGTGGGATGTGAGAATGTCATCCACATAGCTATCTTCCTGGAGTACCCGCCTCTCTTCCTTGAGGTGGGCAAAGGGAGGAAGATTGTCTGTCTCACGCATCGCTACCTGCGCAATGCACCCAGCAGGCTTGTCGCCGATGTTCATTCTCGTAACGGCATACTCTCCCAGCTCCTCATCCTCGGAGTCTCGCCAGAGGAATCTGTGCAAGTGCACTTCGCGGTCCTCCAGCCAGACTGAGTTATACATCTTTTTTATGTCTCCCAGGGCAGCATAGACTCTACTTCTGAATCTGAGGAGGACAGAGCGAATTTGGTTGAGGACATCCGGACCTTTCATCAGTAGATCATTCAAGCTGACGCCGTTACACTTTTGGCTACTGTTCCACACAAGTCTCACTGGGATGGTGACAGAGTGGGGATTTGGAGCAATAAGGTGACTCGCATACCACACTGGTCCTTTCCAGCTGAGAATGTCATCTTCGGACAATTTCATTGCAGCTTTCCGGCTTACCATGTCATGCACTTGAGCCATATAGGCGCTTTTCCATTCAGCCTCTTTTGATAGCTGTCTCTCTGTCCTGAAAAACGTGGCTTCAACCATCCTCCTGTTATTTGGTAGCGACACGGGGTCTTCCAACCACGGATAGCTCGCATGCCAATGTGGGTCTTTGCTGTGGCTGTCCCCTGTGACATAGGTGAGGCCTTCCCTTACCACCTCGAGCTCTCTTTCCTCAGCGAGAGTCATTTCTTTGCCACCTGGCAGTTCCCACAGCGGCACCCTCCGCACTTTGGCTCGCATGCTGCCCCAATACTATCCCACTTCCACCAGTCCAAGAAGTCCCCACTCACGGTTGATGTCCATGCCTCACAGACCTTGACCCTGTAGCTTGGTGGGGGATGTCCAGGGACTCCATTGGTGATCTCCTCATAGGTTAAACAGCTGCTCTCATTGACCTTGCGAAGTGTGTCCTGGACATGTGGGCTGACATGCTATGGGCTGACATGCTATGCTCCTCAAACAACTCTGGATGACAACCTCCGACAGTCTTTCCTAGTGGTCCCTCCCACAGCACGAGATCTCCAACAGCTCTGTTCCTCTGTGGTGCTAGCTGACCTTCCCTGTGGTTTATGAGCAGATGTATTTCCTTTGGTCTCACAAGGTCCTTCAGTGGGACATCTGGAAAGAACCTTTGCAGTTGCTGTGGTGTTACATGCTTGTGGACATCCGCAATGCTGTCCAATCCGTAACAAACTAACTGGTGGGACCTGAGTGTGCCCTTGGGAGTCTTTACCCGGATCTTTAGCAGGTAGCGCCTTGTCTCCACATGGACTTTCATCCCTCCAACTCCATGGACAATGAGTGTGATGTCTTCACTCCTGAGGTTCAGCCTACTTGCAGCTCTGTGAGTTATGTAGTTAGTATCTGAAGCCAAGTCAATCAATGTTCCAACTTTCTGTCCAGCATTTGCTATAACTTCCAAAAGCATCATTATCACTGGGTGTTCCTGTAATCCATCTTGCCTCAGAAGGCTTGGCTGATGCCTTGCAGCATCAGAAGCTTTGGATGCAGTGTTTGAAAACACATTACTGCATTGTTTTGCCACCTCTGGTGGAAGTTTGCTGAAGAACTCCTCCTGCTCCACCGTGTATTTCCTGCTGCCTCCCTCCTGCTCCACCGTGTATCCCTTGCTGCTTCTCTCCTCCTCTGGGCCAAATTTACTTCTTCTGTGATCCACACTGCCTTTCCTTATTCCATAGTTTGGGCACAGATAGAAATGATGCTCAGGAGCATTCTCATCCTTGCAGCTTAGATTTTTACACAGAAACGCAGGTTTGCAGTATGAATTTCCCCGGCAACACAGGGTTCAGTGACGTCAGAGTTAGTCGTCTGCCAACTGTGTGGCTACATCAGCGAGGAGGTTTCAGAGCTTAGTTTCCTTACCGGCTGTCATTCGGGCGTTTGTAGGGCATCTCTTGTTCGTCAACTAATGTTTACTTCCGACATCTCCTTTTTAAAGCCCCGGGCGGAAACCCGGAAGGGACATTTAGGTTCCGCTCAATTTGCTAATTGTCTCCACTTTAGTTTGACTTCACAGTTAGGCTACTTAAAGACACCTTCCACTCAAAGTATGTTCTAAATGGCATAAATGCTGCCAATTAATAATTGATGTAACAACTTATTGTAAATGGTCAGTAGCCTATAGCCTATCGATTTAAGGTACTCGAAAGCATGTACACTGTCTGCTTCATTTGATCTTGATAGGCTAAGCATTCTGTAGCAAATAATAACAAGAAACCCAATATTTATTCATTAAAACTACTTCAGCATTATAATGCACCTAAAATACAAACGTGAGCAAGGGCAGCAACCTCTATCGAATCAACAGACGTGCAATTTAGCTAGCAGGGGAAGAATACAAACAACAAAAATCACCAGTTAACTTAATTAAAATTTGCAAGACTTACACAATAACAGGCTTAAATGAACTGACAACATAAATTATACGACTTACAGTTCTCAAGGACGCACACATCTCAACTGCGGTGTGAAGTGCGTGTCCGTGCTATTCTCCGACATGCACTCTAACAATCACTGCTGATAGACGGCCTAACATTTTGTACAGCCCTATTTCTGATACCGTGGCGGCAGAAATGGTGTGGCGGGCCGCCACGGCAAAATCAACATAGAGGAAACACTGATCTTATGTCATCTAGGGCAGTGGTTCTCAATCCTGGTCCTCGGGACCCCCTGCCCTGCATGTTTTAGATATTTCCCTGCTCCAACACACCTGATTCAAATAAATGGGCCTGATAACGACCCATTCATTTGAATCAGGTGTGCTGGAGCAGGGAAACGTCTAAAACATGCAGGGCAGGGGGTCCCGAGGACCAGGATTGAGAACCACTGATCTAGGGAAATACACCTAGGAAAGAATCTTCTGGCATGCCTGATCCATCCCTGGCAATCTTCTGCTGATCCAGTCCAGGCATCCAGCATTCATTGCGTCCAGGAGGGACATTTGATCATGTGGATGGTGGTCATAAACCTTCCACCTCCATAAGGAAAATAATTCCTCTATGGGGTTGAGGAATGGAGAGTAAGGTGGGAGGAAAAGTGACACCATTCTGGGATGGGCTGCAAACCACTCGGTGACTGCACGGGAGTGGTGAAATGCCACTTTGTCCAATACAATTATAAATGTTGGCAAACCGGACACGTAATTCTTTCCTGAAATAACTCAGGTCACTCCCACAAACAAATTATTCGTAAGTAAAATGTTTAGACTTTTAATTGACAATATTGACAACACATATTAAGAAACTTGTCTTTACGCATAATATCGTCTCCAATTTCAATTCGAAGCGGTAAATCTAACACTATAGGCAATCTCCCATGGTATCCGGTCTGCCTGTGCATTTAAGTAATCCAAAAGTTACGGAATGTAATCAGGTTACATTACTTAAATATTGAGATACTTGGATTAGGTTACTGATTACAATTTTTAACAGGTAATCTGTAATTGTATCGCATTACATTTTTTGAGTAATCCTCCCAACCCTGCACACAACACCATTAACAAAAACAAAACAAAAAAAATGCAGCATTTCAAAAAACAACTACTTACAACACCACAGCATTGGTTCACACCACCAACATCAGCCGAGAACACAACAACATTTGCAGAAACGCTGCATTTCAAGTTGCTAGATGAATATAGCCCATAAAAATTAAATGATTATGAAATAACAAATTTTAATTGTATTTAAAATGGTTGAGTAATTCAAATAACAACTAAAAAATACTAGTAGGCCTAAAGGCGCACACGATCATCTTCACATTCTGTTCCTGTCAATCATACACGCGGTGTCAAACAACTATACTGCATGATGGAGGGCAGAGCCAACTCACACGCACTCAGACGAGTAGTCGAAACTCGGAGGAGAGCCATAACAAAGCAGTGCATTTTTAAAGACATGTGGTTAAGGTAGAGTATGATTTCATTTAATTTAATTCTAATTGTTTTCACACCTATCATAGTCAAATTCATAGTTAAAACATTTATTTTTTAAAGAGCCGTTCGGGAGCCTAAAGAGCTGGCTCTTTTCAGTGAGCTGAGCCAAATGAGCCGGCTCATGAAAAAGAGCCGGAATGCCCATCATTACTCCATGACTCTCTAAAATAAATCCACAAGGCAACATAAGAGTTAGGCTATTACAGTAGTATACATTGCCCAAAAATGTGTTTTTGTGTGCGTTTGGTTTTGTTCAAAAACAGGGGTCCGTTATTCGTACGTAGCTTATTACATCCAAGATCAAATGACACATCCAAGATAACATCTTCTTTCTAATCAAGACCTGGCTAATTAGGTTATTCGAACACCCTTGTTGTTTATGATTAGTATAGCTGGATTGAGTTATGTGTTGGTCTAAAAGGGGTTATGTATCGATAGTAGAAACCTTGATCGGCAACGCTGCTATTGGCTGCCCACCATGGCCAAAAAGAGTGCCCCGTTTTTTTCCGCAACAGAGAGAACAGCAAGAGCTTGCTCGAAGGTTACTCCGAATTTGAAGATGTAATCAGAACGGCAGGGAACACCTCAAAGTCTGCAAAATCCAGGAGGGCTGACAAAAAGTAGCAGACAAATTAAATGTAGCTATAGTAGTGACCACGTTAGATGTTTTATCGCTTATTACACTAGGCTAGGCCTATTTGTATTTTCTTATTTTCATAATTACTTTGTTTATCATCTTTAATGTGGTTCTGTTGTAGAAAAAACATCACCCTGTTGTAATTATGAAGATGGAGAATTATTATGGATTATATGATTGAAAATGAACCTCTTAATCACCTTTTTTACTTTGATATGCTATATTACTGGAAACCAGATGCAAAGCTGTTGACTGATTAGTATTGCCACTAATATGTAGAAGATATTAAGCCCAAAGTGCACATCTGGATATTTAGGGGCTCAGGGCGAGAGAAGACTGTGTATATGCTTCTTCCATAGAAAACTACAAGGCCAAGATATCATGGGACAGATTTACGACCCTACGCTCAGCAACCCAGTGCAGCTGGTCTTCAAGGCCAGAGCAAGCCTAAAAAATAGGAGTTTTCTATGTAACTGTAATATGAAGCCCCTAGGGTAAGATACCAATAGTGTGAGAAATGCATAATGCATCTGTGACAAACAGTATTGTACCAATAGCAAAATTACAGAACTGATAAGGTTTTGATATATAAGAGGAATGTCCGGAGAAAATTCCAGTCTGCTCCTGGGAGCACACTCACTTGTTTAGATACTTTCGTGTCTGAATAAACTTTTGCATCAGACTGAGTTCCAGTGCGTCTGTTTGGACTTAGGATATAGCCCTTCATGACACTTAGAACCATTCTTCAATTTTGAGACTTTGAATTATTCTTCACTTCAAGACTTAGTATATTTCACAATACAAGGGAACTTACAAAAGTATTTACATCATGTCAAACATTGAGAAATTGATTTAAAAAAACTTAGTACATATTCTTCCACTTAAGTTCCAACAAATTAATGACGTAAATGACACCCTCACAAGAAAACCGATCCATCTCTCAAAAAGTATAGTAGCCCGTCTCGCTGTGCTAAAGGATCTATCACGCAATGCGCAATTAATTTGGGTTCATGTTAAATTCTGCTAATTATTCTTGCACCTTCTGCAACAGGTTGTTGTCGTAAAAACAGACAAGACATGGCTGTGACAGACTTCCTGTATCACCTCTGCTTATAAAGCCACAATCAAATCTAAACATAAAATAAGCCTGCTCCCGAGCAGGTTTAAGCTAAAGACTTGTTGCTATGACAGCAAGTCCAGAATAAGCTTCAAAGAACTGAACAATCCAAGATAATGACAATTCGTCATTATCTTGGATTGAGTTAGCGATGTACGAAGAACAGGTCCCTGTTCTGTATTTTATTGTGATCTTACCTGTGTTACGGTGTAGTACAGAGTGGACCCAAACGCAGCACAGAAACAATGAGGTTATTTATTGGGTGTAGTCTTGAGGTGTAGTCTTGCGTTGTGAACCAGCAGGCAGACAGGCACTAGGTACACGGATGACGATCCTGGGCACAAAGAAAAACAGGTTTTATAGAAGGCAAGTAAATCACGCAATGTTTGAGGGTCAAAAGTGCATACTACCACAGTAGCTGTGACAAGGATCTGTTGAGGAGTGGTTTAAGTATTGCAGGATGATGAGGTAATGGGCAGCAGGTGTGGAGGCTCTAGGTAGGATGACACAGGAAAACCAGCAGGGGGTGTAAAAGGGACAGGGACCAGGCCGTGGCTGTGGGCGTAACAGGACCCCCCCTCAACGGTTGCCACCGGGCAACCCACCAGGTCTGTCGTGATGCTCCCGGTCAAAATCCCAAGAGTTTATGGCTGCCGCCTGGAGCCTCCCGTCTCATGCCCTCCCCGAGCTTCTACTTTTCAAAATAAAAGCTTGCATCTGGTCCCCTATGTCTCCTTCCCACTTTGGTGTTTTCTTACGTGTTTTTTTAACTAAACAGTAACGGCAACCAGACAAATGAAAAAATATCTGTCTATATGATAAATGCAGACTATCATGCTAATGAATAAAATATAAAAAAATATATGTCCGTCTATAAAATAAATGCAGACTATAGACAAAATAAAAATCCATTCTACTGCTGCAGCCTGGAGCCTCCCGTCTCATGTCCTCTCGCCTTACATTTACATTTAGCAGACGCTCTTATCCAGAGCGACTTACAGTAAGTACAGGGACATTCCCCCCGAGGCAAGTAGGGTGAAGTGCCTTGCCCAAGGACACAACGTCATTTGACACGGCCGGGAATCGAACCAGCGACTTTCTGGTTACTAGCCCTGACTCCCTCACCGCTCAGCCACCTGACTCCGCCTTACATTTACATTTATTCATTTAGTAGACACTTTTATCCAAAGCGACTTCCAAGAGAGAGCTTTACAAAAAGTGCATACAACAACGTCAACGAGATAGCCCCAGCGGGTTGGACGGGTCGCGGGAATGGGGGTGTTTCATTAATAATATTATTATTAGTGTTTTGTTGTTGTTATTAATAATTGCTCTGACTTGCAGAAGAAAATATTTGACACATGGCACTGACAATTCAACCAAATACAAAGTATTTATTCAATTTCCGTGAACAGCTTTAAGCCAGTCGTAGCCGATCATGCTGCGCGACGCTTCCTGCACTTCGCAGCCAGTGTGTCCCAGGCGCAATGCATCCCATGGCCAGGATATAATTATAACATATGACATGATTTTAAAAGTGACCTATAACATCGATTATGCAATACACTAACATGTGTTTAGTGCTAATAAAATTATTAAGCCTATTTGGAGAGAAATGTTTATAATGGACTATATGTCAGTCATCGTGTGATAATGAAAATATGACTAGGCCTAGACTACTTGTTCATGAGCAGGTGTTGTCAGTGAACAGGCTGTAAAACTGTTGGTTAAGTTACAGACAATAATGAAAAACTGATGCTAGTTATCTGGGAAACATTTTTTAACAGCAATCAAGTTGTCATTGTTTGTGTCAAACAAATTGTGAATTTGTTGTAATATTAAAACAGGAGATGATGACTTACTGTTGGAAATGTTTTAGCAAGATTGTTATACAGTCTGAAAAGAATACTGCTCTGTATGATATTTTTGTGCTTAGGGAGAGAAGCACTGCACCCCAATATGGTTAAGCGGAAGAGAGACACCCAAGGAATGTTCCTGTTTGTCTTAAACTTCATGCTTTGCTAAAATGTTGGGCCTTTGATGTCTTGCAAGTGCATGTATGAAGAGGTATAGCAAAGTGTCATCCTAAGGTCACAGACTCTCACCTCCACATGGGGGAGGCAGAAAGTCTTGTCTCCATCCTGTAACTTGTTCTGAACCATGTTTATAAGAGCTGCCTATTACTGTAAAGCTTTAAGCAACTCTGTATCGACACAGACTTGTTTCCTTGCAAGAAATAAACCATTGAACCTTCTTTGAACCCGAAGACTCTGTGAGCTTCTTGATAAATAAATATACCTATCACTTACTCTGTGCTCAAAGTGATGCTCGAGCTCCAGTGGTTTCCTCTGTGGGTGTACAAAACATTTTCGGAAGATGTTGTAGCAGAATCGCGTGAACAATTCCAGGATATGCTTTGGTTGTTGCATTAAATCTTACCCAGATACAATAGTGCTATTTTCTGATTGGCTATTGTGTAACCCCTTTCTTTTTTTGATTGGCTGATAAGTGGCAGGCTCGACTAAGAACTCCAGGGGGGACGCGCTTGATTCCTGCCGGTTCCATAGTGAGAGCGGCGCGGCCAGAGAATCTTTGGTTGGGTGCTGCGGCATATTAAATATATTATAAATAGTTATTCCATGTGACAAATACAATGTGTGGCGGGAGTGCGTGACAAAAGACCGAAATGAGTAACTGTCACGCTCAATGCGTGACACTTGAGAGCCCTGAAGTGATTCGTTCATTTTGAACGAATCCTTACAAGGACTCGGGAGTAACGAGTCCTCTCAAAGAGTGATTCGTTCATTTTCTCGTGGCCGCGCATCGGGACTGTTGCATAGGCTCGTCCAAGTAAACAGAAATTATTCATTTCCCGACTCGGTCTTCGGGTACGAGTCTTTGGATCATTTTTCACGTGACCTGCATAGGCTCTGTAGTGGTAGCTAGAGGAAACGAATGATTCGTTCATTTCCCGACTCGGTCTTTCTACGAGTCTTTGGATCATTTTTCACGTGACCTGCATAGGCTCTGTACTGGTAGCTAGAGGAAACAAACGATTCGTTCATTTCCCGACTCGGTCTTTCTACGAGTCTTTGGATCATTTTTCACGTGACCTGCATAGGCTCTGTACTGGAGGAAACAAACGATTTGTTCATTTCCCGACTCGGTCTTTCTACGAGTCTTTGGATCCTTTTTTCACGTGACCCGCATTGTATTTTTTAGTAGAGGAAACAGTTTCCTCATTCCCTTTCGCGTGGCCGCTGTTTTAGTAAGACATGAATGATATTCGCTCAAGTCATCATACTGACTGGTTTTGTTATTTTCACTTTACATTTACACTTACAGTTAGTGCAGTGTAATTGTTGTTTGCCGTGATAATTAAATGCTAGTGTGATAAAAAATGACCAAATCATACAAACTGTCATGATACATTATTTTAATGCAGGAATTTCTTTTAAAATAGTATCTGCTGGTGCACATGTCATGCACTAACCTACATGAGAATATGATACGTGTTTGCAGTGGATGGATAGCCCCCCCCCCCCCCGTTGAAATGAACGAATGACTCGGAAAAAGATTTGTTTGGATCATTTTACTGATTCGGTTCTTTGAATCTCGTTCAGTAAAATGCCTTGCTGATAAACAATTGTATTTGCAGCAATTTCCCAGTGAAGTGTGAAAACAATATAAAATAGTCTTGGAAAGAGTGTGACATGTTAATTTTTTTTATTGTGTGTGCAGATCCTTGCAGAAATGGCTGCAGAATCCAGGGTGGGGATCTTCAGAATATATCCCCCGCAGCTCACCCCGCCTTCCTCTTCCAACGTAACCTGTGGGTATAGAACAAAAGCATACTCGCATTTTGCTATCATACAGTGTTTAGATTTGTCTTTGTTTAACACCATATTTTTGGTCAAAAAGTGACAACTCAAAAAGCTTTGCAGTGTCAAAGCACAGTATACAGCAGGGGTGCCAAACCAGTCAATCGCGGTCTACCAGTCGATCGCGGACTGAGTTGCAGTCGATCGCGAGAAATGTTGTGTCACTCATGTGTTGTGTGTAGCCTACTCCCACTGTTGTGTAAATAAATTACATTAACCCATTCAGACCGGATAACGCATTTGTGTGTGTTTACCTTTAAGACCGGATCACGCATCTATGCGTAGTTACCATTAAAGCCGGCAAACATGTCTGTGTCATTTTGAGCGGTGTCGTCTTTTTCAAGGCACGTTGCCAATTATATGCTCGGTGATTGGCTGTAATATTATTGGGGTGAGTGACAGAGACGCTTAGGGATTTTTTTTAAACTCATGTGACTAATAAAATGCTTTGTGATTGGTCGAAAGAAGCCTAGTACACGTGGAGTATGTTTTGTCGATTTTTTTCTTTTTTTAAACACCGTGCTAGCTATCCGTCATGGCTGACTCAAGTGAAGGAAGTGATATTGATGAGGTAAATGATTTTGTTTATTTTTATGATGATTATTTAGTTAGAAGTACCAGCCGATCGCGTAGTTAGAGAACAGTGGATCCTAGCAATGTTTCGAGAGGGAGAGGAGGATACGCACAATTTCCTTGGCTTCCAAGAAGAATGGAAGACCGACAACTTTCACTCACGTGAGAAGATCCCATATAATCGCAAACCAGGCGTCAAGATGGAGCTTCTAGATGGTGTTACACCAATACAGGTATTCTCCTGTGTTTTCACGGATGACATGTGGATGTGACTTGTAACACAAACAAATTTGTATGCTGAACAAACTGCAGACCGTAACGCCATCAAACAGCAAGTGGCTACCGGTGACACTTACAGAAATGAAGACCTTCATAGGACTGTGTCTTGCCATGGGCATCCTTGAACTGCCAGCATGGAGAGATTTCTGGCGTCAGAAAAAGTAGCTTTTTCGAACGACCATCCCCCAAGCCATTTCAAGGGACAGATTTTCCATCATCTGGAGGTAGGCTAATAATAACAACAATACCAATGACACTAATAATTAAACAACAAAAATAATGTGTCATTCACCGTCCATCTTGCTATGTGCATTTTCAGGTACCTCCACTTGCAAGACAACACCACCAATGATGTGAACCGCTCTGACAAGCTCTGTAAAGTCAGATGGTACCTCGACTACCTGAAAGATCGATTCCAGGAACTGTATGAAGTGGATGACTTTGTGAGCGTGGATGAGAGCATGGTGAAATACAAGGGGAGACTCGCTTTCCGGCAATATCTTCCTCTCAAACCCACCAAGTGGGGCATCAAGGTGTGGGTCATGGCTGAGAGCTCCACCGGGTATGTATCAAACTTCCAGGTCTACACCGGACGTGAGGTGGGGAGTAGCGAGAAGGACCTTGCGCACCGCGTTGTGATGGATCTGGCTAGACCAGACATGGGCAAACTACGGCCCCCGGGCCATATCCGGCCCGCCGAACTTGTCCAAATTATAGTAAAAACCCATGGATGTGTAAAAACCTCATTCATTTCCCTTTCCCCTGCAATACCCTCGTTTCCCCGATAGATGGCGCTAGTCTGGACACATTGACCTTTGTTGGAGTGTAACTTTCCAGCTGCAATTTCCCCCCTTCGGTAAAAATGAGCGGACCAAAGAAAAGAAAAGTGGACACTGAGTGCCGAGTGTTTAAAGAGGAGTGGACAACAAAATATGTTTTTACTGAAGTCCGATCAACGGCTGTATGTCTGATATGCCAAGAAACGGTTGCAGTTTTCAAAGAGTAGCCTATAATATCAGACGTCACTTTGCCACAAAGCATGCTAACTATGCTAGCAAGCAGTCAACACATGAACGGGCGGCTACTGCTCAGAGGTTGGCAGCTAATTTACAGACTCAGCAGAATTTTTTCACCGACAAACTGCGATTCACTGAAATGTGAGTTTCTCTACTGTGTTATGAAAAAAATAGCAACTTGCGCATTTACGCACAGCAGCGGTACAGTAGCTTAATTAACATGCCGCACATCGCTCTCAATTTAAAGACCCCTTTCTTTCGTTGGGTAATAATATGTTCTGAATGTTGAAAGTGATTCCATTGATCTTTTTCCACGAAATGTTGATTTCTTTAAATTTGCACCTTCAATTGTGTCTGTTTTTCATACATTTCAATCCCCAGGTTTGATCAATTACATTGCGTGTCCAAATGCTCCAATTGCGGCCCCTCTGTCAAATTTGAGAACCCATTCTGGCCCGCAAGTCAAAAAGTTTGCCCACCCCTGGGCTAGACCATACTTTGGGTCCTATCTCTCCATTTTTATGGATAACTTTTATTCCGGGGTGCCGCTTTTTGAAGATTTGAAGGCTCATGGTCTGTATGCGTGTGGCACTGTTCGATCAAACAGAAAGGGAATCCCCCCAAAACCACCTGCAATGAATAAGCATCAGTACCAAGTGTCTCAGAAGGATGACCTGACCTTCTGTGCTTGGCGGGATACAAAGGATGTTTTGGTACTATCAAATTACCATGAGCCCGTGGCAAAAGGGACTGTCAGGAGAAGACAGGGAGACATCCAGACAGAGGTCACAGTGCCAGCGTGCCTTTCTGACTATCAGAAGAACATGAAGGGGGTCGATCTACTGGATCAGATGGTGAGCTATCAGTTCCAGCATCGGTCCAAGAAATGGTGGCGGAGGCTCTTTTTCTTTTTCCTGTCGGTCAGCTGCTACAATTCTCTAACCCTAACTTAGGGCCTGTGCCCTAAGTTAGGGTTAGAGGCTGCCACAGGCTGCCACAGGCTGCACCTGTGGCAGCCTGTGGCAGCCTCAGCCGAGCATGACTTTGGAAAGATCTTCGACAAGAGAAAGGCCTGCAGGGAATGTTCACTGTCGAAGAGTGGCACTGAGGCCTGTCCTGGTGCAACAGTATATGGCTGCTTACAGTGCAATTTGCCACTGCACATTGAGTGCTTCGGAAAGCATTACCGCAGCACTCGACAGTGAATGATGAGTTGTTTTGAGTTGAATGTATGAGTTGAGACTGTACTGTTCTGTTGATCTCTACACTCACCAAGTTATGAATATAGTTACTTAGTGCTATGGTTTCTCAAACGCTTTTATTAAAAAAAAAGTGTATGTTATTAGTGACATCCAAATAAAACAGCAAAAAACAATTACATACATTTTCATATAGATTTTTTTAATGTATAGCAGAAGTAACCCTCAGTTTTTTTTTGTTGGGGGGGGGGGGTTCTATAACTCTGTGATGTTCACTTGTCACTTTGGTACCTCAAAAGTATGATATAATAAAATAAAAACAGATCTGTACTGATTTTCAAAATATTCTCGTGTTTTTGTTGTTTATTGATTTGGGGAAAAAAATGAAGTTGAAGATTATGGCCAAGCAAGTCATTCAAGTTGAAAGCCAAAATATGTTTTTATCTGCTATAGAGCCTGAGAAATTAAGGTTTTAGTAGGCGTTGACACATTTTGTAAATTTTTTCTGAAAACCCTCAGGTTTTGGTAGGTTGTAACTAAGGACTCGAAAGGGCGTGAGAAGCTAGACTAGAGCAAGTGGATAGGCTACTACCATGGCAGAATCTAAAACTTTGTATTTTCATCCAGAGTGGGAGGAGGATTATTTTTTCGTGTATACGAATGCAAAGTCCATCTGTCTTATCTGCAATGCAAACGTGGCTTTACCAAAGAAAGGGAATTTGGAGCGGCATTTCAAGACGGTTCACAAGAGCTACAATACAAACTTCCCAGCTAAATCACCTCTGCGCGCCCGGAAAGTCCAGGAATTGAAAAGAAAGCTAGCAACACAACAGTCCGTTTTTACCAGGCCCAACACCAAATGTAAGGCTGCAACCATAGCATCTTATCGTGTCAGTCGCGTTCTTGCAAAAGGAAATAAATCTTTCAAGGATGGCGAGATTGTGAAAGAAGCGTTCATGGAAGCCGCAGATGTGCTTCTTTGCCGATTTTAATAAATCAAAAGGAGATTGTGTCTGCTATTCAGGACTTAGAAATTATCAAGAAATTATGTTACACAGCGATGCGAGGGAATGGCTTCTGTCTCTGCCCCTGCAGAGGGCCGCTGCGGGTCAGCCTGGACACGATGACACAGTAACACACCAGCAAAACTAGGCCCGGTACCACCAAGCCCATCAACACCAGCTGCAGGTGGAACACCGACACAGAGGAGTGTTGTCAGCTGGGTATAAGCGCTGGCACACAATCACCCCATCTCCTGCTTCCCAAGTCCTGGCAAACACTATGTCTGACACTGCCAAGGGAGGCAACCAGGCTCCTGGAAAAGGAGAGGGGTGGGGGAGACAAAGAGGAGATTTGGTGGTTAGATCAGGAGATGGAGAACACAAGTGAAGATGTACCTCTGTACATCTGAGGCATGGGCACGTGAGAGAGAGATGACCTAGCTCACCTACACCAGTCTACGTGCCAGTAGCTGTCTCGTTCGTGAGGTGTGCGTGTCTGTTGCTTTGACCACTGCTAGGTAGCGGTCCAGACTGATGAAGGCCAGGATGAGCACACTCCCATACAGGTTCACCGTGTAGATGACGTGCACGGCCATAGAGGCGCCTAATCCGAAACGGCAGTCCGTCAGCGCGGCATCCGCTGCCCAGAACGGGAGCACCAGCACGAAGAGAAGATCGGCAGCAGAGAGGTGCAGCCGGTAGCGGCCTGTCAGACTCAGTTTGGACCTGGGGACAATCAGATAAACCCTCTGTGTGTCATCTTCTACATCAGAATTAGTTTTATTCGCCATGTAATGTGTTTACACAAACAAGGAATTTACTGTGGCAGGAAGGTGCATACAATAAACGGATGTAAGGATCTTTAATTTAAAAAAAAAGTAGAATGTACAAAGTCTAACTAAACTAATACTAAAGAACTAAACTAATCTCATCTTTGTCATCGTCATCCTTACCCGTCTTTTCTCACCTGCGCTGGCAGCCAAGCACCATCACCACCAGGCCGTTCCCAGTGATGCCCACGACAAAGATGAAGCCGTAGACCACAGGGAGGAACACTCGCTGGACGTCAGGGGTTATCACTTGATCCAGGTCACACGGATCCTCCAGGGCCACCAAGTCGCCAAAACCAGTGTAGTTTATGTCATAGTCCAGTGGTTCTCAACCCTGTTCCTCAAGGACCTCCTGTCCTGCATGTTTTAGATGTTTCCCTGTTCCAACACACCTGATTCAAATGAATGGTCGTTAGCAGGCTTCTGCATAACTAGATAACGACCCATTCATTTGAATCAGGTGTGTTGGAGCAGGGAAACATCTAAAACATGCAGGACAGGGGGTACTTGAGGACCAGGGTTGAGAACCACTGTCATAGTCAAACACAATATGCTGTAGGGAGGGAGAGAGACAGATAGGAGGGGGAGAGACATGGCAACAGTCATGAGATACATAGAAAGACACTAGTAGATGAAGTGAGAGAGAATAAGCTGTTTCACAAGCCACCATAACTTGCAAAGGATGACATGATGACTGTTCCAAACTGAAAGGATTCTTGACCAAACATATTTTGTAAGTTGCACAATCCTCTTTCTATTTACTGAGACCAACATTCCAGACTATAATGATCCTTTATCCTTTTTATAAATATCCTTTATCTAAAGATAGATTTCAAAGACCCCAAAGAACTAGATAGACCTGCCACATTGTGACTGTGGGACCTTCCATTGGAGCAGTTGTAAAATGACCTCATAGATACGTAAATACAACAACAAAGCTGAATAAGACCTTGCCGCATACCTCATAGTAGGACATGATTGAGCGGAGCCTGTGTCTCTGTCTCCTCTGCTGAGCGGAACTGAGTACACTTCTCCCTTCAGTGGAGTTTAATATCTCTCACATTCACCCCCTCATCTCACTGGAATCTTATTCTAAGCGCCCTTCCCCCCTCGTCTAGGTTGGAGGAATAAACTTCCTCTACTCGGTTGGATGAATGAACGCCCGTCCCCCCTCATCTCGGTTGGACATGAGCGCCCTTCCCCCATCGTTTCTGTCGGGAGGAAATGAGCACCCTTCCCCCCCTGCAACTAGGTTGGACGAATTGAGCGCCCTTCCCTCCTGCAAATAGGTTGGATGAATTGAGCGCCCTTCCCCCCATCGTCTCTGTCGGAGGAAATTAAATTATTTTCACAGTGATGTGAAAATAAAGTTAAATATTTGTATTCCTTGCAGTTGTCTACCTAGTCTGTTACGTGACTCGTGCTGTTTTCAAGTTGTTGAGACTCGGATGAATTAAGCGCCCTTCCCCCCTGCAAATAGGTTGGATGAATTGAGCGGCCTTCCCCCCATCGTCTCTGTCGGAGGAAATGAGCGTCCTTCCCCCCTCGTCTAGGTTGCAGTAAATGAGCGCCCTTTCCCCTTCGTCTCGGTCGGAAGAAGGAGCTTGGTTGCGATCCTAGTCTATTACACCACTCTCATGCAGTTTCCACTCTCGTGCAGTTTCCAAGTCGTGAGTCACAGTGATGTTGTGAAAACTTTTCACAATAAAAAGATAAAGTGAAATATTTGTATTCCTTGCAATGTCTACCTAGTCTTTTACGTTACTCTCGTGCTGTTTCCAAGTTGTTGAGACTCGCCTATCCTCTCAAGGTTTCAGAGGAGGTGGCATGCTGAGCGCTTGGACACTGAGCACTTGGACGTTTCAGAGGAGGTGGCATGCTGAGCACTTGGACGTTTCAGAGGAGGTTGTCTGGGGAAGTGCTACTACTACTTACATACATTCTGTGGGTTAGGGTCAGGACAGCAGCCGTTGTATAGATTCACGGAGCTATGGCTGGGGATTTCACTGCGTAGCAAGTTCTACAGCAGATGTTTGACAGTGATGTTGTGAAAACTTTTCACAATAAAAAAATTAAGTGAAATATTAGTATTCCTTGCGTTGTCTACCTGGTCTGTTACGTGACTCTCGTGCTGTTTCCAAGTTGTTGAGACTCACTGATCCTAGTCTATTACACCACTCTTGTGCCGCTTCGGGTTCGTTGTGACTCACCAATCCTAGTCTGTTAGACCACTCTTGTGCTGTATCCAAGTCGTTGTGAGTCACAGTGATGTTTTAAAAACTTTTCACTATAAAAAAATTAAGTGACATATTTGTATTCCTTGCGTTGTCTACCTGGTCTGTTACGTGACTCTCGTGCCGTATCCAAATAGTTGTGACTCACCAATCCTAGTCTATCACACCCCTTTCGTGCTGCTTCGGGGTCCTTGTGACTCGCCGATCCTAGTCTAGTACACCACTCTCGTGCCGTTTCGGGTCCTTGTGAGTCACAGTGATGTTGTGACAACTTTTCACAATAACAAAGTAAAGTGAACTATTTGTATTCCTTGCGTTGTCTACCTAGTCTGTTACGTTTTGACAACAAGGTTATGTGTAATTGACATCAGTGTGTAAACAAGGAAAGTCGGAGTCTAATGCAGATAAGGGAGTGTGAAGTAGTGCCAAATTGGGTAGAGCAATTGATACATGAAGTGAAAGTTGTGAAAATTGTGCTTTGCGTGTGTTAACAATTGTGAAAAACTGAAATATAACATTGAACATGCTATTTTCTTACAAATGCTTACACACTTGTTTTACTTGTCCTCTTTTTTTCAAAACTCAACACACAAATCCAACAACAGCACACACAAAATGCCTCGCTTCTCTTGCAAAATGAAGCATTGCATTCAAAATATCACAAACACGTCTCAAAAGCAAACATTTGTCTCATGTTGCAAACAATTTTACCATTATATTACATTTTTGGATATATCATATACACACAGTTCACAAGTTCAGTAATCGCACCATAGATTGAATAGATAGCTTTTATTGAAGCAGGGCTGGTAGCAGAGCCAATCCCATGGTGGAGGAGGCTGGTAGCAAAGCCAAGCCTAATGCATTGTGGTACAGGCTGGTAGCAGAGGCAAGCCTAATGCAGTGTGATGCAGGCTGGTAGCAGAGCCGAGCCTGGAGCGGTTGGTGTAGGCTGGTAGCAGAGCCGAGCCTGGTGCTGATGGAGGCTGGTAGCAGAGCCGGTCCTGGGAGGATGAGAGTGTGATTAGGGGATGCGGAGAATGGTGAAGGAGGTGATGTGGATGGTGCACGTATGGGTACCGGGTATGGACTCGGGGTGTGGCGGAGAGTCCTTATGGGTCACGGCCGAGCAGCAGCTCGATCGGATCCCCAAAAGGAACAGACTCACCTACTTGCTGCAGCGAGGCTGATGCGAGTGTGGTGGAGGTCAGGGAGGTTGGTCCTGACGTATAGGCGGTATGCCTGGGAGGACCAGCGACCCAGGAGCTGGATGGTGTGGTCAGCAACGCCCTGGCTGGAAGCAGAGGAAGCCGCATCGATCCTGAAAGAATGTGCGGAATAGTATGAAGGGTCTATACCTGATTTGACGAGGATGTGGCGGAGATGATGGTGGAACCAGAACCGGGAGGCGACGTGTCCTGATTCCGTGATGAATAGTGGGCTGGAGGGGAGGGCGTGGCTTCCTGATTTGGAGAGAATCAGTTTCTGTGGTGACTCGAAGGGGCTGAGGGGAGAGTTGAGGCGGAAGAGGAAGATGGGAACTGCTGACCCACTCCCGTGTGTGTCTGGGGAGTGTAGAGTGATGTCAGAGATGCATAGGTGAGCAGAGGGGTCAAAGGTAGAGGAGGTGGACGTGAATTCGGAGCACCTCAGGATGCCGAAGAAGGCCAGGAGGAACATGGCCTCTAGGGTGGAATGGGAGGAGTAGCCAGTCCGCAGTGTGCTGATGCAGGCGGCTAGTAAGTTGGCAGTGAGGGGGAGACGTGCAGAGGGAGAGCGGGGTTCCAGGCGCTTCAGACCCTTCATAAGGAGGGAGGTCTGGCTGTTGGAGATGGCTGTGCAGGGGGAACCAGAGAGCAACTTGCAAAAGAAGTTGACACCGCTGAGGTATGTGTGTGTGGTGGAAGTGCGGATAGAGAGGTGCATGAGCGTATGAGATTAAGTTGGTGATGGAGAGGAGGTCGAATGAGGGGAAGGTGAGGTGGTGGGAAGGGGGTCCGCCTCTGGGGCCAAGCGCCTGAATTTCTGCAGGGAGAGACGGGAGAGAGAGTCAGCGATTGTGATTGATGAGCGGCTCTGATAATGAACTGATGGGTGACTGAAAGCCAGGTGAGGCGGCGGATGAAGGGCATGGCAGTGATGGAATCTGATCGGCCTTTGTTGATCCAGGAGACGACGGCAGTGTTGTCGGAGTGAATGAGGATGGATTGGCGTGACCATTCGTGGCCCCAGAGGAGGGCGGCGATAATGATGGGGTAGACCTTGTGAAGCGCAGATGAGGGGGCCAGTGAGGGAGAAGGGCAGGAAGGAAACTTGAAAGGCCAAGGGGAGGAGAACCAGCGGCCGTTGTAATAACAGCCGAATCCTGAGGAGGGGCCGGCGTCAGTGAAGAGTTGCATGTTGTGGGGGTTGGATACAAGCTCGTTGTAAAAGAAGATTATGCCAGAGCTTCAACTCCAACTCCCTTCTGTCTTTTCCAGGGAGAGGGGGACACCCAGTTGTGCGAACACCGTGGTGAGTGCGTGGAGGCCTTGCGCCGGTGGGGATGAAGGGGGGCCGATGGTGAGGAAGTCATCCAGAAGATGGACTAAGAAGGGACCTTGGACTCGTTGATCCAGCAGAGCGCTTCGGAGAGGCAGTCGAACAAGCGCGGGCTGCTTTTGCAGGCAAATGCCAGTCGGACAGCAAAGTAATAAGAATCCTCCCAGCAGACCCCAAAGAAAGCCCAGTAGTCGGGGTGGATGGGAAGGACCTTGAAGGCGGTCATGATGTTGGCCTTCGCCAGACAGGCGCCACGGCTGGCCAGGCGGATGAGGGAGATGGCGTGGTCGATGGTGGTGTAAGCCAGGGAGTAGTCCGGGCTGGGGATCAAGCTGTTGATGCTGGGGACAGAGCCGTGACGGGGGGCAGAGAGGTCGATCACGAGCCTCTGCTTGCCCCAGTATTTCCGGGTGGCGACACCGATAGGGCTCACCCGGTAGACAGGGAACGGGGGAGAGGCGAACGGGCCAATCATGAAGCCCTGAGACACCTCCTTGGCCAACAGGGCAGAGACCACGTTGGGGGCCTCGAGCGCGGAAGCGGAGGTTCGGGCAAAGGAGCAAGTAGGCAAGGATGCCAGGCTGGGGGAGAAGCCGAGGACCAAGCCGTCCAGGAGGAACCGCACGGCGGCGGGGTTGGGGTGGTGGCGGAGGGCCGCGGGCAGGACACGATAATGGGGGTGGACAAGCGGGCAGACAGTCAGGGGGCCGGCCGGGGGGGTCATGGGAGTGGGCCCCGCCGCAGAAGGAGCACACGTGGAGGCTCCGGCAGGACGACAAGGAGCAAGACCCGGCTTTGAAGTTGTTACAAATCATGCGCCCCTTCTGCAGCAAGATGGGGCGGCCCCGGCGGTCAGTGCCCACAGGGCCAGACATTAGGGGCTGCAGGGTGATGGGGTGGGGAGGAGCGGGAGGAGGAGGAGAAAGCAGGCCGGGCGGGGCCCGTGGGCTGGGCGCAGGGCGGGCCGTGACCGTACACTCCAGCGAAGGGTGGGAAGGGGCGCCGGACCGGGCAGCGAAGACCCGGCAGTAGGCATTGCTGAGGGACACACGGTCATGGGAGCAGGGCCCGGAGCAGGCGCGGCTGGCGCGGGGCAGGAGACGCCAAGGAGGCGAGGAACGCCGCAAACAGGGCAGTTAGGTCGGCGAGGGCTGGAGCCGGGGCAGGGGGGGCGGGAGCCGGGGCGGGAGTCGGAGCCGGAGCAGGGAGGGGGGAAGTGGGAGGCGGGCAAGGCAGGGGGCTAGAAACTGCAGGCCGCAGCCCGGCAGCGGGAAAGGGCCGGTGCGGGCGAGGCAGGAGGCAGGGAGCCGCGGCCCAGTGCCCAGCAGCTGGAGAGGGGCAGTGCGGGGAGGCGCGCCGGCCCCCGGACTCCCCGAAACAGAGGGCAAACAGCCTGGCCTTGGGATCAAATCGGCTGAAACGGATCCCCCGAGCCCGGAGGAGGCGCTGCAGGCCAGCGACGGTCCAGTCGGAAGGCAGCGCTGGGAGGCCCGGGGCGAGGGACCGTGGGGCGGGCGGAGCCAGGCGCCGCGGAGCAGGAGACGGGGAGGGCGTGAAGAGCCGGTGGGAGGCGGCCAGGCCGACGCCTGGGACCAGGCGGAGCCGTGGGACCCAGAGGAGCCGAGGAGGTCAGAGCAGCGCCGCTCGAGGACGCGGCCAGAACGCCACGGGCAGGACCGGCGCTCCAGTCGGGAGGGGAACTCATTGTCGGATGGGTGGAGATCCAGGACGTCCATGACCACCGCTGCAGAAAAATTGGAGCAGGGAGAGCCGGACAGCAGCGGAGCGGGAGCAGCAGAGGCGGATCAGCGGCCACTAAGCAGTCGGCAGTTGACAGGTAGTCGGCAGGCGGAGGACAGGCAGTCGGCAGGCAGGATGGCAACGGGGTGCACGGAAGGTCAAAACGACAACAACATGCTAGCTCAAGGACCAGAGCAACGGAAGACACTTTATACAAACCTCGGGAAGTTTGGTTGCATTCTTCCGTGCTTTCGCTAGGCTTATGCGTATGAAGTTGATTGGAGTTGGTGCGCATTATTCCGTGCTTTCGCTAGGCTGATGCAAGTTAGTTGATTGGAGTGGAGGAGGAGTCTTGGTGCGCTATCTTCCTCCCGAACTTTAGTTAATCTAACTCGCTTTATTCAAAACCTGAAGCTCTTCTTTCATGAGCTCCTATGTACATTTCTGTACAAGATTGAAATGGAAGAGATGATGAAAAATTCATGGTAAACACGAAAACAAGATTGAAACCAAACTTATTTTATTACTGTAAGCATTTGTGGTTGTGAATACAGTATTACACAGTACGAAAGAAAGAGTGTAGTAGGACAGAAACCAAACCTAATTTTGAAAAAGGTGATTACGGAATGGTGTGTGTGTGTGTGTGCCATGAACTGTAGCATACAGTAATATATACTATTTTCTACAATATTGTCAGAATGTCTTCTTACAGTCACTGTACTGTTGCACAGTATGATACAGTAATCGACCAGACTGACCAATCATGCAGTGCACTGCAGTCAATGGATGCATGGGTCCTAAAATATATGTTTGTGTATAGTATACCGTGTGTTGTGCTGAAACAGCTATTATGTGTACATTAGAACATGTGTACACAGGGCCGGCCCAAGCCTTTATGGGGCCTTAAGCAGAATTGATTTAGGGGCCCCTCTGTGACGCAAATATTATTGATTATTCTTAATGCTTGATTATTCGCACACTATTAATCTAATGCACTAATTAGCAATGTTATTAGTTGTGTTGCTTACATCATATCAATGTTTGCCTGGCATGTTTTCACCCTTATACGGTTTTTAATTTTAACAGAAGCAAACCCACAAGATTGGTCAGGTGATGATTTGAACTTTAAGTATTCAAAGTCTTACAGTACTAAGTGGTGTACTTAATGTGGTGTACTGAAAAGTAGCTAAATAAACCAGACAATGCATCTATTGTACACAAGTTAAACACTTTAATAGCTTATGGTTTAAACTAGCAATGTGCAAAAGTGCAAAACATTTAACTCCAAATAACTGAAAGATAAACAGTATTTTCTTATTTCTTACAAAACTGATATTAAATTAAATACCTACAATATATACTGATCTGGGATTGTTGAAAACGGACCTGCTGTATCATCAACTGTAGCACTTGGGGCAGGTGGCGTTGGTTGTGACCCAGCTCCAAAATATTTCAACAGTGCTCCTAGGGAAGATTCATATGAGTACATAGTAGACGGATCAGAATATTCATTCAACAACATAAATGATTTTACACAGCAGGAAGCCATCTGTACACTTGAAACCACAACTCTTAATCTATAACTAGCTAATTGAGGCATAATGATATTGGAATATTATAACAATGACCCCAAAAGGGTAGGATCTATGCAAGCTCTAGGCTAGCTTTGTTAGCGAGCTTAACTGTCAACTAGCCAGCTTACGTTAGCTCACAACGTAGCCTACAGTAGTTGGCAAACCTACCTTATAGCAAA
Source organism: Thaleichthys pacificus (assembly GCA_023658055.1). NCBI lineage: Eukaryota > Metazoa > Chordata > Actinopteri > Osmeriformes > Osmeridae > Thaleichthys > Thaleichthys pacificus. The sequence continues at coordinate 1,886,629 of CM042865.1, forward strand.
GTTCAATGGCAATCGAAATTTATTTTGAAATGTATTTTGCAAGTATGCATTCGCCTAGGTAAATCCACCTAGGTGAATGCATACTAGCAAAAGAAATGCCAATTTTAACGGGGGGATCTAGCTATTGTTATATTTTGTTAGCTAGCTAGTCTAAGTGTTACAGTACATTAAATGATAGCTAGCTAGCTCTAGCTAACGTTGAAGGCTTGTTTGACGCATCTATCTCTAGACAGTAAATGTTTATGGTTAAATACTGTAATTAATCATGCAAACATACCTTGATCTTGCTGTTTTTTCTTTCCTCTGTTTTCATCTTTTTTATTTTCTCTGCACCAGAGGAATATGTCCTTTTTTGTGACATTGCTTTTTGCCATGTCAGATTGTGATTGCCGACTGATCTTTTCTGTTCTCGAACAATCGACGACGTCATGTTGCCACCAAGATAATTTATTAAACCAGTAGTAGTAGGCTATTATCTTCCTTGCCAGCTGGTCAACATAATATTGAGTTTATTACAAATTTGTATAATTACCATTAACATAATATCATTTTTTAATTATGCTGTAACTTAATGTGCTCTTGGGGGCCCCCTGGTGGCCATGGGGGCCCCAAGCAGCCGCTTAGTTCGCTTATGCCTTGGGCCGGCCCTGTGTGTACATTACAGTAGATTGTTACATACCTGTTATAATTTCTACAGTAAAGGTTCAAATTATACCCACCACTGTAAATCGACTCAAGTTAGGCTATTTATAGGCCTATTCTAAAGCCATGATTGGTTGGTGTTGAGTAAAGCAATGAGTGTTTGCACATGTGAGGAGTTAGTGTGAGGCACTGATGAATTGGTGTGGCATTTTGATTGATTGTGTTTGAAAAAGGAAATCAAGATGCTTCCTGTTAGAATGTTGTGCAAAAAGTGTTTTATGAAATTGAAAACTGAGTCAAAAGGCCCAAAATGTGCCTATGGTTTTGCAGATTTGAGGTGTGGTTCTGGTATTTGAGTGTCAGGTTTCAGAAATTGTGTAAAAAGTAAGGAATTTGTGTGCAAGCATTTGAAAAAAAAAAAGTGAAAGTCCACCACTTTTTCACCTGTAATATTAACGGACATTAACAAACTCAAATCAGCTTTTCTGGAACCGAAAAGTCGGATCAACTCAGAGTTCAGGGTTAGGCTCACAGTTTGTTAAACCCGCTACCTGGAATACCCCCCTGCTCTGCCCTGTAGATCAAAGGGGCAGGCCCCTGTCCTTCTGGTGACAGAACTTCTGGTGTGTGTATGTCTATTTCCATGCGTGTGTGCTCCAATGAGAGTGCATATGTGATTGAATAACTAAATAGGGTGTTCTTCTATATACTCTGCAGCTGCTCCCCAGTTGAAACCAGCACTCATCAAAACACCCCCATCACTGTAGGGGGCGGGGAGCCTCTCGGGGTTTACCCAGATTACACAAAGGCGCCCTTCCCACATTCTTGCTGATGTATCAGCATGGGAATGTGAATCCAGTCTTACTCTGCAAGTAAAAATAGAACCTGTTCCACTGTTGAAAAAATCCTTTCTGTACTTTCTATGGCTCAACAAGGCCCAGTGTCTTCATCTCATATGACAAGAAATGAAGTTGTGTTACAGTTTTTCACAATTGCTAAAACACTAAACCCCATTCTCTGAATCAAATGTTCAGTGGCCTAAACCCATTTGTGGAATCAGACACTCTTTTGGCAAAACTCTAAACACATTCTCATTCTCTAAAACAGTGGAAGGTCTATGACCGAAACCCATATATCAGGGTACATTTCCTACAGGCGATGGAATTGGCCTGTGGTGACAGGTGTGGAGTGTTTTCAAGGCTGGATCCAGCACACCAGATGGTTTTTACCCCGTTTTTTCTTTGTTCTTTGTTGGCAGTACTAAGTTGTGATGGTTACTGTAATATTTTCAAATCAAATCCAATTTACAGTATTTGTATAGCCCTTTTTACAAGCAATGGCACAGAGGGCTTCACATACGCCCATAGAACTGCCCCTCAGCCAACCTCAACCCTCAAGGAAGACAAGGAAAAAAAAAAAAAAAACTCACTAGAGGGGAAAAAATGGAAGAAACCTTGGGAGGAGCAATTCAGTGAGGGATCCCCTCCTCTAGAGACGGTTGGTGAAAGAGAGGTGCAGAGCACAAGCTAAACATAGTCATACATCAGGAGTGTCAATGGGTGTTGAAACACCAAAATCCAGTGTTTCAAAATCCAAAATCAATTTTCTTTATTGCTACAGTAAATGTATTTACTGTGTATACATAAACAAATTTGTCTTTACATGTAACTACATGCCCTGGAAGCTGTGTTGTGTCTAATGATTGCTCCATAGTGTTTATATATGGATTTGCTGTGTTTATGATCTGAAAGCATTGTTTGATTTTGAGCACAAGCAAATATTTGATTTTGCCAGAAGAGTCAGAGGTTTTGGAAATTTTACTTTGAAGATTTGATTTTGTGTTTACAGTTTTGGGAAAATGGGTGACTGTTTCAAGAAACGTGTCTTAGCAATCGAGAAAAACTGTAATATAACATAAGATACCAGGAGGAGGCTATTAGAGTAATTACAGTTTTTTACAATCGCTATGACAATTTTTTCAATACTTCTAACAATTTTCCTAAACTCTTAACGCACCAACACACCTACAATGCATAATTGGCAAAACGGTTAATTTCATGCTCAAAATCACACATTGTAAACTAAACTCAAACACAAATTTTCATAACACAAAAATGCACTAAACAACACAACATGTCTACCAAAACACTAACACATGTTCTATTTCAACAGGAACATTTAGTCAATCATAGCACAATGTCATATAAACACTAACATCAGATGGAATTACAGAAACTGCATTCTTTTATATGTCAGGTCTCACAGTATATGGATCATATATTGTGTTTTGCAATGCAGTTTCTTTTGAAGCCTCTACATTTTTGTTTTGTTGGGTTTAGTAAATGCTAGTAAAAAGACAGAAACATAATTGCTGCAGTAAAGGCTTCATTTGCAACAGGACATTACTGCAAGAAATTTGCAATATAGCTGCCATTTACAGTATGTCATCAGTTACCCTAGCTCTGGCCCTTCTCTGAGCACCACCACACATTCTAACTCCTCTCCCTCTCCATTGCCCTTGTCCCACTCCTCTCCCTTGTCCTGGTACTTGTCTTCCTCTCCCTCGTGCAGGCATTATTCTTACTTTCTTCATGTTGCTCTATATTGTTCTTTTTCCACACAAGATCAGCCCACAGAGGTCCTCTTTATATACCATATGGTCATGCGATTGAAAGAACCTCAACACCTGAGTGTTTCCTACTTGGTAAACACTCAGGGTATGCATAACTACAACCAGCTGTTTCTCACTAGCAATTAAATCAAATACAGGGGATATATATATATTTATTTTTTGTGTGTTTCAATTCACAATATGAACAGCTGTTCACTTTGACTTCAGCCAGTAAGTTAGGTTTAGAACATTATGTTATTTGTTCTGACATACAGTGTGATAGCATTGGTAAATTGGTCATAAAAAATATATTGTTTTGGTCTTGGTTGAGCTTGTGTGTAAAATAAGTTCAAGCATTTTACATTTGTGTTTACTGTATGCATTTTGTGTCTAAGCAACAAGAAATGTGTTAATTGTACAGCCTACACAGACGGATGTTGTGCTACCTGCGTCAAGAGTTTAGTAAAATTGTTTTGAAAGTATTGAAAACATTTTCATAGCGATTGTAAAATACTGTAACATGTTGTTTCGTATTTTGTAAAATACATATATGATGCTAAAGTGTCTAAATTGTGTGAAGATCTAAAGTAACAAAATTACAAATACTGCATGATGTCTTCATGAATTTCAGATTCTAGGTGTATTACAATTATTAGACAGTTTGTTATAAGATGTTCTTTATTCATGGGATTATTTTTAAAATATTTATGCTAATACAGTAGCATCTCATCATAAAGTTGAGGTAAGTCTCGACTCATAATTAGTAATAATTGATTGACTATTATTGCCTTCTGCTTTTAACAGATATTAGATCCAGGAAAAATGAAATCCATTTCAAGTTCTTCTGATGGAAGTTAAGTTCACCCAGAAAGGATGTGCTTGACGAAAGAGGCATAGTTGATGCATCCATTGGCATCCTCTTGTCCAGCCATAAGTCTGTCAACCTCATCCTCTGTCATTCTTTCCCCCAAGGTGGCCAGCACATGCCTCAGTTCGGCACCCATGATGGTTCCATTGCCTTCCTTGTCAAAGACTCTCAGGCCTTCGACAAAGTCCTCAAAGTTACCTTGGTCTTTGGAGCGAGAGATGTGCTGGAGCATGGGCAGAAATGTCTCAAAGTCCACCAGTTTGCTGTTCATGTCTTCTGGTCGAGGCTTGCCCAGGACCTTCAGCACATCTGCATTGGTAGGATTTTGTCCCAGTGCTCTCATGACATCCCCACACTGTGCAAACGTAATCTTCATTTCTCCCAAGGGAGTGCGGTCAAACAGGGTGAAGGCCTCCTTGAACTCTTCTATTTGATCAGCGCTATATTCAAGACTAATGTTTTTAGGGTCAAAATCGGCCTCCTTTGGGGCCTCGGGCTGGGGCTCTGGGGTTGGTGCCGGTTTGGCAGCAGGGGGTGCTTCTTTCTTGGTCTCTGGCTTTTTGGGCTCAGGCTTCTTTGCTTCCACCTTCTTGGGGGCCATGCTGCTATACTTTGGGGGTTCCAAGGTGAACCGGTGGTGTGGACCTAAAATCTCAGGGTTAACAGAGTAGGAGGAAGGTTGCGAGTCCCCAGCACAGATGGTCAGAGCTTTTATACAAATAAGCCTAGACAGGGGAGATAGGGATTATAAGCATGTGCTACGGCACACTATATAAGGAAGAAAACTGAAATAGATCTGCTTGTCTGTGAGGTCACAATGAGGTATTGTTGTAAACTGCTATCATGACAGACTTAAGGGATCAGAGCACAGTTCTAACATTACTGGATCACAAACACTGACCAAACATAGTTAGGTGTATTACTTTTTGTACACAAGTACAACTGTTCAAGTATTCCATTAAATGAAACAAAATTAATTTAACTTTCCCGAAGCCCAGATAAAGGTTAAGCATTATACATACATTATAAAGCAATATGTAATTATTATGAGGTAAGTATTACATATATATTATATATATATACACTTTTTACCAGTCTCATAATTGCTAAAGTCACATACTCGCACTGGGCAACTATAAATGCACAAATTTCTGTAGGCCTATATGTGGCTTAATTGTCTTGAGAACCAGGCACTGTGAAGTTGCAAGTCGGCAGGTGTCTTGCTCAGGACCCAAGGACATGCAGTGTCAACTGTTTGCGTCAAATAAAATATATAATGTAAATAGGCTTTATGAATGTGTTAATTGCCAAGTGTTTGGCCCACGGGCACTGCACTAGTGTTTGTTGAAAACACAAAAACTACCCACTGCACATAAAACAGATTTCTCAAGATAGGAATTGGCAACACAGGCTCCGCATCATTAATAAACATTTTATTTCTCACATCACCATGAACTGAGTTTGTCAGGTTGTTATGATGTGTTTTTAGTGATGAATAATGTTGCAATGATATTATATTTTAATTATGTTTACATGAAATTGACATGATTATAATGTACATCTATAATTATATTTGTGAACACATTGATGGGCATGTATTCCCTAGATAAGCTATTTTTGAAAATGCCAATAGTCATATTTTTGTTTAGTAGAAGTTAAGCTTCTTACTAGTAATAGAAACACCAAAGGGAAATGTAGTGCTATACAGTAAATCTATAAATAAATAAAACTGTTCAGGTATATGTAAAAGAAACAGTTGTCCGTGGCTGCTGGTTTAATATATATATATATATATATATATATATATATATATATTAACCAAAAAGACCAGAAGTGAATGATAAGGTATTACTCTCTGATGATGTAGCGATGATGTTAAATGCCTATTATACCTTGGTAGATTCAGATACGGTTAAAACTTGTCTACAGTCATTGTACAGACCAAGGCCGTAGCCAAGGAGTCAACATTGGGGGGGACCAAATTTGAAAACAAATTTCTTGGCATTCTGAAAAATAAAAAATCACTAACACATGGAATGAACTTTATTTATTGGTTATTTATTAATACATTTCTGATAATGGACACTTTAAAGGACAGAAATATATGCGTTGTTATTTAAGTCCAGATATTGTGGCCAAGGTTTCTTCCTCTCTCCTCTGGTCCTATCTTCTCAACATCGTTGTTGGATGAATGTGATGCGAATTAACTTTCCAGGTATCCTAAATTAATGCAAAGCTAGTGAATGGAATATGCTCAGAGACTAGAGAGCTAGAGCTAACGTTCTGACAGGAATTAAGCATATCGTTGCGAGACGTTAGCCTTCATAAAATCACAATTGACAGTGATATAGCCTACGTAACACTCATATTACATTCTAGTTTTCCACTTTTTAATACATTTGAAAGTAATGCAAGCAATAGAAGGACAGTGTTTGACATTGATAGTACTCAAGAGCCATAGAGTTGTACTCGTACCTACCTACCCACAGCAATCAATCAACGGTTTGTTCTGTAGAAACCACAGGGGGGGCAGAGTCTCCAAGGTGGGGGAGCAGACCATACCAAGGTCCTGATGTTCAGAGAGAAAGGGGGTGCGGCAGTAGCCTGGCTCTGCCCTCCTACTTACTTCCGCTCAATTTGGATTTTGCTTCTGTACTAGGTCTGGCCATTCGGTACGTAAGTCAGATTTTTCAGGTTGATTTTCTACCGGCGAATCAGCGAACAGAGGGAGTGGCTGAGAACGATGACGTTGCTATTGTGCGCTAGTTTGTGTTGTAGTTCCGTAATGGCGGCGGAGAAAGATGCGAGCGAAGCCATTCGGTCCGTTGTGGCAACACTGCCGAATATCTATAAACTAAAGCCGGAGCAAGAACAAGTTTTGCTGAGTTTTGTTGGTGGCCATGATGTTGTGGCCCTCCTCCCCACGGGGTTCGGGAACAGTTTGATTTTCCAGCTACGGCAGTTAGCTCTGTTACAGTAGTGGTGAAGGAATTGGCTAAGGTGAACGCTAGCGATTGGTTATGGCAGATCAGAGTGGCTCTGGGCAGATCCAATAGTTTTAAACTTCAACAGAGTACCCGCCTACAAGGAAGTCAACGCTTGTCAATGGAGCGAGGCCAGACTCTCTATACAAATGAAATGTACGAGACTCTGGTTAGGACCAGGCTAGTGCGGCAGGTAGGGCTGCACGATTATGGCCAAAATGATAATCATTTATTATTATAAATTAAAAATAAATAATAAAAAGACGTAATCAGATTACAGATACTTTTAGGAAAAATTTGGATTACAAACAGGATTACACATATAAAATACACATTTCTGTGGGCAATGTAGAACAGAAGATAGATTAGAAATATCATATTTTGATTAAAAGTTATGACCATTATAGTGATTAGTGGAACATTTTGAAAAAACGGAATTCCCCTCCTCCAAAAGTAGCTATAGCGCTATGGCTGGATACTCCTCTCCATAACTAAAAAACGTTCGACCTTCTTCCACAATCGACCAAATTGGCCAAACAAGGCATGTACATTTAGCTTAAAGTGTTCATAATCTAGCTAGAATTCATGTTTTTCCAAGTTTCACAGAAATCTGCTAAAATCGAGGCTAAACAGTGCTACTACTGTCATAGCTGCCTGTCACGAACGGCCAAACCGGACACGTAATTCTTTCCTGAAATAACTCAGGTCACTCCCACAAACAAATTCTTCGTAAGTAAAACGTTTAGACTTTTAATTGACAATATTGACAACACATATTAAGAAACTTGTCTTTACGCATAATATCGTCTCCAATTTCAATTCGAAGTGGTAAGGCAATCTCCCATGGTATCCGCTCTGCCTGTGCATTGAAGTAATCCAAAAGTAACGGAATGTATGTACTCAGGTTACATTACTTACTTAAATATTGTGATACTTGGATTAGGTTACTGATTACAATTTTTAACAGGTAATCTGTAATTGTATCGGATTACATTTTTTGAGTAATCCTCCCAACCCTGGTTTTTGACTATGTAATTATGTTTACAGTAGTCGGCTAGATCTCTTCTCTGGTCAGTGGAAGCCGCTCGCGTTCTGCCACCCGGAAGTATCTTGGTGCCTATTGTTTACAAACATTCTGAAATGCTCTATATTGAGATCCCGATTAATTATCACGATTATTTGTTGATTTGAACCAAAACTACTTTTTTTTGTCACATGGGCTAATTGGGTGTGCTCACGGCTTCGGCGAGCACAACCATTGTTCTCTCACATATATATTATTGTTGGAATGCTGCTTCAGCATTCCAAGTATTGTTCTTTGAATCTTTATTCAACTTCTTAATATTCTTCTATTTCTTCCGCGACACCTTTCAGCGCCTTCAAATCTTCAGCTATTAAAACCGTTCAGCTATCAAAATATTCAGCAGTTTCAGGCTATGACTGCTATATCTTTTCAGCTTTGTACCTCTTATGCTTGAATTAATATAAATCAATATTCATAATCTTTTTAACATGGTTGAGTTTTTGAGTTTTCTTCCAAATCCTCTCAATCCTCTTAAACTTCTTCAACTTTCAAATCCTTCTTCTTCCTCAATCCTTCAGCTACAGCCACCATTTAAATTTTATAATGTTGACAAAACCCTAAACTATTTTTTAAAAATTCAGCTTTTTGATATCTAATCAACTTTTTTCAATATCACTGATTATGTTTCATGACTTTTTCAAGCCATTTCTGAGATTTACATGGGTGTGTACGTGAAAGCCTAGAGTGCAGACTGGAACGCTTAGACTGGAGGGGAGCTTCGGATGTCGTTGAAAAAATATTTCTAGTTTGCCAGCATTGCCACAATTTGCGCTCTTCATGCTTCATTTTTGGATCAATAGATAGCTAATTTTGTACTGGTCGTAGACAGTCTGTTGAATCCAACAGACGTACACATTTGTTCAGAGCCCCACGAAAGCGAGACAAAGTCCAACTCGCCCCATAGAGACCAATGCAAATCTGGTGACAAAATCGTCAGAGAAAGCAAAAATAACAAGATTTTGAAACTGCCGGTAGAGTCGTATTTCTGACCGAACAGAAATATAAAGGACATCTCTGGTTTCGGCAAGGTCTTGGGTCTCGGAAAATATCCTTATTTTTTGGATTGGACGTATAGTTTTGCGTCTAGGTTAACTTGTTTGAGGTGTGGATTCTAGCTACATTTCTGTTATTCGCTCTACCCGCAGCGCGTTACGGTGCGTGTCCACTGCAGCGACGCGATTCGAGCGACAACATGTTTTCCATTCATTTTCAATGGAGTCAGGCGAATCGCTTGCGTGGTGCATTGTGGGTAGCGACACGACGCGATTCAAGCGATTCGAGTTGAGATTTTCTCAACTTTATGCAAATGAGGAGCGATTTTCGCTAGCGATGGCCAATCGGAGTGTTTTCTTGTTTCTCGTAACGTAGCAACCATGGTCAACATTTCTAGCTTTCTAGGTTTCAAGGTGGAGGAGAAACTAATCGTTTGCGTGGCTGCTTACCCAGTCTTGTACGATACATAGCTGTATTCCTACAGAGATGTTAATAAAAAACGATGCATGGCGCAAGGTTGCCGAAGTTGTTGGTGCTTGTACTTTCAAATTCAGTCTAGTCACATTACGTAACTTTGTTCTGTGGTAACTAGCACTAGCTAGCCTGGCTGGAACTCCCTATCGTATCGACAGATTAGCAGAGACTTTGAGTAATATAATAAAACGTTTTTACACATGTCAACGTGTATGTCTATTAAACAGTTTTGTATTTTGTATACAAGTTGTATTTTGATCGATGTTGCGAGTACGTAAACCCAAGTCTGCACACTTGGCCATGACAACTACAACAGTGACCTTAGAGAACTACATTCTACATGAATCTGTTTGAAACGCCCCCGAGCGTGGTGAACTGTGGGAAGGCAAGCGATTCGCGTCGCTGCAGTGGACACGCACCGTTAGCAATCAGCTGCACCATCACCGTGGCAACCAAACAGACATGTGCCACTCAGTCTCTTACACTGGTGATTGGTATTAGCTTATTAGTGGAGTCACACGACAGAGTTTGATAGTATTTCAACCTAATACAATTTACAACAGGTGACTCTGCAGGTGCTGCTAATATCTCTTTTACTACTATTGCTAATGGAACTGTTTTGTTCTACTACGCCATTGAGTGCGTTCACTTGACCATGAGAAATAGGGTTGCCAACCGTCCCGAATTGTCCGGGACATCCCGATTTATGGGTGATTTTGATATGTCCCGTCCGGGACAGCTCCAGTCCCGTATTCCAATCACAGCCTCGGCGGGGGGGGGGGGGGGGGGGGTAAAAGTAATGTCACAACTGACTTTTTAAATTCAATTAATGGGCATTATAGCAACACAAACATTTAGTTTCCTTAAATTGCATGATATGAATGTATATTTACATCTTGCTTTTTAAATGTTTTATGCCAAATATTCATCATACAGTATAATCATTCCTTGAAAACACAAAAACATTTTTGTCAACAAAGATTTTTTATCAAAAGAAACCTACAGTGGGTCTCTGGTAAGTCAATCACAATAAAAAGATACGTCAAAAGCTTTACTTTATTTTCACTGAGAAGCGTATGAAGTGCTCTTCTGTATTTTCACAAACAACACAGCAGTATATCAATTGCACCATATGCCCCTTGCAAGGGTTCTTTTATACAGTATGTTTTACTGTAAAATCTAAGAAAGTGCCTAAATCTACATTTGCATTAATTTGCATTTACAGTTTGATGTTATTAGTTTTTTTGTAAAATAAACTGCACTGAAAGTCAAGTGTTTTGTTACATTCTAAACATTTACATATTTTATACAATATGAAATAGAAAACGCAAATATGAAGTGTAATATTGGATATACAAAAAAATCATCAAAACACTTTACTATAATTAAAGCATGAACATATGGCTGAAGTTTGACAGTTCTGGGCTCAGCTCCCTTCAACCTCTACAAAATCTGTTATTAGTTTTAACAATCCAAAACTTGTTCCTCCAGATCAGTGTTATACACATTTCCTAACAAAACCAGGCCCTACAAGACTTCTGCTATTAAACAGCCTAATGAACCTGTCCATATCTGAGGGATTGGCTCTTTTTTTTACTCCATACTAAGCACCCCAAGACCACTGAGCCTTTCATTGTTGTAGGGGCAAGACTTATTCAAAAGAGTTGTATACGGCGGTTGCCATGTCTGCTACTAAACAGCCTTATGAACTCGTCCATATCTAAGGCATTGGCTCTTTTTGACTCCACACTAAGCACTCCAAGATCACTGAGCCTTTCATTGTTCATGGTTGTGCGCAAATGATTTTTTATTAATTTCAATGCCGAAAAGCTACGTTCACATGCTGCTGTGCTTACAGGTAGAGCAATGGCAACTTTGCACAATCTGTACAGTTCATGAAAGACCTCTCTGAATGGCTCCAAGAATACAGTGAACTTCAGCACACTATCTGGACACTCCATTCCAGCTGCCTTCTTCCTCTCGAAAACCTGTTTCACTTGATAAAGCTCATGCTTAAGACCCTCTATGTCAGTGTTATAAATCTTGCCAAACAAAACCAGAGGAATCTCATCCAAAAAGCTGTTGCTTTTAGGATTGAGTGCTTGAATGCCCTTCATTATGTCACAATTGTCTTTTGAAAATCGCCTCTCTAGTTCAGCTTTCACAGTGTCCAAGATAGGATAGAAAATATTCCTACAAAAACTATCCTGGTCGTCATTGCGGTTTCGCTGACCAATCGTGGATGTGACAACAGACCCATGAAGGGAAGAGCTGGTCTTTGGGTGTCTTTTGGTAACCTCAGAGTTAATATTGCAATGGTGAGCAGTGTTCAGCACTTCTGCCCACAACTCCCTAAAATACATGTCCTCTCTGTAGTGTACAATGGTGTCTTGTAACGCGTCAATTAGGTCAACTGCACTTGCTAAATCCAAGGATGGGGATTGGAGCATATCAGACAGATACTTTGTGCTACCAAGCACCCTTCGAAATGTGGCCAGTAGGCCAATGAAGACCAAATCAATTTGGCTAAGTAGACCACGTGCCTCTACAGACCTGTCTCCGCTATTCTCATGGTCAAGCTGGTGTAAGACACAAAGAACTGCAGGCAACCGGTCCATTAGGTTGCGGCATGCATAAAACCTACAAGCCCACCCGACGTCGCTTAGCTTTGGTAGCTCTCGAGGCTGATCCTTGAACATCTCTTTCTGTACCTCCTGCCATCTCTGGTGAACATAAGAGCCAGACAAGAAGGTGTACAATTGTAAAGCATGCTGAGAGCTCAAAAATACCTTGTGATTCAATTCTATGGAGCTGCTGGTGAAAATCTTCTCACGCTAAATGAGCTGAGAAGTAGGCTAATGTAAAATTAGTTCTTAACATGTCCTATGGATGGTAGGAAAGTGACCCTGGTTATTCAGAGTTCACATTATTGTTGCATTCTGATTATGACTAGAGGATAATAGATAACTACAGATTAAAAAATACTGTAGCTATTGTGAGAGAAAATACATCTTACTGATTAGTTAAGAACTTATATTTTTCCTAATAGTTTGGAACTTATGAACTCATAATTTAACATTTAGGTGTTTATGCTTTACTGTTTGCAAATCAATGCTGCACTGTAAGACCGAACAGTAAAGGTTTGTTAACGAAAATAAGTTGTGTTAACTAAAAATAAAATAAAAGACCATTCACCTCTAATGTTCTGAGTTAGTACATATTTTTAATTTCAAGTTCAAACTACTTAACCACTTCAATTTATTTATGTAATAGTACTCAAACATTCTTACAGTAATTTCTAAATCACTCTGACGTCACGTACGTGCATACGTGCTTCTCTCAAAAGTTTATGGGAAAGTCCGCCATGTTTTCGGCTCGCTTCGGACAACAAGGCATAAAATAAGCTTTTAGACCTAAACTTCGACATATTTAAAATAAAGAGGCATTATTTTTTATCCTATTTGAATGTTGCCGCGGGACCTCTATGTGTTTTATACACGTTCAGCAACAACTTTCTCCAGAGTGGTAACTGCACTGACTGCCATTACATTGATCCTGGGTTTGAGCGCGCTATTCTGGTAAATTAACGTACGTGTTGTTTTGGCACAGTATTTGCTGTTCTACTATTTTCTGCATCTAGTGCAATAAGTGTTTCAGGAGTTATTTTATGCATTTTTACATTTAATGTGATTGAGCCAACTTTAGCGTTATATATTATATCCGCCACATTAATGTGGATGTTTTTTTCAAATATATCTCATACTTAACTTAGCTAGCTAGGGATTATAGGACCTTTCCTCTGTATCAATGCTAACCTTTGCAGAACCTTTTAGTGACATATCAAACCTTCAGGGAACCAACCTATAATGTGTTTTTGGTCCTTATCCCATTACCTGAACCACTATTGGAACAATATTGCTTCATCTTTATAGAAAATGAACACGTATAGGCTACATCAACTTTGATAGAAATATAAGGAGACCACCATGGGCTATTAGCAGTACTGTAGCTACTTGATTCAACCTGGATTTTCGTGTGTGGGTATTAAAATGAAGAGACACAATTCAAGTTAATGATCTTTTATTATCAGACTGGATGTTGATGCCATCAAGCTCTTAAAAGAACTCCAACACAAAAGAGAGAACAACGGAACAGAGAAACATAAGTTTTGCCTACAGTTCCGCGTCTTCCATTGGTCTCCGCCGCCCTCCGACTGCCGAGAAGAAAGCTGCACGCACAGGGAAAGTAGCTGAAGTTCTGGATCAGCTCTTCAGCACTTATGACCGCCAGGTTAGTTGGTTATGCTTCTTGGATGATTGATATTACAGTGGATTATTTTAGAACTCTCATCTGGACTGCTCATTCTTGGGATATATATTGTGTGGCTATACTGTTTTAGCATCCCAAATCAAGCAAGAATATGTTCTCACACTCAAGGAACAAGTTGATGTCCATGTAAGACGTGCTGCTGTCCTCCGTGGTCTCCCTGCATATCTGCATGACGATGACTCCAGGTTTCTTAAGCTGTGGGATGTGACAGTTTACGGCTAGCTAGCTAGCTTTACAGTAGTCTGATTTAGCGTAGCAGTTACATTTAGCTAGCAATTTAAGTCGACATAAAATCCTTAATGTCTTGCATTACGCTAACAGAATTACAATAATAGCTAATATTTATATTTTATTTAGCTAACTATATCAATATCATAGCTTTGTTATCTTAACCGTTAGACCAAGGGAAGAAAGTGCTACTTACAAAACGGACTCATGTAACATTCAAACTGGTTGTCTTGAGAATGAGCGCGGGTCCTAAGAAAAATCTACAGTAATGCTGCAGAATGTTGTCGCCGCAAAAGGCCAATTCAGCAATAAAAACTGTGCCATCTGGGGAATGTGCGATTTAAATAATATTGTATAATTACAATTCGTGTATCCTATATACACACACCATCAAAACCTACCTCAGTTTACGCTGTCCACAGAGTGTAACCTTTAGGGAAAGCGGGAATATATATGGCTTCTGTCATGCTCTGTCCAGGCAATTCTTTCTTATTGAGATTGACATCATTCAGAGCCAATGAAAATATGGGGGGGGCACCTGAGAACCAATCAGATTCCAGGGGGGGCACGTGCCACTCCGTGCCCCCCCATTGGCTCCGCCCCTGCTAATGCTATTTCAAGACAACATGAAATTTGAGAGAAACTTGTAATAATTGTCTTGACTATTACTCTGAACAATACATCCAAGCAACTAAGTACAGTAGTGGTTTGCCAAAATTACACTGAAATGAATAGGTTTATGGTATGGCTAATGAAACCTTGTGATTTCCATTATTATTGGTCAGCTGTTGGCGCGCGCGCGCACCTGGAAAAAAAGTGTCCCTCTTTTGGGGTTGAGGAAGTTGGCAACCCTAATGAGAAACCCGATTACTAGCAATTGTCGGTTTATGCCAATAATACGATTAGGCTACTCCGTTTGCATGTGTCTTTTTGACAAAGTGTCGCCGTGTCTGTATCGGCCCTACTGCTGTATGTTTCATTCAATCAACACATTGAATCCTACTGAGAAAGCCGAGTAAACGCACTCAATGATAGGCTACATCTGCTACTGCTATTACAACTATTTCTTCGATTGCTTCACAACGTTCAAACGTATTCTCCCGCATTGTATTTAAGCACTTAGCTGTGTTAGATGATGCAGTTCAGCTTCCACACTGCCTCTTTTGTGTGACTCACACATTTTTGAAATTCATAAGCTTTCAGCTTGCGGGTATTTTCTAATTTCTGTGTTTTCAGCAATTAAAAATAAATACATTCATCTTTCAGCATTCCAACGCATTTTCTGCAGGAAATGAACTTTCTAGTTATTATTTTTATTCTTTTCCCACCCCTAAGGATCAATCAATATTTGCGCTACATAGACAACGCCAGTGTCAAAAGGTTCGTGTTTGCGATTGCGTTCCTTGTATTTTTATTCAAGTTCCGTTGCACGGTTTAAGTTGAAATTACGTTTTTGTGGCAAAAAGTGCCTTTTGTCGCCAAAGGGAATCAGTGCAAGCCCAACGTCAGCACACGTTAGCAACGACGCATAACTACGACATGCATAGATGTAGTAAGACTGTTGCGCACAGTAGGCTACTGGCAGCATCATACATTTAAGTAATTCAAGACTTACATGTACAGTAAGTAATTTCACATTAAATAATGTATTTAAACATTGTCGCTGTCTTCAATGCCACAGCCTAAACTTGATGTCAAAAGAAACGTTTTTCATTTCCGGCGCATTCAAACAATCCCCTCAAAGGCCATATGGCAGGTTGATTTTTCCAATGAATTTGCGCAATTTACATGTTGGTTATAAACATCTAAACTGTTATCTATTGTATTTGATGTTGTTGGGTGTCACAAAACGTAATATAATACGAAAAAGTAGGTACTTTTTTGCAATGATTCTCCTTTCCCCCACAATGCATTGCATGACGTCACGTTGGGGAGACGATGGACCAAAGCCCGCCTTTAGACCATTGAGATCAACGAGAGTGTTCAGCAGTAGATAGTTTATAGATAAATACATACATAAAATATATAATTAGCATAGATATAAAGATCAATAGATATATATATATATAGATAGCATATATATATATATATATATATATATATATATATATAGAGAGAGAGAAATAGATAATAGATAGATAGACAGCCAGATAGCATAGCATAGCTAGCTAGCACTAGATAAATAAATAGCTACTAGTACTAGCCTAAATATATAGATATAGAGATAAAGCTAGATACAAATATTTATAGGTAGGAAAAATGGTAAACTACTGTGTTTGTGGGGGGTGTACAAACTCCACCCTAACTGGACACAGGGTCCATGGCTTCCTTGGAAGGTCTCACGGTAAATCTTGGGTATTTTTGGGATGATTCTATGTTTGAGTTGTTGATATGCTGTCTAAAACATACGTTGCCAAATTCTATGCATGCAGGACATTTCCATATACATTGATGAAATACAATACACCAAAACATAACCGCTTAGATTCGCCATGATTGTCATATGTTTACTGCCTCTGCCACAGCTGTGCAGGTGAACCTAAAGCCCCAGATGGTCAGCGTGGGGACACAGACAACTTTCAGGATGCAAACTTCCACCCCCCTCACTAGTCCTGAACAGACGGATGAAGAAGATGACCCCTCTGTCTTCAGTGATGCATCATGGGTGCCAGAAGACCAGATGTCTGAAGAAGATTTGTGTGAGGAGGAGCTATCTCAAACTTGTGACCCCCACCAAAAGTGAGATCATTTAAAACCAACATAGACCAACTTTGAATTTGAATTTTTATGTATCTGTAGTAGTTTGAATGACCCCCCCCCCCCTCTCTTTTTGCTTGTAGTGGCATTGATAAATTCATTGTGTGCAAAGAGGAACTCATGGCCCTGTTTGCCATCTGTCCGGCCTGTTGTGAGAAGTCTGAGAGTAGAATCGTGCAGCAGGCAGGAACATTCATTAAAATAGAGCAGGTAGGGTTTTGTTTACACAGCAGGCCATATCTGATTAGAATATCAGAATATCTTATTAAAATCGGATAGCCCTGACTGTCTGCCCACATTGTTTATTGCAAGTGATCAGTGCATCCTCCAATCCACATTAGTTGCTGTAACAGTCTAATATCTTTTTTTAATAATGGCTAGCTTGGTTGGTGCTGATGTTGCTTCTTTTTGAAATTCCTCTGGCCAGTTAATTTACATGTACCATGCTTGCTTTAGTCTGTGGGTTTATGATGCCATCATACTTGGAGTGTTATACACTACTGGTCAATAGTTTGAATTTTCTTGTGTTATTCTATATTGAATCCTGATGTACTGTTGATTACTCTCTTTTTTTACATATCTAGGTCTGTGCATCATGTGGCTACCAGCGTTTCTGGCAAAACCAGCCGATCCTACACAGGAATATGCCAGCCTGCAACCTCCTTCTAAGTGGGGCCATTCATTTCAGTGGATGTTTGGCTTCCCAGACATTGCGAATGATGACCCTGTTCGGCCTTCAGTGCATCAGCATTAGCACTTACTTTCGGCATCAGCGCCGCTACACCATCCCTGTCATCATTCAGGCCTGGCAGAACGATCAGGCCAAGAATCTGAGTGACCTCAGGGCAATGGATGGAGGCCTAGTTGTTGCTGGTGACTGCAGGTAAAGCAGAATTTGTTTATTCTATGGTATTACTTCATTTTACACACAACCTGGGTAATTCAAATTTGTAATTATCCCCAGGTCAGATTCTCCCGGGCACTGTGCAAAGTACGGCTCGTACTCTTTGATAGAGGACAGAATTAACAAAGTGGTGGATGTTCAGCTTGTTCAGGTAAGCCTGATGTTACTATACATTAACTCTGTGCAATTTGGTAAATGGACTGCATCTTATGTAGCACTTTTCCACTAGTACAACCATGCATAGGGCTTTATTATGTCTTTCCTAACTAGTGTACAGTGTATTATAATGCTTGGACCAGCAACCCTCCGGTTCCTTCACACCTCCTTCAACACCACCAGCATTCTACACTTACACTGTTATGTCATGTTGCAGAGCTCAGAGGTCCCCAACAGCTTTTGGTGTGAGCTTGAAGGGCTCAAGCGCAGCATCGGCTTTCTGAGGAGGCAGGACCTGCATATCACAGGCATATTTTCAGTTAGCAGATGGTACTGTACTGTTTCAGTCGCTATTCTATCTAATACTGCCGGTGACAACGTTGTTACTTAGAATAGCTTGTTTCAAGGGGGTTCAGCTTGTTTCAAAGGTGGTTCTTAATGAATGAATATGCAATATGAGTGGGCTAAATGCTTGAAAATATCACTACTGTAGAAGGGAAAAACTTAAGGTGACGTTTAAGTCATATAGGTTAGGTTAATTCTACATTTAGTCATTTAGCAGACGCCCGTATCCAGAGCGACTTACAGTAAGTACAGGGACATGCTACACTTCACTTTTTGTATTTTGAATTGTACATGAGCAGCAACAAATGTAGGTTTGCTTTTAGATCTATGCAATATTCATAAATAATAAGTAGGCATTTTTATATAAAATATACAGAAATATCAGTTGTAAAAATTACAGTTAATAAACGGACCCATCTGCAACCGATGCAAGCAAGCACACCCTACAATTTCCCCAGAAATTGTACCCTCTCTAGTTATACCATGCAGTTCGTCAGTGATGAAGTAAGGAAACAGCACTTGATCGGCCATGACCGACGTCAACGCATCAAACCATGAGAAGCAGGAATGTCCGACTTTACGCAGCCGTTTATAACTCCTCACCAACTGCAAGCAGCAACTCCTCGCTGGTCGTTTCATGCAGCCGCAGCCGATGTTGAACGCACCTATGGTTTACGGAGCGCTAGCTTTGCCAAAAAATACTAATATATATAATAATAATATTTTACATATCGCTCAATCGCGCGAATTTGATCGTGGGAAGCCAAAATCGTGATCGTGATTAAAATTTGATTAATTGTGCAGCCCTAATCCACATACAGGACTACATTCTCAACACATTGAAAGAGCATGACAGACATACAAGAGGGAAATTTGGCGTATGAGAGGGAATCGTCCTGAGAAGGCCTTAAAAAACAACTCCGCTTCATAGAATGGACCTACTAATTAGCAAAAAGATACAAACATTGTTATGATCCCGGCTGCCCGGGGAGTGACAGGTGAACCCAAATGCAACACTCAGATGCTGATGTGATATGAACCAGGTTTATTGTAGCCACACAGAGGGTAATGATGGTGAGGTCCGTGGATTTCAAACAGGAGGGAGTGAGGATGGAGCCGTAGGTTGTGGATGGTGGTGTCTGTAGCACACAGGGACAGAGGCGGGTTAGTAATCAGGCAGGGCAAGGCAAGGCAAAACTACTGTCAAAGTAGCAACGTTGAACTGGCAACGAATCTGTAGGAAGTCAGGGTAGATGAACTGTGCAGGTAACGATAGATGGGTAACAGGTGTGGTTGGGAGGTAGAAGATGTGGACCGGAGTGTTGGGGTATGTGACCTGGAACATAGACTGGACAGACACATACAAAATCAGGACTGGACGACAGAACATAACAAACATGGTGTACTCGGAAGACTTCTCAAGGACATAAGGCATAGATAGGGCAATAAGTTTGAACTGTTCTTCTATAAATTGTTACTGTAACTGTACAAAAAAGAAAAGTTGCCAGTGCGGTGATTGTATTTGTCTATTTTTGGTCAGGTATTGACCACCTGACCAAAAAAATAAAAAAAATAGCATGGTATTGACTTTGGTTAACCAGTGTTAGTGATCAGTTTTGCAAAATCTTCCTCTTTATGTACAAATGGTTAATATGTGTCTGTGGATAGTTTATAGGCATTCGACTACACCTAACATTTTTTTACTTTAATTGGATGGTCCTAAAACACATCTACAAACATTTAGTGGAGAATGCCTATTAATAGTTTGTAAATAATCAAGAAGAGAAGCACATTATCTTTAGCTGAGAATCAATACATTATCAACAGATAGTAAACGTATCAGTTAACTGACAATTAGTTGAATATTGGTTAAAAAACCTTGAAAGTCAGTAGACATTTTGTAAAGTCTGTAGATCAACACCTGAAATGCACCTGATATTCTACAGACAAGTTAGTTGAATGCATAACTACATATCTGTTGAAACAGTTTTGTTGAACAGATACATTGTTGACATGCTACTGAGTAGTTACTGATAACCTATAGTGTGTCAACAGATGGACCATCAAAATAAAGTGTTTCCAAAAAGTCTAATCCTAAAGAGCTAAACAATATACTAAAGAGCTAAACAATGTAGATATAAAATAGATATAAATATAAAATATGAAATGTTACAAAGTTACAAGATATGAAATCTGGCAGCATAGTGCAAATTGAATTGTTCAAATAGGTGGTGAATTATAAATATAGATAAAGTGTTATATCAGTGATAACACTAGTGCTAGCTATCAGTGCGAGTCCTTGGCCTTGAAGAAGCCAGCAGCGGGTGGGAACACAGTAAAAACAGTAGTGTTAAATGTCCAGTGCTAAGTAGCCTAGAGTTGACCAGTGTTAGGCCCTGTCCCAATTATCTTCCCTTCACCCTACCACTTCATTGAAGTGCCCTTCACTGGGGTGTGCCCCTTCACAACGGAGTGAGAAGTGTTAAGGGATGGAAATCTTTACTTGCGAAATGGGACACCACTCGATGCGTCATTGCGTCATTAGTAGCCAACGAGTTCACCTACGTCACACGCATCAACAAAAGTAGTAATTCCATTCATGAAAATGCCGGCTCCAGCTGTTCTGTTAGCTTTGATCATCCTTCTCCGTTTAACCAACCAACGGAGAAGAAATGAGACGAACAGAAGACGGCTTCGACACCAACTAGCGATGGTGGATGTCTTTCAGGTATGTAAATAGTCTAACCTGCTTAACCCTTTGATACACAACATGGGTCTAAAGTGACCCGAGAGAGTTTAAATCTTCTATATCTTCGCAAAAAAATAATTTAATCGTTCAGTATTCCAGGTATTCCTCAATTAACTTGTTTTTAATCATCACAAGTCCTTATTTTCATTTTTTCTTTCTTACTTTTTGAATAAAAATCATTTTTGTAACACTACCCCTCTAATGCACAACATGGGTCTAAAATGACCCGTATTCATTTCCTATGTTATTTCGATCATGGCTTTGTGTTTCTTTGGATATTTTTTTAAATAAATGTATTTTATCATGTAATATTCCAGGTATTCATTAAATACATTGTTTTTGATTACCAGAAATCATTCTGTTAATTTTTCCTTTCTTACTTTATATACAAACCAAGTTTTTGTAGTTCTACATACATTTTACACACATGGGTCAAAAATGACCCATGTGTATTCACTATGGAATTGAATAGGAACCTTTGAAATGTTGTACAGTTTAGGAACACATTTGGCGCCACGGCCAAGTTTTTACCTTACCACCCCCCCCCCCCCCCCCTCCCCGGACGAATGGCACGAACACAATCGCAATACATTTTCTAGGCCATCAGGGGGCGCTAAACAGGAAAACCGCCCCTGCGCACCAGTCCACTATTCATCTGTCACTCAATCAAAATCTCAAAACTACTACTGTGGTACTTCTGATACCTGTAAGTATTATTTTATAAATATTTTACCTCAGAATGTTTTAATATCTTGTGTAATAGATAAAGGAATATTATATTTTAACATTTGGTTAGAGTTACCTTGACCTTAAAATACATTAGTAGTGAGAAATAGAAACATACAATACTACTGTATTAGCTAGCTGTATATTCTATTCTAGATAGCAAATAGTAGCTAGATCAACTCAATAAAACTTGAAATAGAACAGCATATATCCCACTTGATCAACTGATTGATGTAGGCCTACATGTGAAAATATTATATTTTGATTTTCTTTATCCAAAGTGTTAATATGGCTGGTCACAGCCATTCAAGATTAACGGCTGAAATGGTCGTAGAGATGTTGCATGAAGAACAGGATGATGAAGAGGAGGAGGCAATTCATAGTACTGATTCAGAGTCAGAAATCTCAGATGCAGATGACCTAGACTATGTGCCACATGCTCAAGATGGAGTTTTGGGTGTCAATCCAGCTCTCCCAGATGAAGAAGACTCCTGTGACTACATCGAAGAATCGTCCGATGAGTCTTCAGAAGAGGAAATTCAGACCCAGTTTGAAAGATTAAGTAAAAAGGGGTCTTACTGGAATGAGCATCCCCCTATTCAGGGCAGAACAAGAAGCCACAACATCCTGAGGAGCTGCGCAGGACCTACACCTGGTTCAAGGTCTATTTCACCAAAAGATGCTTGGGATATGTTCATCACTGATGAAATAATTGATGAGGTGCTGAAATGTACAAACTTGGAGGGACGAAGGGCAGCAGTAGCAAAAGGTAAAGAATGGAGAAGTGTAGACAAAGAGGAGTTCATGGCCTTTATCGGTTTGACTCTCCTTGCAGGGGGGGATAAGAGCTGGGATGTGGCCTTGCGGGAGCTGTTTTTGGATCCACTTCAAAATCCGGTGTACAAAGCTACTATGGGGCTCAGGAGATGTGAGGATATCTGCAGCTTTTTACGGTTTGATGACAAGAGGACCAGGGCTTTACGGCAACAAACAGATCACATGGCAGCGTTTAGGTACGTGTGGGACTGTTTCCTGACCAATTGCCGAAGACGGTTCATCCCCAGTGACTGTGTCACCATAGATGAACAGCTTGTGCCATTCCGGGGCAGGTGCAGGTTCTTGCAATATATGCCCAGCAAGCCTGCAAAATATGGAATCAAAATCTTCTGGATGTGCGATGCGAGGATCCCTTATGCGATTGATGGAATGGTCTACACAGGGAGACAGCCAGGAGAGGAGGTTCAGCGGAACCTTGGAGAGAACATCGTCCAACAGTTGTGCTATGGAATCAGGCAGACAGGTGAATATAGAATACAGGAGTGAATATACTCTTGAAATTCTAGCACACCTAGATCATTGTTCCACTCTTTCATAGTGTATATTATTTTTAATATCCATTGTGGAAAATGTATTTATTTCTAAGTGAAAGAGAAGAATGGAATAAAACAATGCAATACAAAACAATCAGTTATTTTAGTGTTTGAATTTAGAGAATTGAATGTTGAGGAAATTGACCATTGTTTTGTTTTTATCGTAGGACGCAACATCACAATGGACAACTTCTTCACCAGTGTCCCTTTGGCTGAGAAGCTGCTTGAGAAGAACCTGACCATTGTGGGGACTCTTCGCCAAAACAAGCCAGATATACCGCCTGTCATGAAGCCATCCAAACTAAGAGAAGCATAGCTCAGAATTTGGATTCAATGGCAACATGACCATGGTGAGCTATGTGCCAAAGAAGGGAAAGGCTGTTGTCCTCCTGAGCACCATGCATGACAGCAGAGTAGTGGATGACAACAGCGTAAAGAAAAAGCCAGAAGTTATCCAGTACTACAATAAAACCAAAGGGGGAGGGGACACAATGGACCAGATGGTTCGCACCTACACGTGCAAGCGGAGAACACGGAGATGGCCTATGGTGCTCTGGTACAATCTTCTGGATGTTGCCACTCTCAACGCTTACTCCCTCTTCACTGCACAACACCCTGACTACATGGGTGGTGTGACCAATGCACGACGGCTGTTCATTAAGGAGCTGGGCAAAGAGCTTGTCATGCCACACATGAAGAGGCGCATGGAGGGAACTCCCCACCTTCAAAAACACATCATAGAGGCAATGGGAAGATGTGGAATACAAACACTGAAGCCAACCACCACCCAGCCACAGGAGGACATCAGACAGGCACGCCAAAAGAAGAGGAAGAGGTGCAACATCTGCCCAGCTACCAAAGATAGAAAGGCCAGCAGCTGGTGTTCCCAGTGCACCAGGCCTGTGTGCAAGGAGCACAAACATGTTGTTGTCATTTGTGAGGCATGTAAGCACTGAGATGGGAATGTAAGATTGAGCTGTACCCCTGTACCCCCATTCACCACATTGACCTACAGTTACACAACAGATACACTACAGTTCAATATTAGTGTTATCGGTTATCAATGAAATGTGACAAAGAGGCAAATAAACATATTTTAAGTGTTAAATGTACTAGTGTCTGGTCTAAATCCCTACTAAAATGATTATTTAACAAAATGTTGTCTTTGTATTTTTTTTTGTCACACTTATATACATGGGTCATTGTTGACCCATGTTTGTAAACTTGATGTAGTAATACAAAAACGCATTTTGCTCAGAAAGTAAGAAAGACAAACATCTATAATGATTTGATGTAATCAAAAACAATATACTTAATGAATAATTAAAATATTGAAAACTGAAATGAATTGTTTAAAAAAATATAGCAAAGAAACACTCAGCCATACATGAAATACCATAGGAAATGAATGCGGGTCATTTTAGACCCATGTTGTGTATTAGAGGGGGTAAGCATAGCTTGTGTATCAAAGGGTTAAAAGGTGCAAACACATTTTGCGAACATTTCTGTTGAAACAGTTGCAGTTAAAATTTGAATGACTTTTGTGTAAACAGTTAGCCTAACGTTAGTTATCGTAACGTTAGCTATTATCGCCTTCTCGCGAAGAGAGATACCTGTTGTTATTGTTTAGTAGTAACGTTAGCCTAGTGACGTTCATGGTTAATGTAAATAGAAACACATTTTTTTAAACAAAAAGTTATTTGTTCTTCTATGTTATTATTGCCATTTCCTGTGTTGGAAATGAAGGAAAAATAACATAAACACAAGCACTCAACAAACAGTTCAACTAGATTAGGCCTACTTATTTTTCATTTGAGACATCACAATTCATTGGTAAAAACAGTGAAGTTTAGCCTAGGCCTCTGTTTGTACATGTTGAAGCTGGTGACATTTGTCCAATAATGTTGATTATTGTTTGTTCTTCAGAGTGGCCGTGTGATGACCTACTGTCATCTGAATATCAACTTGCCCATCCTGCAGTTGTGGTTGAATGTAGAGCTGGAGCTAATGGAGGACTTCAGACTGTGTAGACGGGCCATACATGCCCTGCAGAGACTGCTGAAAAGCGAGCAGGATCATGGCTGGGGCCATGAACTGGAGGTCCTCATATATGTTTACTGGCTTGCTCATGGACTGTCGTATCGTGTAGTGTCACGGGTATTCAATGTACCCCGATCAACAGTTCACAGAGTCATACACAAAACCGCTCAACACATTTGGAGCAACCTACATCGAGCCATCTCTTTCCCAACACCTGCAGATCTGGACAATATTGGACTTGGATTTGGCCAACTATCTAGAAATCCAGTGTTCAATAAAGCTGTGGGTGCCATTGATGGCTGTCACATTCGAATTAAGCCCCCATCACTACACCGGTTGGACTATCTGAACTACAAGGGCTTTTTCTCTATAAACATGCAGGCCATTTGTGATGCATCTGGGAAATTTCTAGATGTATTTGTTGGATACCCAGGATCTGTATATGACACCCGGGTTTTAAAAAAATAGCCCCTTTTACCTGTCTAAAAGGTACCCTCCGGATGGATACTTTCTGCTTGGCGATGGTGGATATCCTTGTTTGGAGACTCCAATCTGCCTAATCACACCATACAAGTAACCAGTGAATGGACGGGAGCGGCAGCGATTTAATTATCATCAATCAAAGGGGCGTACGATAGTCGAGAGAGCGTTTGGTGTAATGAAGACCCGATGGAGGTCTACTCTTTTCAAGGCCTTGGAGGTGAAGCCCACATTTGCGCCTCAGGTTATCGCATCGTGTGCCTTCCTCCACAATGTGTGCATAGACAATGGGGATGTCCTTGAACCTGATGATGATGTGGCACAGGACATCATGGCTCCAGGACCTCTGCAGGAAGCCCCTGCACCACATGAAAGGCCAGGGAATGCCACGAGGGACAGGCTTGCTGCCCTGATCACTGGCAATATAGAAGTGCCTCAGTAGGAATGCTTCTACAAACTTGTAAATAGTTCATATGCACATGAAAATTAGGACCACAAGGTACAGCAATTCTTTTGTGCCTACAGCAATTAGACTGTACAACAATCAGCTAGCATTCAGCTAGTTATAATAAATATATATGACATATGTTACAATGTTAACTGTTTTTGTATTTAATGCTTTTGTATTTATGCATTTATGTTTTTATTTGTATGCAGCAGGCTATCTAACAATGGAGCGTGTAATGGTGACCATATGAATTTCCTACTTGTGGATAATAAAGTTTACCTTGACCTTGACATGTTCTCATTCAATAATTTTGTGCTGTATTTTCTTATTTATTGTTTTTATATTTGTTCCAGATAAAACATTTGCAAAACATGTTGCGAGTTCTTTGTTTTACAGGTATGTAAATAATATATCATTCCTATGATGTTTGGACAACTTGTTTGGGATTTTGGGTCTGCTATTACACAGGTTTTTACACATCTGCAATAACATATATAAACTAGAGAGGGTACAATTTCTGGGGAAATTGTAGGGTGTGCTTGCTTGCGTCGGTTGTAAGTTTTTCCCTTCTAGTGATATTTTCAAGCATTTAGCCTACTCATATTGCATATTTCATTAAGAACACCCTTTGAAACAGCTGCAAACCCCCTTTGAAACAAGCTACTGTAACAACGTTGTCACTGGCAGTATGGAATCGCGATTCAAACAGTACCGTCTGCTAACTGAAAATATGCCCCCCAAAACGTAAATAAGTTTGACATTAATGTAGGGGGAAATGGCTAATTCAAAATAAGTTTGCTAGAGGCAAGCTAGCTGCTGTTGCTCCACATTTCACTGATTGTTTGAAAGCGCCGGAAATGAGAACGTTTCTTTTGACATAAAGTTTAGCTGTGGCATTGAAGACAGTACTAGTGCTACTGTACACACTGCCAGTGGGTGAGCCGAGTCTGACTGAGGCTAACGTCAAAACAAGCTGTGGTGTCACTCAAATTCCAAGTTTTACACAAATCACAAAAATATGCTGACGCGCTGGCTGTCTTCGCAATCGCCATATCTTTATAACACTGCCCTCCTTCTGATTTTTGATGTAGAATTGACCCTGGTACGAAATTAAGAAAATACTCATCAAAGATCGACAACAGCTGACGCAATCGTCAACGGAGGCTGACGGGGCTCTCACGTAGCAAACCAATCCAAGTTCTTACAGCAACCTACTTTAAAATCTCACCATCTGGCTGTCTTCACAATAGTCATATCGTCATAACATTGCCCTCCTTCTGTTTTGTGGTGTAGAATTGACCGAACTATAAAAATACGAAAATACTAAACTACTATGACGCTTGCATGGCTGCCGCCTAGGCAGTCTCACGGGCGACCCGCACTCGCTCAAATTACAAAGACTTTCACAACCTAAATAAAAAATCCGAGATGGCAGTTCCACTCGAAATTGCTTTCTCAACAAAACCCAATGGTTGGTAATTTTGGGGGTTGGCATTTTTCACTCATAATCCAAGCTCCAATTTGCGTGCTAGAACGTCTCTATCACGTTGTATCCATGCGTCGTTGCTAACGTGTGCTGACGTAGTGACGTAGCTAGCACTGCTACCCTTCGTTGACAGAAGACACTTTTCGCCACAAAAACTTAAGCTCAGCCTAAACCGTGCAACGGAACGTAAATCCCAATAGAAGCAACGCAATCGAGACCAAGACGAAACTTTTGACACCTAGGTTGTCTATGTAGGCCAAATATTGACTGAGTTTTAGGGGTGGGAAAATAATAATAATAATAATAAGATATATGTGAGAGAACAAAGGTTGTGCCCTTGCCGAAGGCAAAGCACACCCAATAAGTAAGAAACAGAATAGAACAAAAAAATTACTGCTCTGGCATTTTATTAACTAGCTTCTCAAATAGGCTGAGGAAACTTTCCGTTTTGGCTTCAGTCTCCTCGTGCCTCTTCTGCTCCTTTGCGGATTCCTGTTTGAGAAATTCCAATATATGATTGGTCTTCGTGCGTTTCTTCCTGGGAGACAGTGTTGTGGGATCAGGAGCAGTGGGAGTGGTTGGAGGACCAGGACTGGAGGCAGAATCTTCTCTTGGTTCAACGATGTTCTGTACATAGAAAATGAATAACCAGATTGGTTCAGTACCATACACAGTAACATCCTGTGCACACTGCAAGCATGCCACAGTAGTAAACCAGGGCCTGAAGGTCCATTCAGACTGAATGTTTTGGAGATCTACAGACATGACATGTACTTCAGGCCTTAGATATGTTGGTGCCATTAAAGTTTTGCACCGGTTAAATGTAAGTGATCAATTTGAGTGTATTTTCCTTACTTACCATCAGTAATGTTGTGGCATCACTGCCTTCATTAAAAGATGCCACTAATACAGGGGGCTCTATGCATGGTCTGGCACCGAGAACTTCATGCATATCCTCGTAGAATGGCCAGTTGGCAGCTGTTTTCTCCCCGCTTTCGGTCCCTGAACCAGTCTTTGGCGTTTTCAGATCCTGCAATAGCAAACATATATGTGCGTGCACACACACACAAGTGAAAATCTGATATATAGATTACGCATTCATTTGAAAAGGCAGATGGCGATAACATGCAGCATATATCTCACCAAATAATTACCTTATATTTCTTTTAAAAATGTTCCCATTTCTTTCCAACCTGCTGTACATTGACCTTTCCCTCCAGGCCCAGCTGTTTGATCAGTGTCCTGTCTCAGACAACAAACAATGATGTAGATTAGGCTCTGGTTACAGGAATTATCAGAGATATTCATGGTTCATTGGAAAACAACAACCGGGTCACTCACTCATATAGCTGCTTGGATGCATATTTCTTTTTAGTAAATTGCTCCTCATTTTCTGTCCTGAACCTAATGAGTGCCCTGGTCTGGTCGGGAGTAACATTGTAACATTAGACACCTGTCTGTTAGCTCGCAACCAAACTATCTTTCAACCGTTACATTTAAATGATTTTAGTTACACACCATTGTAATGGTAACATTTTGTCTAACGTTAGCTCATATCCAGCTCCACTGTAGGCTACGTTTGCCAAAAACTCAAGGCAAACAGTGTTCCTATGTTTGCGAATTTGAACACACGTCAGGTTTTCAGGTTTTGGCAAACATATTTACCCACCTGTCATAATAAAATTGCGTTTTTTACATCCTAACGTTAACGTTACTCGGCTACTCTGAGCAGCATAGACAAACGTTCATTTGTGAAATACCGATTTTTTTCTAACAATCGTATTCTACTCAACTGTAAGGAATATTATTTTGCATAATGATCAGCTAGATATCCCGATGTGTTTCAAATGTTTTTAATAGTTATTTGCGAAGATATACTTACATTTGTAAACTTATTTTTCTGCACTGGCAGCCGTCTTTCTTCAAAATGTTTCGAGTCAGTCGGTTACCAAGGTGTTCGCAAGGCATCCTGGGAAATGTAATCTTTCCCTTCAGCCGTAGTCTGCCTCTGATCGCACTCCGTTTGAAGGGGTTGTTTGAAGGGTTGAACAACACTTCCCCTTCGGTCTAAAATAATTGGGACACCCTACCCCTTCACGCGAACGCGCAAACGAAGGGGAAGGGTGAAGTGCTAGGGTGAAGTGGTAGTATTGGGACGGAGCCTAATGTCAGAGTTGATAAAAATGCTTGCAACACTGGTGGTGTTAAAATCTACCACAGGGGGCGCTGTGGAGCAGAGTTCCATTTACTAGAGTTGATTGAAAATGCTACTAACACTCGTGGTGTAAAAATGACGTTTGCGCACGTCACACACCAACGGTCAAAACCAGCTTCTCGCCCAGTCTGCGCCGAGAGGACAGGGGAAAGCCCATGGGTGAGTGAATTGATTTTGGAAAATATATAAGCAAGCTAGTGTTATATTGACATTAAGATTGTGTAATTTGTGTAATTTATCAATTAATTATTTAAAAAAAAAAAAAAAAAAAAATTATGACTCAAAATGTTGAAATTTGAATTCAAATGTATTTGAGGAACAAGTTGTGCAAAAATGTAAACATCATTATAAATAAACAAAATAGTAATACAAATTAAAGTGCAAATATGCTTTTAAAAGTAAAGAGCAAATAAAGTTTTAAAAGTAACTCAAAATAACAATAAAGCCTCTGCAAGTGCAAAATAACTCTGACATTCAAAGTCCAAAAGTTAAAAAAAAGTCCATCCTTCCCGACAATTAAAGTGCAAGTAAGGGTTTAAAAGTAAATCAAAATGACTTCAGGGGAACACACAATTCATACACGTTTCAAATTGCAATGTAAAAACGTAGCATATTGACATGCTCTGGAGTGAGGCTGGCTCTCTTCTTGGAGGCGATGTTCCCAGCTGCTGAGAAGAGCCGCTCAGAGGGAGTAGAAGTAGCTGGAATGCACAAGAATGATTTGGCTAGTGATGCAAGAGCTGGAAACCTTGCCTCATTCAACTTCCACCAAGACAGGGGACTTTCTGTCTTTGAAAGAGGCTGCTCTCCAAAGTACATCAGCACCTCATTACTGATCTTTTGGTTGTGCGCGTCCTCTTCACTGTTGTCATTGTCACTGTCCGTTGAGTCTGATCCAAGCAGTGAATCCAGTACTGAAACAGTCCTCCTATTTGGAGATACCTTGTCAGCTGATGCTGTGGCATCTTGGTTCCCACTGGTGAGCTGGTTCACAGTACTCCTATCCATGTGCTGTAGTGCCAGAGCTTGTACCTTATTCTGAACACTGAACCTCTCCTCTGGTGTCAGGAATTTCAGTTTTCGAAATCGTGGGTCAAGTGCAGCTGCAATTCTCGTTAGTCACGTCGCGGCCATATTGAAAACGAAAACGAGGCTTGGTCGAACGGAAGTGATTCTCTACTATACGAAGAGTAATGATGGACGGAAAATGGACCACAAATCTTCTGCTCTTGCCCCCTATAACTGCGGCATTAATCGATAAATGGGTGGACGAGAAACACCGGATCCCCAAACTTGTCCAGACCAAAGGGTACAGCAACTGGATCGAGGGATATGTCCATGATGTTGAAGGTAAGTTAATCACTGTCTTACGTTAGCTAACGTTAGCTAACATTAGCTATTAAATAAATTGAAGAACATTTTGGCCAACTCTGCTATTTATGTGTTTAGCTAGTTCATATACGAAGGTTAAACAGTTTTTTGCAACTCACCGTCAGCATCATGGTTATTTACTTTGCTTGCTTGCAATTGGCAGCTAAGTTATACTGTCAGAATTGCTAGCACGATAAGTCAAAAATGTGTACAATGACAGGTGATTCATAGCATCTTTTCTTCTCTAACCGGGATGATCTTGTGAATAACAATGCTTTTGCAGTCAGAAAGAGAGAGCGACAGGGCAAGTGTGAGAGCGAGGGCATTTCCCTCTATGAGAAAGAATGAGCCCCCCTACATGGTCCAGGTAGCTAAGTTAGATGTTAAGGCAAAATAGTTCCTCAAGTTCAGAGGCTGTTCAAAGGTTGCTCACGTTCTGAGCTTTTAGAGTATTCTGGCACACACATTCCATGGTATGTATGGTGCATTTCATAATATTATGATCAATTATCATACTCACAGAACAGTATAGATAATCAGATTAAACACAAGGATTGTCACTTAACATTTATTTTTGTCATTTACACCTTTCAGGTGGACCTTTCACTGGAGAGTCCCTTTATTGAAAAGGCAGAATGCAACTGCAAAGCAGGCCAAGGACATTGTGCACATGTTATTGGGTTGCTCTACACTGTAGCACACTATATAAAATTAGGCTGCAAGTCTGTCCCTCCTGTGGAGAGCAAGACTTCTTTACCACAAACCTGGCACATCCCCCGACGCTCAATGGGGTTAAGTCCAAAACCCATTACTGAGGTACAAATAAATAAAATAAAACCCCAGCAAAATGACTTTCCCCCTGCCAAACAGATGCAAAGTGAAGGAATAGTCAGCAATCTGTACTGTCCAGTGCCACTCCCACTCCCTTGTAAGGATTTTGCACAGAGGCTGAAGTCAAATCTTAATGACATAGGTAGTACATGTCAGTTGGCCACACTAATGAACTTGCCCTCATATCAGCCACAGTATGTGCCCTCACCGTATGGTGATGTACCTCTGGGCTCCATGCTGAGTTATCAGACTCGCCCTGCAGTTATCCAGTCTGATGACTACCCCCCCTTCCCTTTGCCCCCACAGCCAAGAGACTATGCCACTGTTCTTGGTGAAGAGGAGATGGACTACTACAGTGGTATATGTATGACTCAGACTGACTCTGAACTCCTGGAGAACGAGACAAGAGGCCAAAGCATGAACAAGGTCTGGCATCGCGTGCGGTCTCAGCGCATTACCTCGTCTAATTTTAAAAGGGTGTGCTCAAGACGAGCTGACTTTGACAGTCTTGCTGCAGAGCTCACGAGGGATAAAAAAACAGTGCATACAAAAGCTATGCGGAGGGGAATTGAAATGGAACCAGTGGCTGCAGCAAAGTACACTGCATTAACAGGAACCGTTGTTCTACCATGTGGTTTTGTGGTAAACCCGAACGCTCCCCACTTAGGAGCATCCCCAGACGGAAGAGTGATTGACCAATCCGAAGATTCTCCCTACGGCCTCTTAGAAATTAAGTGCCCAGACAAAAGCACATGTGCAGAGTGTCCATATCTTATCCGACAGGCAGATGGTGATTTAGCATTAAAAGTTGACCATGAATATCAATTTCAGATACTCGGACAGATGGGTGTTAGTGGAGCAAAGTGGTGTGACTTATTTGTGATGTCTCACAATGACTTCCACTTGGAGCGACTACACTTCGATGTCAAAAAGTGGGAAGAAGTTAAATCTAAACTAGACTGCTTCTATTTCCAGCATTTCTTGCCAGCACTATTTAGATAGTACTTTATTAATCCCTGGGGGGATTATAAAACAGACTATAAAACTAAGTAAATCAGTAATCCAAAAGATGTGTGTGTATATATATATATAAGTAAAATGAAATATCGCTCTGGATAAGAGCGTCTGCTGCTAAATGACTAAATGTAAATGTAACTACCACACACAATGTATTTTCCACTCTTTATTGTATACACATTTAATGAAAATGACCTGAGTTTTAATTCTAAATATCTTTGCAATAAATGTATTTCATCATTCATAAGTCCAGGTATTCCACAGTTTACATGTTTTTGATTGTTACTTCAAGTTCAGAACAATGGTCCTTGAAGATTTGTAAGGCTGGCACACACAGACCACAGTTGGTTGACAGACCCCATAACTGTCATGTGTAATGTTCTATCAAAAATGTGATATTCTTTTATTCTTCTTATGGCCCGTTCGACATGAATTCTAAGGCGGGCGATTTCCTGTGTCTGCCGCACCTCCTCCTCACTGAACTGTGCATTTGCACCCAGAAAGGGTGGAATAACTAAACTAGCATTGATGTCAGACAAAAGGTCTCCAATAAGGAACCCCTTATCTGCCATTACCTGATCCCCTTCCTCAAGCAAAGAGAGAATGCCTGACTTCCTGGTAATTTCCTTATCTGATATCGATCCTGTGTATAGGTCACTAACAAATGTAATTAAACCTGACGGACTTATACCAATTAGGGACTTTAAGGTTGTAGTTCCTTTATAATGGGAGTACATTTCTGAATTCAGTACTTTTGAGCTTGGTTTTTGTACATGTATCTCTGTGCAATCTAAAATAACTCTGGTTTTTGGGAATGTACTTTTGAAGCATTGAGGCATAAGATCATTTACAGACTCTCTTGAAGGCCAAATAAGGAGCGATCCCAACATGAAGTAGAGGAAGTTTGTCCAGGTGATACATATTCTGCTGACGGTTGATTGTGATACATTAAAGCGATTAGCGAGGTCCTGCTGTAGACAGCCCAGTCTCACACGGCAAAGATAAAGAAAAAATTGGTCAATTAAAGCTAGGCTTTGCACATTAAATCCCTGTCTAATGTGCTCACCGGCTTGCTTTACCTTCTGTGCTTGACTCCATCTCACCATGTGCTCAGCTGTAGGTTGTAAAGCTGTAAACACAGCTTTGAGTGTACTATAGTCTCTGAATCCTGTGTAGAACTGGATTTGTTTGTCATCACACTGAAAGCGTTTGAGGAGGAACTGGTTGCTACGAAGTGTCGATATTTCTTCTTCCTGGCGAGCGATGGTCTTGCAGGCCTCTTGAAGCTGCTCCTCCAAGGACAGGGGCCGCTGAGTATAGTCATGATCTGCGTATGGCAAGCTTGTCTCTACTTCGCTGGAATGGCAAGGTTAAAAAAATAAATGGTAAGATGCTTTACCATTGTAAGATGCTTTATCATTTTTCTTGTAAATGTACAATTACAAACATGAGTTCCTCCTCCACAAACAAAACAACTATCTTAAATATTTACTGCCACGCTTGTTTTTTTCCAGTGATTATTTGAATTAAATGCTTCTGTTCTGTAGGTATGCCTTTCTTAATCACAAGCATTTCATCCAAATAATCTCAACTGAATCTAGTGTGACAGTGCAACAAAATTACCATAGATAAGGCTCACCTTGATGTGCAGGCAATGTCCTCTTGGGGGTCTTGTCCCACTGAGTGACTGCAGATACGATCAAATATAATGTTATTTATGTATAAGGAACAAATGAAAGTGATAGCAGAAAAT
Source organism: Thaleichthys pacificus (assembly GCA_023658055.1). Classification (NCBI taxonomy): domain Eukaryota; kingdom Metazoa; phylum Chordata; class Actinopteri; order Osmeriformes; family Osmeridae; genus Thaleichthys; species Thaleichthys pacificus. The sequence goes on from CM042865.1 coordinate 1,921,490, forward strand.
TAATGTACATTAGATTTAACCAATTAGCTCATATAGGCTTTGGGTGTTTTACCTTGACTCATCTGATTCTTCACCCAGTGCATCCTCTCCACCTGTGGCAGGGGCAACATGACTGAAAAACAAACTGTCACATTAATTAAATTCAGTAGTATTTAGTTAAATCGATGGTCACTGATCAATACTGACTGTTGGACGAAGGTTGTTAAACATTGCCAAAAATAAATACCTTGCTGTTCTAACAATCTTCCGCCTGCCAGGCTTGATCGAGGACCATGTAAAAACTGTTGGTACAACACCCTCCTTCAGTTTCCTGATGCCACATAGCGTCTTTGTGAAGGACTCTTCGGGGAAGTGATCGGAACACACTCTCGTGTTATTTGCGATCTGTAAAAACAATGATCATAACTAGCATCAAAACAAATCAGTAATTGATAGCTACAAATCTAGCCAGCCCGACTTGCATTTGGCTGGTGTCTTCGTGCCATGCTTGCTAGCTAGCGTAGATAACATTTGCTAGCTGGCTTGTCTGGTGTCAATAACGTTACCTAACAATGTCTAATAATAGTTTCCTTTATTGTGTTAATGTATTGTGTTGACTAGTTTTGCTTGAGTAACATTATTATTAATCCCGAAAGTTATTTATTTAGTTACAACAAACATTCACGAGCTAGTACGTTAGCTCTGGGGTTGCTATTACAGTAGCTAGCCTTTGTACATTATTGCATTACCTTAAAATGCGGCCCAATATCTCTCCTTATTTTAACAACCCATTCTTGACGAATTGCGGAATTGACAGGGAAGCGGTGAAATGTTTTCAGTTTGCAAGATTCCTTCTTTTTGTTGGAATTGCACTCGGGGACGCAGCAGTAGGACATCACTCTGGACTGGAGTCTGGTTTGTTGTCCACCCAAGCCTCGTTTTCGTTCAGCTCGATATAAAAATGGTGACGCATGTGACTAAGGCGAATGATCTGTTTGCTTTGTTTATCATCTGTGAAAGTGACCTCTCCTGACCACCGTGCAGTGGTTTCCTTTGAAGCAGCTGCCTGGAAGGCCTGCACAGGAGTTGTCTCATAAGAAGTGTGGGTGGACTTCAGAAGCCCTTTCACCAGAGGAGGCAGTGCAGAGACTGTCACATAACTCTCACCACTCAAGTACACAGTGGCACATTCAAAGGACTGGAGAGCTTGGGCCAGTTCTTCTAGAAGGGTCCACTGATCGCTTTTGAGGTCTAGGTATTGTTTCACTCTCTGAGTTATTGCTGGGTCAGAAAGGGTTGCAGTGACTGGCCACCTCTGTTCCAGTAGGCGACTAATCATGTGATAGGTGCTGTTCCACCTGGTACTGACATCTTGTACAAGTTTGTGCTCAGGAGTCCCCATTTGTTTCTGCTTCATTTTCAGGTTGCTTGCAGCCAGTTCACTTCTTTTAAAGTGCTCAACGAGACACCTTGCAGCACCAAGTGCTTTGCTGATCTGAGGGTTTTTCAGCACATGATTTATTACTAACTGCAAAGTGTGGCCTGCGCAGCGGACAGACACCCACCCATTTTTTTCTTGCAAGATGTTTGCAGCCAGCACAACATTGGAGGCATTGTCATGAACTACTGCCACAATTCTGCTTGTAGGGATCTCAAATATTTCCACAGCCTGCTCAATCCATGCAGCAATGTGTGCCTCTCTTCAAGTGGCATGGTTGTGAGGCAGAAGCTAGTGAGCTCCCAGTCATCACTTATAAAGTGACATGTGATGCCAAGATATGCCTCTGTGGCTACACTGGTCCGAGCATCAGTTGTGAGGGCAATCTTGTTCTCAGTTGCTTTCAGAGCATGCTTTAACCTTGGCAAGTGAAGTTTCATACTTTTGCTCCATGAGCTTTGTAAAATGAGTTCTCGAAGGTAAGGTGTAACCTGGATTGAATGTGTTGACCATCTGCATGAAGCCCTCATCCTCAACCATTGATAGAGGTCTCATGTCATTGACAAGCATGTTAAGGATGCTCTCCGTCAAGACTCCTGCCACCTGAGGGGTGCACGAAGCCTCTCTTCAGGACAAACTCGTCCACACACCTTTGCTTAGTACTAAAAGAGAGAGAGAAAAAAAACACAAAGTTTTAATCAATGTAGGCTATAGTATCATATTTTCGTATAATGCTAGAGTAGATCTCTCGTAATTGTGTTGATATAAAATTATTATTTTTCCACAATATTTAGTTTGACGAATGCTAAGTGGAGGAGGTTAACTATTCAGAACGAACGAAAAGACAGGCTACTCTGATAATTCACTGATTAACTACATTGCACGTAACATAACTGAAGTCGCGTTAGCAAGCATCCTCCATGAGACGTTCTGATAATTCACTGATTAATTACATTGCACGTAAAATAACTGAAATAGCGTTAGCAAGCATCCTCCATGAGACGTTCTGTTTTCCAACATGTAAGCGTAAACCTTACGATAAGTTAACAGGGCTAACGTTACTTAGGCAGTTAACTTAAACTTACCCATCAGCAGGCGAAGAATTGGTAGCTCCAGGATGCCTCCGTTTCAAGTGTTCGTGCATTGCCGTGGTGCTGAAATGAAACGCTAATTCGGTTTTGCAGATGCTGCATTGTACTTTTTTATTTGGTTTGATAGTAAAATATTCCCAGACTTTAGAAGCTTTAGGTCTAACTTGTTTCGGCTCTCCCACACTCTGTTCCGCCATTATTCAAAAACGTTCTTCTTCTTTGCCTTGGTGTATGTATGTCTAGACATTCTATATGGACAATGTAAGCGATACTGCCCCTTGCACTTTCGGTAGTGCATTGCAATGCTGTATGAAAATTACCGGCAGCTCAGAATTTTTTTATAATTTATATATAATATATGACGCGTCGACGTTAAAAATCCACGTCGACAATTTTTCACAATCGACGTAGTCGATTTTGTCGACTATTCGTTGCAGCTCTACTAACAGCTAGAGCTAACAGTCAGGGTAGCTAGCCTAGACCTCGACACCATTTTGTTTCACGTGATTTAGCTACTGTACAAGAGCATATATCGAAGTTAAATCACAAGCTATTTTAATGCAAGGGTAGTACATATAATTCAATCAAACTGAATAGTTGGTGAGTAATTTGGGTGAAATAACATGGTAGACCTAGCCTACTTCAATGTACTGTACAAGTACAGTAGCCTATTGAGTTAGGCTAGGTCTAGCTATCTAGGTTAAGCTGGCTACGATAGCTAGCTAGGTAACTAGCATGAGAAGCTAAGAATGGCGCGCATAGTTGCTAGTCGAAACGTTTTCTTGAACCAATTTTTTTTGTTATATATTTACTTGAAACATTTTATAATATTTATTCTACTGAAAAAAGACAAGCCCCCCATGTCAGAAAAAAAGTATTCCTTTTATAGTTCATTTCATTTTCTGAGGGAAATGTGATGAACTTTGCAGGTGGCAATGGATTTAAAATAATACAAGGAAAGATAGTTTAAGGATTTAGACGGCAAACTCAAGGAGCAACATTAAGTTAATATAGTTAGGTTGAACTATTGTTAACCATTTATTGTCTTTCAGAATTTAAAGATGTTAGTAAAGGTAAAATTTGAGAACGCCAAAAAATTCATCAGACTTCCAGGTGGCTTCACACACGCAGATTTCATTAAAGAAGGTGATTTGCATTCAATGGCATATTTACATTATCCTTATCATTGAGATATTTAATTAGCATGTTTCTGTGCAGTTCAGAGTAAGTTTGGCCTACCGTCTGACACAGTGCTTCACATATATGATGACACTGAAACTGAGGTAGAGGAAGGATATTTTACTGTTGATTGTTGTTTTTGTCTTCTTTTCTACAGGTACACTCTTGCACTTTTTGAATTTCATGTTGTTTAATTGTAACTTGTTTAACTGCATGCTCTTATGGTTCTTCCCTTTGGCACTTATTTGGTTTTTCACAATGTATGCTTCATGTTTTGGATGCTCGCAATGTTTGGGGCTATCTCGTTGTTATGATCAGTGACCTATGCTCTTTTGTAAAGCTCTCTCTTGGAAGTCGCTTTGGATAAAAGCGTCTGCTAAATGCATAAATGTAAATGTAATGTCCTGGAAGAATTACTGAACGAAAAACCTAACCTGATGTTAACAGTCAAAGACCAAAATGAAGGTATGCTGTCATGCACTGGCCTTGTTGGTGTAGTTGTGTGTATGCCTCCTCTAATCAGCCCTTACAGTTTCAGATACATGGTGGATGTAGTAGCAAAATGTAATGTCCAAATTCTTTTCGTTAATCCTCACCACTTACTCATGTGTGTAGGTTGAAAGTTTGTTCTGACCTTTGATGTCTTTTATTTTCTTCTTCTTTAACAGAATCTACACGCTTGCAGCAGTTATAACACAATTTCAAAATAAAATAATAATTGCAAACTTCAGTATTCGATTACGGATGATGGTCAAAAAGCTGTATGCTTCCCAGCTACACACAAGTCTCTCCGATCTAGTCACACATTCTCATTCTCCAATCACTTACATCACATGTGCAGCACAGGATCCACACCATCCAATAGCAATTCACCATCAACATTCACCATTACTTACAGACTGTACATCACTAACTGTCAGATATTCACTCAGAATAAATTCTTAACCAAATTAAACATTGTAAATTAAATATTCAAATGCAAAATATTAACAAAGCATTTTCCTATAATTTGGCTCCTACAGTGGAGCTCCTGCACAGATACTGTGTCGCTGTCGAGCCACTCAAGTGATCAAGATAGAACACCTAGTCGCACAGAACGTCCTCACAAGAGACCCAGGACATCAGATGAATCAGCATCTGAGGCAAAAGAGGTAACCTGTACTTTTTTCTAATAAGCTTACATACATTTATACAGATGGACATTTTGTATGTGTTACACACACTAAATGTACTTAAAACATAACATTTTAATTGTTGTTTTTGAAGATGGTCCTCTGCTGTCCTCAAGCAGAAAGCAGGGGGAGATGTTATCCTTAGAGAGTACAACGATAAAACCTCCAGTGTCAAGTGAAACAAGACGACTTCTTGTCAACATACTTGTTGGACACATGGTTGAGATGCATTGGTACGTTTTTTTATTTTTAATAGGATTTATGTGGCTCTAAAGTAAAATTCCTCAACTTAAAAAACAGGATTAATGTAAAACATCATCTTACAAATTAACAGAGCTGTACATAATTTGGTAAACCACAAATCTTAAGGAATGTTTCAAATTATTTTAAGGTACTGGTATGTGTGGCAAATATGACTGGATACGTCTAATTTCTAAGGGCGTGTGGGTTTTTCTTTGTTCCCGTTTAAGGAGAATCCCCACAAAGAAGCAGAAAGAGCAATATGCTCTTGGAATTGTAACACTTTTCCCATCGTTCAAAGATCCTTTTTCAAAGAAGGGCTATGTAAGTACTTAACTTACATGTTTCACTGCATTTATAAAAAGTACAGTCTTCCCAGAACCAAAGAGCATCTTACACATTTCCAGTTGTCTCCAACAACCAATAAGGTCTCCCCTACTGACTACCATCTTGCCTGGGTTCAGTGTCATGCCGGTAGTCCTTTTTACAACACTTGATGGCTCTATTGAGTATAGCTGCTGCTGTGCAACACCAAAACATTTAATACCTCAATGATTGTGTCTTGCAAATGTTCGCTTTTATTTCTGTAGGAGCACTTCTACGATCCTGATGGCGGAACTGGCTACATTGCATGGCGCCTTAAAACTGTGCAGAGGAGTATATCCCATCGTACCCGAACAAACCTGGATGCCAGCATCCCTAAGGGGCAGAGAACTGGCTTTGGACCTTCCTTAAATAGATGTACCTATCCCGAAGACCTTGATGAAGATGCTGTAAGGGAGGCCATTGCCTTTCTTACCCATTCTTCAGATGAAGCACAGATCTTCCAAAAAAACCTTTTCCTAAATGAATGCATCTACTTGATTGTGTATCCATTAACAACTGATTATTTTTGTGAACATTACCATGCATTCAGAGTTTGTTATTGCAAGGAAAATTAAATGGTCATCAAACTTAGTGATTTGCTTTTTTACAAGCCTTTTGATTTGCAGTCTGTTTATGGGTCAGATGACAGCATCAGTGGCGATTTCTTTAAGACTGCAAGGGAAGCTCAGCGTCCCCTAAAATTTCAAACAATTGTCAAATATTTACTATTGTGTTAACATTTTAAATGCGTTAGAACATGTTCATATCGAAGACGAGTTCTTTCAGAATCAGCTACATATATTAGCAGGTCGACTGACTGATTTCCTTCTCATACATTCCCGTAGCGTCACAGTGCATTTCCCTGTTGAAGCTCAGCTTCCATTGGACTTCAATGGGGCTGCTTTTAACAGTTTTTTTTCCAGTGCTTCGAAACTATACGGTCATTGGATGAATGCTGAGATTATGTCCCACCTCGGACACTCAGCGTCTCTGGGGGTGAATGGAGGAGTGGGCTGGCCTGGACGCTGGGCTTCCGCGTGATGATTGGAGGGTCTGTCGAAAGACTGCATCTCCTTTTGATTGACAGTAATTTTGTACTACAAAAAGTCACCGAAGCTATTCAAGCTCAGTCCCATCGCGGATTTTGCAACTGTAGTTAAAAGACAAACTGCAGCAACCTATTTCTTGGTATTTGCTTGGCGAAATCGCTAACCAATTTTCATCATACATTTCATACAATTATACACCACGTTCCTTGTTTCAGTTTAACCTAATTTCCACATTTCCTCCTTGATTAATATTGTTTTGTTAGATCGTCCATTCATTAAGTAGGCTAGGCTAGTGTCGTAGGGGTGAACTATCCAGTGAACTAAATAAAAACATTTTAGGATGTAGGCCGAAAATGAGCTTCCCCTCTTTGAAAGACCAGCAGCCGCCACTGGACAGCATGTATATTGTGCTTTCTCATTGTTTGATTGCTTGAACCACAGAATAAAAGTGGAAAAGAGTGTCCATTCTTGGTTTGTAATAATTTATTTTCATGTATTAAGTCATTTTTGTTGTGGGTAGTGGATATTATCACTCTAGTGTAGTGTTATAGAAACACTGTCCAGAGTTGTATTTAACTCTAAAAAGGGATATTATTACTCTGGTGTAGTGTTATAGAAACACTGTCCAGAGTTGTATTTAACTCTATAAAGGGATGTTATCACTCTGGTGTAGTGTTATAGAAACACTGTCCAGAGTTGTATTTAACTCTTTAAAGGGATGTTATCACTCTGGTGTAGTGTTATAGAAACACTGTCCAGAGTTGTATTTAACTCTTTAAAGGGATGTTATCACTCTGGTGTAGTGTTAAATAAGCACTGTGTAGAGTTGGGTATTTAACACTGTTAGAGTCAATCTAGTAACTCTGTTGTAGAGTTAAAACTGTTACACTAGTGTGAGTGTTAAATTGACGCTGCTCAGTGAGAATTATATAAACACTGTGATAGAGTTAAAATTTACACTTACAGAGCCAATTTAACACTACTGTTTTTACTGTGAAGAAACTGTTCTTATGGCGTGAAGTTTTGGTCCCGATGGACCAAAAGGGGAGTAGAGGGTATAGAGGGGAGTAGCTGGAACAGAGTGTCCAGGGTGGGAGGAATCAGCCACAATCTTCCTCACACGCCTCAGGGTCCTTGAGGTGTGCAGGTCCTTGAGTGTAGGCAGATTGCAGCCAATCACCTTCTCAGCAGTGCGATGATATGCTGCAGTCTGCTCTTGTCCTTGGCAGTAGCGTACCACATGGTGATGGAGAAACTGAGGATGGACTCAATGATGGCTGTGTAGAAGTGCACCATCATTGTCTTTGGCAGGTTGAATTTCTGCAGCAAGGAAGGACTCCACAGGAGTGGCACAGGGTGATGGGGCTGAGTGGGGCTAGGATCTTCCTGAAGTCCACAACCATCTCCATAAGTACAATGTACTAATCCATAGCAACAGAAAGCTAGCCCAAAGTAACCAAAGTTAAAATTTTCAGGAAAAGTTATTTTAAGAACATGTTTTATCTACTTGCCAGACAAAAATTATAATAATTGGGTGTGCTTTGCCTTAGGCAAGGGCACAACCTTTGTTCTCTATCATATATATTTATTGGGTGTGCTTTGCCTTCGGCAAGGGCACAACCTTTGTTCTCTCACATATATCTTATTATTATTTTCCCACCCCTAAGGATCAGTCAATATTTGGACTACATAGAAAACGGCGGTGTCAAAATGTTCGTCTTGGTCTCGATTGCGTTGCTTCTATTGGGATTTACATTCCGTTGCACGGTTTAGGCTGAACTTAAGTTTTTGTGGCAAAAAGTGCCTTGTGTCAACAAAGGGTACTCAGTGCTAGCCTACGTCACAACGTCAGCAACGACGCATGGATACATTGTGCATAGATGTGCTGTTGCACAGCGAGTATCGTGACGTGGTGTACTAACAGCATCATACATGTACATTTAAGCAAATCAAGACTTGCATGTACAGTAAGTAATGTAACATTAAATAATGTATTAAACTCAAGCTTGTGTGGTGCGTCGCTGGCTTCAGTGCCACAGCCTAAACTTTATGTCAAAAGAAACATTCTCATTTCCGGCGCTTTCAAACAATCCCCTCACTCAGTGAAGTTTGGCTAGCCACTGCAACTAGCTTACTCGTAGCAAACCTCTTTTGAATTAGCCAATTCTCCCTAAATAGATGTCAAGCTTATTTACGTTTTTGGGGGCATATTTTCAGTTGGCAGATGGTACTGTTTGAATCGTGATTCCATCTGAAATACTGCCATTGACAGCGTTATTACAGTTTGTTTCAAAGTTTTTTTTTAATGAATTACGCAATATGAGTAGTCTAAATGCAAAATCTCACTAGAAGAGAAAAACTTAAGGGGAGGGACCCACCTGCAACCGACGCAAGCAAGCACACAGAAATTGTACCCTCTTTAGTTCTTATTATTGTTTCTTTTCGCCCCCCTAAGTCTCAGTCAATATTTGGACTACATAGACAACCTAGGTGTCAAAAGTTTTGTATTGGTAGCGATTGAGTTGCTTGTATTTGTATTTACCCTCCGTTGCACGGTTTAGGCTCAAGTTACGTTTTTGTGGCGAAAAGTGAAGCTAACGGTGGCTAATATGCTAGCCACAGTCACTGACGTTTAGCCTGACGTTGTCATACTCATAATTCTTGTCAGAATATGAGTCTGAGAACTCTCCATTGGGCTGTGACTATGGGGCGTGTTTCAACCAAACCCGGAAAACAAATGCCTCTTCGCTCAATTGGATAGACCTACAACCAATCAGAGCAACGTAGTATGTTGTTTGTTGAAAACGAATTCAACCAAAGCGCTCTTTGGTGACGTGGTTGATTACGTTACTGTTGATCATCTGTCCATCATCGTATAAAGCCCGCCCTGACAATTTCATTCGGACATAGTTGTTCCCCAACCGAGACTCCCCAGACCCATCTTCCCGACAAAATTATTTTGTGGGCGGGGATAAATTGGGCTGGCAGCCAATGACTACCTGTAGCAGAACATTCGTTTCGCATCTGTTAACTTGGGGGATAGCTAGGCTAACTATAGCTTTACTGCAAGGCAGCTGCAGAAACGCCACAAGCAAAGAGGCCAGGGTGATAACTATTAACTAATTAATAACTAATTTTACTTTGTGATGTGAAACAATTGTGAAATGTAATGTACAATATTAGCTGATATTATTAAGGAAGTAGGCCCACATCTACTTTCGGAAACGGTAGTCTACTATTTCACTGAAGCATTAGCATCATGACATTAGCCTCTGTTGCCCGGGCAACACATACTACAGTGGTCTATGATGCATCTGTTTTCAATCGTTAAAATAAACATTCCTCACAAATACATTTTCGTTGTAGGATTTATTATGACATTACATTACAAGTAAACGATTTGTGGGTGACATTATCATTACCTGTGGTTTCAAACCAGTGTTGCTCACTGCAACGCTGTAACATGTTCGGCACTCCCCATACTTAAATCAAAAGTCTTTCAATAGGTGAAACTATCTGACTACTAACCTGAACTTCATTGCCACAGCCTAAACTTTGTCAATCTGTTCATGAAAATAATTAATTTCAGCCTAAACTGTACAACGGAACGTTACATCAAATTCAACCAACGCAATCGCTACCAAGACGAACACAGCAGTAGTCTAGTACTGTACTGTGTGAGGAAAACAAAATATATAAATATTAAGAGTAATGTTGTTCCCACATTCACTTTCTGCAGTCTGACTACAGTGCGGTCATCTGCGTCGCCAATTCCAACTGTTTCCAAAATGTGCGTAGGCCAACGGGAGGGTCAGAGTTTGCGTGGAAGACCGCACATTCCCCCGTCAAGTTTGTTTTTTATAAATCACAACCTTTGCGTGGAAAGTGGCGTACGCACATTTTCAGCCCCGTTTTGTGCGTACGCAAGCTTTATAAATGAGACCCCTGGTGATTAGATGAGTGGACTTTGTCTGTGGTCAGTGTATCGTATTCTGTTTGCAAGCGCAGCCTTTCTTTATAAAGACTTGGAGAGGGGAAGAAGGCGTATTGTTTGTCAATATCAGCTAAGGCTTGGGAGATGGTCTCAAGTTTGGCCATTCTTGCGTACTCAATTATCTGCCCTCTAAGGAACGCTTTAAGCGCCTCCCATATGGTTGAGTGGGAAACCTCTGGGGTAGTGTTAATCTCTATAAAGAAATTAATCTGGGAGGAGATGTGATTTACAAACTCTTCATCAGCCAATAGAAGTGGGTTGAGCCTCCAATGGCAGGAAGGTCTGAAGCAATTGGGTAAGCTCAGTTGAAAGGATAGAGCGCCATGGTCTGAGACAGAAATGGTGTGATATTGGCAAGAGTCTCCACTCCCGACCAACCTGTTATCTTTTTTTTTTATAGACATGTATTTCTTGAATTTTTACAATTTACAAAATTATATTTAAATGCATTTAACAAAGCATCTAATAGTCAAACTATAAAGGAATCCGCTCCCCCCACCCTCAAGGAAAATGAAATAGTTGAAGAAAAGACAGAACTACAAACAAACCAGAACAAAGAGAGAAAAGAAAAAAGAAAAGAAAAAGGGTAATCACACACAGCCTAGCACCACATGGTTAACCTTCAAGTTTCCAGATTGTCCCCAACTTCACAGTTTGCCAAGAAGGCGAGAAAGGGATTCCAGATCTCTTTGAATTTGGCTGATTTCTTTTTCAATGTGTATGTTAACTTTACAAGGATAAGACATGCTGATAATTCTTTCAGCCAGCGACCAACAGAAGGGCTCTTGACATCTTTCCAACAAAGAGAAATCAAGCGTCAAGCCTGTACTAAGCATAAGTCAGTCAAATTCCTCTCTTTGCTGGTTAACATACAATCCTCTGGATACAGATTAAGAATACAAAGTATAGGACAGTCGGGTACTGGATTCAGGGTCATCTGAGAAATGCATTTTATAACTTCATTCCAGAACTTTCGTATCTCAGGGCAGTCTCACAGACAATGAAATAAGGTGCCCTTCTCGACATTGCATTTTACACAGCTGTCAGGAATATTTGGGTTCATCTTATTCAGTCTAACTGGAGTAATATAAATTCTCATAATCCAATTGTATTGAATCAGTTTGAGATGGGTATTTATTGTTAGGAGTTGAACTCTCGAGCACACCTCTCTCCATTCCCCCTCTGAAATATATTTTTGCAAGTCGTTTACCCATTGAGTTTTCTTATGTTCAGTAGAGTCTTTATGATACTTCACCAGTACGTTATAGAGTAAGGATATCTGACCCCTGCCAGTACAAGTATTCACTGCCAGTTTTTCTAATACGGACAGAGGGGGTTGTGTATAGGAGTGTGTCCGTGCATAAACAAAACTCCTTAACTGAAGGTATTTAAAGAAGTGTGTTTGGGGTATATCATATTCATTTCTAAGGTCTTCAAATGAAGCCAGATTGCTTTCCTTATATAGATCCATAACCTTACAGAGGCCTTTTGTTGCCCATATCTTAAAACCTTGATCTTTTTTGCCAGGAGAGAAGCTATCATTCCCCCATATTGGTGAGAAGCCTGAAAACAAAGCAGCTTCACCAAGATACGACTGTATGTTGTGCCAAACATCAATTGTGGTTCTGACAAAGGGGTTATCAGTGAGCCGCTTCAGTTTTTTGACAGGTGCAGAGTATAAATAAGTATCAAGTCGCAGGCCTTTAGTACATATACCGTATTTTTTGCACTATAGGGCGCACTAGATTATAAGGCGCACTGTCAATGAATGGTCTATTTTCGATATTTTTTCATATATAAAGCGCACCGGACTATAAGGCGCATTAAGCTAAACAAAACAGTCAGATACGTCAGTCAAACTTTATTGAACGTGTTCACAATAACTCTCAACATTGTTCAAACGTTAATGAGCGTATTCACAATAACTCGCCAACCTTGTTCAGTTGCAACACGTAAAAAAAAGTCTGATACCGCTAAATCGAACGTTAGCGTATTCACAATGTAATATTATGTTGAAGCACAGTATGTATTACTCCGCGACGCTCCTGACTACGGTAGCCGTAATGCTGCAAGCGGTGCGGCTTTGTAGTTTACCAAAGTCGTACCAAAACATTTTGACAGAGCGCCGTGTACCACACAAAATCGCTTCGAGGTCAGTAAACACAACCAGAATTAATCCATATATAAGGCGCTCCGGATTATAAGGCGCACTGTCGTTTTTTGAGAAAATTAAAGGCTTTTAAGTGCGCCTTATAGTCCGGAAAATACGGTACTTTCAATTTGTACCCAGGTAAGTAAGGTTCAGGCGAGAACCAGTACATTGCAGCTCTAATTTGAGCAGCCCAGAAATACAATTGTAAATTGGGTAATTGTAACCCTCCCCTCTCATACGGCAGGTAAAGAAGTGACAGCCTCAACCTTGACCTTCTGTTATTCCACATAAACTTTGTAAATAGTTGCTTCATTTTCGAGAAGAACTGTGGTGGTGGGGGTAAAGGGATAGATTGAAATAGATATAAAAACTTTGGTAGTATACTCATCTTGATTACATTTATACGTCCTAAAAGGGAGATCGACATTGATGACCAACAATTCATGGATTCGGTTACTGAGGAAATTATAGGATCATAGTTACAGGACACTAAATCTTTGGTGGTTGGGGTAATGGTGATACCAAGATATTTAAATCCATTTACTGCATTGTTGAAAGGGTGGTTCATCACAGGGTTTATTCGCTCCTGCTTATTCAGAAACATGATAGAGGATTTTGTTTAATTTACTTTAAAGCCAGGAAATTTTCAGAATGTGTCAATTAAATTAGTCAGATTAAGAATTGAGTTATTTAAATCTGTTAGAAGTAAAAGGGTGTCATCAGCATACATGACAATGCGGTGTTTGGTGTCCGATACTTTCATACCTGAAATTGAGGGGTGTGATCTCACCGCTATTGCAAATGGCTCCATTGCTAAAACAAATAACATTGGTGAGAGAGGGCACCCCTGACGGGTACCTCTTGTGAGTTTGAAGGGAGGTGATATTAAATAGTTGGTGAAGACCTCTGCCATTGGATCAGTATAAAGCGTCTCAATCCATTTCCGGAAGTAGTCACCAAAGCCAAAGCGAGATAGCACATCAAATAAATAGTTCCACTCCACCCTATCGAATGCTTTTACAGCATCTAAAGACAGAATGGCAGTGTTGGGGGGCTTCCCCTTTCGAATGTATCAAATTCAACACCCTTCTGACGTTATGAAAGGCTTGACTGTTTTTCACAAAGCCATTCTGATCTGGATTGATAACAGTCGGGAGCACCGATTCCAGTCTTCTAGCCAATACTTTAGCAATAATCTTAGCATAGGTGTTAAGCAGTGATATAGGCCTATATGATGTGTAATTGGTAGGGGACTTATTGGGTTTCAAAATAAGTGTTATCAGCGCACTCTTCAGGGAATCTGGGAGACGACCCTGTTGGAAGGCCTCCTCATACAAAGCAAAAAGAGGTTGAATTAATTTATCTTTAATTTATCTTTAAAGATCTTATAGAAATTGACTGGAAGGCCGTCTGGACCTGCGGCTTTACCGCCCCTCATATTGGTAATGGCGTCAGCAATTTCTAAGGCATCTAGTTCCCTATCCATATGTCCTTTCAAATCGACTGGTATGGAAGGAATACAAAGGTCGCTCAGGAATTCAGATTGTATTTCCGAATTTTCTGAGGATTCAGATGTGTATAACATTTCATAGTAGATGGAAAAAGTATCATTAATTTCTTGAGGGTCTGTTGATATTGCTCCACTCTGAGTTTGAATTGCAGTTATCGCCGTCTGACTCCAAGTTTTTTATTCGCCAAGCCAACAGTCTCCCCGATTTTTCACCTTGATTCATAATAACTCTGTCCACATCGAAAGTTTCGATGTGGACAGTTCCTCATATTGGGCTTTAAGTAAAGTTAATTCTTGTTTAGTTCTTGTCGAGCCATCTAAAAAGGCCTCCCTTTCCAATTGTCTAATTTTGTGGTCAAGCTCATTCATTTTCAACTTCAGTTTGTTTGTTTTGGAACTGGTATAAGATATGATCATGCCTCTGATGTATGCCTTAAAGGCCTCCCATCTGATGATAGCAAAGGTCTCATCCGTGTTGGTACTAAAGAACGTCTCAATGTGTGTCTCTAAAAATTGTAGGAAATTTGAATCGGAAAGCCATCTGGGATGAAATCTCCATCTAGGAGAACCTTTAATCACCCCCTGGGCTCTATATACAAGTGAAGTAGGCGAGTGGTCTGACAGCAGTATGCTGTTATAGTTACATTCTATCACAGAGGGGAACATAGAGCTGGAAATCAGGAAATAATCTATACGTGAGTATGACTTAAATCTGGGAGAATAACAGGAGAATTCCAGTTTATCTGAGTTTAATCTCCTCCAAGGGTCACACAAGTTTAGATCGTTCACATACTGTAACAGCTTCTTCCTACTTTGTATATGAGAGGTGTCCACCTCAGATGACCGGTCCAATTTAGGATCCCAAGTGCAGTTGAAATCACCTGCTATAAGAGCTTGTCCTGAGAGAGAAGCAATTAATAAAAATACATTTTCAAAGAATTTGGGATTGTCATCGTTCGGGGCATATACATTAATCATGTTTAACTTTTCATTTATCAATGTACCCTGGACAATCAGGTATCTACCCCCTATGTCACGAATTACGTTGTCCACTTTAAAGGGTACTGTTTTATGAATCAGGATCATCACTCCTCGGGTGTGTGTTAAGTAGGACGCCGAAATTACTTGCCCTGGCCATCTCTTTTTAATCTTAATCTCTTCATCTGGCAGTAAATGGGTTTCTTGGAGATATACAACTAACGATTTGATTTGTTTAATCCTACTGAGTACTTGCTTCATCTTAGTCAACTTCACCAAACCTCTAACATTCCAGGATGTAAACTTCAAATTTGCATTAGAAGGCATAAATTAAGGCAGGCATGAATACTGTCAACCAGGCCATATAAGTAATAGGAAGGAGTGATGTAGACTGTAATCTCGTTCTTAAAACAGTTGCAATGTATGTCGTTATCCCACGCTTCAAAATAAAGTGTACATTTATACCCCATAAATGAATCCCCGCACTGTCTCCCCAAACGAGACGGCGTACCTTCCCTGGTAACATTAAGAGCAGGCTATACGCCCCACTAATCCACGAACAACGAGGAGCAGTTATGAGTTGACGAACCACACAATAAATGAGCCCCCCACCCGCAATCGGCTTAATGAAGCTTGCGCAAGTTCAATCAGGCAAGACCGATCTCTGCACTCGGGCTTAATCATAGCATACACTACTCACTCCCCCCGCTAAGAACGCCCTACCTTCCCCCGTTCCCTGGTCGGGCGGTCACTGGGGTTCAGGTCGATTAGCGCTCCCGCTATCAATTAATGGCGTCACACGATCCGTGCCTTTAAATATGATTCCAGATCTGCCAACATTGTGTTTTTGAAAGTAGTAGCAAGCCGAGCGGAGCTAGGCGAAAATATATTTTTTTTTATGTTCGCCTCGGGCCGATTGTATTGGCTCTTTGCCGACGCAAGGGACGAATCATAAGACGGCTTATATGTGAGCTTTACGGCTGTTTGGATGTCAACACATGCACGTGGCTGCCTGCTAAAAGAATGACATTGATTTCTTGGGTAATGCTAGCCTGGCTGCCAGCCCAACTTATCCCCGCCCACAAAAAAATGTGGTCGGGAAGTTGGGTCTGGGGGGGCTTGGTTGGGGAACAACTATGTCCGAACAGGAGCTGTTCGGACCAATGAAATTGTCAGGGCGGGCTTTATACGATGATGGACAGATGATCAACAGTAAAGTAATCAACCACGTCACCAAAGAGCGCTTTGGTTGAATTCGTTTTCAACCAACAACATACTATGTTGCTCTGATTGGTTGTAGGTCTATCCAATTGAGCGAAGAGGCATTTGTTTTCCGGGTTCGGTTGAAACACGCCCCATACTCACAGCCCAACGGAGAGTTCTCAGACTCATATTCTGACTAGAATTATATGAGTATGACAACGTCAGGCTAGGGTAATGCAGGGCTCCAGACTAACTTTTTTTTACTAGGAGCACAGTAGCCCCTGACTGAAAATCTTAGGAGCGCAAGCAGAAAATTTAGCGGCAAACCTTATATTGACCTGCAATGCATTTATTAATGTAACTAGAGATGGTACAATTCAGTGGCAATTTTAGACCCTTTTTAGGAGTGCTCAAGCACCCCTAAATTTAATCTCAGCACCCCTAAAAATATAAATATATATTTTTTTAATATATTGTTTATTATCATTTGATGCTGGTAGTTCATGAAGGGACATCCTTTTACATTCAATATTTTGCATAATAATACATAAATGTATTAATTGTTATCCAGTGAAATTAGGGATTTATATTAGCAAGGGGGTTTAGCACTTTTGCAAGGCACTGTATTTATGTCACATTCTCATTGGGGGCTGAGCACCCCTAAAGGTCTGATCCTAGAATCGCCACTGGTACAATTTCTGGGGAAATTGTGGGGTGTGCCTGCGTCTGTTGCAGATGGGTTCTTTTTTTACTGTCATTTTTACAACTGATATACAGCGACGCACCATATAAGCTTGAGTTTAAATACATTATTTAATGTGACATTACGTACTGTACATGCAAGTTTTAGTTAAATGACTTAAATGTATGATGCACTTTTTGATCAGTCCTCCGACACCACAACACAATACTTGCTGAGTATAACAGCACAACAGCTCAAACACATGCAGGGATACAGTAGCAACGCTAGTGCTAAATAAGTATTTAGCTGCTAGGCTCCATGACGTCGGGTAACTAAGGGCTCGTGAAACTACTCACCAAAAGAACGAAGGGGAACCCACTTGTCTGGCAGATTAAGACATGTTCGTAGGAACCTAGCGAAAGATAGCCTAAACTTTCCAAGACTTTTAGCTAGGTTACATTTACATTTAGTCATTTAGCAGACGCTCTTATCCAGAGTGACTTACAGTAAGTACAGGGACATTCCTCCCGAGGCAAGTAGGGTGAAGTGCCTTGCCCAAGGACACAATGTCATTTGGCACAGCCCGAATCGAACCGGTAACCTTCAGATTACGAGTCCGACTCCCTAACCGCTCAGCCACCTGACTCCCCTAGGTTTATAGGTACCTAGCGAAAAATAGCCTCAACTTTCCTAGACTTTAAGCTACGGTACTAATGCTGAGGGCTCACTGATATGGCTGTCTTACTAGAACGTCGTATGCGTCGTTGCTAACGTGTGCTGACATTGTGCACACCCAATAAATTACAAATTTGTAGGTCGCACATGCGCGAGTGCTTGTAAAAAATGCTCGCACTGCCTCAAAAACTGGTCGCAAAATGCGACCATTTGGTCGCAGTCTGGAGCCAATGCGTAGGATATTCAAGTCAAGCGTAGCAGCGTAATTGGGGCCTGGAAATCGTATCTGCTACGCCAAAATCGTGTATGTTGGCAGCTCTGTATGATTCTCTCCCTGTGTAGTTTGTCCATGCTATCAAGTGCGCGATTGCTGTTGGCGTGTCGTGTTGGCTGGACCTCTTGTTCTGTTTTTGGAGACTGTTGGATTCCGAGTTGGAGTTGTTCGAGGAGGTCGTCCCGGTTCCGGGTTCCACCTCCCCTGCTGCTCGATGCAGTTCCCGGCTCGCTGCTCGTCGGGGCTCCGACGGGTCTGCGTTAGAAGCGGGGCTGCGCGCCGTGGGTGTCCTTCCAGCGCCCGGGTTGGGGCTTTCCCAGCTCCGCGCCCTGGCCGTCAGGGTGGACTGCATTTCTCCTGTCCGAGTCCCGTCGCCCGAGGCTCCCCCCTCCTCCGCTGCTCAAGGTCGGAAGCGTACGAGGAAGTCGCGCCGTCCGGAGGTGCTGGATTTAGACGCTGGCACATCTGCCGGTCCTGCCTTCGCTCCTCGGCCTGTTCCCGGTTCCGATCCTCCCGGGGAAGCCCTCTCTTTTACCCTTCTGGTCCTGGCGTCTTCCCTTCAATCTATCGATGCCCGCCTGCAGTCTCTGGAGAACGCCGGGGTTTCCACTCCTGTGGCTGTGCCGCTCTCCGCCTCGGCACCCCTCGTGCCTACAGAGGAGCCACTGCACACCCTGGCTTCCGCAGTGGCTGTTCTGTCAGCAGGTAGGCCTTACATCCCTTCGGGGGCTGACATTACCCCCCGTTTGAGATCCCACATCCTGCAAGGCAGGAATATCAATTTGATTCGACTGATCCTCCCCTCGCCCGAGTGTGACGCGAGCGTTTCCACCAGCGATCAATACAGCACGGTGCTCCGTTCCACTGACCCCAGGTTGGCAAGGGACCTGTCGATCGGGGAGTTTCTAGTGGCTTTCGGGATCTTCCGAGATGTGGTGTGCTCCGTGTTTCCCCATAGACGGCAGGAACTAGACGGGTACATGGCTCTCATTGGGGACCTGAATCTGCGCTACGGGAGAAACCTGTTCTACCAGTATCATAAAGAGTTTTCGAGCAAGACCGCTCGCTACGTTTCCCGCTCGAAGGTGTTGCTGGACTGGTCTGTGCTGGACACCGAGCTGCTGGTTATGCTGGTCGGGGGCTCGCAGGCCGTTTCTTGCGGCACGTGCGGCGGCCTGGGGCATTCCGCTCCTCTCTGTCCACTGGTGCCGTTTCTCCCGGGGGACCCCGGGGCCCAGCCTCGCGCTCACGGGCTTGGTGTTTCCATCGGGAAGGCGAATGTGGACGTTCATGACCGTAAGGTGCACGTCGCTTCCAGGAGGGTTATTTGCAATAATTTCAATGAGAGTGTGTGCTCCTACGGCAATTGTAATTTCCTTCATATTTGCAGCGGCTGTCAGGAAGCCCATCCGTGGTCGGTGTGCCCACGTCGGGGCCGCCCTCAGCGAGGGCGTCGTGGTGGTCCGAACTAACGGCCAAGCACCCTTCCACTCCAATAAATGTCTCTGCTCTGGCTTTCGAACTCTCGTCTCATCCCGATTCCGTGTTTGTCGACCATCTGCTTTCTGGTCTGACTCAGGGGTTCAGGGGTGGGGGTTTCTTGTCCATTGTTCTTCACTGGTTCTAGGCAATCTCCAGTCAGCGCTGCGGGAGCCGGCCTTCGTTTCCCAGCTGCTGGCCAGAGAGTGCACTAAACGCTACGTGATAGGCCCGTTCGACTCGTCCCACTTTTCATTGTTTCGTAGTAGTCCCCTCGGCGTCGCTACGCGGAAGTATTCTGGTAAGAAATGGCTCATCCTGGACCTGTCTGCTCCCCGCTCCGGTCCGGTTCCCGGCATTAACGGGCTTATTCCCCTCGAGCCTTTTTCGCTTCATTATGCCACCGTGGACCACGCCATAAAGCACATAAAGCTGTCTGGGCCTGGTGCCTGGCTTTCCAAAGCCGACATCACTGACGCGTTCAAGATCGTCCCGTTCACCCGTCCCAGTGGCACTTGCTCGGGATGAAATGGGAGAACCGTTTTTATTTCGCTGTGCGCCTCCCGTTTGGTAGCAGGAGCAGCCCCTCCATCTTCAACCGGGTTTCCGAGGCCCTTTGTTGGATCCTGTTAAACCGGGTCCGGGTCCCCGCGTTGCTCCACCTCTTGGACGACTTTCTCTTAGTGGATCCTCCTTCCGATGCGTCCGGCGCTTCCCTGATGCAGTTGAAAAAGTTGTTCCGCGGCCTGGGCGTCCCCCTTTCTGACGAGAAAACTCTCGGGCGGCCACTCGCCTCGAGTTTCTGGGCATAACGCTGGACACGGTAGAGATGGGGGCTTCCCTGCCGGCTGAGAAGCTCGAGCGCGCATGCGAAATGGCCCGGTCGATCGTGGCGTCTTCCGTCATGTCTAGGCGGCAGCTGCTGTCTCTCCTCGGGCATTTCAATTTCGCCATGCGCGTGATTCCCCAGGGCTGCTCGTTCATCTCCCGGTTGCTCGTCCTGGCGTCCTCCGTGTCCGGTCTGCTCGATCCGGTTTGCTTGGACGATGGTTGCCGGTGTGGAAGAAATTGCGATTTCAGGTGCGCTTACATTATTCACTAATCCAGTGGTTCTCAATCCTGGTCCTCGGGACCCCCTGCCCTGCATGTTTTAGATATTTCCCTGCTCCAACACACCTGATTCAAATAAATTGGCCTGATAACGACCCATTCATTTGAATCAGGTGTGTTGGAGCAGGGAAACGTCTAAAACATGCAGGGCAGGGGGTCCCGAGGACCAGGATTGAGAACCACTGCACTAATCAATAGAACTAGTCATTGGATACTAGTTAGTATGTTCTCATGCAAGCTTGCTATTAATAAGAGTAGATTGTGTCCATGTGTCAGGGTTAATAGATGTTTGGGATCAGGAGAAAGTACTGGGTAAACGTCCTTTGTCATGACTACAAGGAGAGCGCCAACTATGACCTCTCTAGTCTGAGTGGTCATGTGTTGGGAGCTGTGAATCTCTTCCTCTGAGACTGTTGTAACGTCATTACTGCCTGACTGTCACTATCTATGTTTACATTCCTGTGCCCTATAAAAGATGGTCCTCCAGCCTTCAGAGCTGAGAGAGACGTGATTGAGACCTAAGCCTGGTGTTGTGTTGTCATTTATTGTCAGAGGTCTGGTTTTCTCTCCCAATCTGCAGATTGATAAATACTTATTAAATCCAGAACTCAACTGAACTTAGTCACTCCGTTTATGAAGAGACGGACAAAACACTTTCTTCATCACCGGTCCGACTTATCGTTCTGGTTGCAGTTGCTCGAGGGTTGGAACGGCGTGTCGTTCTTTTACGACGACGTGGTGCGGTCTTCGGACTCCCTGCGGTTTTTTACCGACGCCGCGCCGTCCGTTGGTTTTGGGGGGTTCTATCAGGAGCAGTGGTTCGCCAGCCCCTGGCCCGTCGACTTCACCGCACCCGGTGCCTCTTCCGCCCTGTTCGAAATCTACCCCGTCGTGGTCGTTTGTTACCTGTGGGGCCAGTCGTGGCGTCGTAAGCGTATAGCTGTGTTGTGCGACAATCAGGCCGTGGTGAGCATCATAAATAAGGGGCGCTTTAACTGCCCACTCATAATGTCTTTCATGAGACGCATCACATGGCTCTCCGTTACTCACAACTTCATGCACGTCATGTGCCGGGCTACGATAATGTTATTGCTGATTCCCTGTCCCGTTTCAACTTTCAGGTGTTCAGGGATCTCTGCCCGTACGCCAGCCAGCGGCCCCTGGCCGTCCCCCCCCTTGCGTCGCTGGTCCTAGATTAGCAGAGCACTCCCTGCAGGCATATTTAGAGGTGGCCAAGGGGTACATGAGGAAGGGATTGGCTGCTTCCACCCTTAGATCGTACGATTTTGCCTGGAGAACGTACGCCATGTTCTGTTTGTCTTTGTCTGTTCCACTGGTACCCATGTCTGTTAATGTGGTGTGTGCTTTTGTGTGTCACTGCACTGATGTTCGCCACTTCCAGCCACGATATATTAAAGGTCTGGTAGCGGGTATACAATTCAATGCAAGATGCCTTGATCCTTCGTTCCCCAGCCTTTTCACCGTTCCAGCCGTGAAACTTCTGTTCAAAGGCATAGGCAAAGCGTTCCCCGCTAAGGTGGATGATAGACTCCCTTTCACCCTTTCTATTCTGCACGCCATGCTCTCGGTGCTTAGACGCGGTTGTTTTCCCCCCTACGTCGATTCTCTCTTGGATTGTACGTTTTTAATGGCTTTCTACAGGTTTTTACAGTGCAGGGAATTCACTACTTGGGCAAACGTGTTCAATCCTGCTACTGATGTGTGTTTTTCCGACTTAACGTTTCACCCTGATTTCTTCACTCTGCTTCTCAAACATTCCAAAACCGGAGGCTCTTGCTCTATCATCATTGCTAACACGGGTGGTCCTTTCTGTCCTTTCTTATCCATGCTTAGGTATGTAAAGAGGAGGTCCCCTTCCGATCCACTCTCCCCCCTCTTCTTAACCCCTAGCAATAATCCCATGTCCCAATTCTGGTTCAGCCACCATCTAGCTCAGGTCGTTGCTAAATGCAACCTTCCCCCTGGACGGTATTCAGGCCATTCTTTTAGAATAGGCGCCGCGATGTCAGCTGCACTGCAAGGGGTGTCCACTGCGTCTCTGCAGCAGCTGGGCCGCTGGTCTTCATCAGCGTACTCTTCGTACGTTCGTCCTGATACTGCTGCCATCATCGAGGCTCAAAGATCACTAGGTCCCTAACGGCTCTCGGTGAGTACTTGCAAATAACTGGTGGTCGGTGTTGTTTCCGTGTCTCTCGTTAAACTGTCTAGTGTCTACGTGCACTCCAGCTGGCAAATGCTGCTCACACACTCGAGGGCTTCGGCCCGCTAGCCTACATAGGGTCATCAGTACGCGGGGACGTTCGGTCCCCCAGCCGGCACAGGCTGTACACATAGACTCAAGGGCGTCAGCCCTATAGCACACTTAGACTCACGTACGCGGGGACGCCGGTCCCCCAGCCAGCGCACATGCTGTCACATAGACTCAAGGGCGTCGGCCCTCCAGCCTACATAGGTCATGTACGCGGGGACGTCGGTCCTCCAGCCGGCACAGGCTGTCCACATAGACCCAGGGCGCGGCCCTCTAGCCGACCAACGCCGCAAAGGCTATCACTTTCACTCCTGAGGGCGTCGGGTCTCAGCCAGCCTAGGCAAACACCGACAGCATGAGTGGGTCGGCCCTCTAGCACATAACTCATTCATGCACTAGGGCATCGGCCTCTGGCCAGGAGGCTACAGCCTACAATCATTGCTTCCTTTCCTCTGGGTTCTCGGTATAGGAACAAGTCTACGGATCTATCCGTGGCTTGCCATCTCCTGCAGGTTCCGGCCCGGGTATGTATGCTTTTAGCCTAGGTCATTCTGTACGCTCTTGTACTGATCACGGTCGCTCCGATCGGTGCTGTGCACCCATGTCGGTCGCTCTCCGTGTCGTGTTTGTGTTGCTTATTCCCCAGCGGTTCACAGTTCCTTCCTGTTGGTGAGTATGTTTTGCTTTTTGTTCCGTCTTTAAATTCTTGCTTTTACTTTTGGGAATTCTTCTTTGATCTATATAATTCCCCGTGGGGTTCAAGCTCCAAACACCATAATACATTTATTATCCTGTACTCACTCCCCCCGCTAAGAACGCCCTACCTTCCCCCGTTCCCTGGTCGGGCGGTCACTGGGGTTCAGGTCGATTAGCGCTCCCGCTATCAATTAATGGCGTCACACGATCCGTGCCTTTAAATATCATTCTCTCCCTGTGTAGTTTGTCCATGCTACAGAGTGCGCGACCCTCCACCACCCCGTCGCCACCCGGTTCCTGTCTCAGTCTTCGGCTCGATTGGTCGTCGGCTGCCGCCACCGCCACCAGTGTCTGGACACCGTGGGGGATTCTTCTTCGGGCGTTGGGCAGGCGCCCGTTGATCTATATAATTCCCCGTGGGGTTCAAGCTCCAAACACCATAATACATTTACAAGTGATAAGCAAGTGTAGCCTAGGAAAGCTCCGTTACAGCGTGCATGAGACAGAGAAGTAGTTACCTTTCCTTAGTAGGTATAAAAATTAAAAAAAACAAAGGTCAGGATGAATGGTCACACCATCTGCTGCCGTTGAAAAGTCTAGTCACTGACGATGATCATCACTGTGTAAACCCGACGACCGCGTCCGGCCTGCTAGGCCTCCAAGTCTTTGATGAACGACTCCACGCCTGCAGGATCAGCAAACACGCAAGGTTTTCCTGAGTTTAGCAGGGTAAATTATGCCGTAGTCTATTTTCAGGTCCCGCAGGCGTCGTTTCACATTATCGAAGCGTTGCCTTTTCTTGTGCAGCTCGGTGGAGATGTCTTGGAAAATCATGACATGGTGGCCTTCATATAGGATCTTGCCCTTCTTTCTGGCTGCCTGCATGATTCGGATCTTGTCACAGAAGTTTAAAAACTTCAAGACCATGACCCGTGGAGAAGTGGATTGTGGCGCACTCTGTATTCTGTGAGCCCTTTCAATAATCAGCGGGGCAGGGAAGGTCTCAGGTCCCAGGATGTCTGGTAGCCACTTTTCAAGAAAAGCAACTGCATCGCCCTTTTCAACTTTCTCTGGGAGATTCACCAGTCTGATATTGGAACGACGGTTCCTGTTTTCCAGGTAATCTACTTTGGAGGTGAGCTCAGACACCTGCTTCTCCAGCATCGCAAGTCTTGGTTTCTCACCAGCAATATCATCTTCAATGTCACCAATACGGCTTGTTCTAGTCTCCCTGAAAACTCTTTAAAGTCCAACTTGATCCCATTAATTGCGGTCATAACTCGGTCGAATTTGGAACCAAAGTCATTTTTCAGGGCCGTAATTGCCTCTAAGATCCCCGCTGTCCCAGAAGTTTGCACCTCGGTAGTTAGCATGCTAGCATCGTCCCCAGTTTCTTCGAATCGGTCAGTTTTCTGAGCCTTGTTCTGGTGGCCCGAAGTGGTTTTAGATTGTTTTGTCGCCATGTCGTAGATTACGGATACACTTTACTTTAGTTTGATAAAGGAGTGTGTTCGCCTTTAGCTCAGGATACTTAAGTTCAGCCGATTCCTACGGGGAGATCGAAAATGCGACCGCTCAACTCCGCGCCATAGCCACTCCACTCACCAACCTGTTATCTAACAGAAAATAATCAATACGGGTGTAAACATGATGGACACTGGAGAAGAAAGAGAAGCCTTTTTTATTGGGATATTTAAATCTCCAAATGTCTGAAAGACCAGATGCACAAAAACCATTGATGACCTTGGCTGATTTGGTGAGAGCCTGAGGTCTGGTTGAGGATCTGTCTAGTGTGGAGTTGAGCACACAGTTAAAATCACCTCCTATTATCAGGTTGTAATTGTTATGGGCAGGTATGGCAGAAAAGAGTTTTGTAAAAAAGGTGTGGTCATCAAAATTTGGGGCATAAACATTGACAAGACTTACAGGAAGATAGAATAACTTCCCAATGACAATGACATATCTCCCATTAGTGTCGGCAATCACCTCTTCTGCTTGAAATGCGATATCTTTGTGTATAAGGATTGCGGCCCCCCTGGCTTTGACGTTAAACTGTGAGTGGTAAAGTTGTCCAACCCATTTTCTTTTAAGATAACTGACAGCATCAGTTTTTAAATGAGTTTCCTGTATAAATGCAATATATGCCTTTAGCTGCTGGAGATAGGATACTATTTTCTGTCTTTTCACTGGATTATTTAGTCCTTTTGCATTAAGTGAAACACACTGTACGGAACGAGTGTTAACTCTAGATGTCATTTTGTCTAGCACAGGAAATTAGGTTTGAGATCAATTGAGAGCTGTGGGAAGCCATAGTGAAATGAGACGATGGCGAGAGGTGAGGGTAACGTACAGAGAGGAGGGAGGGGGGGAAGTAAAAATAAAAAGGCTGGGCTGAAAAACTTGCACTAGCAAAAAGCACAAAGAACACGTGCTACCTATGCTTAAACTCTACACTGTACTCTGTTATTACAGAAAATATGTTTTTCATTAAAAAGGTTTGTGCACAACACAAAATCAATAGGAATAACACCTTTTAAGAGTAGCAAGAACAGTAAGAGGAACAGTTTTAGATGTTGAAGGATAAGATAGCCTAACTATGAAGATAGAGTAAAACATTCTACTTAGCCTCTTAAAAAATGTACAACATAGGAAGGGGAGAAAGAAAAACGTTTTACAGGCATCCGCACATAAAACGAAGTTAAACTATCAAAATGAAGTCACATTAACATAGCAGGCAACCAAACTTGGCATACAACTAGAGCATTTTCTAAACTTTTTTTGTAACCGAACAGGGCCTTTTATGCGTCACATAGCAGTCAAGGTAAAAACAAAAATGTCCATTTATAATGACTAATAAGTTGACTAATATGAAGTCCTATGGAGTAAGCTGTGGTCGAGTTCGTATAATAAGATGTATCTGGAGTTAGCTTATTCGATAAATGGCCTACTCACGATGGGTTTCACTCTGCATGGAAGTATCTAAAGCCTGTTCGCCTGTACGTCTTTCTACGAACAAGACTGCTTCGTCGGGTGAGAGAAAAATATGCTTCTCCTGCCCGTCCTTGTCGGTAACCTGGAGCTTGGGAGGGAACAGCATCCTGTAGTTGAATCCAGCATTTTTAAGTTGCGACTTCACTGGGATGAATGCAGCTCTTCCTGGAGATTTCAGAGCTGAAATCCGGGAAAAAATGAATTTGTGATCCGCGAAAAGAAATGGAGGTGGCCTCTCTTGCTAGCCTCAGGATGCGTTCCTTGGTCTGGAAGTGGTGAATTCGCACGATGAGGGGACGTGGTCTGGAGTCAGCTGGATTCTTTCTGACCATGGCGATCCGATGAGCCCTGTCAGCGATCGTTGAGGTAGGGAAAGCCTCCACACCAAATGTTTCTCTCAGTAGCGTGTCAATGAATGAAGTGGGGTGCGCTCCCTCAACTTTTTCAGGAAGGCCTATTATGCGAATATTGTTTCGCCTGGATCGGTTTTCTAGATCATCCAGTTTAACTTTCAGCTCTTTGTTGTCTTTAGAGAGGATTCAAGTCTCTCAAGTTTTGTATGCATGTCATTATGCGAGGTTTCCAACTGTTGAATGGTTTCGTGGTGTTGGTCGATAATAGCTCTCTCAGCCGACAGTTGAGCAGAGAGTTTTGCTATAATGCGATCCTCCATTGACGTTAGCAATCTCTCCATGTCTGGCAGGGTTAGCAGATTGCTAGCCTCGGAGTCCGGTTGTTCAACTAGCTTATCTGTGTCGGTTTGTTTTGTCTCTTTCCCCCCGATTTTGACGATCTGAAACGCAAGACTCAAAACGCAAAGCGCAAGTAACTTTGTGGGCGGGACTCCGGCTCGGTTGCTATTTTGCCGGCGGGATAAATGACTTTGCGCCTGGCGCAAATCTAAAATGGGTAGGTCCAAAGTAGCTACATTACTAATGGGTGTGGTTTGGGCGTAACGTGCAATAAACCAATCAGAGCGTCATCTCACATTCCCTTTAAGAGCAGCGCTTGCTCCATGGCGGATTGCTATTATAACGGCGGATTTGCCAGGCGCACGCCAGGAGCGGTTCACAGCCAAGGAGACCGACGTTCTGGTCAGGGCCGTAACAGATAGATAAGTGACAATGTATGGGAAAGGCAGAGCAGTTTTCTCATTGCACTAAATTGCCCGCTCATGCTGCTCATTCAAATTCTTATTCTTATTTTTATATAGCCTACCCTATATTTTATTTTTTAAATTGTTTAGTTCTTGGAATTAGTTTAACTATTGTACTTTTTTACTTAATTTAAGACCCGTATATGTTTATTGTTTGCACCTTCCTGCCACAGTAAACTCCGTGTTTGTGTAACATAGGCTACATGGCGAATAAACCGAATTCTGATTCTGATGGAGATGGGAGAAGAAACCCACCCAAATTAGCTTCGGTTAAACAGGCGTGGGAGAAAATTGCCACAATTGTTACAAATCATGTTCACATACATAGAGATTTCTCATGAAAATCTTTTTATAATCATTGAAGAAATGTAACACGCCATAAATCAAAACAATGTAACGTAGCTTCGCAGAAAGAAGACCCTGGCCTCGCCAGCAGTGTACACGGACCAAGCTTGCGCCCTTAAAATAGCATCTGAATAATGCGCCATTGACTTTAGACCACGTTTTTCCTGGTCAGTGGCGGAATTGTTTTTCGGAAACTGCAAAATAGCACCAGGGAACGTTTGCGCCGGAACACGCCTCCTTTTTCGCTGAACCGCCCACGGGAGCGCAAGGTCATTTCGACGTGCGTCTGTGGAGGGAAAAGTCCGCTTTGCGGCGAGTGCAAACTAGGAATGATACTTGCGTCGTTGACAAAGTCAATTGCGCTGGGTGCAAGATCGGGCCCTTTAACTTGTTGGTCTGCCGTTTGGCCTGTTTTTCTATTCATCTTTTTCATACTCTCAGCTAAAATCAGCGTTAGCACCAATAGTTGAATGGAATTAGACGGATTTAGAAAGGAATTTGACCGAGTGTGAACAGAGTATTCCCGACTTGCAACCTACTCCGCCATGTGTCAAACCGGAAGTCCGTGTTACCTTTTTCTACTGACACTTTAAGCGGTTCTTGTGTGCTTGTGCAAGGCATCGAAATGGGCTTTGTGTCTGTACCACTCCATCAGATACATCTGACCTGTGGCTTGGCGAACGGAGTGTTTAAGGTGGGCGTGCGCCCGTCTTTGCCCGTTAGAGGTGTCACGTTTCTGCTAGGGAATGACATTGCTGGTGGCAAAGTAATGCCAGTTTTAGAGGTAGGTCCTAGAACGACCTGAGATTTTGCAACCTGATGTGTTGGCACAGGATTTCCTTGAAGTGTTTCCTGTGTGTGCAGTCACCCGTGCTCAAGCACGTGGTCTGGATGAGACCGGCTTATTTTGTGGAGCATGGTCTCCTGATGCGGCTGATTCTGATAATGAGTGTGGGGTGATGTTTTTCAGCTTGTTGTGCACAGTACCGACAGTCCGTTCTATCACTGGCTCATGACCATCACTGGTCCATTCATCTTGGTATCACGAAGACGTATGACCGAGTATGCGTATGTGTATGAATGTATATATGTGGTTTAATTTAGTTATTTTCTGTAAACTGTTTTGCTCCGACATAGAATCTAAAAGTATGAATCAAAAGAGTGATCTTTGGTGTTACATAAACTACCAAAGAAAGGTCTTAAAATTGCCCATATTAATATATGCAGTCTCAGGAATTAATTGAGTGATTTAACAGATATATTGCAACCAAATAACTTGCATATATTGGCAGTGTCCGAAACTCATTTAGACTCTACATTTGATGATGCAACTTTAATGATTGATGGATACAGCATTTTTAGGAATGACAGGAATACATATGGAGTTCAGTCAAGACAATCACGTATTAGATTTGAGCATTTATTGTTACATGACATGGACATGTAGATTTAACTTTGGCGGAGTGGATGATCTAAGGGAAGCGCTCCCTGCCTCCTCGATGCAACACATCCATACTTGACATATGAGGCAGGGAGCAATAGAGATATAATCCCCCGAAGGGACCGAACAGACAGACAGCACGGGGGAGAATGACTAATGTCAGCAGAGCACCTGCTGTTCCCTGGCCGGTGTCCAGGGTGTCTCCGCAGATATCTTGACTCGGACGCTGAATTCTGATCGATTGCTACCAAGTCAGAGCACGTCTGCGGATCACCAGTGCCGAGCCAAGATCTACGGAGACATTCTACCATGATTGTGATCCGGTCACCTCTCATCCATACAGGGCAGAGTTACAGCTGTCTCTAGAGACCCATTCCTCTAGCGCCCGTCGGCAACCCCAAAGATGTACGCGAGGCGTGCATGTACCAATATCAGTGTCCCTATGTGAGAATGAATAAACAAATGTGTCGGCAGAGCACTCACCGTTCCCTGGAGTCCAGGGTATCTCTAGAGATATCTCGATTCAGACACTATGGATTCTGATTGATAGCTACCAGATCAGAGCACGTCTGCGGATCACCACGCCCGAACCGAGATCTAAAGAGACATTCTACTGCTAAGGGTTAACAAGCCGACCCAGCCACCATCTGTAATGCCATTCATTTATTAGTGCATTAGTTACACTTGACCATGTGGCCGCAAGCTCCTTTCACACAACACTCATAGACCTCTGGGCTCCGAGGAAGTCCAAGGCATTGGGGCGTACATAGCGCTCGTATGCTGATGAAGACCAACGCCCCATCATTTTCAGGGTAGCTGTAGGCACTTTGGATGATGCCCAGGTGGCTGCCCCGATCCTGAAGCAGTGCGCTGTGTACAGCTCCGGGGACAGCCCACAGCGAGCACACAGTACGCGGAGCCGTTGCGCGAACCAGGATCTCGTCATGGCCTTGCCTTCGTCGGTGACGAACAAGGGCTCGGATGGCGTCGCCCGTGGGCGACATAGCAGATACCGGGACATGGAGGAGAGTGGACAAAAAGCACAATTAGTCCGAGCAATCACGATTGGGGTGCCTCTGCATGCAACATCAGTCTTAGAATGTTTAAGAACAACTGTAAACATGTCGCTTGCCACAGAAATATCAGACAAGGTTAGGTCACGACGTGGATCGAACGTGGCACACCTGGTGGTGAATTCCCCACACCGCAGAAACCCATAGAAGGCCGTGAAAAAAACGAACTCAAGGAGAGTGTCGACGTAGGGCCCGAAGCACCCTCGTCTCAGATTGGACACCAGCGTGTGCAAGAGGGGTAAGGTGATTGGTAATCGTTTATCTTTGGTCTCCGGACGCTGCTTCCTCAGCCCGTTCATCAGCAGGCGGATACTTGGGTTCCCGAGCAGGCTGCATGCTGAGGGCTCCGAACAACGTACATTAAATTGAATGCCTGACACCAGTGCTTTAATGGAGGAGGGATGCAGCTTCCGTGATTCGAAGCAATGAACTATGAAGGCACACAATACTGACATGTTCACAGGCATAGGGCTAACGCCGAATGCAGCGCAGAAACCAGAAAATTGAAACCATGCCCTGTCGTAGGATTTTAATGTGGATGGGGCGATACCCTTCCTCATATATTCACCAGCCGATACAACATACATGTGCAGCGCACCCGGGCCTAGTCTAGCACCGTCAGGGGGAATGGCGGACATGCCAACCCGTCCGGTAGCGCGTGAGGGCGCAGCATTCGGAACCCCTGAAAATTGAAACGAGACAGAGCGTCAGCGCTTCTGTTCTCTAGGCCTGGAATGAAAGTAGTTCGCAAGATGAAATTACCAAGCACGCTTGTCCACGTTAGCCGTCTGACTAAGCGATTAATGAAAGGCACCGACGACCTCCCTTTGTTGATGATGTGAACTGTAGCTTCGTTGTCACAAAACACGGTAATTTTCTTCCTACACCATAAATGCCCCCACAATAGACAAGCAATCACAATTGGATACAATTCGTGTAGAGCCGTGGAGTAATTCTCCGGAGGTAGAGAGACTATCTCTGCGGGCCATGCTCCGGAGAACCACTCGTTACCGTGAAACCCCCCGAACCCAACTGAGGGAGCCGCGTCGGTGTAAAAATCGAGAGCGACGGACGACTCCACGGAATCGTGGTAGAAAAAACTGATACCGTTCCAATGCTCGCACAGCACGCTCCAAAAACGCAAATCCGATCGGCACCCGTCGTCCAACACCACGCAGTCTTGGAAATGAGGCACGCTTTTAGCCAAGTCCAAGAGACGGGACACGAACGCGCGGCCCTGGGGTATGATGCGCATCGCAAAATTCAGATGCCCCAGCAATGAAAGCAGCTCACGTTTAGCCATCGAAGCGGCCTTCAGGACGCTTCGAACGCGCTCCAGTTTTTCCGCGGGTAACGACGCCTGCATGGAAACGCTATCTAGGTTGATACCGAGGAATTCCAAGGAGGATAAACGGGCCTACGGTTTTCTCCTCGGACAGCGGAACGCCCAGGTGCCCGAACGTGTCCCTCAATACCGAGATACAGCGGGCGGAGACGACGGAAAATCCACCACCAAAAAATCGTCCAGCAAATGCAAAACGAACGGCAGCCTGTGGACATTCACCAGGATCCAGCACAGCGCCTCCGACAGCGAGTCAAAAATACGCGGGCTGCTGCGGCAGCCGAACGCCAATCTGACAGAGAAGTACAGCTTGCTGCCCCACCGAACGCCGAATAAATGCCACTGAGAGGGGTGAAGAGGCATGACCTTAAAGGCATCGGTGATGTCGGCTTTCCCCAGCCACGCGCCCCTGCCTGCGGTTTTAATCATGCTGATCGCATTATCGACGCTAGCGTAGTACAGTGAAAACGGCTCCCGGGGAATCAAACTATTGATGCTGGGCACGACGCCATCGTGAGGGGCAGAAAGGTCAATTATGAGGCGTTTCTTGCCAGAATACTTGCGCGTTGCAACGCCTATGGGACTTACCCGGTACGGGGAGAAAGGGGGCGCGAGGAAAGGGCAGATCATAAACCCTTTAGCCACTTCCTTCTCGAGGAGTGCTTCGACGACCGCCGGCTCTTTGATCGCCGCTTGCAAATTGGGGCACTCGTAACTCACGTCAGGCAGATAACTAAGACCAGCAAGGAACCCGTGCACCAGACCATCAAGTAAATACGACACAAAACAGCTATTGGGATGACTCCCCAACGCTGCAGAAAGTCTCGATACGTTGACTGGGGTTGACGGATGTTTAATCACTTCCCCTTCGGAGCCGGGCGGGCCCGACAAGGGCACACAGATCGTGGATGGGCGTCCCCGCAATAACTGCAAGCATGCAGAAACCTACAATTAGTATACCGACAAACACTTTTGTTGTACGTGATGCACAGCGAGGTGCTTGCAGCGGAGGAGGGCCGTACCTTCCTCCGACCGGCTTGACCGCCCGAGGCGGAGGCACCGTAGGCCGACCCCTCTGCCTTGATCGGCGGTGAGAATGCAGTCCTCGGGCACAGATTCACCGTGTGGGCCAACGAACCGCACACGGAACAACACATCGGTACGTGCCCGGTGAACACCCTGCTGACCAGATCGAGGTCGAACACCGACCAATCCACACGGACGTTAAACTTTTGAATGTGCAATGCAGCCTTGGCAGAAAAGCATTTGTGGTATTCATAGAAGAGGGTTCCGCCATAGCGCATAGCTAGATCTGAAATCAAAGCCAGGTAGTTATCGAACTCCACGCGGCGATCAGGGTAAACCTCGCAGAGCGTGTCGCGGTATACGCCGAAAGCCACGTAGAACTCGGGCAGAGTCAGGTTTTTGGACATCCTGGGATCACACCCCTTGAGGA
Organism: Thaleichthys pacificus; assembly: GCA_023658055.1. Lineage (NCBI taxonomy): Eukaryota > Metazoa > Chordata > Actinopteri > Osmeriformes > Osmeridae > Thaleichthys > Thaleichthys pacificus. The sequence continues at coordinate 1,954,830 of CM042865.1, forward strand.
GCACGGACACTTCCCCGCACTCGACCACCCGCCTGTCCACCGGATCCGCAGAGCACAGCAGTATCTTAACCAGATTCACATCGGTACCTGCTAGGATTTGGCTCCTCAGATGGGCGGAAATGCCGGCCCAAATGGCGCCCCAGAAGCAGCCGCTGGTAAGGCGGAAGCCAGAGTCCACCTGGGATTCGCGGCGAAGTCCAAGGCCGCCGGAGTGCTTCCGGACCCGGGGATCTGCGGAGCCGTCGCCGACCTGCCCTCCAACGCGACGACACGAGCTCCCATGTCAGCCAGAGAGACTTTGATGTCCAACAGGGCCGCCAACACCGGGTCCGAACGGGAGGTGGACGCCGCCGCCGGGTCCGGGCTCCTATCTCGGACTCTAGCCCTTTTCCCGGAAGCCGGTTGGGAAGAGGTACCACGTTTCCCCTTGCCTTTCCCTGCCGGAGCGCACGGGGGAGCGGGAGGAGCGACGCCGCCGCACTCCACGAAAAAATCAAACAGTTCCTTGTGGTTGCGTCCCCTGGGAGGAGACACACCCCGGTCAGACGCGGGACCAGAACCAGCATTGGCAGCAGCACTGATCATACAACAACCGGGGTGAGTGTGTGCGTATCCACGCGTCTTTTAAAGACGCCTTATCGGACGTGGCCCAATGGATATGCGCTGCTAACATGGGTGTGGTAGTGGGCGGAGGAAAGGAAGGTGGAGTAAGACGCCTTACGTCCCCGATGACTGACGCGTGCTGCCCGATTGCCCTGCCTGAACTAGCTGCGCTTATGAGGAGTTGCTATCTATATTCAACATCATATGCCTGTCAAAGTGATGCCAGATTTAATGTATTCTAGTATTGAAGTAATTTGGTTAAAAGTTAGTCTGAAACATCTTAAGCCAATACTCATAGGATGCGGTTACAGACCTCCAAATGCTAATAGTGAGAATTTGTACAAAATATGTGATATGCTAGATCATGCTAGTAGTATGAATCTTCAAACTTACTTAATGGGGGACTTCAACATACATTGGAATTATTCTAACTGCCCCAGGAAAATCAAATTAATGAGCACAGCAACGGCATGTGGATTATCACAGGTAATTAATAAACCGACTAGAATATGTATAAAAAGGGATGGCACTCAATCAGCTTCCTGTATTGACCTGACCACATGTTTATAAATAGACTAGAACTTTGCTCAAATTGCTTATCTGTGCCAATTGGTTGTAGTGACCATAATATTATTGCAATTGTAAGGAAAAAAACAGTTCCTAAATCGGGTCAAAAAGTAATAATGAATAGGTCATTTAGAAGATTCAATCAATTACAATATGAAGATGATATTAGAAATGCTAATTGGTCAGAGGTAATTCTACAAAAGGATCCAGAGAAAGCATTTCAGCTTTTTGATAGAACTTTAATGACAATTGTAGAGAATCATGCACCAATAAAAAAGTTTACTGTTCGAAATGTCAACACCCCGTGGTTAGATCAAGAATGAAAAGATCTTATGAAAGAGAGAGATGTAGCTAAACAAGCAGCAATCCTATCTAAATTCAAATCGGACTGGCAAATATATTGTAAACTTAGAAACGTTGTTACTAAGTGTTACGCACTACCCCCGTTAGAGAGGGGAGGCTACACCTCGCTGCTTAAGGACCCCCAGCGGTTGGAAAAAGAGGTATGGAGTCGTGGGTGCAAGCAAGGGCACAGACAATGTTACCGTCAAAAGGGGCATGTATTAGCCACGGTAATAGTAGGGAAAAGGGGCTGGATGGGACCAAAGTAAAGAAAACAAAATACAGCCCACCCCTTACCTGTCTTAACCACCTAACGGTGCGTGTCCACTACAGCGTTTTTTAACGCTCTGCACCGCTCGCCTTCCCACAGTACACCACGCTCGGGGGCGTGTTAGAAAAGTTAATACAGAGTTGTAGTTCTCTGTTTAAGATCACTGTTGTAGTCATGACCAAGCGTGCAGACTTAGGTTCATGTACTCACAATATCGATCAAAATACCACTTTTACACAACATTAATACATCATTTTTCCTAGTGCAAGATTACAGTAGAATACGTGTTACGCCACCGTCGTTACGTCGTTTGTAGGCTGGGCTAGCAAGCTAGCAGTGGCACAGAACAGTCACGTAATGTGACGAGACTGAATTTAAAAGTATAAAAACACACTAGGGACAACCCTGCACCATGCATTAGTAGTTTAATGTATTCTTTAAACTCAGGCTCGTCGTCACATTACGTAACTTTGTTAACAGAACTGGGTGTGCAGACACACAAGAAACCAATCCAATTGGCCAACGCTAGCGTTTTCACGCTCCTCATTTACATAAAGTTGAGAAAATCCAACTTTCAACGCTCCGCTTCGCTCGCCTTCCCACAATGCCATACGCGAGCGTCAACGCCCGATTTCATTGAAAATGAATTGGAAGCTGATTGACATCTCATTTGACCTCTTGTTGAAAGAAGCATTTATTTTGCTGAGTTGCGGTGCATAATTCAAATCGAAGAGAGACGTTTGTTGCGAGATACAGAAGAATAAGAAGAACAGACAGCAGAATAGAGAATATTTCCACAGCTCCACAAGCTCTTTTCGCGATTGAAGGCCTAATATTTGAAGTAAGTTTTAAGGTTTGCATTGGGTTTAGGTTTCCTGAACATTTTTTACGAATGTTGATTAGCCTACAGTAGCTGTGTAAGTTAATGTTAGAACTTCGACTCCAATAACAGACAAACTGAGACAGTCAGTAGGCTTGTACTCCGATTTTAATTTTTTTTATAATCCGGTTTTAAAACAAAAAAGGGGCTTTGTCTCAAGATCTCTACAGACCGTGCAGCTAATTTAATGCTCAACACTTGAATGGGGTCTTATTACTTGAAAGAGGAATTATTTAGGCTATCTCAGTTACACTATCAGGGCTTGGAAATACAGTGACTTGCTAAAGTAGGCAAATGGCTAGTAGAACATAACATTTCATAATCATTTCAGTTAATCAAACAGCTGCAAGACCCAGTGAAATGTTATAGGCTAGCTAGCTCTACTGTAGCAAAATAACGCTAGCATCGCTAACAACATTACTAATTCAACTTTGGTAGTGTAACCGAGCTCTTTGTAAGTTTGTTTTAGATCTAATTGTATATGATCCTGTGGACAAAAAGACACGGACGCGGTCTCTTTTCATAACTTGTATTTTACCACTGCTCTTCTTGACATTGCTATTCGAACAGCCCTCACTGATTTCACAAATGCGTTCAGCATCAAGCCTACGGCAACTCCCGAGGGACAAAACACCCTTGTCCGTTGTCACATAGAAAGGTCTGCTACAGTAGGCTATCCTCAGGATTTGCAAGTTAGCTAAACTTATACTAGCCTATATCTTAAATAATTTTGTAGACATAACAATGGATTCTGCCACTAAATGAGTGACTTGGCTTTATTTCTGTACATACTATCCACAACCAGGGCTGGACTGGGACAAAAAATCGGCCCAGGCATTTTTGGCCCAGGTGGCCCACAGATTTAATTTGGTCTTGTTTAGGCCAATTCCAAAACTTTTCTTTGCTATTAGTTAACATAATATATATGAACATAAATATTATACTGTACATTTGTAATGGGGTTGGGCACCAAGTTATTTATATTTTTCAAGTCCATTTCTGCTTGATTTCGGCTACCTGTCAAGTCGCAGTGTTTTTTTGGGTGTGTAAATTCACTTTGTTTTGTAAATAAACTATGTACTGTGTTATTTCTGTAACACAGAAATGCTATTATAAGTCCCTGGTGCTTGAGCTTTTTTTCCAAAAAATATTTTGTATGTTCCAGCACTTATAGACCCAGATTATACTGTATGAATGAAAACAGTGACCCAAGACTCTGGACCCCCTGAAGTAGCCTTGGCCACCCCTTGGCCACCCCATGTATAAAACTCTAGTTCCGCCACTGGTGACAAGGCATCCGCAACCACATTACTAGACCCCTTTATGTGCTGGATCTGTAAATTATACCCTTGTACAATCAACGCCCACCGCATCAGGCGACGGTTGTGGTTGTACATTCTATTGAGAAATACCAAGGGATTATGGTCAGTAAAGACCACTACCGGCAACACACTAGACCCAACGTACACCTCAAAAAACTGTAAAGCAAGTAACAAGGCCAAAGTTTCTTGCTCAACTGTAGAGTATCTAGTCTGGCATGGATTCAACTTCTTTGAGAAAAACACACCGGACGGTCTACTCCACCATCATCTTCCTGAAGAAGAACTGCCCCAGCTCCTGTACCACTGGCATCAACCTCCAATTTAAACGGCTTGTTGAAGTTTGGAGCTGCGAGAACGGGAGTAGTACAGAGCAGTGCTGAACGTAACCTTAGGGCTGAGCAGTGAGGTGAGCGGTGCAATTACTGTCGATAAGTTCCTACAAAATGTTCTGTAGTACCCCACCATACCCACAAATCGGCGTAACTGGCGGCGGGTGGTAGGCGCTGGGTAGGCTGTAATGGCCTCTACTTTCCTGGCCACTGGGCGCACTTCGCCACGGCCTACCTCTTTCCCCAAATAGGTAACAGTAGCCTTGCCAAACTCACATTTGGATAAATTCAATGTGGAAACATGCTCCGCCCACGTGGAGGAGTGAACCACAACATCGTCGAGGTAAGTGGTACAATGTGGCACATCAGCCAGTACTACGTTCACCAGCCGCTGAAACGTAGCAGGCGCATTGCGCATCCCAAAAGCCATCACATTGCAGGAAGGTATCTGGCGTTACAAAGGCTGAAATGTCTGAAGCACGGGAGGTCAGCGGAACCTGCCAATAACCTTTCAACATGTCAAGCTTACTGACGTATACTGCAGAGCCGATGGTATCCACACAATCGTCTATGCATGGCATTGGATACGAGTCGGGTACAGTGACAGCGTTCACGCGTCTGTAGTCAGTGCACAGCCTAGAAGTGCCGTCTGGCTTGGGCACAAGGATGCATGGCGAACTCCAAGGACTACTACTTGGTGTAGCCATACCGTGTTCGACCAAGTAACCTGCTTCCTTTCGCATTACCTCTCGTTTGTGGGCGTTGATGCGGTATGGATGCTGTCTGATAGGCGCGGCATCTCCTACATCAACGTCGTGTTCCAACACTGATGTGCGGCTAGGAATGTCTTGGAAGAGGCTGGGAAAAGCACGGATTAGATGGACAAGATCAGCTTGTTTCTTCCTATCTAAGTGTAACATTACCGTAGGTAGCACCTTCAGTGTTTCAGAGTTACACAGACGTTCGCACTTCACATGAGCTTTGCGCTCCTCTAACCCATCATCGGCATCGTCCTCAGGTTCAGCATCAGCTACCAACATTCCAGCCACCCGACATGACCCTTCGGGCTGGGCGGACCTGTTAGACCTGGGAGGAGAGTCCCTTCTGAGGTACTCTTTCAACATGTTGACATGGCAAAGACGTGAGGAGCGCCTGCGGGTTTTAACCATGTAGTTGGCGTCACTAATGCGCTTCTCCACAGTGTACGGACCAGAGAACTGGGCTGACAAGGATGAACCAGGCACCGGCAACAAAACACATGATCACCAGGCACAAACACCCGGCTCACAGTCTTCTTATCATACCTTGTTTTCATCCGTTTCTGTGCAACTGAGAGAGACCAGAGTAATCCAACACGTTTCTCATAGTACAGACTGAGTTATGACCCAACATTTGCTCTTTCACTACTTTTAGAGGACCTCTCACTGTATGTCCGAAAACAAGCTCAGCTGGACTGAACCCCAACGACTCTTGTACTTTTTCTTTTATAGCGAACAAAACAAACGGAACCCCTTCATCCCAGTCTGACTTTGTTGCTAAACAGTATCTCCTAAGCATCCCCTTCAAAGTTTGGTGCCATCTCTCTAATGCACCTTGGCTCTCGGGATGGTACGCACTGGAAGTCTGATGTGTGATGGCAAGTGTCTGCATCACAGAGGCAAACAGTTTGAACGTGAAGTTGGATCCTTGATCCGATTGTAACGTCCTCGGTAGGCCAAACGTAGTGAAAAACTTAATCAATACCGTAATCACTGCTTTCGCGGTGATTGCACGAAGAGGGATCACCTCTGGGTACCTCGTAGTACAGCACATTATGGTTAGTAAAAACTGGTTGCCTGACTTCGTTTTTGGGAGTGGGCCAACACAGTCTATTATCACCCTTTCAAAAGGCTCACCCACCACCGGTATCGGGTAGAGAGGAGCACGGGGAATCGTCTGATTTGGCTTTCCCGTCAGTTTACACACATGACATGTTTTGCAGTACTTCACTACATCAGTTTTTAGGCCAGGCCAGAAGAAATGCCTAAGGACACGATCGTACATCTTTGTGATCCCCAAGTGTCCTGACCATGCAAAGTCATGTGTTAGTGTCAAGTGTACTGTAATGATTTAGTGTAACTGCCATGTGTATTATGTGCTGGACATTATTGTGTCGAATGTGTCTGTTATGGGGGCGTTGCTATGGGCTACAAATGCTTGCGGCGAATCTAATTGCCAATTACCGGGCAATTAGCTTGATGGGGAGGGAGTGGTGTAGTGCGGGGGGATAGGTCCGCTCCCTGTATAAGAACTGACGGTGGATAAGATAGGGGGGTCGAACGAGAGGTGGAGGGACACACGACTGATAGGGCAATCGCAATCCAACTGAGCTAGCGGAGACGGATCGAATCAGGACCCTGGTGCTACTCCGGACGCGGCGTATGGACTGGTTCCGAGGCTGACTGTTTCACGCTCTACGATCGCCTTAAAAAGGGAAGTTCGTTACTCCACTCCACTGTTTGTGCCACTAGGTCGGCTTGCTTAATGGCGTGTGAGTTTGTCTAAGCATTCGTGTACTGCATTGTTTCCGCAGTTTGGGAAGTCCTCGAGGTGGGCGGAGCCGCGCTTCACCAGTGCTACTGAGGTGTTCACAAGGGACAGACGTGCGCAGATCAGTTTCCGTGCTGGAACGGAAAAAGGCGAGTGCCTGCCATTCTGGACGGTAGTGACTGCACGCCTCGCCTACGCTATCCAGCGCAGTGCTGACTGTATGGACTGCCTTGTTCATTGTTTTTAATACGGTCGGTAAGGACAGACCGACCAGTACCAATTTATATTTGTCAGTGCTGCAGGCTGTTGGGGAGGACAAGGGACTGTTAGGTGTGGGAGCAGGGATCACCATGGATGGCTATTGCCCAGCCCAAGACTACTCCCCTCTTGGTAGTGACTTTGCGGTGATTTTGTGGTGACTTTGCTGTGCTCTGCTGTGGCTTTGTTGTGGGTCCTTAGTACCTTGCTGTGGGGTGATATTGTTCTGTGGGGGGGCTCTCCGGTCAGGGCATAGCTGGCCAGTAAGGGGGGGGTCTATGTCTAGCACCTAGTGGGGTCCCAGATACAGCTGTTCTGTACCACAGTCCTGCCTTGTTGTGTAAAATAAACTTTTGTATACCCGTACTCTGTTTCTGGGTATTGTCTGTGACCTGGGAGGATCTGGTGCTTGAGCGTGCTGCTAGGCACGACATTAGCGCCAACACCTGCTGTCGAAACTGAGTAGGTAGGACTACCTGACAGACGGAATCCCACCCTTTCTCTTTGCCATGGGTGTTCCATTCCCTCATCAAAGCCCCTTTCTCTAAAAGGTAGGTGGTTTTCGCTTCACTGGCTGTACCTGCTGAATCCACTGAAGCGAAACACTTCTGAAGGCTTTCGTCTTTTTGCTGGCACTCCATCACCCTTGCAGGTGTGATGGTGTCCAACAAACTGCTTAACTCCTCATCGCAGGCACTTGGTTTGAGATCCGTTCTAGGTGGCTTGAGCGACTCCGCCTGAGACACGGGGCGCGACTGGACTCTTGTCGGATGTGTATAACGGAGAAAGATCGATGATCTCTCCCGTCTTACGCGCTTGGGCATGAGTCACCGCACAAGCCGCAAACACTGGAAGGTTTACGTTCGGATCTGAATCCAAGTAAGTGGGATCAGGGTTGTCCAACACCTCCATTACGGAGACAACTCTACCCCAGCAAGATCGTTACCTAATAACAGAGCCACACCTTTAACTGGCAATTTGGGCACCACCCCAACACGGAAACAGCCAGACACCAAACCTAATGACAGATAAACCCAATGCAGAGGCACTGAAACTGTCCCCATTTCGATTCCCGTTAACAAAACAGGACAGTTAGACATGTGACATTTAGAGACAGACTGCTTTGTTTTATGGCATCCACATATGTGAACTGCTATAAATAAATAAATAGACTCAAATGCAAAGCTATACACACATAGGTATGAATAAATAAGTAAACAGATGAATGGATAACAATTTAATTATAAATCAAAGATTCAAAATCTATATTTATAAATTGATTGATCAATTCTTGAAGATAAAGAATAACGGTTATTTACAAATACATAATGTATTTTGTTACATATGTTGAGATTGCTGGCTACCCGCAGAGAGACGTCCAGTTATATGCTACCTCCCTGCTTCCCCCACCCCCCACATTATAGGGCGGACATTACATATATCCATGTCATATCATAGCTGAATTAGCAAATTTAGTTGATCGCAATAATGATGGCATCATGAAAACTGAAGTATGTCTGCACCACTTCAACACTGATATCATCTCCATCTTTTACATACACATGATCAATTAATGTACCTTTCTCAGTTGTTGCTTTTTGTACACGCTGACTGTAGCCATGTTGTTCCATTAAATTTACGATGGTAGACGATGTAAAAATTTCCTCATTGAAGTCTCCCATAACAACCTTTGTGCCACAATGTATTTCTAATTTAGAAATTATATTCAGGAGGTGCTGTCGAAATATATCAATTGTATAAGAATTAGGTCTGTACAAAACAGCAGCAGTACAACCAATATGTGGTACAGAAAAATATAAACACTCTAAATTACAAATCTCTGGAACCAAAACATCTGCCATGCTTTTCTCAGAATAATATATTCCAACACCACCTCTTGTCTGTTGTTTTAATTTGGCATAAATGGGTTGACTGTTATCGTAACAATTATGTCTCGGATTGTTTTTAAACAAAAAACCAGGGGGGTGTTCCATCAACGTCGATTAAGGAAAAGCGAGACTTATTTCGCCAAGTCTCACTTACTTTAGCGAGAGTTCCGTTCCATGAAGGTGGCTTATTTTAGTTCAAGCTACGTAACTTAGACTTCGGAACTAGCCTGATCCGTGTCAGGCTAAAAGTCAAGCTAAACTAAAATGTGTTGCAAATAATTTCAAACAGGCGGAAACAGAATCTCAAAAGATAGTTCCGCCAAGGGAATTTCAGCCTTCCGAGCATTTTTGTTCCGTCCGTGTTCGGAAACATAAGTGTAAACCTTTTTTCTCACAATGACCCAGTATGAATTAGGCTAATTGCCGTGTTTCTCTCATCTTTTAATAAATAATGATATATTAGTAGGCTGATCGAAATAAACCACTTAAGAAATGATGTCACTTAAACCGTTTTCAAAAAGTCATTGGATAATTGACATAGGCCTAAACTATAAAAGCAGTGCGTTAAAAGATAATTTATTAATATGACCCATCATGGCGTGTCCATTCATCGACAACCCTGTGGACGAAGGTGCACAGATCATCCAAAGAGCGTTCACTCAACCAGCCCCACGGGTCTTCAGAGACAGAAACAATCCGCTGTGCTTCCCTGATGATTACCTTTGGGAGAGGTATCGGTTCAGCAGGCCCAGCATAGTTTATCTATGTAGTCTGCTGGAGCCGCACATCAAGAAAAAAACCCACCGCAGCCAGGCTTTGACCACTGTACAGTCCGTCTGCATAGCTCTGCGTTTCTTTGCTTGTGGGACATTCTTGTACAGTGTTGGGGACGCAGAAGGTCTTGCAAAGGCAACGGTATGCCGGGAAATAAGAACGGTATATCTTGCTCTAAAGCGGTACCTGAATATTTACATCTGTTTTCCTGGTCATCGTGAGCTACAACGAGTCAAAGAGACTTTTTATTCAATTGCAGGTATGTGACAGTATTATATTTCAAGAAGTCTGCAGGTTGACAAGCATTAATTGACTCCTCTCCTTCAGGCTTCCCTAATGTCATAGGGGCAATAGACTGCACCCATGTGCGAATCCAAGCCCCATCTGGACCTGTGGAGGCAGACTATGTCAATCGCAAATCTTTCCATAGCCTAAATGTACAGGTATGTACCAGCCGAGGACAGCTGTCCATACACTTGAGGGGGGAAAATTATTAATTAGATTGGATGAAATGTGCTCTTCTACAATAGAGCTAATTATATATTTCTATAGGCATGCCTAGCGATTTCAAATTAACGTTCTTTAAAGCAGTGTGCCCCATAATTGAACACAATTATCTTGTCAGATGATCTGCAATGCAAGTTGCCTGATCTCCAATATTGAAGCAAAATGGCCCGGCTCTGTCCATGATTCCCGAATATTTCGAGCATAATCTCTTTCACAGAGGTTTGCACAAGGCAAGAGCATGCTGTTACTATAGGGCTTACATAATGTACTTCACCTTAACAATTTTGTATATTAAAACACTTCCATTCTGTAGGAGAGTTTAATGGACTTCTGCTTGGGGACAGAGGTTATGCCTGTATGCCATACCTGCTGACACCCTACTCAGAACCAGCAACAGACCCAGAGAGAGCCTATAACCGTGCCCATGCTAAAACCAGGGCACGGATTGAGATGGTTTTTGGCCAAATGAAATCCAGGTTCCAGTGCCTAAAAGGCCTCAGGGTTGCTCCAGACAGGGCCTGTGATATAACCGTTGCCTGTGCAGTCTTGCACAACAGCGCCACTCTACGCCGTGAGAGACTGCCCAGAGTGTTGCCGGAGGAGCAATGGGAAGAATTGAACCCAGCCCTTCAGGACCGAGATGGAAGAACTGTGCGGGATCTTTACAAAAATACCTATTTCAGTTAACCCATTTTAGTCACGGTCACCTTTGTTTGAATTAACCATTTATTTCAAAGCTCAGAATTTCAGTTAAATTGGTTTGAATTCATTTAAGAGGGAAGTTTTTCCTTGTCTTCCTTGAGGGTTTAGGGTTTTTTTTAGGTGCAGTTCTATGGGCATATGTAAAGGCCTCTGTGACATTGCTTGTAAAACAGAATATACAACACATTGCAATTTCATTTTATTTATTCATTCTCATCAAGCTGTGAAGACAAAAAAGAAAAGTTATTAAAAAGTCCAAACATGACCGTCTGCAGTGTTTTAAATGTATACATACATCCTTCTCCAGTTTCTTTATCTCCAACTGCAACTTTTTTATTTTTAATCTTCTGTACTCCATGTCGAGTTTTTTGCTCTTAATGTCAAGAAGCAAATGCATCTTGTAGATTGCTCGGACATCCTGTGAAAGAGAAGATCGTCAGAGTAGCCGATTATGTAGTCAATAGCAATTTTAATAGTTACCTACTTCGCTCCTTGCTGATGTTCTTGCCATTTTCTGCAGTAAGGTGTATGGTTAAACATAATTTAAAAGAAAACCGACATCCAATAACATTATTTGATCTTACCTCTGGCATTTCTGTCATGGCAGAAATGGTCTCTTCATCAGGGGCCATACACATGCTAGTACCTTCTCCCTGCAAATAGAGCACAGCAGTTATAAAGGGAAATAATAATGTAATCATGCACAGCCTTTATAAAAGGACCACTTACGGGATCAATGTAATGGCCTTGGGCCCCTTCAGTGGGATCCAAAAGGGATATTTCATCTCCAGTCACTGAAAGATAATTTTACCATAGAAAAGCTATACCTTTTGAGAAAAGGTATAGCAGTCAAAATACCTTGAACATATTTCTTCCGAACACCTTGAGGAGGGACGTCGGAAGAGGTCCCACCCTCTATTCCCTCTACTAGAGGGCGCCCCCGGTTGAGGCTTAAGGCCAGCTCCTCCGCAGGTGTGAGGCTCTCTGGAGGTGGTCCCCCACCAGTGGCAATGGTGTCACCCATCTTTAGTGGCTATAAAGTGTGCAATTTTACAGAACACTTAACATTTGAATTTACTAGGCTACTTATACTTACCACTCTGGAAAATGTTCTTATATTTAGTTTTGACTTGCTGCCAAGTCCTTTTTTGAGTATTCAGGTGGCTGCTGTTGAGAATAGCCCAATAATTAGGCCTACTGTCAGAAAGGCTTTAAACACCTCATCAAAATTGGCTAAAAACTGTAAATGCATTAATTTGTCTACACACCACAATAATTAGAATAAACAATCCTACAACTTACGCATTTAGTCGGTCAGCAATGGTTTGCCAAGCCACCTCCCTTGCTTTATTAATAATGGCCGTATTGCCCTTTTTGACAATGACGTCTCGATAATCTTGATAAAGTTGCATTAAAAATGTCTGCTCCGCAACGGAAAAAACATCAGCTCGGGCTGTCTTTGCCGTTCTTTTCGCCATTTCTCTTCTTTTCGACGATCGCCTGTTCTGGGCTGCTTAAATACTACGTGCGCGTCCACAGTTTGAGATTACGCAAGTCTGGTTTGTGTTAGCGTTGATTGTTAGTGGAACGGAACGTTAGTGGAACGGCTTGAGGCTTAAGTCTAAGTTGACGTTTACCCAAGATGAGACTTATTTGTGTTAGCGCGACTTGCGTTAGCGACGTTGATGGAACACCCCCCTGGCGATCAAAATAGCCTTTGCGTAACCCTTTGAAACACAACATGTGTCTATTCGTTTCCTATGCGATTTCGTGTATGGCTGAGTGTTCCTTCGCTGTATGTTTTGAAATCAATTAATTTCATAGTTGTATATGTAGCAAGCACTACATTACAGGCATTCGCCGCGACAAAATAAATGGAAGCTGAGAAAATAAAACATTCGCTAACTCGCATGAAGTGGGATTCGATCGCACGAGAGCTAAAACGCAACCTGCCTTGCAAACTCACACGTCCACAGCTCAACTTAGTGACCTACCGAAGCACTACGAGTCTCCAACTTCCAGTTACGTATTTAACAACTACGTCAGCATCCAGGTTAACTTTTGTCTTGAGCTGATCTGAGACAACTGGTTACCTGGGCTAGTTTAGGAAATACCCGATTATAGTTATATCGTTTCTTTCCTCGCATCTACTGCCATATTAACTACTACGACTCCATCACAGCCACCTACTAAGCTACACATTGTGACTGATAAATATTGTTTAACAGTAACGATAACCCGTAGTCAAATATCAATTGCTACCACCAAGAAAATTACGGAAAAGTGGTAATACGCGCAGTTTGAGACAGCTTTCATCTCAGAATGCCTGTGCCTCGTCCATTAATTGTATATAGCAGAAGTTATCCCTTCACTGCGTGAGAAATGAATGAAAAGCGTGAGAAATACACAGCGAATGCGTGAGACTTGAGCTCTGGATATAGTAATATATCCCTCCGAATTTGCAAAACAAAGGCTTGTAATAGCCTACAGTGTTACTTGAGTTTGGCTCAGAATTAACCAAGCATTGTGTCTTTAATCGAATCATTCCTTCCAAACTGATGTACAATTCAGAAATCAAACTCCGACACAGCGAAGTAGCTATTGATATTCATCTTTAGTGATATGAGTTTCTCTCTGGGTTCAACCAAGTGCGTCCCTTACGGACAGAAGAAAACACCAGCACATTACAACATGAGAAACATCAGAATCAGAATAAGAAAGGGTTTTAATCGCCATGAAAGTTTGCACATACAAGGAATTTACTTTGGCAGGAAGGTGCATACATTTAACATATAGGAGTACATCTTAAACTAGAGAGGGTACAATTTCTGGGGAAATTGTAGGGTGTGCTTGCGTCGGTTGTAAGTTTTTCCCTTCTAGTGATATTTTCAAGCATTTAGCCTACTCATATTGCATATTTCATTAAGAACACCCTTTGAAACAGCTGCAAACCCCCTTTGAAACAAGCTACTGTAACAACGTTGTCACTGGCAGTATGGAATCGCGATTCAAACAGTACCGTCTGCTAACTGAAAATATGCCCCCCAAAACGTAAAGAAGTTTGACATTAATGTAGGGGGAAATGGCTAATTCAAAATAAGTTTGCTAGAGGCAAGCTAGCTGCTGTTGCTCCACATTTCACTGATTGTTTGAAAGCGCCGGAAATGAGAACTGTTTCTTTTGACATAAAGTTTAGCTGTGGCATTGAAGACAGTACTACACACTGCCAGTGGGTGAGCCGAGTCTGACTGAGGCTAACGTCAAAACAAGCCTGTGGTGTCACTCAAATTCCAAGTTTTACACAAATCACAAAAATATGCTGACGCGCTGGCTGTCTTCGCAATCGCCATATCTTTATAACACTGCCCTCCTTCTGATTTTTGATGTAGAATTGACCCTGGTACGAAATTAAGAAAATACTCATCAAAGATCGACAACAGCTGACGCAATCGTCAACGGAGGCTGACGGGGCTCTCACGTAGCAAACCAATCAAAGTTTATACAGCAACCTACATTAAAATCTCACCATCTGGCTGTCTTCACAATAGTCATATCGTCATAACATTGCCCTCCTTCTGTTTTGTGGTGTAGAATTGACCGAACTATAAAAATACTAAACTACTATGACGCTTGCATGGCTGCCGCCTAGGCAGTCTCACGGGCGACCCACACTCGCTGAAATTACAAAGACTTTCACAACCTAAATAAAAAATCCGAGATGGCAGTTCCACTCGAAATTGCTTTCTCAACAAAACCCAATGGTTGGTAATTTTGGGGGTTGGCATTTTTTATTCATAATCCAAGCTCCAATTTGCATGCTAGAACGTCTCTATCACGTTGTATCCATGCGTCGTTGCTAACGTGTAGTGACGTAGGCTAGCACTGCTACCCTTCGTTGACAGAAGACACTTTTCGCCACAAAAACTTAAGCTCAGCCTAAACCGTGCAACGGAACGTAAATCCCAATAGAAGCAACGCAATCGAGACCAAGACGAAACTTTTGACACCTAGGTTGTCTATGTAGGCCAAATATTGACTGAGTTTTAGGGGTGGGAAAAGAAGAAGAAGATATATGTGAGAGAACAAAGGTTGTGCCCTTGCCGAAGGCAAAGCACACCCAATAAGATATATGTGAGAGAACAAAGGTTGTGCCCTTGCCGAAGGCAAAGCACACCCAATAAGTGGTGTAAGTTTATACAAGTCTAACTACATTTGCATGTATTCATTTAGCAGGTGCTTTTATCCAAAACGACTTCCAAGAAAACTATACAAACTAGAGAGGGTACAATTTCTGGGGAAATTGTAGGGTGTGCTCGCTTGCGTCGGTTGTAAGTTTTTCCCTTCTAGTGATATTTTCAAGCATTTAGCCTACTCATATTGCATATTTCATTAAGAACACCCTTTGAAACAGCTGCAAACCCCCTTTGAAACAAGCTACTGTAACAACGTTGTCACTGGCAGTATGGAATCGCGATTCAAACAGTACCGTCTGCTGAAAACTGAAACTGAAAATATGCCCCCCAAAACGTAAATAAGTTTGACATTAATGTAGGGGGAAATGGCTAATTCAAAATAAGTTTGCTAGAGGCAAGCTAGCTGCTGTTGCTCAACATTTCACTGATTGTTTGAAAGCGCCGGAAATGAGAACGCACTGCCAGTGGGTGAGCCGAGTCTGACTGAGGCTAACGTCAAAACAAGCCGTGGTGTCACTCAAATTCCAAGTTTTACACAAATCACAAAAATATGCTGACGCGCTGGCTGTCTTCGCAATCGCCATATCTTTATAACACTGCCCTCCTTCTGATTTTTGATGTAGAATTGACCCTGGTACGAAATTAAGAAAATACTCATCAAAGATCGACAACAGCTGACGCAATCGTCAACGGAGGCTGACGGGGCTCTCACGTAGCAAACCAATCAAAGTTTATACAGCAACCTACATTAAAATCTCACCTTCTGGCTGTCTTCACAATAGTCATATCGTCATAACATTGCCCTCCTTCTGTTTTGTGGTGTAGAATTGACCGAACTATAAAAATACGAAAATACTAAACTACTATGACGCTTGCATGGCTGCCGCCTAGGCAGTCTCACGGGCGACCCGCGCTCGCTCAAATTACAAAGACTTTCACAACCTAAATAAAAAATCCGAGATGGCAGTTCCACTCGAAATTGCTTTCTCAACAAAACCCAATGGTTGGTAATTTTGGGGGTTGGCATTTTTCAGTCATAATCCAAGCTCCAATTTGCGTGCTAGAACGTCTCTATCACGTTGTATCCATGCGTCGTTGCTAACGTGTGCTGACGTAGTGACGTAGGCTAGCACTGCTACCCTTCGTTGACAGAAGACACTTTTCCCCACAAAAACTTAAGCTCAGCCTAAACCGTGCAACGGAACGTAAATCCCAATAGAAGCAACGCAATCGAGACCTAGACGAAACTTTTGACACCTAGGTTGTCTATGTAGGCCAAATATTGACTGAGTTTTAGGGGTGGGAAAATAATAATAATAAGATATATGTGAGAGAACAAAGGTTGTGCCCTTGCCGAAGGCAAAGCACACCCAATAACTGAGAACTAACTAGGCTGCTAGTATATAGCGCATCGTTAATAAACTAACTAAGGAACTATACAACCCTACTTCACATGGCCTTAAACAATACAAGCCACTTCCAAAAATGCAGTCATAGCGAATCAGTATTGCAAGAAAATAATAAAAAAAGGTTGATCTGTAGGCCTTAATCGCCACAGTGATCGCCAACATCAAAAACACAATTGACCTCACTGACCCGAGACTGCAGGGCCAGGGATGGAACCACTGACCTGAGCCAAAGCAGCCCTACACAAGTTTATAAAGAACATGCTGGACAATAGTAGTTCTGGTCCAAAGGTGGTCTCCCAACACACACCCAATGGAACCACAAACCACATGCTGTGCGCACTGGATCTGAGGAGAAGCATGGTAGTAGATTATTATCACATTACTGTAAATATACAGAGTTTTGAAGATGCTTACCCAGTCATCGTGAGCATTTCTTTCTGGACTTTGGCATGCATCTCCACATGCTCTGCACAGCTCTGACAAGTTTTCTAACACATTACACAAGTGTAAATAGTTTCTCAGACACATAAATTATGATACATTGACAAACTAACAAACCTGAATCAGCTACCAGTCTGCAAGCTATTTCCCTTCTCCACTGAGTAGTAGCAGCCTCGTCAGTACTGAAATCCCCAGTACTGAAGTCCTCATTGAGGACAAGCTCTGCAAACTACAAAAGACACAGTACAATTAGTAACAGTCAATAGCTGTATTCAACAAAGGGTCATTTGCACACAACCTTGCAAACCCATGCCCCACAGGACGTTGAGTCTTGCTGACGTGGATGGTCACGGATCTGCCCACAAGTCCATCGCGAGATGTGTATGTTTGTGTCTCATGAAAGATCTGTAGATTAGCAAAATATAGTTATTTGGAACGAAGAACATCATGACATAACTTGCCTTGTGATATCCTTGCAATTTGTTATTTGGTCAGGGGTTTCACCGAGGGGGTTAATGTACAGCGCCCGCTTCTCCTTTGGATAGATGACCTTCACAATACACGCAAGATCATGTAAAGAGGATGGAATATCACATTGAAATAGTCATTTTATAGTGCATGTACAGTACATTCTCACCACAAGTGTCCAGTGATTTTGGTGACAAACTGGTCCTATGACTACATCATAGGCCATTGGGTCCATCTGAAAACATACACAAAATTAATAAATACTTGTATGTATTGTAACCATTTATGAACAACATTTGAAAGTAGTCACCTTCTTTAATCCCCTGAAGGATCCTTGCCACATTGCAGTCATCGTAAATGAATCGACAAGAAATATCTTTCTGACAGTTGTTTCGTGCAACTTCA
This sequence comes from Thaleichthys pacificus, assembly GCA_023658055.1. NCBI lineage: Eukaryota > Metazoa > Chordata > Actinopteri > Osmeriformes > Osmeridae > Thaleichthys > Thaleichthys pacificus. The sequence goes on from CM042865.1 coordinate 1,972,719, forward strand.
GAATGCGGGCATGGATAAATGCATTCACAACCTTAAGTGACAATTGTGTGGGAAACGAGTTACATATTGGTCTTTAAATATAAAAATATATTTAAGCATGTACATGGAAATACTTAATGAATGCATTTACCTCACTCTCTACCTCTCTTCCAGGGGCCAGATTCAACAGGTCTCTAGCAAAGAGTTTGTAGGGTCCTACCTTGCTCCACAGCACCCCTTGCCGTTTTCCGGACCAGATTTCTGCTATTACTGAGAATTAGAGAAGTTATTTACCAAGGACTAATTTGTAATTGAATGCAGCATAAATTTCCAAAAGGTCACCCAAGTCCTGAGGCAAATGACAGAGTTCTGCATGTATGCAGATGGCTTTCAGTATGTTGTTGCTCAAAGTCATTTGCAATGAAACTTGCAAGGATACTTACGTTCCTCTGGGGTGAGTGAATTTGACGGTTGACAGACAGGAGACTGGAGGCTTGTGGCTAGGGTGCACGATTGTGGACTAGGCTGCAGTGCTGGAGGAGGCGTGGAGGGGATAGGCTGCAGTGCTGGAGGAGGCGTGGAGGGGATAGGCTGCAGTGCTGGAGGAGGCGTGGAGGGGATAGGCTGCAGTGCTGGAGGAGGCGTGGAGGCAGCAATCCATTTAGCTGGTATTCTTGGCTGGGGTTTGACATATTTTTTAAGATGATCGATGTTGATCTTCTCAAATATTTTTCCTTCTGTTTGAAGGTCAGCACTTTTTTCGTCAATGTTGACAATGGTGTATGGACCTAAAAGATCAGCTTCCATCTTGCCCCCCTTCCTTTGTTGCTGGCGAATGTTTTTTCTCAACACCAGGTCCCCCACCACAAAGCCATCATCCTGGCCCATTGAAAGTTCTCTTCCGCACCCTCTCTTGTCCTGCCAATATATTGGCCTCCACTTTGGGGTAGACATCTGTCAGTGTGGAAGTCAATGATACCTCCTGGTTTCCAACCAGTACATTGACTTCCTCGTCAGTTACCTGTAGCATTGGTGGAGATAAGTGAACACAAGTACAGAGGCTTCTGGCAATGCCAAGCTTGGCACACATGTCCAGATTGATCTGGCAGTGAATGTGAAAATTAATATGATACTTTTTCCCCCCAGTGATGTGATGTACAAGAATACAGTCATATCAAATGTCTCTGAACTTGACTTACTTTGTTAACAAATTCTTTGCCCTGGTCCGTAAGAATCCGTTTGGGTGCACCATATTCATAAAAGAAGTCCATTATGCACCCTGAAACTTCTTCCGCTTTTTTACTTTTAAGTGGATATACCTCCATCCATTTGGTAAAATAGTCCACCATTACACACATGTACATGTTTCCTTTGTTGGAGCATTTTAATTTTCCAACCAGGTCCATTCCAACCAGTTCAAACGGCTCAGAAACCTTAAATGCAAACCAAAGAGTAACATGAATAAGAACTCCATGTTAAACGAAATGTTAAATGTCATGAGGTCAGATTTCACCTCTATAGGTTTGTAGTGCATCTTTTCCTTTATAGAGGCCCTCTTCCTCTGACAGTCATCACACTGTGCGATCTAACAAAGTAAAAACAATTGAGAACACTTGTTATATGTAGCCTAAATATTTTCAAGCTTTACAGACATATATTATATAGGGCCTATTATAACCAGGGTATCCGCGGGGTCTTAAAAAGTATTAAAAGTTGATAAATCCATTTTGGGAAAATTAAGGCCCTTGAAAGGTATTAAAAAGTCTTAATTCCGATTTTATGAGGTATTACATTTTGTTCAAGCTTTGTCCAAAGAGTTTGACTCCAAAAAGTATGCATGAATATGTTTATTTTCCTCCCCATGACAACGGTCAGCGAGCACGTCACGTATTTCGCGAAATGCCGGGAATTCAAAGTCATACTGTAGCTCAACTGCTGTAGCTTAGCTGAGAGGATCTGCATGTAAAGCCTGTTGCCAAGAAATAAATCTAAATACATTCTTAAAAAAAGAAATGGGGAAGTGTAAATTTGCGGACTCCTGGTTGGAGAAAGAGGAGTTTAAAAAATGGTTGAAGCCTGTAGCCGAAAATAACCGTGAGGCTTACTGTTTATACTGTAAAAAAAAGATTAGCGTATCTTCGATGGGCATCAACGCGGTTAAGTCACATATGCACGGTGCTAGCCACAAGGCCGCCGTTGGACGTAGAGAGCAGCCGCAGCTGTCCATGGCCAGTTTCTGTGCGACACCACTACCGAACACGACAGGTGAACTTGTGAAAACAGCAACAACAGCCTTCTCCGCCCCATCGTCTGCCGACATCAGGGTGGCTATAGGCGGCACAGCAACGATGCGCGCGGAGATTATCTGGTGTCTAAATACCGCGGTGAATCACCACTCACTTAACTCAAACAAAGGTATTTCTGATGTTTTCAAGTCAATGTTTCCGGATTCGGACATAGCCAAGACATTCACCTGTGGCAAGGACAAAACTGGTTACATCATGAGATTCGGGCTTGCAACCTTCTTTAAGCAGCAGCTCATTGACACCATCAACCAAGCGGGCCCGTTTGTGTTAATGTTTGACGAGTCTCTCAATCACTCAACAAAGAAGAAGCAGCTCGATGTACATGTTCGTTTTTGGGATGAGGACTGTGTCCAATCCAGGTATCTGGGCTCTCAATTCCTGAGACATGGAAAAGCTCAGGACCTGTTGCATCACATCAAAGTAAGTGTATCTACTAGTCAACTATGCATGCGATGCACTTGACCTTAACAACTACAGACCCATTTCCATCATAAGTAGTATAGCAAAAGTGTTTGAAAAACTAATATTTAATCAACTATTTAAATATATTAATGATTTCTCCATTCTGTCACCTAATCAATCTGGTTTCAGACCTAAGTTTTCTACAACTACTGCTCTTCTAAAATTTACCAATGATGTTTCATCCTCCTTAGGCAATAACATGTCGACTGGTGCAATATTTATAGATCTCACTAAGGCTTTCGATATGGTTGATCATTATATGCTTCTTGACAAACTACATGCGATAGGCCTTTCTAAACAATCTCTTCTCTGGTTTAACTCTTATCTTCATTCTAGACGTCAGCGTGTCTCTTTTCAGGGTTATCTATCAGAATCCTTAATAATGGAAAAAGGTGTCCCTCAAGGTTCTTCCTTAGGGCCTCTTTTATTTTCTATATTTATCAATGATCTTCCTCAAATATGCTCAGACTGTCTTATTCATCTATATTGCAGATGACACGGTGATCTATGCATCTAACGAGTCGATTTCTAGGATTCAATCCACACTGCAATCTAACTTTAATGCCATCCAACTTTGGTTCCATTCCAATCACCTACTACTCAATAAGAAAAAATCATATAGTATGCTGTTTCCCACCAGATCAGCTACATTGAATCAAGACAACAATCTCTTACTTAAATTCTTAGATGATACTCCGCTAGTTAAAGTTGATGAACTCAAATATTTGGGCCATGTACTTGACTCACAACTCTCCTTTAAGCGTCACATTTATTCAGTAGTCAATAAAATAAATTGTAATTTACGAATATTGTATCGTTCTATAAACTGTTTCACTCAACTGATTAGGTTAAGAATTGTGACACAGCTAATATTTCCTATATTAGACTATGTATATGTTGTCTATCTATCTATCTAGGGAGTCAGGTGGCTGAGCGGTAGAGAATCGGGCTAGTAATCAGAAGGTCGCTGGTTCGATTCCCGGCCGTGCCAAATGATGTTGTGTCCTTGGGCAAGGCACTTCACCCTACTTGCCTCTGGGAGAATGTCCCTGTACTTACTACTGTAAGTCGCTCTGGATAAGAGCGTCTGCTAAATGATTAAAAATGTAAATGTAAATGTCTATCAAAACACATCAGAATTCAATCTAAAAGCACTAAATGTTGTTTTCAATACTATGTGTAGATTTGTGTTGAGATGTCCGTTCACTACTCACCATTGTATTATGTATAACACACTGAATTTATTATCACCAAAAGCCAGAAGACAGTTTCACTGGTACCAGATTATATTCAAATGTATCTACTCTGACTATCCTCCACCCCTGAAGGAATATTTAATTCCATATAGACCTATCTACAGACTGAGACACACCGAATACCCCTTCTTTACTGTACCAAACATCTCAAAAGAGAGTGGCAGGCGTACCTTTAAATTTAAAGCCCCTTCAGACTGGAATAGCCTACCAGGGTCTCTAAGATCTATCACTTCTTTGCACTCCTTTAAAAAATCCCTTTATAATCACTTACAAGCAAATTGTTGCTGTAAATGTTTTGATCATGTTTGACTGGACTTTTCTTTATTTTTTCTTTATGAATAAATTATGTACGTGTGTATGGGTGAAGGTTTGTGTATATGTGTGCATATATATGTATGTATATATGTATGTATGTATATGTGTATATATGCCTCTCAATAATACGATATGTATTCAATAGGGAGTCGGTGGGGTGGGAGAGGTTTGGGAGTGGGGGAACTTGAACTTGAGCGAGTTTGAATGTGCATGTATTTGTCTTTGTCTTGTGTCTTGAGGACCCCCTCGAAAACGAGATGCTGCATCTCAAGGGGTTATCCTCCAAACAATAAATTTCAAATTAAAACTAGCATTTCATTTTTCTCTGTTTGTGTGTGTGTTAGTTTGTTCATTATTCAGCACTTTAGCACATTATTCAGCACGTGTGTTTAAGGTATAAATACTGGATCTTCTTGTATTTTTGCTTGTAAATCTGAACAACAAATAGTTGAATTTCTAATATGTACATAACATAATACAATTTAATAATGTAAAGCACTTTGTGCTGCATTGTGTGAAAAGTGCTATATAAATAAATGTTGATTTGATTGTCTGCGCATTTCAAGAATAAACATTTCAGGCATATTGTCATTCACAGGAGTGTGTTGCAAAACTGAATATGAGGCAGCTTGTCTCCATCAGTATGGACGTCCCCAATGTCAACTTGAAGTTGGAAGACCTTCTCCAGAAGGAGCATGCAGAGCTGTATAGAGCTCAACTGGTCAATGTTGGAAGCTGTGGGCTTCACACCGTCCATAATGCAGTGAAGGCAGGCTTTACCATGTGGCAGCTGGACAAGCTCCTTCGGGCACTCCATTTCCTTTTCCACAATGTTCCTGCTAGGAGGGAGGACTTCACTGCCTTGACTGGGTCCACCTGCTTTCCGCTGCCATTTTGTGGCCACAGATGGATTGAAAATCTCCCCGTAGCAGAGAGGGCAGTTTGGCCAATGATTATGAAGGTATTATGTTTGTTTACTATTTACTTACTTGTCAACTTTTTATAGTTCTACAAATATATTTCTCCAGGAGCTTGCATGATTGTCTCACTTTGAGAGTTCATGGAAGAATTTTTACAGTTCTAAAGTACTAAATTTACTAATTTTGGTTAACAGTTTTTTTTAACCAAAGCTTCTCCCTGGAAAACCCATATAAAGTGCTTTAGGTTGCCAACTATGTAAATATTATTTGATTTGATTATGCAGTACGTGGATGCTGTCAAGCAAAAGAAGCTCCCAAACCGGGCACTGCCTCTTACGACACCATTGAGGCAACACGAGCTGATCCCCTTATCATTGCCAAACTCCAGTTCTTCCTGGCGATATCCAGGACCTTCAACCCCTTCCTGACCAAATACCAGACCGATGAGCCAGTTTTGCCCTTCTTGGCCAAAGATCTGAGTGAGCTGCTCAAGGTAAACAATTAAAGTAATACCTAATTCAACTGAATATGATAAATCTATATATTAAATAGTCCTGCCACTAATTGCTTGCTGTATCCACATAAGAGTCTACTGAGACGTTTTTTGAAGAGAGAGCTCCTGCAGGACCTCACCCCCCTGCAGCTGACCAAAGTCAATGTGGCTGATGAGGCGAACTGGATTCCAGTTACGAATGCTGATATAGGCCTGGGCGCTGAGTCTGCCATAAGGGTAGGTTCGATATATTCTCTTTGTAGCATTGCATGTATGGATTTTTGCACTGTACACCAATCTAACCAGTTAGTGTAAATGTTAATACATTTACCTTTTTAAAATGTTATTGTACTACTAACAATGATTGGCAGTTACTGTATGTAGTTTAAAAAATACATTTATTTATTATATATTTATTATTTATTTTATCAAGTTCAATGAGAGGGTGATAACCTTTGTTAAAAAACTATATCTTACTCTCTATACCATTTACAGTGTGTGTTTACATTTGATGTTCTACTTGTCAGGCACTTCAGACTGAGCCAGGAGGCAGGGTAGGGGAGCTTTCTGTGCTCATCTTCAGGAGAGAGTGTAGGCAGGGCCTGGTTAGCACGGTTAAGAAGCTACAAGAGAAAAGTCCCTTGAAGTTTCCAGTGGTCAGGGCCATAGCATGTTTGGACCCCACAAGCATGCACAGGGATCCAGAGTGGTGCCTTACAAATATGAAGACTACAGTGCAGAAATTCCTGCAGGATAGTCAGTTGGCAGGAGGCGTCTCAGCTGGTTAGGAAAAATATATATAAAAATATATATATTTATAAATAAAATATATATGTCCTCTAATATTGGCATATTACGAAATTCAACACATTAGTGATTACTTATTTAATTCTCTCATTGCAGGTGATGTGATCGTCCAACAGTTTGAGAGCTTTCTCACTGTTGAGGCTAGAGATGAGCGTTTCCTCTCTTTTCAGCCACTGCAGCAGCGGCTTGACGTGTTCTTGCACTCAGCACTCAGAGAATCTTACCCTGAGTTGTCAAAGTTCTGTCAGAGCCTTATAATTCTCTCCCATGGACAAGCCACAGTCGAGAGAGGATTCTCAGTAAACAAGCAGGTCGAAACCTGCAACATCCTTGAAGAGTCGATGGTGGCTCTGAGGTTGATTTGCGACAAGGTCAGTGCCTGTGGGGGCGTTCTAAAGGTACCTCTGACCAAGGAGCTCCTGGCTTCTGTAGCCTCTGCAAGGTCAAAGTACAGGATTCACTTGGAACAAGAAAGGAAGAAGAAAGAGACTTCCAGACAGAGCCTCAAGAGGAAAGAAGCTGAAGACGAGTTAGAAGTGCTGAAAAAGAAGAGAAACGTCTTAAGAGAGGTGTGCGACTCACTGCAAAAAGATGCAGATCAGCTAGCAGAGAAGGCAGAGGGGAAATCTGGGTCATTAATGGCCCAACTGATCACAAAATCCAACACCTTGAGGAGAAGACACAAAGAAAAACTCAATGATCTGGAGCAAACTAAAAAGTGTATTGAAAGCAAATCAAATGAACTGAGGCACATGTCAGGAGTTTGAATCGGTATAGTATTCACCAAGTTGGTGAATGAGTGTTGCTCTTTGTTAATTAACGTATATTTTAATAAACCTTGCCTTTGGTTTAATTTATTCTTTTGAGCTTTGTTTCTTCCGAGCTTATCTGAGTTCTGTTGTATGGTTGTGCTCTATAGATTTATTTGCAAACTACAACTGTTTATTAAGTTAAAGGTTTGTTGCAGCTTAGAACTTGAAGTGCCGATGAGGTCTTAAAATATTTTGAGAAGGTCTTCAAAAAGTCTTAAAAAGGTATTGAAATTACCTTTATTCAGGATTCCTGCATATACCCTGATAACGCACTCACCCATTTTGTGATGTCTGCCTTCATCCCAGGCCAGTAGTATCGTTGCACGATAGCGTGCATGGTTTTTTCGACTCCACAGTGAGCCCCAATGGCACTGGCATGAAATTCCACAAAGACATCATTGGCCTCCTGTGGAGTGAGAACAACCTTTGCAAGGTGATGTTGCTCTTCATCTTGCTTCCTCTGGCACTGGTAATAGAGTTCACCATCTATAGGGACACATTGCCATAAACATTTTAACATACATTTCAAAATGTTATAATGCAATGGGTAAAGTGCTATTTTTGTACTAAGTAAACTGAATTGGCCCACTTTTTAGGTCATTTAGTACACTTTAAAGTACACTTATAGTGTATTTGAGGTTTAGTTTTGAATACTGTAAAGTAGCCTGTGTAGTGCACTTTCAGTTCATGAAGTATACTTCCTAAAGTACTTAAAAGTATACCTTGGAATACTCTAAAGTAACCTGTGTAGTGCACTTTCAGTTCATGAAGTATACTTCCTAAAGTACCTCAAAGTATACTTTGCAATACTTTCAAGTGCACTTTCAATTAATGTAAGTATGTCAAGAAGTAAACTTAATAAATGTCAATTTACTCTGATTTGCTAATATATATTAATGTTTAGGGGCCCTTCACACGCCGCTGATCTTGCATCACTTGGCGAGAACGGGGGCCTTCGCCAAGTGACACCGCAGATCCTTAGCTGAAAGAAGCTAATTATTATGTATACACTCATGTTGAAATAATCCAGCTCATTTTATGAAACGTAACACTCATTTAACTCATGGTTACAATGGTAAACTGGCACAACAATGACAATTACCACGCAACAAAACACTACATTCTAAGCAGACACATTAAAAAAACGAAATTTGAGGGGCTGATTTCACCCAGAACAAGCAATGACAATGAGGGGAGCCTCTGTTTTGAAATTCAATTCGGTAAAAGTAATCAGTTATTTGTCCAATAGGAGCTGCTGGAGACATAATCACATATTTTAGGAAACTGTGCCATCTGTGGTCAAACATTCTTGCAGCTTTCTTCCACCATTTAGAAATAGCAATCTCAAAACTAACGAATAAAACAAATGTGGTGTTAAAAAGAAAATCTGGTGACATTTGGATTAACCAATACAACAAAGACCTGTTACGAGCTTGGAATGCCAACATGGATATTCAGTACATTGTGGATGCATATTCTTGTGTTGTGTATATCATTTCATATATTTCCAAAGCAGAAAGGGAAATGGGATTGTTACTAGAAAAGCACAAAAAGAAGGAAATAAAGGCAATCTGGATGCTAAAGCTGCGTTCAAATCACTCGGCAGTGTTTACCTTCATAATAGAGAAGTGTCTGCACAAGAAGCAGTATATAGACTGGAATGCATTTAAGAGAATCCTCACGAAAAGTAACGTTCATACCAACCGGAGAACACCCTATGCGCATGAGTTTACCTCTCAATATATTGCGAGAAAGGAAAAACAATGACAGTCAACAAGATACTATGTGGATGACAAGTGTAGTAGACCAGTATAAACATAGACCACAATCACCACCGTTTCAAAACATGTGCCTTGCCACGTTTTGTTCTGAATATCGTGTCTTGAGTAAAAGTGAAGTTCCAAGTAATCCAAAAGAAAGTACATCTGTTGTCGAACTGCAGGACAACTATGGCCACATTAGAAAAAGATCACGTACAGAACCATCTGTTATTAGATATGCAAGACTCTCACCCACAAAAGATCCAGAAAAATACCACCACAGCCAGTTGCAACTGTTTTGGCCTCATTATAAAGACTGAGTTGAAACCACATCCCTTTGTGTCATATGAAGATTTTTACAATGTTGGGATTGTATATGAAAACCAAGACACAGTTAAAGCAATTGTTGACAACAACAGGTCATTGTATGAACACAATTCTGACAAACTAGACTATGCACAATCTGTTATGGAGCAACAGGGTGAATTGGACGATGCTTGGGCACAGATTTGTCCCCAGTCTGAAATGGAATGCCTTCAATGTTTACAAACCCAGGTGACCATGAAAATGATTTACAGCATATTTCAGAAAATATTCCAGATTTGACAGAAACTTTACCTACAACTGGTAACATAGAAGTCAGAAAAACGTTCATGACTAAAGATGCTGCTTGGAACATAATGAGATCCTTAAATTATGAGCAAGCACGCATTTTTTTATAAACTACATAAATTACCATACCAGCCATTAGGCGAGGAAAAGATTAACTCTTTGAGAGCTAAACTATCCAATTTAGGACTGCTGATCATCGATGAAATATCAATGGTAGACACCAGACTCTTTGCATACATTCATGGGAGACTGAGACAGATCAAACAATGTGGAGATCATTCTTTGTTTGGCAAAGTTAGCATTGTTGCTGTGGGAGATTTCTATCAGTTTCCACCTGTGAAAGGAAAACCACTTTACAGTGATATGCCAGGACTGAATATTTGGAACGATCACTTTGAAATTGCACAGTTGACCCAAGTTGTTAGACAAAAAGATTCTACTTTTGCTGAGTTGCTAAATCGCATACGTGTCCATCAAAAATCAACTCTTATGTTGCCTACAGACATTGAAATATTGAAACAGTGCAAAACAGGAGAAAAATTAAACGTGTTGCACATTTATGCTACCAACAAACAGGTTTGCGATTACAACTCCAAAGTGCTGAGTTCAGTTTGCCAAAATGCTGTAACCATTGAAGCACAAGACTTTGAGCGTAATCCCAAAACTGGACGTATGGAAAGAAAGAATGGCCACCACACCAACGTTTTTAATACTTGTCTAAAGCCAAGTGTCTGTTTGGGCATACAAGCTTGCATCATGCTGACTAAAAACATTGATGTTTCAGATGGACTTGTTAATGGTGTCTTTGGGACAGTTGTCCAAATAATGTATGATAATGACAAAGATTTTCCATTTGTAATACATGTTGAATTTGATGACAACTAAATTGGACAGCACCAAAGAGCTAAAATACGCAAACCAAATAATACTACACACAACATAACAATCATTAACCCTGAAGAAGAGAAAGTATCTAACAATGGTGGCATACGGCATCAGTATCCATTACAATTAGCATGGGCTTGTACCGTTCACAAGGTTCAAGGCGTAACAGTCAACAGCGCAGTCGTTAACTTCAAAAAATATTTGCACCAGGACAAGCTTACGTAGCTTTGAGTTGTGTTTCTTCTCTGTCAGGCCTAGTAATTGAAGACTCTAAAGAGTCAGTTATTTATTGCAACAACGACATCAACAATGTTCTTTTAACAATGCCTCCTTTCATATCTGACAACCTTTCTTCGACTTCACCCTTGTTCACAATTGCTTTTCATAACATTCAAAGTCTCAATGCACATTTTAAAGAAATGCAAGCAAACAACTCTTTAATAAAGTCACAGTGCATCTGTTTGGCTGAAATATGGCTGCAACCAAACAATCCAACACAACATTTACTTTTAAATAACTTTACCTTCTACCACAACACCCGTTACAATTGTTACAATCCTATGAACATCATCACCAATACTTTAAAACATCAGGCAAACGGTGGGGTTGGAATATATTGCAAGACAGATGAAAACATTGAAGTCAAAACCCCATGCAATACAAATCTTCAATCATTAGTCTTCCACATTCCACAGTTTCAAATACTTGCTACAGTCACCATAATGCTATTCTTATTCACATAAAGTAGCAAACCAATTTTCAGCAAAACAACAGATGTTTAACCAAAACTGACACATTACTATTATCATTACTATTACTATGACCTATTTTACAATGTGTGCATGTATGCATGTCCATATTTTGTCCACTTTACACTTATCATTTAAATAATCCTCTGTAAATATATCTTCCCAGACAACATCCTGGGGACTACAACACAACCACACACACACACACACACACACACACACTGCCTCTCAATCTCACATACAAAGTATTTATATACATACAGTTGTTTGCAATGCTTTTCCCATGTGCACACTGAATCTTTTGCATTCAAATGTTTGACTACATGCAACCACCCAACATCTGAATACTTTCCAGCCCCCATACCATATCAGGTGAGTTATATTACACATTGCAAGTGATTATATACATTTACATTACATTTAGCAGACACTCTTATCCAGAGCAACTTACAGTAAGTACAGGGACATTCCCCCTGAGGCAAGTAGGGTGAAGTGTCTTGCCCAAGGACACAACATCATTTGGCACGGCTGGAAATTGAACCAACAACCTGATTAATAGCCCGACTCCCTAACCGCTCAGCCATCTGACCCCCAGTCCAGTATATGATCCGGCAACCTTCTGATTACTAGGCCGATTCCCTAACCGCTCAGCCACCTGACTCCCGAATATATACTATTTAAACAATCCCTCAAAACTCACCTTTTCAACCTCGCCTTCACCTGAACATCCCCTGCTCCCTCCCCTCCACTATTAGACTTATATGTTAGTTTTCTTTATAATTGTTCTGTTTGTCTGTTTTGTTCAATCCGTTGTCTTTATATTTTACTGTTGTCTTGTTTTGCTTGTCCTCACACTTGTAAAGCGACTTTGGGTATTTAGAAAAGCGCTATAAAAAATGAATTATTATTATGACAAAAACTACTCATCACATATGTGCTAATTTACCTACTGTATAGAGGATAATTGTAAACATTTGCTATTGTCACAGGCGCAACTTTTAATGTCATATTGTCTACTTAATGTTTTCACACAGGCCAACCACAATGATCACAATCAATGTAGCATAACTCCATGGAACATCAACAACTGAATGTACAGAAGTCAAAGAAGTCTTCAATTTATGAGTTAAATTCACAAGGATGCTGATGGACTATTCTTCAAAACCAACACTCTATTGAATGACAATGCCAAACCTAATAGTGGACTTTTTCAACATCAACCTCTGTAAACCTTTCTCATGCATGGGAATGTATTGCACTCAGCATGGCTAATCACACAATTGGAACATACAACATACACAATATTTCTTATTATACTGTGACACCATACAATATGTAAACAAATAACACATTTCCCAAATTGTACACTTCACATACATTCCAAAATAATTGTATTCAAAACAATGTTATTATTTAGTTTTAAATTGCATTACAATGTATGTCTCTCTATTTTTGCCTTTAAACATTAAACATCTTTCTTAAAGCCCTTTTTCCTACATTTAGTCATTTTAGCAGACGCTCTTATACAGAGCGTCAGGGCGTTTTTATTTAGGATTCATTCTAAAATGGTCAACAACCAACACCATAGCCTGCAACTAAGCCAAAATTAACACCCACACCACAGTGTACACCATTACCCATAGGTGGGAAAATGTATTGGTAATATATGTAAAGATATAGTGTCAGATGTATGTTTAATATACGGTAGAACATATTTTAAATATATGTTAAAAAAAAATATAGCTGCAAGCAGCAATGGTGGATTCCTCCTTCAAAATGGCTAAATGTTGTAAAATTGACATAATAGATTACCCAGAAGACTAGCAACTATTCTGTCATCAACAACAAATGCCTATGCCTGGAATTGAACCTGCAGCCCTTCGTTTACCAGCACAACTTCTCATCCAATTGAGCCATTCCCAAATCTGGGTTCTGCCATGTTCAGTAACTGAATAATAAAATAAGACGTTTCTCCTATGGCAAGTATTGCCAGACTCCAAGCTCAAACAGCTGTAATTCATATCATATTTTCATGTCATATTTTCACATATCAAGGTGAAACTTTGCAGGGTACTTCAGGGGGGTGTCACCTTAAAGCCTATTCCTGACAAGGGAATCCTAATTATATGGAAAGATATACATGAAATATATGTAAAGATATGTGTTAAATATATTGTGGAATATATTTTAAATATAGGTAAAATTATATGGAAAAATATTGGAAATATATACTGACAATGATCACTTCCAGCAAACTTCTTTTGAATTAGCCATTTACCCCTAAATAAATGTCAATCTTATTTAAGTTTTTGGGGGCATATTTTCAGTTAGCAGATGGTACTGTTTGAATCATGATTCCATTTGAAATACTGCCGTTGACAACATTATTAGACTACCTTCTAGATGGCTGAGCGGTTAGGGAATTGGGCTATTAATCAGAAGGTTGCCAGTTCGATTCCTGGCAGCGCTAAAATTACGCTGTGTCCTTGGGCAAGGCAATTCACCCTACTTGCCTCGGGGTATTTCCCTGTACTTACTGTAACTCGCTCTGGATAAGATTGTCTGCTAAATGTAAATGTATATATTACTAAATGTAAATATTACTATGTCCGTACATTGTATGTGCATCATATATGTACACATACATTGTACAATATATCTTTCCATATATTTTAAATATATTCTACCATATATGAAGCATCAATGTGACACTATATCTTTACATATATTACCCATACATTTTCCCATATACAGCGGCATATATTATGGTGGTTATTTATAAATACATAATTGCATATATTTTGGGATATATAACCACATATATTATATATTCCATATATGTTCCATATATTGCAATATATGGAAAACGGCAATCATTTGTATATTCTGCAATGTATTGCAATAGGGTTAGATGACATGAATTACATATATTCATTACATGAATATATATTATAGTGTATAATATATTTATCATCAATATATTATCCCATGTATTTCCATATATAATATATTGGAATATGTAATAGAAATTAATATATTACAATATATTTCAAGTCATATATTGGTGAATATATTTTCTTTCCGTAACCCACCAAAGTTTTTTATTTTCTACCCACCAAAGTAAATACATTTTTTGTGACCACTTACTTGGTGATTAAACATGATTCTGATTCATTGTTTTCTCCATGTAGGGCCCAATCCCAATGTCCAGCCTAAACCCTAAGTAAGTGATTGACTGCAAGAGGCTGCAAGGGCTCAAAAGCTGGAATGGGACAGCACTTTGCAGCATTTATCTGGAACGGTGGAATTTATCAACAAAGGACAAACTATAGCCTACACAGGTCTGACTATATTAACCATAAACCATAAAGCGTATCCTGACAGATTAGAGGGAGGCGTGCTTTCCATTTCCAAAGCCCAAGACACGAGGAAAGTTTCTTATTGGTGCCCAAAAGCGGCATTCAAAACTGAACATTTCTGAATTAAATGCCAAACTTCCCAAAATTACAAGTCTTTTTCGACCAGCCAGTGAAGGATGCACTCATCTGCCAGAAGAGACAGGTATTGTACTTTTTGCTATAGTTAACATTACTGTACCACGTAGCTAACGTCATACTTTGACAGCTGTACTGCTCTGTCTGTGTTGTGCTTCCTAGCGTTAACAGCGAGCCTCCTTTCCAAGAGCCAGGAAAATTTGCCTTCTTGCTCCTTTATTGACTTCCTATCAAGCTGACAACATTGAAATGGAGTGAAACTACAAAAAAAAGAGAAAGTAGAAAAAGTGCTTAATTATAAAATATATTACATAACTGACATTATTAGCAAACATGATAACGTATGCGACAGTAGTATCGTGCAGTTGCAGCGATTGCATTTGACTATTTAAACATACAAAAAACATAATCAAAGTTACAATAAGTCATTGTATTTCAGTTATATACATATTATGATCGTGTAAAATGTACAGTCATTGCTTTCTACAAGATTCACACGACAAAAAATGGCTCAATTTATGATTTAGCGAACACGCTAATAATAAAACACAACTCCATACTATCAAGTGTGCCTGATGTAGCCACGGCCATCAAATTATTTCTGACAATACCCGTGACTGTCGCAAGCGCTGAAAGGTCATTTTCCAAGCTGAAACTGATCAAAACATATCTCAGAAGCTCCATGTCACAAGAGAGGCTGTCAGGTCTGGCCATCCTTAGCATAGAAAATGAACGTGCGCGCAGTTTAGATGTAAAGAGTGTGGTAAAAGACTTTGCACACAGATTTGTTAAAAGACGCGCACATGTGTAGGCTATTCACCTGCAAACCTGTAGAAAGTATCAACTATATGTAGGCCTATTTGTTATGTTGTTGTAACATATGCTCTGTTTGAGCGTTTTTTTCTTATTGAATACATTTCCCTCACAAGACAAGCTTGAGTTTTGATATCTTGCATTTATTATACGGCTCTTCAGAATGTTCCAAAAAGTTCAGTTGATCGCGTCGGGGTCCTGTTCGTCCCGTCGGTATTTGTATTACATTATCCGTTACATATGTGGTGGGGGGGGGGGGGGGGGGGCTCTCAGGCTTATTCTGCGGGGGGCCTCATGTGTTTCCGTTACGGGCCTGTATTTTGTGTCATTCATTTTACCTTAACATTCTGAATGAAAATAGACTTAAACCTTATTTTAACACTCATGGTTAATGTGGTTTTATGCTTTACAATTAGAGGATTCGTGAGGAGCCAACATGGGTTAGCCCACTTGTTAGAATAGTTTCTTTTAATTGATGTAGTCCTAGTGAGCAATCAGCCTCACAATATAGCCAAGTCCAGTGTTATAATTTTGACGTATCCTAACTATGTTGTGTTTTCAGGAATCAAGAACGCAGGGGGCCAAAAGATCCAAGCTGGAGTTGGTGGGATATTTGCACCAAGTGTCCCCCATATGCAACCCAGGCCAGTCAAAAAAGTCCTATTTTACAGCCATGCTGCAGGAGGCCTCAAAAAAATTCTCGAGTGGTGGTGTTTTCTCCCCAAAAGCACCAATGGTATCTTACAGCGGCAAGAGACAGGTGAGTTTTTTAAGAACTGAATTGACTGGGGATATTATTGAAGATCAATGTTTTTATATTAATTAATGTATGTGTTGTGTGGTTTTAGATCTCCTATCAAGTTGGAGGACGTGGTGTTAACCACATCAAGACAGCACGAAGGTCAGACAGATATCTTGGCCAACGAGAGGACCAAAACCACATGCGTCCACCATCTCAACTTCAACTATGACATGTTGGCAGAGGAAAGTGTTCCAACAAGAACACTTGAAGAAGTAATCAATGAGTCGCGAGAGTTTCAAAAAGTAAGGTATTTATAGGGTTGCACACAATTTAGAACTTGTAACACAAACACTATCTTTTTTCGCAAAGGGAGGGTTTCATGTCAAGTTGGGTTTATATATGAAGATGAGTTAACTCAGTTTTGCACAGTACATAGCCTAGTGAATTCAAATGAATCATATTAAGTTAAACATGCACATATAAATTGCCTAATAATAATAATTATGTGAGCTAATTTGTATCACATTTTGTATCTGTAGGTAACCGTCTGTGTTAAAGTTATGGATGAGAGGGAAAGGGGAGAGGCGACTACACACAACAAAAAGACTTTGCCAAAAACTGTGTATGCTGTGTCTGATGTAACTCCCCATAGGAAAGGAAAAGTCAGGTTAAGTTCTCTTTTTTATCTGATGTTCTTCTCCTAGACACAAATGAGTTCTTCTTAACACCAATTTCAGATTTAATTTATTTTCTTATGTTTCTGAAATGTAGCTCCTAAGAAACAGCCTCAGGTTTAGCTATATTTAAGAAAAACGTAAGATCTATTATATTTCTGAAGTAAGTCTCATAATTCTCACTATATATCTTAAGATTTGCTATGAGCAAGTTAAAAATAAGAAATAAAAATGAACTTATTTGTCTCAGGATTGACTCGGTGCAATGTCTAAAATATGGTTCAGTTGTCTCTTACAAGTCTATTTGAAATGATATTATGGTTGTCTCAAATAGATCTAAACTTAGTCTTAAACAAGCCTCACTCAACCATAGTAAAAAGTGAGGCAGTAAAAAGCTATTTTCAAACCCCTCATTTCCGAATACTGTGTACTTAAATTAGATCTTATAAGTTTAACAAGACTTTAACAAACTACAAATAAACAAATACAAATTATTGTATAGTCCCCAATTTGTTGTGCAAAGTCTCAGATTGCATTTATTCAGCTTTATTACATACATTTGGTTTCTTCATCATATACTGTACATCACTTAATTCATACAAAATGCATTTATTCAGCTTTATTACATACGTTTGTTTTTATCATCATATACTGTACATCACTTAATTCATACAAAATACATCAATAAACAACCTGATAATAACATACACGACTAAAAAAACATGTTATTCTATCATTCAATAACATCTTATTTGTATAGCATTCCCTTACTTTAGTCTTTTAGGATCTTAATCTCTTTCAAGCGTATTAGGAAAATGTCCCACAAAAACGAGGCCAGGCATTGAGGACAGATCTAGAAAAACCACTTTGCCAATAAAATAATGCAGTGCCACTACAACCAGCTTTGCTGGGGTTTGTAGAAGGGGTGCAATGTGGAAACATGTGCCATTTGTAACGTTGTCTTGCAACAGATCAATGTCTGCACTCTCAAATTCACTAACAAGTGCTACAACATCAGGGTTGCTGGATGCTTCATAGGTAAAAAAAGAACTCCGAACTGGCCATACTTTATTTGAGTCCCATGGCGATACACAACTGTAAAGTTGTTTCTTCACTTATCTTTTTTGTAATGTCTCGATGTGAGCTGCATTCTACCAAAGTGTGCTCTTCTAAAACATCTTAGTGTGCTTTTCTTAATGGGGTGACTCACACACTCCTGCAGGGCAGTCAACTGAGTGTCAGGAAGTTTAAATGGATTTAATGCATTTGCACTGGTCTTTGAGGAGCTGTTTTCTTGAGAAAAACTTTTGTAATTGGAAATCCTGGTATAGAGTACTGCTACAGTATTGTTCAGTTTTACTGTCTGTGCAATGATTGGTAGAGACTGTACAATACCAACCACATTCACCATCTGCATAGGTATGTTTTGAGTGCCATGTATAAGCCTTAGCAAGTAGCCATTTTTGTCCTCAAAATGGAAACATGAGTGAGTCCACAGTGGCCCAAGTGCACGGACACTGTCGGCCAAGTGAACTAGCAGGTGCATGTTAGCCGTTTGATATCTCTCACCATAAAGTGAGTTTTTCAGCGTGGTCTAACTGTTTTAAAGATATAGACTCCATCAAGAGTATGAACACGTCTTCACTGAGTAGGAGAAAGTGATTATAATAGAGGGCACCAAGAAGTCCTCGGAAAACAACTGGACCAAAAAACAGCCGGATAGAGCGATACTCTGATGCTTTGAAAAACATTCTGTGAGATGTAACAGAGCGGGGACAACGTGTCAGAGAAGATGGTGGCTGGATATCTTGTAGGCGTTTATCAATCTCACGTGTCTCTTTGGCCATGCTAAAAGGCTGACGAGAAAATTCAGATGAGAACTACAAAAACATTAGTAAGCGCATAACTCCCAGCAGGACACAATGCATATAGTCAATGCCATTACCACGGATAAGGTCAAAACTCTCAAGCTTGCTGATCCAAGTAGGACCCTTAACACCACGCACAGTGCCTTGAGTTTCATAGGCTGTTCTTGCATCGTCAACCAACCTCTCGTGGGTGCGCTGTGGGCCTTTTGGGTTTTCCTGCTGAAATGGGAAGACATGAACATGTCCTCTAACTCCAGTTTTAAATGTCATACCAGGCTGTTCACATTTAAGGCATCCAAACTGACCATTAAACTGCACAGTATTGAAGACTAATGCTTTTGCAGGTAAGTCACACGTTCCAGCAATTGTCAAAACTTGAAACGATTCAGTCGTTTCTGCATACTGGACAACAACACCATGCTCTTCAAGTCGTTGAAGGGTTTGACACAATGGCTTCAAAAATTTCAACATGCAGGGTTTTGAGTCCCCAAACCAAAGTCCTCCTAAAATCATATTTTCTTGTTTAGTCCGTTCACTGATGCTCAACTCATTAATAATGCAGTAAAATGGCCACACAGAAAATTTTGAAGACTTTGTCTGTGTTCCAAGTAAATTATATATTTCTAGGATCACCCAATGCTTGATCATCAATTGTATGTTTTTTGTACACATCTCCATCATATATCTTCAATGTTGTCTTTTTCTTTTTTCAGCCTGCTGAATCTAAAATTAATTTTTTCTTTGAAACCTTTTTTTGAAAAGAGCATACCAAAAACGACAAGAGCTCTTTAACACCATTTGGAGATTTTTTTAAATGATATACACATCTTGAGTGCTTCATGTACACTGTAACACATTTCTGTAATTTCTACAGCAAAATTTTACAGTAACTTCTTGTTCTGTCATTTTACAAAGTTTACCTGTATATTGCAATGCATTGTGGGTCGAAAAACGATTACAGTAGCCAACAGTTTTTTTCTACAATAATTATTGTGAAATTACAGGCATATTTGCGCTTGACTGTAAATGATGCAGTAATACAGTTATTTACTGTTGAATGCGTTGCACGAGGCGGTTAGCTTGACAAAAGACCATTTGATGGCGGATTGCAGAGGAGCAGCCACATTTCCACTCCCCTCATCTACAGTACAATATGTAAGTATACATAGCTATAAATAATAGCTATAAATAATAGCTATAAATAATAGCTATAAATAATAGCAGGGTTGGGAGGATTACTCAAAAAATGTAATCCGATACAATTACAGATTACCTGTTAAAAATTGTAATCAGTAACCTAATCCAAGTATCACAATATTTAAGTAATGTAACCTGATTACATTCCGTTACTTTTGGATTACTTCAATGCACAGGCAGAGCGGATACCATGGGAGATTGCCTATAGTGTTAGATTTACCGCTTCAAATTGAAATTGGAGACGATATTATGCGTAAAGACAAGTTTCTTAATATGTGCTGTCAATATTGGCAATTAAAAGTCTAAACGTTTTACTTCCGAATAATTAGTTTGTGGGAGTGACCTGAGTTATTTCAGGAAAGAATTACGTGTCCGGTTTGGCCGTTCGTGACAGGCAGCTATGACAGTAGTAGCACTGTTTAGCCTCGATTTTAGCAGATTTCTGTGAAACTTGGAAAAACATGAATTCCAGCTAGATTATGTACACTTTAAGCTAAATGTACATGCCTTGTTTGGCCATTTTGGTTGATTGTGGAGGAAAGTCGAATGTGTTTTAGTTATGGAGAGGAGTATCCAGCCATAGCGCTAGCTAGCTACTTTTGGAGGAGGGGAATTCCGTTTTTTCAAACTGTTCCACTAATCACTATAATAGTCATAACTTCAATCAAAATATGATATTTCTAATCTGTCTTCTGTTCTACATTGCCCACAGAAATGTGTATTTTATAGGTGTAATCCTGTTTGTAATCCAAATTTTTCCTAAAAGTATCTGTAATCTGATTACGTCTTTTTTGTTGTTGTAACTGTACCGGAATACATTTACCTTTTTTTTGTATCCTGATTACGTACCGCCGTTACATGTAATCCATTACTCCCCAAACCTGAATAAGAGCTATAAATAGCTTACATAATTAAATTGTGGTTTAACTTGTTAATGTTGGTTGAAATAACCTACATTGACCGTGTATCAGTCTAGTGCAGGCCCCAATATAAAGTTCACTTATAGCTAGCTAACGTTAGCTGGAAAAATTTCAGAAGACATTTTGAACAAGCAATCCCAGGCGAAGCAGTTTATCTTATGGTAATAGTACTGAAGTAAAAGTATAGTGGGTATAATGTTACCGTTAATCCTTTTCATATTTATTTCATTTTGAACTGAGCGTAGTAGTGGAAGTAGAAGTACTAATCGTGTTTTTCAACTGCTGCATTGTTTAGCATAGCTAGCTACAGGTCGAGGAAAAAAATCCTAAAAGGAGCGCCATCGCTGCACAGTGATCAACCACAGGCTACATGGCTGAAGACGATTTTCAGGTAAAAACGTTTGTCAGTTATGCAATTATGCCTGAATGTGTAATTATGTTCTGTGGCATTTATAAATGTTACAGTTTGGGTGTGGGTAGGGAAGCACTAGTAATCTTCAGGGTTGGTTATATGTGGCGGTCTGCAAGAACCCATCAGATGTCGCGGCCGCATAAAAGTTCGAAAATCGTTTTTTGTCAAAATTGAGATTTTTGATGTTTTGTATAGTTAACACCCTAAACTTCATTGTAATGTGCAAAAAGTATATGATTACTTATGAAAACCAGTTTATTTCAACGGTTTTTGGACATGTCAGCTAGCAAGATTTTCAAGCCATGTCAAATCAAATGCTCCGTTTGCCTTCTCTTTTGAGTGCTGCAGCAGCCCAAACAACTGATCAATGAAGTCAGGCTGTTAAACTTAAAAATAACTTGTTGAGAAGTTAGGCTAATAATGTAGCCTAGTAGTTAAACTGACTGACAATCTGTTTGAAACAGTCAAGTTGAGTGTTGGTGTTTCCCTCATGCACCACAATAGAATTAGAATTAAACTTGAGTGGAATCTTTGAATGCCGTTTTCTCCCTTATCACTTTTTGACACAGGTCAACTTAAAAATGATGTAACTTCAGTTGTGATAAAGATATCTGAGTGATTTAAACAGATTTATATCCAGGGGAGTTTCCAGATATGTATAACACCCAGAAGGTCAAATGTTCACGATGTGAAGGGTTTCCCCAGGCCGCAATTAATGGCACATAAGTGGTTAGTTAATTAAAGTTGTGTGTTTTTGTTTGGTGTTTCTTTGTACACAACCTTAATTACCTCTTTCTGTTTTCTCTCTTTTTGCTTTTCTTAGACCAACAATGTATCACTGCAAACAGTATGCCCATGAGAATACAACTATAATAGGTTTTACTCAACATATGAAACTTCACAGTAATGCACCAAACTGCCTTTTTACCTGTGGTGTACCTGATTGTACCCGTGCATTCAGAAAATTTGCAGCCTTCAAGTCTCATCTATACAGAGATCATAGGGGGTATACGTCTCACAGGAGTGCTAGAGTTGAACAAATTGGCACAACTCTGAATTGTCAGATTGAATTTTGTCATATTACATCTACAAATCTAAAGGACAGTCCTTTTAGGGGTTGTGAGGAAACATTTAGTGTAAAATCCACATTTGCATCTCATATTTCGAGAGTGCACAAAGACAGTTCAGTTGAACATGTACATGAGGCTGTGTTTCAACACCCATCCCAAGAAGGACAGTTTGAAAACCTGTCCCAACCTCTAAGTCAGCCCTCCACCTCTCGCATTGAGAATGATGAACAGCTGGAGACAGGGGGACTTGATGATAGTGTGGATGAAGACCTCTTTTTAAAGAACTTGCTTGGGGTCCCAGACATGACTATTACAAATGTAATTGAGGATCTCACAAATGATGACATATTAAAAAAGGGCAACAGCATTTTACGTACAGATCAGCGCCGCAAGACGGTGTTCAAAAGGAGCTTCAATTATGTTGAACCTCTGTACCTCGGTACAAATGACTCAGGAAAGGAATGCTTTGCACAGTATGTGCCAATAAAGGAAACTCTTAGTTCTCTCTTTGAGTCTGAGGCTTTCAAAAAGCAGTATGAAACGGCCCATTCTCGCATCTCTACCAATGATGTGTTTGAGGATGTATGTGATGGACAGAATGCCAATGAAAATGTATTGCTTAAAAGTGAAACATCATCGTTAGCTTTGATCCTTTATCAAGATGCTTTTGAGGTTGTCAATCCGCTAGGATCAGGCCGAAAAAAACACAAGGTACTGGCAGTGTATCTGACGCTTGGAGACATATTGCCCTACAACAGATCACATATTGATCATATGCAGCTTGTCCTTCTCTGCAGGGAAAAATACTTCAATTTTTTCGGACAGGACATAGTTTTCAGTCCACTGATAAAAGATCTCAAGGATCTTGAGGACAGTGGTATTGTTTTGAAGAATGGCAAAGTTATTCGAGGTTGTGTATGTGCTATAGCTGGAGATAATCTTGGTTCTCATGGTATTGGTGGCTTTGTGGAAAATGTCAGCAAGAGTTGCTTTTTTTGTAGGTATTGTGAAATAGACAGACAAACATTTCAGTCAATCCATTATCTGCTGGTTCAAAGAGAACAAAACAGTCATATCAGCAGCATGTACACGAATTAGGAGCAACAAACAGAGACTCACTGTGTGGCATAAAGTTTGACTCCATATTCAACCAGCTACGTTGCTTTCATGTTTGCCAGCCTGGTCTTCCACCATGCCTCGGACATGATCTTTTTGAGGGCATTGTTTCTATTGACGTGGCGTTGTGCATCAACCACTTGGTAAAACAGGAAAAACAGTTCACTTATGTGGATTTAAATAGAAGTATAGGTCAGTTTACCTACCTTGGAAATTAAGCAAATGACAAACCTCCTGAGTTCAGCCCAGGTAGTGTGAAGTTAAGTGGTCATGCCGTTCAGAATTGGTGCCTGTTGAGAGTACTGCCTCTGTTGATTGGAGACAGGATCAAGAATCCTTGCGAAAATGGTGTTTGGAAGTTGATTTTGCTCCTGAGAGAGATAGTCGCTTATGTATGTGCACCAGCAATTACTGCAGATCAGATTGCTTACTTGAATGTCCTCATTGAGGAATACATCCAGTCCAGAGTGGAACTTTTTCCTGACCATCCACTTAAACCAAAGCACCATTATCTCTGTCACTATCCTGAGCTTATACTTCAGTTTGGACCTCTCATCCGTCTTTGGACTTTGAGATTTGAAAGTAAGCATACTTTCTTTAAACAGTGTGCCAGAAAACTGCACAACTTTAAGAACCTGTGTGCTACTCTGGCAGAGCGACCCCAGCTCCTTCAAGCATACTTAAGTGCTGGAAGTCTTTTCCCTCCTGTCATCCAGGT
Organism: Thaleichthys pacificus; assembly: GCA_023658055.1. NCBI lineage: Eukaryota > Metazoa > Chordata > Actinopteri > Osmeriformes > Osmeridae > Thaleichthys > Thaleichthys pacificus. Next base: position 1,997,099 of record CM042865.1, read on the forward strand.
TGAGAAAGGAACAGCATTCTATGTTGATGACTACAATGAGAGCATCAAGGCAGCAACTGCACCATATAACTTCCCCCATGACACTACTGTAGTGACTAATGCTGTCACTGTCAAAGGGACAAAGTACAAAAAAGGAATGCATGTGGTTCTAGAACGAGATGATGAGGGCATTCACATGGGTGAAATTATGTTGATTTTAATCCATCATAGTGATGTTGCCTACTTTATTGTGGGGAGGCAGAGGGCTGTGGAACTTGCTGGTTTGGGTATTCACAGTCTAACAGACCATGACTCAAACTACATGTGTGTTAAACAAGATGACCTTCTTGATTATTATCCACTGATGGAGTACAAGCTTAATTGCAAATCAGTGATCATTTTTCATCATTCCCTCCAAGAGTGAAATGGCAGCACTGGGGGAAGACATTAGACAAGCGGTGTTGGCAGTGTTACCTAGCCTACCAGAGGATAAACTTCAGGCCATCCTCATAAAGTTGGAAAGTATTGGAGTGGAAACCAGATCTGATCTTCAGTTCATCAAAGACGAGGACCTCCCTGCCAACATCACACCTATCCAGGGTCGGAAGCTTCTAAATGCATGGAAAAACGAAGGTATGTCTTCGATAATGTTTATAAATGTTGATAATGTCCTTAAAACACCAAAGCCACTTTTATCAAATTAAAACCTGGTTATTTTTATGCACTATACATATTACATACTGTAATTTGTAGCATTTAGGTAGGCTAAGGAATGCATAAGGTTCAGGTAAATGTATTGTTACCCGTGGGTAAACTAATGTTACTGAAAATGTTGGATGTTATTGTATTTAGCCATGCTATTCTAAGAGAATCTTCTTTTTCTCATAGACCAAACAACATTGACACTGACTCCCGTAGAACCAGAGATTTTCTTCAGATCCACTATAGAGGATCCTCTATCTTCTGAATCCACCGACACCTCCACCACTCCAAGTCTGCCTAGCAGTAATAGCTCCAGTATGAATTTAAATGCCTGGCCTGAGAACTTCATTGTTCCATGAAACCAAATGCCTGCTGGTATAAGGACCGCCATTGCACAGGAGAAACGTCCATCTGCTAAAGACCGCAGGGAAATGGTACGAATCATCACAGATGAAATGAGGCTGACTGAATTAAATCCGTCAAAATCTCAGTGCCTGACAGTGGCCAAGATGATTGTAAAGCAGCATCCTGGAAGCTTTGCTGATGTCATGAGAGATGGCACCATAATTGGAAGTGGCTATGGATCCCTTTTGACTCAATTAAAAACACGAGTAGAACATGTTAATCGTGGAAGTTCTCTCTCCAGACGAAGGATGCAGAAACGGGTTCCAAATTCAGCTGCAGACATACCTAGAGGACCAGTTGACCAATATGGATGCGTGAGATGGCAGCCTGACTGTCCACAAGGGGAAACTGACGAGAGTCTCAAAGAGAAGCAGAGTGAAATGAAAGACCTCTACCATGTTGAGGGTCCAGCTGGTGCAGACAGGGGATATTTGAGTAAGTTAATGGAAACAACCTACTTCCTTCAAAGAAAAGCCATCAATGCCAGCCCACCTCCTTCGATTGCTGAGCTGAAAAATGAGTGGCCCTATCTGTTCACACCGAAAGAGCTGTACAGCCATTTCAAATTACTCACAGACATTGTTGTCCTGGATAAGATGGAGGAGGCTATGGAAAAAAAGGGGAAGCTGATCCTTCAGTTTTTCGAACAGAAGCCAGCAGGGACTAATGCAGATGAGGTAAAGCGCATCCTAGGGATGTACAACCAAGAAGAAAAGTGTGATCCATGGCCAGTCATAATCCTCCTGCTTATTGCACACTTCAAAGAAACACCGGAGGCACTCCTTCTGCAGGCAGATGTAAGTGTAAAATTATTATATTATGAAGTTTTCAAAAATGATATTGCAATGATGTTTACAGTCTACAGTTGAGCTTAGGAAAATTACTGTACAATTTTGAACTGTACATTTTTGTCTTTTAGGTGTTGGCAACAGCAGCTGACGTTGAACAAACACTGCAGCTTCCTGACTCTCCAAGACTAATTGTCTTAGGTAGTGTATTTGTTTATCAGTTGTAAAGCATTGCAACATTCAACATTCAACTCGAGTTGCCAGGTAACATCTGTAATTTGAAAAGAATACAAGATAATGTTGTAAACTAAATTACAATAAAGTTTTGTTTTCTTGAACAAAAAACAATACATTGCTGTAATATATTTACACCAATAACCTGTAAAAAAAAATCCTGTATTATACTGTAACTAGAGAGGGTACAATTTCTGGGAAAATTGTAGGGTGTGCTTGCTTGCGTCGGTTGCAGGTGGGTCCGTCCTCTAAGTTTTTCCCTTCTAGTGATATTTTCAAGCATTTAGCCTACTGATATTGCATATTTCATTAAGAACACCCTTTGAAACAGCTGCAAACCCCCTTTGAAACAAGCTACTGTAACAACGTTGTCACTGGCAGTATGGAATCGCGATTCAAACAGTACCGTCTGCTAACTGAAAATATGCCCCCCAAAACGTAAATAAGTTTGACATTAATGTAGGGGGAAATGGCTAATTCAAAATAAGTTTGCTAGAGGCAAGCTAGCTGCTGTTGCTCCACATTTCACTGATTGTTTGAAAGCGCCGGAAATGAGAACGTTTCTTTTGACATAAAGTTTAGCTGTGGCATTGAAGACAGTACTACACACTGCCAGTGGGTGAGCCGAGTCTGACTGAGGCTAACGTCAAAACAAGCCCTGGTGTCACTCAAATTCCAAGTTTTACACAAATCACAAAAATATGCTGACGCGCTGGCTGTCTTCGCAATCGCCATATCTTTATAACACTGCCCTCCTTCTGATTTTTGATGTAGAATTGACCCTGGTACGAAATTAAGAAAATACTCATCAAAGATCGACAACAGCTGACGCAATCGTCAACGGAGGCTGACGGGGCTCTCACGTAGCAAACCAATCAAAGTTTTTACAGCAACCTACATTAAAATCTCACCATCTGGCTGTCTTCACAATAGTCATATCGTCATAACATTGCCCTCCTTCTGTTTTGTGGTGTAGAATTGACCGAACTATAAAAATACGAAAATACTAAACTACTATGACGCTTGCATGGCTGCCGCCTAGGCAGTCTCACGGGCGACCCGCACTCGCTCAAATTACAAAGACTTTCACAACCTAAATAAAAAATCCGAGATGGCAGTTCCACTCGAAATTGCTTTCTCAACAAAACCCAATGGTTGGTAATTTGGGGGGTTGGCATTTTTCACTCATAATCCAAGCTCCAATTTGCGTGCTAGAACGTCTCTATCACGTTGTATCCATGCGTCGTTGCTAACGTGTAGTGACGTAGGCTAGCACTGCTACCCTTCGTTGACAGAAGACACTTTTCGCCACAAAAACTTAAGCTCAGCCTAAACCGTGCAACGGAACGTAAATCCCAATAGAAGCAACGCAATCGAGACCAAGACGAAACTTTTGACACCTAGGTTGTCTATGTAGGCCAAATATTGACTGAGTTTTAGGGGTGGGAAAAGAAGAAGAAGATATATGTGAGAGAACAAAGGTTGTGCCCTTGCCGAAGGCAAAGCACACCCAATGACCACGCTTGGTGTGATAAAGAAGATTGAGGAACCAACAGACTGGGTCAACTCCATGGTCTGTGTGAAGAAAAAGAATGGAGAGTTGAGAATATGCATGGATCCGAAAGATCTCAATGAAAACATCAAGCGTGAACACTATCAGATACCCAAGCGTGAAGAGATCTACAGTGAGATGGCAGGCGCCAGATACTTCTCAAAACTGGATGCGTCACAAGGTTTTTGGCAACTCAAGCTGGACGAAAGTAGCACCAAATACTGCACTTTTAACACACCCTTTAGCAGATATTGTTTCCAGAGGTTACCTTTTGGAATGATATCCGCCTCCGAAATATTCCACAGAGCGATGGAACACATCATTGAGGGACTAGAGGGTGTGCGAGCTTATGTTGATGACATCATTGTGTGGGGATCAACACCCCAACTGCACAATCAGAGACTTACAAGAGTTCTGGAGCGAATACAAAAGTATGGGCTAAAGCTCAACAAAAGCAAATGCCAATTCGCTGTTCAGGAAACAGTTTTCCTTGGAGATAAGCTGTCAGCACAAGGCATACAACCTGATCAAGGGAAGATCAATGCGATACTCAACATGCCAAGGCCAACAGACAAGACAGGCATACTACGCATAATAGGAATGGTGAACTTCATAGGGAAATTCATACCCAACCTGTCAGCGAAGACATCATGCATTCGTGACCTCCTGCACAAGGATAATGACTTCAAGTGGACAACTTCACATGAGAATGAATGGCAAAAGCTCAAAAGCACACTGACCACTGCACCTGTACTGACATTCTTCGACCCAACAAAGAGGATTAAAGTGTCTACAGATGCATCAAAGAATGGAATTGGTGGAGTGCTTCTACAGGCTGAAGGTGAGCATTGGAAACCAGTAGCATACACATACAGATCCATGACAGAGACTGAATGTAGATATGCTCAGATAGAGAAAGAATGCCTGGGATTAGTGTTTGGCCTGGAAAAGTTCCACAGCTACATTTATGGCCTTCCCACCTTCACTGTAGAGACTGACCATCGCCCACTAGTGTCCATCATTAAAAAGAATTTGAATGAGATGTCACCAAGAATACAGCGCATGATGATGAAAATTCAGAGATATGACTTTGAACTCATCTACACACCTGGGAAACACCTGATTCTGGCTGACGCACTGTCAAGAGCGCCCACAAAGAACAGTGTTAGTACAACTGAGGATGATGTTCAAGCACACGTCAACATGGTGTCTGTCACACTCCCTGTATCAGACACAAAGACCATGCAGATTGCTGAAGAAACTGCTAAAGACACAGAACTGCAACATGTCATCACGAACATGCAGAATGGATGGGCTACAGGATCCTGTCCGCAGTTCTACCACATAAGAGGTGAGCTGAGTGTGGTGAATGGACTGCTGTTAAAACAAAACAGGATTGTTATCCCACAGGACTTGAGACAGGACATTCTGCAGAGAATTCATGAAGGGCACTTAGGTGTCGAAAAATGTAAAAGAAGGGCGAGAGAGACTGTGTTCTGGCCTGGAATAAACAAAGACATTGACAAAATGACAAGCAAATGTGAAACATGCCAGACATACAGGTACAAACAAACTAAAGAGCCCATGACTGTAACTGATGTACCAACAGCACCATGGTACAAAGTAGGGATGGACTTGTTTCATCTTAAAGGAAAGGACTACTTGGTAGTCATTGATTATCTCTCAAATTATCCTGAAATGGCATTACTATCAAGTACTACTTCCAGCTGTGTTATAACTCATGCAAAATCAATCTTTGCCAGACATGGCATTCCACATACAGTAATGAGTGACAATGGACCATGTTTCAACAGCAAAGAGTGGCAAGACTTTGCAAAAGCTTATGATTTTAATCATGTAACATCCAGCCCTCTATATGCACAGTCCAATGGAAAAGCTGAGAAAGGAGTCCATATTCTCAAGCAACTCCTGAAAAAGGCAGCTGACAGCAGCTCAGATCCTTACCTTGCTCTACTCAGTTACAGAGCATCACCTTTGGAGTGCGGGCTGTCACCTGGCGAGCTACTGATGAAAAGAAAACTCAGGACAACACTTCCAAGCTACTCGAAGCAGAAGAAACATCCTAAGCTGGAACAAAAGCTAAAACAACAGAAGATGATGCAAAAGACTTTCTATGACAGAACAGCTAAGCAACTTCCGCCTCTGTCAAGGAATGACCCAGTCAGGATTGAAAGTCCTGAAGGATGGACAACAAAAGCCACTGTTCTTCAAGAAGTTGCTCCACAGTCCTACACAGTGAGAACCAAAGAAGGACAGATCATCAGACGGAATCGGCGCAGTCTTCTAAAAACACCAGGGACTGTTGCAGACCAAGAGCTCAGTAATGAACAAGCTGAGTCCGAATCCAGCTCTTCATCTTCTGAAAATTGCAACACAGACACATACACTGAAACTCAAGCCAGTACACACAGTACAGATGAAATTGCAACAAGAAGATCTGCAAGGACAATTAGGAAACCAGAAAGACTGAATTTGTGAACACATCTAAAAAAAAAGAAGAAGGTCTTTGGTTAATGACCAACTGACACACTCCTGCAGGAGTGTGTGAGTCTCTACAACATCCGGAAGATCATGAGATACCTGTCTGAGCATTCCACCCAGCTGCTAGTCCAAGCACTTGTCCTCTCAAAGTTGGACTACTGCAACTCGCTGCTCGCCGGTCTCCCAGCATGCGCAACCCGCCCTCTCCAGAGGATTCAGAACGCGGCGGCCCGTATGGTCATCAATCTACCCAGACGCTCCCATGTTACCCCGCTCCTCATCTCCCTCCACTGGCTTCCCATCACGGCCCGTATCAGATTCAAGACTCTGGTACTGACCTTCCGAGCGGTGAACGGGACTGCACCCGACTACATCAAGTCTCTCCTGCAGCCTTACACCCCCACCCGCCACCTACGGTCTTCTTCTGACAACCGTCTGGTGGTCCCACCGCTCAAGAGCGCCCGGTCCCAACACAAGCTCTTCTCCTGTCTGGCCCCCCAATGGTGGAATCAACTCCCCACCTCCATCAGGGACACTGACTGTCTCCCCACCTTCAAGAAAAGGCTCAAGACGCACTTGTTCCGGGAGTACAACGGCACTTAGGAATGCTTGGCTGGACCTGATGTTAGTTTCCTCCAGGATCACAATGACTCGTATTGAGAGACTTGTTGCTCTTGTTGGTTAGTTGTGACGGTTTTAAATTCTTGTACTCGCTGTGAAATATTTACTCTTTTTGAGTTTCATGTTGTTTAATTGTAACTTGTTTAACTGCATGCTCTTATGGTTCTTCCCTTTGGTACTTATTTGGTTTTTCACAATGTATGCTTCATGTATTGGCTGCTCGCAATGTTTGGGGCTATCTCGTTGTTATGATCAGTGACCTATGCTCTTTTGTAAAGCTCTCTCTTGGAAGTCGCTTTGGATAAAAGCGTGTGTATAGGTTTCACTCCACATGGCCATAGCTGCAGTTAGTGAGTGGTTGCACAACTAACTAGCACACACGTACACTTTAAGGTGTACTTTTCTCTGTTCCTTTGTGATGCAACATTTAAAAGTACCATACAAAGTCAAATACATTTCAACACCTAACTGCGTCTTCTATTTCTGCAGGAAATACTGTATCTTAAATATATCCAGATACATGTGTTAGTTATACTACATTCATTTAAGAACTCTGAAATCCAAACAAACATCGATGCACTTAAACTTTATAAAGAATATCATTTTTGAAGAAGGGTCATTTCAGGTTTCAAATCAATTTTATTACTGAGAAATGCAAAAGGGTAACATGGCGTTGAACTTGGTACACCTGTTTTATATTCAAACTGTCAAAACTTAGTATGGCAACAATAGATGTTAAGGGTGTTAAGGCGTTTGTGTGTGTATGCGTGCAGTTGTTTGTCTCTGGGAAAGAGGAAGTTATCTTTTCATAGGTTTACAGTTGAGTAAGATGGATCAGATGCATAAGAGCATCCTGGAAGGGCGTGTATGTATTGTTTATTACATTGTCATAAATAACTGTCATGTCTGGAAACTGTTCTTCAAAGTGTCTCTCCACTTGGGCTTGCTCTTCTGCATTTCAAAACGGGTTGATGCCAAATGTTGAGGATCTAGTCAATGACGATCTGATGTCTGCCTCATAAAGATCCGCTGCTGCTGAGGCACAGGGTAGGAGATCCTCTGTGACTTTCTTGACACAGCCATGTTGTGCCAAGATGTTTGGAACTCCTCTGCCTGGTGTGAAACTCTCATTATTTCATTGTTATACTTCACTTTTTATTTATAACAATTCAATCGTGATTCACAAAAGCACATCTTGAAACGGTGGTATAGATTTAGAATCACATCTTTGAATATTGTATAAGGTTGACATGAATTGATGTGAGAAGGCTGCATTAAAATACCTGGAATTCTATGGGCATTCCATGAGTCCACAACTCTGTTGATCCCAATGCTGGCCATCTGACATGTCAGATTAGAAACACAGAACCTCACTGTACTGTCTCCCATGTTGATCCGCTCTTGGTCAAGTAGATTGACCAAAGCTGTCTTTATTGGGTAGTTGACCCTGTTGTTCATTTCAGGCCAAATCCGCTAAATTCTGTGAGACTGTAGATGAAGAAGAAAGAAAGATGTAGTATCCCTGACATTTGAATAATTTGAGAATATACTGTAAACAAACCATTTTTGCCGATTGTTTTCCAAAACTGACTGAACATCTGCAGCAATGCAATACAATTATTTTCCAAAGTGCATTTTGTACATTAATTAAAGTAATTAAATCCCAACATTCTAATTTTAAGCATTTTTTTCTCAGACAGTAGAAACAACAATTTGACAAACGAGAATTGTTGAGTTTATTTGTATTAAGTACTGGTATGACACTGATGAATTCCAGGTCTCTGTATGTGTGTGGGGGTTTCTGCAATGGCAGCTCATTCATCACATGTGCTGGTGAGTAAATTAATGTAAGTATAGGCTGGTAATAAAGCTATATTAATGCAGTGAAGTTATTTATTCATGGGTATATCAACCTACCCTTGTTGATTTGGTTTGTAAGTAAGGTGCTCTGTCCAGGTTGTTTCTGTAACCTGACAGTTGTTGTTGGATAAATAGAATCAGGTAAAACTCTTTCCCGTGGTCTACCCTTACATGATCCCATATTCCAAAACCGCTGGTCTGTTAAAACAAATATTCAACACAGAGCACAATTTTTTTTATTTTATTTTTATATTCATGACAACAAATAATTGTTTAAGATACCACTAATATTTCTATATGTGTATTAAATACAAATTGAAAATGTATACAACATCAATAACTGCTTACCTGTAAACATTCTCATAAATTATGAGGTTATTTTTCACAGGCATGGTTGAATGACCAACAATCTTAGAAGTCAAGCCATCAATGGCAAAGACATGTGTGGCCCCAAACATCACCAACTTTTCATTCTGGTCCATGTGAAGCTTGTGTTCCATGTATTCAGCATGGTAGGGAAATGGGTTTAAGTTCCGTGCCACCTAAAACAACCATTTTTATTTAGATTGAAGCATAAAAGAAAAAACATTTGCATCAGCACATGTGGGATAACAATTAAGGCCCGTTGGGCAAAATACTTTGACAACGTGCTTCGGGGTTTGGTTGCTGGACTGATCTTAGCGCAGCCCCAACTCGACCCTCAGACGCATGAATACCCTTGGCGGTCAGGTACCCAGTCATCATTTTACGTCCAAATGTGGGTCCGGTCTGTTGTAACATAGTGACAAACACACCAATAGACATTAGACAAACTTTAACAGAAGCCTTCTTTATGTGACCTTTTTCATATAGTGGTGATATAAATATTTACTTAACATTCAATAAAAAATCTAAACCTATATAAAGTTTTATTTCAATATAAATTACATATTCATAAACATATGTACATATAAGTACATATTTTGACGTGTCATATACACACACACATACATTTTGCATAAATGCATTGAGACAAATTACTTTAAGGGTCTTTAAGCACCAGGTAGTGCGTTCATCATTAAACTTCCACAAATATTTAATATATACATTTAGTTCTGTGGTTCATGACACAGAGAAACATACTTCTTGTGTACCCACCTCCTGTATACCTTTGGCCACTGCCAATTCCAAATGAGGAATACAGACACAACTCCTTTTCAAAAGTTATTGTCAGCACAAAAACGCTTTGTTGTCTATAGAACAAACTCTCTGGACACCAGTGGAAGTCAGGAATGTCGACATTTCTTTATATGTCTTCCCCTGCATCTTCATTTCTTTAATAACCTCGTGGAAGGGTTCAAGTGTTGGTGAATTCATATTGCAGGCTACAATATTTTGCCATTATCTATGGTTCATAGGTAGGCCTACTTGAGGTACGTTCAGAGCCTGGTACGTCGAGTCGAGTGTCACATGAACTTCCTGCCTACGTAACCGGTCGCCTGTTCAAAGCTAACTTAATGTGTTAATTATTATTATTATTATTTTATAGCTGCAGAACTAAGATCAGATTCCCAGCCAGTGTTGCCAGGTCCGCGGTTTTCCCGCGGAATTGGGCTACTTTTGAAGTGTTGCCGCGGGTTGAATTCTTTGTCCACTGGTTAGGGTAGACATATTTTGCATGCAAATTACATGAATCTTTAAATAAAAATCCATATTTTAAATGAAATCATTAATTTATACCCAAATCCTACCAAACTGACTCCAGATCAGCACGTACACACATGGACATGGGACACTCCCACATACACACACGCACTGTGCGTGTGCACACGTGCCTAATGCTCTCAGTCTCCCTCTTGAAAACTGTTTTTAATGCTGGCATACTAAACATTTGGTGTTACTTTGTAGATATTACAATACATTTGGCAATGATAGCAATGCTGTTGGACTTTAAAAGCAGTGTATATGGTTTGGCAGGGGCATATGTTGAGTTCTGATATTGGGATGGTTTTTGGGCTGGTTTTATTGGCCATTGGGCTGGTTTTGGGCTGGTTTTGATTGGCCATTGGGCTGGTTTTGGGCTGGTTTTGATTGGCCATTGGGCTGGTTTTGGGCTGGTTTTGATTGGCCATTGGGCTGGTTTTGTCACACGGACCTGGCAACCCTGTTCCCAGCCCAAGATCAGATTCTTAAACATTCAGTAGAAACGCTGACACAGGATCCGAAAATATTAACTTAAACCATGGTTTAAGTTAATCCTATCACATTATTGATGGGAGTCAGGTGGCTGAGCGGTTAGGGAATTGGGCTAGTAATCTGAAGGTTGCCAGTTCAATTCCCGGCAGTGCAAAATTACATTGTGTCCTTGGGCAAGGCACTTCACCCTACTTGCCTCGGGGGGAATGTCCCTGTACTTACTGTAAGTCGCTCTGGATAAGAGCGTCTTCTAAATGACTAAATGTAAATGTGATTCAATAACGGCTATGGTGGTAAAACACTTTTTCAGAGCTGAGTATACATTTCATTGTGTGGTTTGTTTTCAATGTCTTTCCAAGGGTCAATGTATTGGAAGCAAAATTCCAGCAAAATTAATGCTGTGTCCAACCTGAGAAGGAAAAGGACCAGGTATGTGTTTGGGTGCTCTGTAGAAACATATTGTTGGCTGTAGTTAACATTTTTTACAATCTATGGTATCCCTTGCTTAACACATTTGGGCCATACACACTACTTTCCACATTATTATTAATACAGTCACATTATGAGTTCGGAACAGACTGTGAAGGGGTCACCGTCGCAGATCCAAGGGTGATTGAGAGATCGTGGGAGATGGAGGGTTTGGCCGGGATGATGAGAAGCTCTGTTTTGGCGAGGTTCAGCTGGAGGTGGTGCTCGGTCATCCAGGCGGAGATGTCTGTGAGGCAGGCCTCAATCCTAGCTGAGATCCCCGGATCGGTCGGGGGGGAACGACAGGTACAGCTGCGTGTCGTCAGCGTAGCAGTGGTAGGAGAAGCCATGGGAGGTGATGATTGGTCCAAGTGAGGTGGTGTACAGAGAGAAGAGGAGGGGTCCAAGGACAGGAGCCCTGTGGGACACCAGTGGAGAGCTGGCGAGGGCCTGACAGTTTGCCTCCCCAGGAGACCTGGTAGGATCTTCCCGACAGGTAGGATGAGATCCACTGGAGTGCAGTGACAGTGATGCCCATCTCAGAAAGTCTGGAGAGCAGTATCTGGTGGTTAACCGTATCAAACGCTGCAGAAAGGTCCAGCAGAATGATGACGGATGACCTTGAAGCCGCTCTGGCAGACTGGAGGGCAGTGGTGACTGACAGGAGGGCAGTTTCTGTGGAGTGGCCAGTCTTGAAGCCCGATTGGTCGGGGTCAAGCAGGTTGTTCTGAGAGAGAAAGTTTGACAGTTGGTTAGTGTTACGTGCACGCCTAGTGGCAGGGTGAGAGATAGGTTTAGAATCCTTTCTAGTAACTTTTAACTATAACACTTTAGTGGCGCGGCGGCCTTGCACATGTGTGGTGATTGGAAAGGGGAGTGGAACAGTGTCCTGATTGGGGACCAGGGAATTAAGGGGAGGAGTTAATTGTTTTTAAACTCCCGGATGGCGGAAAGACGGGGGGAACCTCAAAAACGTGGTGAGAGAGCGTCCCTGTCAACTCCGATCGGTGGTCCCCCTGGGTTTTTGTCTGTGTCCACACTCCTGTCGATCCGTCCGTCTGTCGCCGTGCTTTAAATGTACCAACCATCTGTAAACGGAACCAAGTCTCTACCAACCGCGAGCGAGCTGTCCGCCGAACTGAAGGCGGCTTGGGCTGTCCTGGAGACCGGGGTGGGAGTCTGCCGGACTGGGGTGAGTGTTCCCGTGTCTCTTTCACTCGTCACCTGTCTGGGCCCGCCGTGGTTAGCGTTAGCATCGGGTTACAGCTGACTGACGTACCCCCTGGACAATGACGACCGCAACAGTTAGATACAGCACGTTCAATTGTTTTTGAAAAGAAAGGTAACTGATACTGGTCTGTAGTTCTGGAGGACGGCAGGGTTAAGGGAGGGTTTTTTGAGTAGAGGGGTAACTCTGGCCTGTTTGAAGGCAGAGGGGAAGGTGCCGGAGGTAAGAGAGGAGTTTAGGACATGGAGAAGAAAAGTTATGATGGAGGGGGAGATGGTTTGAAAGAGAGGGGAGGGGACAGGATCAAGTGGACAGGAGGTGGGGCGATGAGAGAGAATGAGGTCAGAGATCTCTGCCTCGGACAGGGGAGAGAAAGAGTTTAGACATTTAGTTGGGTCAGTCATGGAGGGTGTGACGGCCGCACCCCAGGCCGCACGAACCCTAACCTCTACAGTATTGTAACATTTCTCTTTGTCACTTGTTGTTATTATTTTATCCTTGGGCATTGACATACACTATGCCCACACACACATCAACCAGTAAATATTACACATAGGCTAACATCTGTTCTTTACTTTCTTTGTCAGAAAAAGGAATTCTACCCACGATTCCTCGTGCTTTGCTGTGCGGTCCCTCACATATGGTGGCAGGGGTGGGATCTACCAGTAGAGGATGTGGATGGATTCTTTTGTTTTTTTTTATTTTTACTTTATTTTTTGTCCCTGGAGCCATGATACGTGGAGGGAAGACTGGGAGAGGGAGTCGGGCTGCTGGAGGCCGGGAACCACGGCCAGAGCCAGATGAGCCTACTGAAGCTGATTTAGAGGTGGAGGATGGAGCTACTGGAGAGGCCACAGGTGCTGAGGATGAAGAGGGGAGGGAGCCAACAATTGCAGATCTGGCTAATTTCCTTCGAGCCTACATGGGGCAACAGCACGGCCGGGAGGTTCGACTGAAACAGGAAGCGGAACGCCAAGAGCAGCGGTTCAAGGCATTACAACATCAGTTTGGACTTCTCCAACTGGAAATGGAGGCTCGAACTTCTCCAGGCCCCGAGCCATGCGGGATCCTGGCGAAGGAATGCTCAGAACAGGAATCTAATCATCCCCTTGCGCATGGGGTTCACCTATCGCAGTCGGAAGACACCGGCTCAGGTTAGTCTCGGTTTTAATGAATTAAGAGGGGTGTTCAAATAATGTATTTAGGTGTATATAACACAAATCTGAATGTTTTTTACAATTCTGAAAACCCTAACCTACATCAATTTGCAGCGGAATATTGCATTTTTCTGCTAATATTCCAGAATGACCGATTTTTCATTTGTGTACCATCTAGCTACCAGAAATAGTAATAATATGGTAGTTTGAAGAGGTTTATTAAGTGAGAAATCTAATTTGATTTGATTTAGCCCTTTACATTTTGAAAATCTGACTTATGGTTTAGAAAAAGTTGCATTTTCTCATGTGAAATGGGGATCCTGGAAATGTGTTGATATTTCACGTCACACGCGCATTGTTGTGTCTGGTCAATTTGTCCAGACACAACCAAGTGATCATCTTCAAAGCAATCAAAAGTTAAAACCCAATTGGGTCACAAAATAGCAACAGCAATACCAGCATCTTTTGTGCTGGAGATTTCAGTCTGTCGTTTTGTTCTGTTAGGGAAGGGAGTGAGAATTTCATTGATCAAGACTACAGTGTTGAGTTAAAAACTAGTGGAAGAAATGGCTAAAGTCAGAACAAGGAAGACATCAAGTTCTCATACTCTTGTTGGCAAAGGACGGGAGCTGTTGGTGTCTGAACTGTCAACTGTAAGAGATGTCCTGAAGTATGGCATCTACTTGAGGGAGCAAAGTGAAGCTGACAGGAGGAACTACCCGGTAGACCAGCTGGTGGCGGACATCTACCCTGGTCTGATTTTGCAGTGGAGCAAAGCTAATGCTCTTTTCAAACCACCTGTTATTAATGAAAAGGTGACCATCATGTCCAAGCTGAATGAGGTCTGGAATCAGGCAGTGAAGTTCTCTCTTGGGAAGGGGAAACTTGATGCCAAAGAGAGGTTTGTGGTCAAGTTAGACAAATTATTTGATATTTTGACATGCAAGTGTCTGATTACCAGTTGTGAAGGGGAAGGCTGTGAGGGCTGTGGGATCCAAGCCCACATTAACTGTGTCTGCAGCAGAGAAAAAAAGATTCCTGTGAAAGATCTTGCATATATAAAAGGTCAGAAAGAGAAGGTTGGAAGTAAAGGACCCCACCAAATGGGGGCCCCTGATCTCTCAGAGCATAAGAGACAGGTGAGGACATTGGAAAGGCAGCAGATGGAAAAGAAGGCAGAGAAAAGGAGAAGGTGCAAGGAGGAAAATGCTGCAGCAGCAGAGAAGGCAGCCAGGGAAGATGTTGAGAGATATGTGGCAAATGGTGATCAGGATATGGGATTGAAGATGGCTAATGCTGAAGATGAGTTTGTCCCTGACATTGAGCTCTTCCCTGAAACTGAGCCTGTAGCAAAGGTACAAAAAAACTATGATGGGATTCCAAACACTGCCCTTGCTAGTGTAAGGTATGGCATAGGGCTGAGGCCAACTGCAGCTATAGCAACCGCTGCCCTGATTGATGCGGGAATCACAGAAGACAACACAAGTAAAGTGATTGATAAGAACAAGGTCAAAAGAGCACAGGAGAAGTTGATGCGAGAGCTGGGTGAAGAGTTTGAGGAGAAATGCAGGGAGGAGGGAGGGATCTCCTGCCTCCTCTTTGATGGGAGGATTGACCTAACTAATGTAATGATGGAAGCTGAGGGCAGTGACCAATCCTTTCCTGCAAAAATCAAGGAAGAACATTATAGTGTTGCTAGTGAGCCTGGCAGTACCTACCTGTTCCACTTTACACCGGAAAAAGCAACTAAACAGGAGTCACATGCTGAGCAGATTGCTAAGGTCCTGTTTGGGTGGCTAAAAGAAAGGGGGTTTGACAAGACCTTGTTGGCCATTGGAGGAGACTCAACAAATGTCAACACTGGTGTACATGCTGGAGTAATGAGGAAGCTGGAGCTGCACCTTGGAAGAAAACTGGTCTGGTTAGTGTGCAACCTCCACACTGGTGAACTACCCCTGCGCCGTCTTATTATTGACCTTGATGGCCCTACTATGTCTGACAACAAATTTTCCGGGCCCATAGGAAAGCTCCTTGATTCTGCTACAGACTTGGAAATGAATCCAAACTTCACCCACATCTCTGTTGGCCCTCCACTGATCAAGTTGCCAGACAAGGTCATTCAAGATCTCTCAACTGATCAACACTATGGCTATAAGATTGTCTGTGCAGTCAGAGATGGAGTGCTACCTGCCAAGTTGGCTCTGTTGGAGATTGGACCAGTGAACCACAGCCGCTGGCTCACCACAGCAAACAGACTTCTTAGGCTCTGGGTGTCAAAGCACAGGCTGAAAGGAAATAACTTAAAGAATCTGCAATTAATTGTTGAATTCATCATTGGAGTGTACTATCCATGTTGGTTCAATGTAAAGGTCAAGAACTCCTGGATTGAAGGACCTAGGCACATCCAGTTTCAACTGGACTGCCTCAAGTCTCAGAGGAAGGAGGTGCTGGATCTCGTTATGCCAACAGTGAGAAGATCTGCTTGGTATGCCCACAGTGAAGCCATACTCCAAACAATGCTGTGCTCAGAGGATCAGAGGGAGAGGATTGAGGCGGTGGAGAGAATCCTGGCCATGAGGGGAGAGGGGGATCCAGACACTCAGCTGGGGGACTCCTCTGTCAGAACCAGAAGGACACCTGACATCCATTGTGATGCTTCAAGTATTGGTGACTTGATCAGCTGGTCAGAAGGTGTGTCAGAGCCACCTCTTACCTGCTCCCTAAGCACCTCGCTGGTGAAAAACTTCATCAACACCCCAATGGAGGTGCTCAACTGGCCTTGCCACACGCAAAGTATTGAGAGGGTTGTTAAAATGGTGACTGAGGCTTCTGCTAAGTACTTTTCACAAGAAAAGAGGGATGGAGCGATCAGGGCTCAGGAGACCAGCAGGAGGTTGATGTCCAAGAATGAATCAAAGAAGGACTTGTGTAACTTGGCAAAGTTCAGGAAGTCAGGAGATTGTTCCTTGTAATGATATCCAGTAATATTCATGCAGTTCACTAACTAATAAATATGTACATTTGATTTGGCTCTGTAAATCTGAATGGTTTCCCTTATATCTTTCAATATCTTATAAAAGTGATTCGGAAGGGTAATTTTGGCAATAAAAAAAATAAAAAATGATGTAGCTTAAAGTCATCCTATCAAAAAAATAAGCTCATATTTGAATTCCCCATCGAAAAATACATACTTTAGACACCCCTCATATTAGAATTTCCTTAAGATTCATGTTAGCACCTGAGTATGGCCCGCCCTAGCAAACCAGGGTTATCAGATGAGAATGGGCAAATTCGAGGTATTTTACAGCAACGGGGTTACAGCCATTGCGATACATCCGTTGTAAACATTAGCGCATGGTGCCGCCCCTCCGCTCCTCATTAGCATTTAAAGCTACAGACACCAAAACAGCGCGTTCTGAGGAAAGCTCCTTGTGGGACTGCTAGTAGTGGCTGTAATTCTGCACCAAGGCTGAATTTCGGGAAAGAGACTTCTGATACAGTATTAGGGGACCACTAAGGCCTATATAAAAGCATCCAAAAACAGCATGTCATGTGACCTTTAAAGCATACGGGAAACCGCTAATCTGCTATCTGTGTGGACAAGAGGGCCACACCAAACTAAGATGCCCCCAGAGCGTAGTCAAGCTCACACAAATGTGTTTTGTACCAGGTCGTAGACGGAGGCCTGGGGGTAAAGTTGAGCAGGTTATGAGGGAGACTCTTATTGAAATTAATGGCCAGGAGCTTAGAGCTCTCATAGACACTGGCAGCATGCAGACTTTAGTGCGTAGGCAATATGTACCATCCAATATGATATGCTCTGAAGAGACTGTCCTTATTTGTTGTGTGCATGGGGATGAGAGGCCTTATCCCACAGCCGATCTTTACATAAAGGTACAAGGGCAGCTCTATCTTTTGAATGTGGGGGTTGCTGATAACCTGCCATATCCTGCTGTGCTGGGCCATGACTTACCGGTGCTCTTTGACTTATTGATTCAGAGCCAAAGTTGTAATGTGGCCATCACAAGAGCACAAGCGAGGCAGCCAGAGGATTCCTCTCAAACTCTTAGCACCCTGCCCTTTTACGAGGCCGACTTGGAGGTAGGGCCAGGGAAGCCCCACAAGACGCGTCGCCAGAGAAGACAGGATAAGTTTCTGCGCACAGCTGTAGATCACCAGTTGAGCTGACCCCAGAGCTGCCTTTAGGTTTTAATCTCCCTACCGATGTGGTTCAGATGCAGCAAAGGGACGCGAGCCTGGTCCCCTGTTTTCAAAAAGCTTGAGAGGCAAGGAATGCTCAGATTCGGCAAGACGGTGGCGGTGAAGGCAGATTTTTTGAGCAAAACAAGTGTCCTATATCGCCAGATTGGGCAAGTCAAGCAGTTGGTGGTTCCCCAAACAGCCAGAGACAGTACTTGTTTTAGGTCATTCAGTTCCCTGGGCCGGCCACCTAGGGAAACATAAAACCATAGCCCGGATTCAACGCAATTTTTATTGGCCCGGTTTACGGGCAGAGGTCGCTCAGTTTTGTAGGAGTTGCCCTCAATGCCAAAGGACTGCACCCAGAGGACCGGCTCGAGTCCCCCTCCAACCTCTGCCCATTATTGGAACTCCGTTTGATCGTCTTGGAATGGACATTGTGGGCCCTGTAGAAAGGAGTAAATCTGGGTATCGTTTCATGCTGGTGATTACTGACTATGCCACGAAATACCCAGAGGTCTTTCCTTTAAAATCAATCATAGCCAAGTCTGTTGCATTCTGTCTGGTGCAGTTTTTTTTCCAGGGTGGGGTTTCCCCGGGAGATACTCACGGATCAAGGAACCAACTTTATGTCCAAACTGCTAAAAGAGGTATACCAACTGCTGGGAATCAGAAGCCTGTGGACTACGCCCTATCATCCACAAACAGATGGGTTAACTGAGAGGTTTAATCAGACCCTCAAACAGATGCTTCGCAAGTTTGTAGATGACACAGGCTCTGACTGGGACCAGTGGCTTCCCTACCTCCTTTTTGCCTACCGAGAAGTACCCCAAGCCTCTTCTGGGTTTTCACCTTTTGAACTACTCTATGGTCATGAGGTAAGGGGGCCTCTGACCCTGCTTAAAGAGATATGGGAGGGTGACCAGGGAAGGGGGGGGGCTGTTAATGTTGTCTCCTATGTTGTCCAGATGAGGGAAAGATTGGAGAAGATGAGCTCGCTAGCTCAACACCACATGACGGAGGCACAACGATACCAGAAAACGTGGTATGACAAGTCTGCCTGGGAGAGGAGTTTTTACATTGGCCAGAAGGTGTTGGTGATGCTTCCCACGACAGAAAGCAAGCTGTTGGCCAAGTGGCAAGGGCCCTTTGACGTGAAGGAAAGGCTGGGATCTACAACCTACAAGATTTCTACCCCAGGGCAGGGGCGGTCTACTAGAGTTCTACATGTGAATCTCCTTAAGGAAGTGGACATCCAGACCTGGGAAAGAGGTATTGCTGATCAGAAGGGTGGAGGAGGAAGATGATGTGGAGGACCAGTACCTGCCGGTTCCATCTTTGCCCGTCCTTGACTTGGGTCACCTTGGGGAGGCTCAACAATCTCAGGTGAGGGCCCTGTGTGATCCAGAAATGTTTCAGGAGAATCCTGGCCTCACCAATGTAGTAGATCATGACATTATGCTGAAGGAAGATGCACCTGTGAGGCGTATGCGTTACAATGATTCCCGAACGGCTCCTGGTCTCCCTGAAGGAGGAGGTGGACCTGATGTTGTCTCTGGGGGTCATTGAGGCTTCAAAGAGCGAGTGGTGCAATCCCATTGTCCTAGTGCCAAAGAAGGATGGCACCACAAGGTTCTGTATGGACTTTCGGTACTTGAATTCAGTTTCAAAGTTTGATTCTTATCCAACTCCCCGGATTGATGACCTGATTGACCGCTTGGGCAAGGCAAAGTACCTGACAACCATTGATCTGTGTAAGCGCTATTGGCAAGTCCCTTTGACCCTAAGGTCACGGGAGTTGACGGCCTTTCGGACGCCATGGGGTCTTTATCAGTTTACGGTCCTGCCGTTTGGATTACATGGAGCCCCGGCTACATTCCAGAGGCTCATGGATCAGGTTTTGTCAGGGGTGTCTGATTTTTCTTCTGCCTATCTCGATGACATTGTCATTCACAGTGCCTCCTGGGAAACACACTTGGAACACCTGGCAGTGGTTTTCACGCGTCTGCGTGCCATCAACCCCTCCAAGTGTGTGTTCGCCAAAACTGAGACAGAGTATCTTGGCTATATCATTGGGAACAGCATGGTAAAGCCCCCAGGTCCAGAAAGTGCAAGCCTTGGAGTCCTGTCCACGGCCTCAAACTAGGAAGCAGCTCAAGTCTTTCCTGGGAATGTCAGGTTGGTACCACCGACCTGACATTCCTAACTATTCCTAACTATTCTGATAGAGCTGCAGTTCTCAAAGATATGACCAGCCTGAAAGGCCCAAACCAGCTGCAGTGGACAACAGAAACAGAAACGGCCTTCAAGGACATCCAGCAGGCTCTGAGTAAGAATCCAGTATTATATAATCCAGATTTTAATGGATGGTTTATCTTACAAACTGATGCTTCGGATCGTGGACTTGGCGCTGTTTTACTCCAAGGGGTGCCGGGTGACCGTCGTCCGGTGGCCTTCACCAGTCGCAAGTTGTTCCCCTGGGAGGTCCGTTACTCCACGATCAAGAAGGAGTGCCTGGCGGTTAAGTGGGCCCTCGATTCTCTAAAGTACTACCTCTTGGGTAGGGAATTCACCTTGGAAACGGACCATAAGGCGCTGACGTGGTTGGATGAAGGACACCAATGGGAGGATAACGCGTTGGTATCTGTCCATGCAGCCCTTCCGTTTCACGGTTCTTCACGTCCCTGGACAGGACAATGCCACGGCCGATTACCTCTCCCTCTGTTCCAGCGGGATTCCTGAAGGGGGGGGAGTGTGTGACGGCCGCACCCCAGGCCGCACAAACCCTAACCCCTACATTATTGTAACATTTCTCTTTGTCACTTGTTGTTATTATTTTATCCTTGGGCATTGACATACACTATGCCCACACACACATCAACCAGTAAATACATTACACATAGGCTTTTGTTGTGTCTTTTGTTGGGAAACAATAAAAGAAAAAGGAATTGTACCCACGATTCCTCGTGCTTTGCTGTGCGGTCCCTCACAGAGGGTGAGAGGGTAGGAAAGGTGGGTTTAGGGAACCGACTGCTAATGTCTGCGACTTTTTTCTCAAAGAAGGAGGAGAAGTCGTCTGCTGTCAGGGTGGAGGGGGGGTGGGGGTGGGTTAAGAAGGGTGGAGAAGGTAGAGAAAGGTTTGTGGGGGTTTGAAGCAGAGTTAATTTTGTTCAGAAAGTAGTGGGTTTTAGCACCAGTTAAGTGAGAAGAGAAGGATTTAAGGAGGGAGTGATGCTTATCAATGTCCAGACTGTCTTTGGACTTGCGCCATCTCCTCTCAGCTGTCCGAAGGGTGGACCATTCTTCACGGATAACATCCGTAAGCCACGGCAGGAACATGCCCGTATTAAGACTTCATGGTGCCCCTGGGCAACAGTGACTCTCTGGTGCCCACCTACCCCCATCCCGCAGAACACAAACCATACCTATCCACAGGGGTGTATTGGTCCTTGAGTAGAAATACTTTCTTACTGTACTCAAGTATTATTTCTGAGTATCTGTACTTTACTTTATTGTTTTTTTATACATACTTTTTGCTTAATGCTGCTCCACTACATTTTCCATACATTGATGTAACCTATGTAAGGAATAATGCACTGGGAGCAAGTCAGTTATGAGAAAATAACCGTACGACAGGGGGATGCTACCGTTTACCTCCCTGAAGTGCGGTTATTTTCCATAACTCACTTGCTCCCAGTGCATTATCCCGCTTATATCACACAACACTTGGCTAACTTGCCAAGTGTTAACTTAACAGTGTGTCTTTTTACAATTTATTTGTTACCATTCGTAGTCTTGATCAGCAGATTGCCTAAATAGTTCCCCAAAGACGTTTAACTTCACTAACGTCGCTAAGCAACGGAGTACGCTGGGGTTGAAAAGTTACCGGACCACTTGCGGAGTGCTACGAAAGACGTGAATCCGAGGCAAAAGGCCACTTCCCTTGACAGTGGTCAGTTATACATAGCAACGGTCAAATATCGATATCGGTAAAAATAGCCTAATTGACCGCAGAACGTTGGGAAGCCCCATTCAAGTGAATGGAGCATTCTACAGCATTAAGAACAGTAATACATTTATTTATTATATGGCAACAACAGTACGAGCGTTCTGATTGGCTAATGGGTAGTCATGCCAGCCGCGTATTGACCTCATCGCCGGTCTGCGGTCTGATACGTATTCTTATTGCCCTCCGCTGATGTCATCTTCAAAATGAGCGATATCGAGGAGTTTTACTATCCATATGACAATGAAGACATCAACAGCGACGAGGAAATTCTTAACCTTCTAAAAGAGCAGAAAAGTGTGAACACAGAGAGAAAAACAACAAGCGCTAGGCAGATTGCTAGGTTTGGTTGCTCAGATTTCAGATTGGTTGCTAGGTGCTAACACCTGAAACACACCGTGAGAAGACTTGAGTAGAGCTGGGGCCTGTTCCATAAAGGCCGCTCAAATAAGTTGGACTTAAAGTCCCAAACCAGACTTGAATTAGCTTAACAAGTCAAGCGGGGCTAAAGCGGTTCCATAAAGGCCAATTTCAGCTCAGGCAGTCCTACTAATTCAAGTCAGATTTAAGTAGTCAAGCTAATTGCGCGTGCACCCTATTCTTAAGCAGCCCGAGAGGTAAAACATGGATCATACAATCCACCACGGCAAAAGCAATGCACACAGGCCAGGTGACTTCTTCCAGAAAGAACGTTCCCTTTAAGCCTTGTACTATGACAGCTCCCTCATCCACCGCTTCATCAAAATGAAACGACACGCCATGATTGACGTGAACGATCGGCTACGTAAGTCGAGGTCCTTTTTTAGACCTTTAGTTACTTCGTTGATTAAAAAACAGACACCCTCTAAACACATGTAAATTTACTTTTTTGACATTGTTTTAAATAAATAGCCTACTATTAATCAATACATTACCCAGTAGCCTAACTTTTTAACATGGTTGTGTCGGGAAAATGGAGGATATAGATGTAGCCTATGGATTTGGGTTTGTTTTGCAATTGTAGACTACTGTTAACAACTATATAGCTATGATAATTAGTACTCGCATAATTTAGATTGAGATAGGCCTATGCCTGATGCCTAAACATTTGAAATCCCAAACTAGGCTAGCCATAGGCTACTGTTTAACGTGGCATGTATCAAATCATGTTCATCATCGTTTAATGCATTAGGCTAAATGTTGTAGCCTATGTAGGCTATTTAAGTTGATTTTCTATCAATGTTGAACATATTGAACTGATGAGAATAAGAAAATGAGAATATCTGTGGTAAATCATCGTTTTCCCGTTGGGTCAGTGTTACAGGAAGGTCTGGTTAAGCACCAAGTCATGCTAAGCCTGACAGTTAGCCTGCCCCGGACCAGACTAGTTTTGCAGCCTAAGTTGCCATAGTAACCGAGTTTGAACTACGTTGAGCTAGCTTTATGGAACCGAATGAACTAGAAATGAGTCCAGAGCTGCCAACTCTCACGGTTTCGCCGTGTGACACACGCATTTCAACCATTTCTCATGCTCTCATGCCACACATTGTATATCTCACGCTGAAAAGGCAACGCCAAACAAGTAGCCAAGCTAACGTTGTAAACAGTAACGGACGAGGCGCAGGTTAACGGGGTGAAGCATCATTGAAGCGCAAACAGCCGTGTAAACTCGCCTGGGGGGGGGGGGGGGGGGGGGGGGGTGAAGCTCGCGATAGCTCGCCCCGGGGGGGGGGGTTGCTACCAAATCTCACGCCAAGGTTTTTGGAAAAGTTGGCAGCCCTGTGAGTCCGACTAACTGACATAAGTCTGGCTTATTCGGTAAACTCGCTTTATGGAACAGGCCTCTGAACAAAACGACATGTTTTAAATGAAGAGCTAAAAATGCCATATAATAAACAGCTTATACTAACCTCGACCATTCGGTCATGCCGGGAAATATCAAACTACGTCTTTGCCTCGGATTTGCCTCGCTATCGCTCGGTCGATACGTTAAAACATCAGTTTGATATTTCCCGGCATACCTCACTCGGTTAGTAAGTAAAAAATTAGTAGTAAAAAATACATCGGTTGCTTGGTGCCCCTGGAGTGTTGGTGCCCCTGGGCAGTTGCCCAATTGCCCATATGGTTAATCCGGCCATGGGCAGGAGGGAGAAGATCGTGCAGGCCTGGTTGACAGGGGACAGAGAGAGTCAAGTGATGCCGTTAAAGTGGTTAACAGGGTGTTGGTGGCAGTGTTAGTGGGGTGGGACGAGAACTCGTCAATGGGAGGGTGGGAGGCTGTATACATACAATTGCAAAACAAATGAATGATTGTTTCATTCTCAGTATCACACTAAACACATTTAGGATCAAGATTAAATTTAAATCTATTTAAAAGGTGTTTCACTGGATATATCCTGTGTACAATTTTAAAGGACACTTCTTTAACTTTGTTAGTATTGCAATTTTTCCAGAGATTTTCCAGATTTTAGTCCAGTCTATATTTTCAAATTCAGAAGCCCAATAGAATCTTGAATTCGGAAGGGATGATGCACATACTAAATTCCGGATATTCTTATTACAACACATTTCTTTCATAACATTAATCTTACCTAAAAATATGTCAGATGTGTCATGCGTGGAGCATCGTGTTGGTGAAAGTGTTAAAACACCAGTTGGTATCGCATCAAACGCATATTCTTTGGCGGTTACAGTGAATTTGTTCAGAAAATCTCTATAAGAAAATAACATATTATTGGCATCTAACAATTGGAAAATATTAATTATATTATTATCAAACCAGTTGGGTAAAAATATTTCTTTATTTTTGTATTTAATATCCTTATTATGCCATACGTTGTTTCCAAAACATATGATAAAACATTTTGACGTCAGAATGTCTTCCAGTCTGACCCGGAAGAAATATCAGGATGTTGATGCTCTGTCGGCTGTTCAAGCGTTACGATGCATTGGCAGGGATCTTAGCTGTTATGCATGTGTGAATTCTGAGAAAGTAGTATGTGTCATTGAGCAAGTTATTCCTGCCATTTTCAAGTTGGCTGGAGAGCTAGTTACGACAGCTTGCTTGCTAGCTATCAAACTGCCTTTGTTTTTCTTTCTTACAGTAGAGTTATCCGTCTTTAATGACACATGAGTGTGTCTCTGGTCGTGATCCGTCTGGAGCTAGCAGACCAATCTCCGTCGCCCTTACATTTCCAGTACAGCGCAGGTAGGAAAATGTGTAGAGCTAGCCTAGGTATAAATTTGTTCTCTCTCGAAGTTACACATTTGCTAGACAGTCTGTTACAATATTAGTAAGACAGTTAACTAGCTCGTCAGACATCTGGTAGCTGGCTATAGTTATAACCAATACAATAACTTATGCTAGTTGGTTGTCATTCTGTCCTTTCAGTTGCATGCCTTTGGAATGTTTCTAATATAACTGCCTTTATTGCATTGCCTCATGTTATCAGACAATTGGTCCTGCTTAGCTGGACTTCTAGAATCTTTTCCTTGTGAGTCACTTGAACTTTTGTGAGTCAGCAATAGAAATTTAGCTCATAGCTAGATATTTCCTTGTTTTTTTCATGCTCAGCTTTGTAAGGACAACAATAGCTATTGGCCGTTTACCATGAATAGTTACAATAGGTATTGTGTTGAACCACAAGAACATTATGTAGAATTCATGGTTGAATTCATGATATGTTGTTGTGTGTGTGTGACTGCTCTGGCTGAAGCTATGGAAAATAACCTCAGTTTCTTCTCTC
This sequence comes from Thaleichthys pacificus, assembly GCA_023658055.1. Lineage (NCBI taxonomy): Eukaryota > Metazoa > Chordata > Actinopteri > Osmeriformes > Osmeridae > Thaleichthys > Thaleichthys pacificus. The sequence goes on from CM042865.1 coordinate 2,022,701, forward strand.
CTGGTCCAGCAGTTGAGCATATGTCAGAGAAGGAGCTTCATGAAAAGGCTCTGGGCTCTGCTCAGCAGGCACTGAGTGGGAAGACTGAGCTAGAGAGAACTGCTGTTCTAAATCAACACATTGGCAGCAGAGCCATGGGAGACATGGTCATCGAAACCTTTGCTACCAACCCAGGTTAGAACCACTTTGGTAATGTTATATTCTTTTATCATTAGAACACAATAATGGTAAGAACTCTGTTAAATCTGTCTAACCAGAATTGGTTTAACTTTATCTTGTTCCTTGTAGAAAAGGATGAAGGTACGGAGATGAGGCCATCAGGAGGTGAGAGTGATGGGACCCCAGAAACCCAACTGGGCACTACGGGGGGCAGAGAGATGAGCACAGCTCCTGACTCTCCCTCGAAACAGCTGCCAGACCAAATCTCCTTCTTCAGTGGCAACCCCTCGGTGGAGATTGTCCATGGCATCATGCATCTCTACAAGACCAAGTAGGATTCTGCCATAAGCAAGATTCTAGAAAAAAATATAGTCCTTTAAAGACACTACGGTTTATCAATAGTTCACTAAATGTGGATTTATTATGGAACCAAGTGACACTACGATCAATAGAACTGACTTTACTTGACATTACTTGACATTACTTGCCTGCTGTGTTTCTTATTTGTACTGTTGCAGCAAGATGACATCACTGACGGAGGACGTGAGGCGCAGTGCAATGCTGTGTATCCTGACGGTCCCTGCTACAATGACGAGCCATGACCTCATGAGGTTTGTGGCGCCTTTTAATGATGTCATGGAGCACATGAAGATCATCCGAGATTCCACACCTAACCAGTACATGGTCCTGATCAAGTTTAGACATCAGGTGAGATTATAGTGTGTTATTATTTTGTACCACTTTGTTAGAAGGTGTTTGTGTATGTCTACCCCGCTTAACCCCTCTCTTATCTCTTATCTTGCACACTCGTCAGGTGGATGCAGATAGCTTCTACACGGCATGCAACGGTCGCCAGTTTAACTCCATTGAGGACACAGTGTGTCAGCTGGTGTACGTGGAGAGGGCTGAGGTCATCAAGTCTGAGCAGGTATCACTTTTCGTTTAATACTAAATCAGTCAATCAACCAACCCAATATTGCTTTTCATAGACCGTCCTTACAACATATATATCTCATTCAGCTTTTTAGTTAAAGGCCTATCCTCTTTTTCTCTCTTTGCAATCTTCCCCTCTTTCCTCTCACTCGCCCACCACTTCACTTCCTCTCTCCCAATCTTTTTTCTTTTATCCTCATTTTCCATCTACTAGGGAGCCAGTCTGCCTGTGATGGAGATGACGGAGCTACCTAAGTGTACAGTGTGTCTGGAGAGGATGGATGAGTCGGTTAACGGTGTTCTGACCACCCTCTGCAACCACAGCTTCCACAGCCTGTGTCTACAGCGCTGGGAGGATGCATCGTGAGTGGATAAACACACACACATTAAAATTGCTTTTTGAGTTAGTATTCTGAATTCCTATGGCTTATTCATCTTGTGGACATATCTGCACACTTGATGTGATAAGTTGAGGGTTTATGATGTCATTCTGAATTTCTGCTGTACAGTGTGTGTTTGTGCTGGAACAATGGAACTTTTAGGTGCTGCTGATTGTGTGTGGGTGTGTGTGTGCTCAGCATGTAAAAGGATGTAAATTAAAGTGTTGCTTGTGTCTTCTCTGTCTTCTAGGTGCCCTGTATGTAGATACTGCCAGACACCAGAGCCTGTAGAGGAGAACAAATGCTTTGAATGTGGGGTGCAGGAGGTAAACACATTTGTTTGGAATATCTGACAACAATTTTGAATGTACATTTACCATTAGCTGTGTCATTGTGTGCAGTACAAAACTGAACACCAGGGGCTTTTGTGACATTTACATGCCAGTGTGCCAACTTCATCGCTGATGCCCGTAGCCTGAAATATGTATTTTTAGTTAATAGACAAGTCAATCCAACTATCTCAGTATATTTTGACCTGTGAGTGTGAAAGATATGGGAACTAGTTTAAAGGCAAGCTAATAGATTTATTATGTAAATTCTAAAGTACAGTGAGGGAAAAAAATATTTGATCCCCTGCTGATTTCGTCTGTTTGCCCACTGACAAAGAAATAATCAGTCTATAATTGTAATGGTAGTTCTATTTGAACAGTAAGAGACTGAATAACAACAACAACATCCAGAAAAACGCATGTCAAAATTGTGAAATAAGTATTTGACCCCCTCTCAATCAGAAAGATTTCTGTCTCACAGGTGTCTTTTATACAGGTAACAAGATGATATTCAGCTTGTTACCTGTATAAAAGACACCTGTCCACAGAAGCAATCAATCAATCAGATTCCCAACTCTCCACCATGGCCAAGACCAAAGAGCTGTCCAAGGATGTCAGGGACAAGATTGTAGACCTACACAAGGCTGGAATGGGCTTCAAGACTATCGCCAAGCAGCTTGGTGAGAAGGTGACAACAGTTGGTGCGATTATTCGCAAATGGAAGAAACACAAAAGAACTGTCAATCTCCCTCTGTGTGGGGCTCCATGCAAGATCTCACCTTGTGGAGTTGCAATGATCATGAGATTGGTGAGGAATCAGCCCAGAACTACACGGCAGGATCTTGTCAATGATCTCAAGGCAGCTGAGACCATGGTCACCAAGAAAACAATTGGTAACCCCGTCTGAAGTTTGCCAATGAACAGCTGAATGATTCAGAGGAGAACTGGGTGAAATCAAGCTCTTTGGTATCAACTCATCTCGCCGTGTTTGGAGGTTGAGGAATGCTGCCTATGACCCCAAGAACACCATCCCCACCGTCAAACACGGAGGCTGAAACATTATGCTTTGGAGGTGTTTTTCTGCTAAGGGGACAGGACAATTTCACCAGATCAAAGGGACGATGGACGGAGTCAATCTTGAGTGAGAACCTGCTTCCCTCAGCCAGGGCATTGTAAATAGGTTGTGGATGGGTATTCCCGCATGACAATGACCCAAAACACATGGCCAAGGCAACAAAGGAATGGCTCAAGAAGAAGCACATTAAGGCCTTGGAGTGACCTAGTTTAAGATTAAGGTCTCCAGACCTTAATCCCATAGAAAATCTGTGGAGGGAACTGAAGGTTTGAGTTGCCAAACATCAGCCTCGAAACCTTAATGACTTTGAGAGATCTGCAAAGAGGAGTGGGACAAAATCCCTCCTGAGATGTGTGCAAACCTGGTGGCCAACTACAAGAAACGTCTGACCTCTGGGTTTTGCCACCAAGTACTAAGTCATGTTTTGTATTGGGGTCAAATACTTATTTCACTCATTAAAATGCTAATCAATTTATAACAATTTTGACATGCGTTTTATTTTTTGTTATTCTGTCTCTCACTCTTAAAATAAACCTACCGTTAAAATTATAGACTGATCATTGCTTTGTCAGTGGGCAAAGGTACAAAATCACTGGGGATCTTTTTTTCATTTTTTTTTCACTGTAATTGATATCAAATGATGATTAAACACAAATCAATACAAAAGCATAACTTCAGTGTAACTGTTCAAGGATAGTTGTAACACACCAGAGCTTGTATGGTTTTAATGATTATAAGAATAGGGACATTTAGGTCAAGAATGAATTCTCACTCCTACATTGACATGTAAGTACTTGCAGTCAATAACAGCCCCTTATTCAACCCAACACACCCACGTAACTATGTTGCTTTACGTTTCCTTTATCATTATAGTTGCTGCCCTACATTGACTTAGTCTTTCTATTCTGTCTCTGTAGAACCTGTGGATTTGTCTGATCTGTGGGCACATAGGTTGCGGCCGCTACGTCAGTCGCCATGCTTACAAACACTTTGAGGAGACACAGCATACTTATGCCATGCAGCTGACCAACCACCGTGTCTGGGACTATGCAGGAGGTGTGTGTGTGACTTCCTCAGGAGCTCCTTGATAGGCATCTGACCACTATTTGACAGGATGTAGAGCTGTTGTCTCAGCAAACTCACTCTATAGATAAAATGTTAGAAGTGGTGCAAAAGTTTTAAAAGTCTGCATGAGATTGAATACTCAGATGTACGTCCCTCGGCTTACTGAAAAAATATTTGATCACATTTATTTACATTTGTGATCTGCTCATTGAAGACAACTACGTCCATCGCTTGGTGGCATGCAAGACTGATGGCAAGATGGTCCAGTATGAATGTGAGGGCGACACATGCCAAGATGAGAAGATAGATGCGCTACAGTTAGAGGTTGGTATGTTTGCGTGCCTGTGCATGCAAATCCCTCCCTTCCCCCAACGTGAATGTCAACTAAAAGTATGTAAATGTGTGTTACTGGGCAGTACTCCTACCTACTGACCAGTCAGCTGGACTCACAGCGCATCTACTGGGAGAATAAGATTGTTCACTTGGAGAAAGACACAGCAGAGGAGGTAGAAGAATATACAAAATAATTTAGTTAACTTGTTTATAATTTATTTATGAACATACATCTTATGCGTTAAATAGGCTTGATGTATATTCATTATATTTATGTAAATGTCGGTAATATTCTTTTGTCCATTTTTGTTTGTGTGCCTGGATTGGTGTTACAGATTAACAACATGAAGGCCAAGTTCAAGGAAACCTTAGACCGTTGCGATAACCTGGAGAGGAGACTGGGAGAGCTGTCCAAGGAAAAGCAGAACATGGAGAAGAAGTAGGTTGCGCAACTGGCAGTCACCCCCCATATCTCCTGACAAGCAGTATATAAGCCTACTTTCATTCACCTCCCATGTTCCCAAAACTGCCCCTGATTTTAAACAGAAGCATAAACAAAACTATCATTGGTATCCCTGGTCAGGTACACACTGTAGTAGGTGAATGTGATGAAACATAAGTTCCTGCAAGTACACACATCTACACTCGCTCTCTTTCTCACACACACACTCCCTCTCTCCCACACCTCTGTCCATTCCTGCCCCTCCAGGTGTACCCAGTTCAACAACCGTGTCATGAAGCTGGGCCAGGAGTTGAAGGAGGAGCAGGAAATGAACCGCTGTCTAAGAGCAAATCAGGTCCAGCTCCAGATCCAGTTGGCAGAGGAGGAACGTAAGGCCCGGGACACAGGTGAGTTCTAAGCAGACATGTCCAGACCCCTTGCCAGTGCCTTATCCACACCTACTGAGACCTGAAGGAGACCTGCAGATATATTTAGATCTACTAGTTTCATTGCACTGTGACCTCTGTGTGTCTGGTATCCTCCAGGTGAGAGGAAGGATGCGGCCATAGCAGAGCTGCAAGAGCAGCTGAGAGATGTCATGTTTTACCTGGAGACCCAGCAGCAGATAGAGCACTTGCCCCCGGAGGCAAGGCACGAGATCCAGGAGGGGCAGATCAACATCGGAGCCCACCCCACCAACGCCGGAGCAGGACCATCCTCTGTTGGACAGGGCAGGAGAGGTCGGGCGAAGAGGGGGAAGTAAAGAGAGAAATTGAAAAAGGAAGTTGAGGTAGAGAGGTTGAGGAAGAGACTTCGGAAAGGACAGCGTGTGCATGTGTGCCCCTGTGTGTCTATCAAATAGTTCCTGTTTGAGTACATGTGTGTAGCACAATGATGGTGGTAGTCTTGTAGACACTGCTTTTGGATGTAAGGAAAAGAGTTTGAGCATTAAGGGGATGGGGGGGAGCTGATGTAATTCACTTAATGGGCTTTGTCAAAATTACAGTCTTCTGGACATGCCACTTGTGTGTAAGTAAATATATATTGAGTTAAAGGATACAATATTTTCAAAATATAACTAAGCAGTTAACAAACAAATCTAATTGATGTCTTTCCCATTCATGCCTGTCTTGAGCCATCAGTCAGATGTGTTGTCTTTTTTTTGTATTAACCTTAAAATGTTTATATCGGTATAGAATAAGGCATTTGCTCTCTCTCTCTCTCACACATCATAACATAAACAGAAAGACTGGAGGAGAGGAAGCCACTGTACACAACTGACACGCAGCCCCAGGGAACAGCAACAGGAAGCACACCTTCTCAGTAGTGTTGTTTTTGGTGGCCTGTCTTAATTGTAGTCTAGTCTTTGTATCAAGCTGTCATTTTCGTTTTTATTAGTTTTAGTCACGTTCATACTCTTTTCAGTCTAGTCAAGTTTCAGTTGACTAAAAGTCTGAGCAGTTTAGTCTGATTTTAGTCAGACTTATCCATGACTATTTTCGTCTAGTTTTAGTCGACGAAAACTGATGACATCTAGGCTAGTTTAAGTCAATGAAAATTGTATTTTAGTCTCTTTTTAATCAAAACAGAAGTAGTCTAAGCAGTAGTCTCGGGAGGCATGTTAATGCCAAAACCATTTGTTTAAATGTATGTATTTGTCTAGAATAAGGTATTCAAAGTAATGTTGTTGATGCCAAATTCAGTTCAGTGTGATTGCTATGTGAATGACAACTAGCTACAGTATTTGGCCAACAAGGGATGCTTAGAACACATGCAGTCAATCAAGTAGGAACTAAGAACCCACTTTACACTCTAATACAAACAAATACACGCACACACACACAGTACACACACGTTAACCCACTTTACACTCTCACAAACAAACACGCTAGTCACACACGTTTGTCTCAGGCTCTCAGTCGTTTTCAGCTCCAGTGGCTAACGTTTAAAGCTAACGTTAAAATGAGACACATTAACCACAGCCTCATGAGTTGGATAATAATAATAACGCGACTAAATGAGACGAAATAACGTTAAAAACGTTTCGTTTTTATTTCGTAAACCACATTTCGTCTCGTTTTTATTCGTCAACAATACTGCATTATACATTTAATTATAAGGTGTGTTCGACTTCATGTAGCGGCGCCGACAACCGGCTGCAGCCAGCTGCCTTGAAGCTGCGAATGCCATTGGTTGCGTCAAGTCAGCCGGGCAGCAGGCGGCTGCAGGCGACGCCGGCGCTGCATGAAGTCGAACGCACCTATTGTCATCATCACATGACCAGCATTTACGCTGTGTCTCGTCTCGTTTTTGTCACGTGATAAAGGTTCTTTGACGACGATATTTAGGCAGCATTTTCGTTGACGAAAGCAAATCATCTTCTCAGTACCATCCTGCCTGTTTATTTGCTTGGGTGAGATATGTGCCTGTACACTTGAAACAATGTTTTGCAATGTCCTTTACTCATTTTAAAAGATTGTACGTTGTTCATTGATAGAAGTGTAGAAACAGAAATTAAGGTGGACATGTAGTTGGTGAGTCAGTTATTTCAATTCAGTTTAACTGTGAGGGTGACACTTTGATGTAGGCTAGTGGTTTTCACTTTATGTAAAGTTATATATATATATCAGTCATGTTCAATCCCTTTACAAATGATATGGCACAAAAAAACATTGAGAGCCAGACGCAAACGCATCAATGATATTTTGCCATTGTTATTAGGCTACTTTACCGAATGGCTCACAGATTAGCCATTACCAGCTCAGCATGAAGCAAATTCATGCATTTTTGCACCATTCAGTAAGATGCTTAAGGTAAGGTGACCATGGTAGAAATAGAGGACCTCAATCAAGAAAAGTATCCCTGCATCCACACTTTTTGATATGGAACTTGACGCATGCAAGAAAACCAATTTCCCTCAAGTAGGGTGCATTCTTTCCTGGTGTTGACATCAATGAGCTAGAATTGTGTAACTGGATAATGTTTCGTATTTGCACTAAACTGACTGCCAGACTGCCAATACCTTGCAATTGAATGATTATAGTATTGCTTTGCATAGCTGTGTGGTACTGTAGCGTATTTTCGTGTATTGTATTTCTTACGTCTCAATCCATCCCAAAAAAATTTAACACTTGAAAGCAGGAAATGGCTTGCCTTTTTCAAATCTAAGTAGCCTAATTCCTTAAAATTTTAATACAACTCTTAACCATTTGTTTTGTACTTCTATTGCAACACTCAATAAATATGTTACAGTTAGACTACATAATTCTGTTTCCTTATTGAAAAAGACAAAAACACATAATGCATAGGCTACCAAACATATCGTGGCATGACATATATAACTAGAAAGTGCATTTCCTGCAGTAAATGCGTTGGTATGCAGAAAGCTGACAGCTGAAATGAATTTTATTTTAAATCTGAAAATACATAAATGAGAAAATACCAGCAAGCTGAAAGCTGAAATTAATTTCCAAAAATTGTTGAAAATGTGGAAATTTCAAATGGCTTTGCTGAAAAAGTGTTAATGCCAAAAAGCCAAGACCTGCACTGCGGAAAAACATGATAGTTTAATTTCAAAAGAGGCAGTGTGGAAGCTGAGCTGCATCATCTAACAATGCTAAGAGCTGAAATACAATGCGGGAGAAGCTGAAAACTGAACTGTTAAACCGAAGAAGTAGGCTAGTCGTAACAAGAATATTATAGTTTTAACACCTGAAATTATAGTTTGGATAGTAATAGCAGTAGCAGATATAGTAGCCTATCATTGAGTGCGTTTACTCGGCTTTCTTAGTAGGATTCAATGTGTTGATTGAATGAAACATACAGCAGTAGGGCCGATACAGGAAGACACGGCGACACTTTGTTGCAGAAGGAGTGGTGCAAGTTTTGTCCGTGGAGCATACAACGATTAATAAAAAGAATCATGTAGACGCGTTTATTGAGTAATCGCATAACTAATTACACATGTAAACGGAGTAATCGTATTATTGGCATAAACGGACAATTCATAGTTTTCACGTGACGTCAAGTTCCAAGGGACACGCTCCCCTGGAGGGCAAAAAAGACTTTCCTGCTGCCCGCCACCCATTATAAAGTCGTACATTTACGTAATTAGTAGTGTATGGTAGTAGTGTAGGGAGTGGGATCAGTGCAAGTGTAGAGTGAAGAGAATCATTACAAACTAAAACAGTGATGATGTTCCTGCTAGTAATGGAGAGACCCAGCTTGTTAGGGCACAGCTTATTAAGGACCAAGGCACAGATCACAGGTGTGCCCCTGCAGCATTCACAGCTCCTCTACCTGCCTGCCATCCTACAACAGAACCAAAGACAAAACAGAAGACAATGGAGAGGAGACCCAAACAATGCACATAGAGCCAACAATCTAACATGGTTTATGCCATCATCAGAACAGGTATAACCTCCCGATCACTACAAGTCATTCAGGTAATGGTAATGTCCTATTGACTTATACAGCTGTGAACAGTATCCTTTCTGAAGTAGACATGGCAAGTGTTTGCTGACCATGGCAGTGTTTAACAGCGTTCAACTCAAGTTAAAAGCAGTAGGCCTACATTTTACACAGCAGAAAGACAAATATTTATTTCAGGTAATCTGCAAGTCCCAGTGTGCCATTACAATCAGCCCTTGGCCCAGCAGCAGCTTGGTAGGCCTGGTTGCACAGTGAAACCCAGCTGCAAGGTTGTTGCCAGAAGGTGACCTGAGAAGGAGTTGGGCCTTTGGGACATCGTATGTTTACATTTACATTTAGTCATTTAGCAGACGCTCTTATCCAGAGCGACTTACAGTAAGTACAGGGACATTCTCCCCGAGGCAAGTAGGGTGAAGTGCCTTGCCCAAGGACACAACGTCATTTTGCATGGCCGGGAATCGAACCAACAACCTGATTAATAGCCCGACTCCCTAACCGCTCAGCCATCTGACCCCAGTCCAGTATATGATCTGTTAAGTATAAAGACAACAGTGTATGAATGTGAAGGACAACCGATGAACCTTTATTTCTGTCACTTTGGCTGTGTATTTCACTTTTCTAGGTCTATACAAGGAAGATGACCGTTCAACAAATTGGCATCACAATATATTGGCACAAGAACCTATCACTTCATAACTGCTACCTCCAATCACTGTACATACTGTCCTGTCACAGTAGGCTACATACGTTTGCACTGGCACCAATTGCTGTTATATGTTGTTTTATATGGCATCATGATCCTGGGGAAATAGGTTTAGTGTTTATTGTGTATTTATTTAGGAGGTTTATTATATGTTAGCTTGTCATAGGTGTAAACTTGTTCTGAGTACTTATATGTCATGTTATGCCAGGTTGCTTTGCGTTGTCTTGTCCTAAGAATTTCAGTGCACAGTCTGACTCTGATCTTGAAACGCTGTTTCGTTTTTAGTATGTACAACTATATGTAATTGAAAATGGCAATAAAATACACTTGACTTGAATAGTAGCCTAACAACAGTTGTATATTGCCACCAACTGAGTTTGCGCATTGCCTCTTACATTAAGGGATGTTGAAACCAAATTGCGCACAATACTGATGCAACGCAAACGCAGCACAAGGGAAGTTCACAAAGCTCCAAGCCAGACAGCCAGCCAGCCAGCCTGATATTACTGCATTGATTTGTCCCTGCACCCCTTGTTATATCATAGAGTATTGCAATTGTGACCACCAACTTCATACTAATAGCTAACTAGCTAACCAACATTGTATTTGATAGTAGCCTAGCTCGCACGAGCATCCTAAGACCTACTTTACTTACGTATTAGATGTTACAATTGTTGTCATAAACTCAAAAAAGCATGAGTTTATTTAGACGCGTGCTTTGTGACACGTTAAAAGCACGTGTCTAAATAAACGCGTGCTTTGAACGTGTCACGTGACACGGTTCAATTTGAGGCTTTGCATGCAAAGTCGGCGTTAATTACGCGTGGTTGACACACGGGGGCATCTTAATACTTGCCCACTAGGCCTTCCATAGGCTAGCACTGAGTTCCCTTGTGCCACACAAGGCACTTTTTGCCACAAAAACTTAATTCAAGCCTAAACCTAAGCCTAAACATTGTGAAAAACCAAATAAGTGCCAAAGGGAAGAACCATAAGAGCATGCAGTTAAACAAGTTACAATTAAACAACTTGTTTAACTGCATGCTCTTATGGTTCTTCCCTTTGGCACTTATTTGGTTTTTCACAATGTATGCTTCATGTTTTGGCTGCTCGCAATGTTTGGGGCTATCTCGTTGTTATGATCAGTGACCTATGCTCTTTTGTAAAGCTCTCTCTTGGAAGTCGCTTTGGATAAAAGCGTCTGCTAAATGCATAAATGTAAACCGTCAAACGGAACGTTCGCACGAATACAAGCAACTCAATCGGGACCAAGACGAACATTTTGACACCAACGTTGTCTATGTAGTGCAAATATTCACGTTATCATAATAGATAACTAGAGAGGGTACAATTTCTGGGGAAATTGTAGGGTGTGCCTGCTTGCGTCGGTTGTAAGTTTTTCCCTTCTAGTGATATTTTCAAGCATTTAGCCTACTCATATTGCATATTTCATTAAGAACACCCTTTGAAACAGCTGCAAACCCCCTTTGAAACAAGCTACTGTAACAATGTTGTCACTGGCAGTATGGAATCGCGATTCAAACAGTACCGTCTGCTAACTGAAAATATGCCCCCCAAAACGTAAATAAGTTTGACATTAATGTAGGGGGAAATGGCTAATTCAAAATAAGTTTGCTAGAGGCAAGCTAGCTGCTGTTGCTCCACATTTCACTGATTGTTTGAAAGCGCCGGAAATGAGAACGTTTCTTTTGACATAAAGTTTAGCTGTGGCATTGAAGACAGTACTACACACTGCCAGTGGGTGAGCCGAGTCTGACTGAGGCTAACGTCAAAACAAGCCGTGGTGTCACTCAAATTCCAAGTTTTACACAAATCACAAAAATATGCTGACGCGCTGGCTGTCTTCGCAATCGCCATATCTTTATAACACTGCCCTCCTTCTCATTTTTTATGTAGAATTGACCCTGGTACGAAATTAAGAAAATACTCATCAAAGATCGACAACAGCTGACGCAATCGTCAACGGAGGCTGACGGGGCTCTCACGTAGCAAACCAATCAAAGTTTTTACAGCAACCTACATTAAAATCTCACCTTCTGGCTGTCTTCACAATAGTCATATCGTCATAACATTGCCCTCCTTCTGTGTTGTGGTGTAGAATTGACCGAACTATAAAAATACGAAAATACTAAACTACTATGACGCTTGCATGGCTGCCGCCTAGGCAGTCTCACGGGCGACCCGCACTCGCTCAAATTACAAAGACTTTCACAACCTAAATAAAAAATCCGAGATGGCAGTTCCACTCGAAATTGCTTTCTCAACAAAACCCAATGGTTGGTAATTTGGGGGGTTGGCATTTTTCACTCATAATCCAAGCTCCAATTTGCGTGCTCGAACGTCTCTATCACGTTGTATCCATGCGTCGTTGCTAACGTGTGCTGACGTAGTGACGTAGGCTAGCACTGCTTCCCTTCGTTGACAGAAGACACTTTTCGCCACAAAAACTTGAGCTCAGCCTAAACCGTGCAACGGAACGTAAATCCCAATAGAAGCAACGCAATCGAGACCAAGACGAAACTTTTGACACCTAGGTTGTCTGTGTAGGCCAAATATTGACTGAGTTTTAGGGGTGGGAAAATAATAATAAGAAGAAGATATATGTGAGAGAACAAAGGTTGTGCCCTTGCCGAAGGCAAAGCACACCCAATAAAGAATAATAAATATATATGAGGGAAAAAAATGGTTGTGCCTCACCGAAGGCTTGAGCACACACAATAAATGGTAGAAACACAATAGGTTGCTTATCCTGCTAAACTGCTTTGCCCCCAATAAGAAAATATACAAATTCTATAGGTTGCCTATGAAGCTTCACTGCTTTGCCTCCAATAAGAAAAGTGAGAAAGACAAAGGTTGCTTCTGAAGCTTTGCTGCTTGACCTGCTTGAAGTAATGACTAACATATAGCTCCAATATAGCAAAAATTATCAGAATCAGAAAGGGTTTTAATCGCCATGAAAGTTTGTACAGACAAGGAATTTACTTTGGCAGGAAGGTGCATACATTCAACATATAGGATTAAATCTTAAATAAGTGGTGTAAGTTTAAACAAGTCTAACTATACTATACAAGAGGTTCAAAGTCTAATTAACTAATAGTAAGGGGAGAGGTATGTAAAATCAAAATAAATATAAAGTATAAAATAGCTATAATGTACAATATAAAAACACAAATAGGGTGCTTAGTGCAAATATGATATGGGTGCAGAAAATGGCATGGGTGCAATATATGGCAATGGTTTAAATGGTTTTATATTCTCAAGTGTAACCAAAGAACTAGGAAAGATAATCCCCTTTACTTGACATTAATAAACTTGTTTTAGTTTCAGGATCTCCTCATGACCTATTCAACCCAGTGTACATGCTCTTAGTCTTTTTGCAGCTATTCAACTAGGGTATCAAATGCATAAAAGAGGAGGTTAAAATCTGACTGACAAGCTGCTTCTACCATTTTATTCTCCTACATTTAGGCTAAAAGTTTCAGTGTTTTTGTATGTACAAAAATGGAAATGCACCATATTAAGCTCATGTTACATGTTTGCTTTCACATGCAAATTCAAAAGTAATGAGGTAGCACACCTCTCAGTTAAATCAGAGAAAGCCATAAAATGAATGTATTTTGTACAAATTAATGTGACATTCATTTAACTGACATAGGAAGAGTGGAATGGTTTCATACACACAAAAAATCTGTAAAAAGGGTTAGTATTATTTAGCAGAATAAAAGAGTCTAGAATGAGAGATGAGAAATAAGTCTAGAAAAAGAGGAAGTGGGAGGAGTCTGGAGAGTTGGAATGGGCAGGGTGAGATAGAGAGAGATAGGAGTGGTTCTCTCAGTCGCAGTTGCTTTGAAAGTTTTTCTATAGGACTATTCATTCCTCTCTCCACATAGAAGTGGAACAAGTCTAGAGGACGCAGTCCCATTCCTGAAGCTTGATTACATCTCCTGTCAAGGTAGGCAGAGTTTTTCCTGCATTTCTCCATTCCTCGCCCCTCCAACATCTCTTCAGTCAACTTCTCTTTCTGTTTGGCATTTACAATGGGAGGGTGAGGCACATGCAACTGTTAATTCCGACCTCTGGCCAGTTTAATTCTAATTCTCTATTCACTTCCGACTAGAAGCATCCGTTGCGGAACATTTCATAACTTAAATGTGTGTGTCTGTCTTCCTGTCTGTCTGCATGTGTTTAACTGGTGAGAGAGAGCTGTAGCAGAGACCAGCAGGAAGGAAATGGAGTCAGCATATGGGTCTAAAATACCAAATTTAGGGAAAGCTCTAGAATGCCAGGAATGCTGCCCCTGTCTCAGGCAAACTTTATGTGAATTGGGAAAAATATATTTAATGACTTACCGATTGTACCTGCAGGACAGTATCAGCCCTTTGTCTGCAGGCAAATGCTGGCTTAAACTATGTTTCTAAGAACTCAAGCTAGCTTTGTTCCAAGTAAACCATGCTTTCCAGAACTCAGCGTTTAGTGTTGTGAGGGGGAATGACTAGGTTTGACATAAATACGAATTCTATCTGGAACTGTGTGCTGTCTCTTTATTTACCAAGTCATAAACTAGGGTGAAAAGTGAGCCTTGTACCAAAATGATTTACTTTTTGGGGGGTTGAGTATGGTTTGATCTGCAATGGGGTAGAAAGGGGCTTAGGACTTTGATTAGGACCACCATAAATTTGGAAAGTATTTGTTGATACTTGGCTGGTTTTGTAAGACAGGAAATAGTCATATATAACCATCTCTCTCTCATACACACACACACTCTCTCTTGCTAAGTATTGTAATACATTTTATATTAAATTTGGCACACTGAAACATTAATAGCTTGGAGTGGGAGTTAACTTGAGCCATCTACGATAACAGCCTAAATAGGAGGGTTATACTGGAAAAATATGATATTGTCTCTTCTAATGGTCTGTTCATAAATAATTCCTCTAATACCTATTCAAATTACTGATACATGAGATAACATGAGAATTTGTATAATTCTGCCAAACAATATGATCCCAATAGGGAATTATGTTTTGGAATACTAAAACAAGCATTGTGTGTTGACTAAGTGGTGTCCTTTGCAGTAACATTTGGCTTATCATGAGTCTTGGCTTCTAATCAGTTGTAGTGTGTTTTGATGTTGGGCTTGGCTGATATGATTCTAATATAGACCGGAAACAAAACAACAGGCACGCCGCACACACTTGTTTGGCCTTGCGAGCCGACTAAAGAGTAGTAGCAGAGCCTGTTATTAGACACTATATTAGACATTCTCTGGCTAACGTTACGTTTTGAGTGGATGGCGAGCGCGAGACGCCAAAATGGATGCCAATAAGATTCTGAATGGAAAATTTACTTTAATAAAGTTGCCAAATGGTTCCATTGACAAGACCAAAGTGATCTGTGTGTTTTGTCGTTGTGAACTGAGCTATCATCACAGCACGTCCAGTCTGAAATACCACTTGATGGCCAAGCACACAGCTGACCTCTCTCCCTTCTGTCTCTATCTCATTCAGATGGGTGACCAGGAGGACATCTGTGACAGACTATCAGGGTCTCAGATAAAGGGAGAAATGGAAGAACAGGAAGAGGGAGATGGAAAGATTGAGTCTGCGCCTCTCACTTTCTCCCATTTCTCTTCCTCTGTGCGGGCCATGATCCGGATCAAACTAAAGTACAAGAAGCGGCGTCTAGAGATGATGGTGGGGCAGGGGAACGGGGTCCAAACCGGGGCCGCCAGTCGCACCAGTCCCAAAATCTTTACCTTTGATAGCCCTATCCCCTCTACAATGTCCTTACACTCTTACAATAGTTTCCAGAAGAAAAGGAAGAAAATGAGGAGATCCCGTGTGATGTTTCCTAGTGGAGGTGACTGCAGGGCGCCGCCTAAACAGGAACAGAGCCGTGCCAAGAACTGCCTCCTCCTGCTCTTGGCCATTGTCTTTCTGCAGGTAGGCTATAATGTCTGGAGGGCTGACTCGCTCAGTCAATATCAGTGAGCAATGATATTCTCTCTCAGTGGGTGCTAATACCCATTCTGCCATACTATTTAGTATGGTAGATACTTATGACAGACATACTATATAGTATGGTTGTATGGGTATTGGTACTCACTCTCTATCTTGCTTTATCTCACTCTCCAGGTGTACAATGCAATAGAAAACCTTGATGACCACGTCCTCAGATATGACCTTGAGGGTTTAGAGAAGACGCTAAGGAGGGAAGTGTTTAGTCAGCAGGGGGCAGTGGAGGCCCTGCTGTCACACTTAAAGGATTACCTTTCCACCTACGTCCACAGTAAGCCCCTGGTCCTATCCTTGCACGGCCCAAGTGGAGTGGGGAAAAGCCACATGGGGCGTCTCCTGGCTGGACACTTCCGCTCAGTGGTGGGGGAATCACTGGTGCTCCAGTACTATGTTCTACACCACTGCCCCCTGGAGACCGAAGCCTGGTACTGCGCCCGCGCCCTGTCCACCCTTGTCACAGAGATAGTTACGCGCGCTGAGGAGGACGAGAAGATTCCAGTCTTCATCTTCGATGAAGTTGAGCACATGCATGGCGAGATACTGGATACCTTAAGGGACCTTGTGATCTCACAGCACTCCAACGAGTATCTGAACGCTGTTTATCTTTTCCTTAGCAACCTGGGACATTGCCACATCACCAAACACCTGCTGCACAATTTCTCAAGTGTCTCTATCACAAATTCTGCAGTGGGGTGCCACAACAATCTGGTAAAAGAATTATCCCTGATATTGCACAACACTCTGGAGAACATTCATCCAATATGGGCAGAGGCAGAGCTCCTGCCTTTGATCCTGTTGGAGAAAAGTCATGTGATGGAGTGCTTCATGGATGAGATGTCACGTGAGGGGTTCTATCCGGACCGTACCAACATTGAGCGTCTAGCGGGGGAGATGGAATACTATCCTTCTGTAGGGGGACGTGAGTATGCAAGGACAGGCTGCAAGCAGGTGGTGGCCAAGGTCAACATGCTATGAACTAACTCTTGGGAAGATGTTTGATGATTTTCCAAGCATATGAGACAGCTCTTGAAAGCTGACTTAACTGTTGAGCCAGTGGTTACTAGACATTTCAGAACTGAGTCTTTGAATGCTGCAGGGCCTTATTTGTTACTGCTGAGAAATAGGAGACATGTTCCATAGCAGTAGACATCTGACCTGCCATCTGTTTTAGTGAAATTGAAAAAAGACAATGCTTGTAGACAGCATAGACTGGTACTCTATGTGCAAAGGAGGGCCACTCATGACTGGGAAGTGAGCAATAAATTTTTTCAAAGACAAACTTTATGGGCAAGAGATTATATTTTGTTACAGAAAGTCTTTACGTCTACACATATATTTGTTGGCATTTAAAACAATAAGTGTACATTGTATGTATTTTATACAAATAAAAAAAAAATCTGAATTACATTTAGGCTGATAGGTATAAGCCTTGTGTACCTTAAATAATAATCGGAAAATTGAGTGAAAAAGAGACAGGAGTAGGGATGGGTATCCCAGTGAATCGATTCCTTGGAATCGTTAGCTAAATTCCTTAACGATTCTGTTAACGATTCTCTGTGCCGTTGCGCATGCGCAAACTTTTATAGTTTATTCAGACAGACTGCAGCAAACACAGTGACGTGCAGTCAAGGTAGGCAAGGTAGGCACTGCCTACCCTGCCAAAATTCTAACGTGAAAATGTTTATTAAATCCCTTTATTTAATAAACTTGTATTTGTATTTTTACTGATTATTCTTGTGATTTATATATGCAATATGTATGTAATTTCAATTGTTTAGACGTTACGATGACAAATGTAGCAGTTACGCATAATCAAATACAAAAAAATTGTAGAATAAGCAGTGCTTTTACTGTCCATTCAATGCGGACGACAAGCGAAAAACTCAACGCCGATCCTGTATTCTTTAACATGTACGTCGAAACATATTATGTCTATGCGTCGAAAGGCACAACTCTTCTGTGCCTTTGCACGTAAATATGTTATGCCAGTAATCATCTACGTTACGTATCAAACATGGACCAATTAAAATCGAGATATTACTGGACATTTGCGCAGCTAACGTCATTACACTGGCTACGTTGTAAGCGTAATCCCCGCAAAATTCAAGTCAAAATAACAGCAGCGGTGTCTGCCGATATTCAGCGTTGAGGAATTTCTCCAAGCTCGATTTTATTCAAAAAAGGAGTTAATAGCAAGAGGGAGGTCAACGCCAGACTTAGATGGACTACTGCAGCAAAAGGGCCAACATGTTTTCGATCGTTTCAAACAGACTGGTATGGAAGAAAAGATTGGCATGGCTGTGCTAACATTCAGCGGCTGTAGTAGGCTACTGCTTCAAGTGCTTGTACTGTTTACTGCGTTTACTGTTTTGACATATTAGCCTAACAATAAATTAGGTAATCTGGTTTTCATAATTCAGTGCCTAGCCTCTTACTGACATCACCGCACGTCACTGAGCAAACATGGCAACTAGGAAGAAGCGTTCTAAAGTTTGGTTGTATTTCACACGACAAAATGACAACAACGCCACTTGTAACACGTGTAAAAAGTCTATTTCGTCGAAGGGAGGAAATACTACAAATATGAAGAAGCATTTGAACACACAGCATGGAATGAAGTTACAGGAACGTCATGTGTTAGATGCATGCAGCAGCGCAGCTAACGTTCGCGCTTCATCTCTAACTATCTAAGGTAGAGCTAAACTGCTCAAAAGTTATCACAACCACTTGTTACTGTGTGAAGCAATTTGCCTTTATTGTGTGTAGTCGATGTAGTTATCTTCTGTCCCGTCGTTTGAAGCATACATTTTAGCTCCGGCATTCGTCTCCCATTAGTAGTGATCTTATTGATCACTTCACGTTATCGGGGCGGCGTGTGTTATCAGCAAACGTTCGCGTGTCCCATTATTAAACTGAGCATTTTAATTCTTTAACCTTTTAATAGTCCTGTTAAATGTGCCTGAAAACGCCAAAACAACATACCCAAAGTACATTGAAAGCTGTTGTTGAACCATTTGGAGTACATGCATGTAAATGGTCTCTTTTGAAAGGTGACACTCTGAAGTTATTTCCCCTGTTGGACCCCTGTTAGTCCTACTGGTGTTGGGTAATAGAAGCTTGAACACAAGGAAACTGAAAACTTCTATCTCCAACTAGATTTTGTTTTGAAAACAGAGGCCTGAAGAGGCCTAGAGGTGGTAGGTATTAGCTCATTTCAGAGCCAGTCAAAGCCAGTTTGAGAAATTCGTTTAGAACGAGTGTGTGTGTGGGGGGGGTGCAGGACGCACAGACCTAGTTGGCTGTAGAGGAGAGAATCGATAAAGAATCGAATCGATAAGCAGGAATTGAGAAGGAGTCGGAATCGTTAAAATCTTATCAATACACATCCCTAGACAGGACATTGACAAAACATGTTTTTTATTATTATTAATCATTTTAAGTTGATACAAATGGTACTGTCTCCAAATGCTCAAAATAAAATAACAAATGTTTTATAATCATGAAAAACAATGGAGAAATCTAAATACAAATAGGAACATGATAAGCCTCTTACATGACAGGTGTTTATGACTGGCAGGAGTCATCTCTTACTGAATAATATGTATGCTATCTACATGGAAAGAAGGGCTGAATAGGTGAGCAGACCAATGACAGTTGCATGTGAATAACTTACACCAAAAATATGAATGAGGTTATTTATGCCATTTAAAGATGTTTAGACATAGCTTCAAGAAAGCCACATACCATGAAACTGTATCTAGATATCTTTGTTCAGTCCAACTTTCTCATTTAAATCATTGGATCCAGTCTCAGACTCATTCCCTTTATTCAGTGCAAAACACTGATAGCTGCAGTTAAATGTTTATATTCCTTCTAACTTAAAGACAGCTGACTTAAATCTGTTAAGGGGGGGTGATGAGATTTCCTTTCACAGTGATGTCTCACGATGATAGGTAGGAACTGTAACAAGTTAGTGGGCTAAAGTGACTAGACACATAGAATGGGCCTCCTCTTTCTCAGTAGTCAATCTAGTAAATTTACTGTTTTAGTCATTATAAATATAGGGGTGATACACATGAGTGCAGCTGAGAGACAAAAGCACTAGGGGGAGACTACATGAAGGTGGACTTGGGTGAAATAATTGTGTAAATGAGTGTGTGGAGGAATAGGAGTGGTTTCTTCTGGGCTTTTCTCTTGGTTGTTGGTTCTTGCTCTTCTCTTAAGAAAAACTCAACAGCCGGGTCAGGACAACTATAGCTAACTAGATTACCATGTAGCACAAGGCACATTTACATATTATATTTTCCTTCACACAGAATGGTTGTTTAAGGGACATAAGAGGAAGCTGGGGAGAATGCTTACCAGGCCTGAGGCTCAGGTGTAGCCAATGTCAATCAGGCTGGCGTTGTTCATTTTGAACAGGGTGACAATTCAGGAACAGAATCATTACCCCAAGCTCTTCTCCTGTCTGGCCCCCCAGTGGTGGAACCAACTCCCCACATCCATCAGAGACACTGACTGTCTCCCCACCTTCAAGAAAAGGCTCAAGACACACTTGTTCCGGGAGTACAAACGTACTTAGGAATGGTTTGCTGGACACCATGTTAGTTTCCTCAAGGATCACAATGACTCTTGCTTAGAGCCTTGCTGCTCTTGTTAGTTAGTGGTAACTGATTTACAGTTTTTTTTATTCGCTTTGGTACTATTTTCACAAGTATGTGGTAAAACCTCACAACTGTTAGTACAAAACTCAAAGCAGATCATCAAAAAGTCTGTTTTTTCAAACATGTAATCACATGTTCAATTGACAAAGTACAATGCACAAAATACACAATCACTTTTTCACCACACCTAATCAGTGTGTCATCAAAGAAATACCTTTCATATGAAGTAATTGTCTTTCACAATGCAATGCTCACAATACTTTTGATATGCTTCTCATCTAATTTGCGTAAATACATTTGACCAACACTTAATCCAACTGATCTTAATGGTTAATCACTGAACCGTTTGGTAAACCTATATATTTTCATTTCAGCAATAAACAGTATATCGATTTTGAGAACTACAGAAATAAAATGTGTTTTTGTACGAACATATAAATTAACCACACATGATGAATACTCGTTATTGCTACTTGATTTCAGATTGGGGTAACCACAATTGGTCATTAGATATACGTAAAAGTGGGGGTGTAAACACTGGCAATTTCTTTCAACATGGAGCAGGATAGACAGCAAGGAATAGGAAGAGCTCGTGGACAAGCATGGGCACCAACAGAGAGGTCAGAGAGGTGGGCATGGGCACCAACAGAGAGGTCAGAGAGGTGGGCATGGGCACCAACAGAGAGGTCAGAGAGGTGGGCATGGGGCCTCTAAATGTTATGTTTTGTTCTCATTTACAGTAGTAACATAATAGAAAGTATACCTATGTTACAATTATATCTGAAAAATAGTAAAAACTAATTTGCCCAAATGATTGTAGACAATGTCTTCATTGATCCTTCAGTTGATTACACATAGGATGGATATTTTGGAAATTATAGATTATGTAAATGTGAGTAATGTAAGTGTATTGCCTAATGTGAAACTGTGTAATCTGTCTTTTACATAGTACTGTAGCATATTAATTTCAGCACTTCTAAGGCCGATTTGAAACATGTATCTTGCATTGTTTGCTGTTGGATGAACTGATTGTTAAAAGTACTAAACTGAAAGAAGATCATACTGTTGTGTTTCGGTGATTAAACCAAATGTTCCCATTACATATTACAATAATCTTGTGTTTGAAACAATGATTATGTGGACTGAAAGCATTCCATCAGGTTTTGAAAGAATGACTAGCTGCGTTACAAGTGTGATCAGTTTGTATTTTTGTACTAAAAGTTTTGAAAATGTACACCTTACTTGTGAAAATAGTACCAAAGCGAATAAAAAAAACTGTAAATTGTTGATATATCTTTTTTTTTTTTTTTTTTTTACTGTTGCTTGCTTTTCTACAGGTACACTTGCACTTACAGTGATTCATGTTGTTTAATTGTAACTTGTTTAACTACATGCTCTTATGGTTCTTCCCTTTGGCACTTATTTGGTTTTTCACAATGTATGCTTCATGTTTTGGCTACCCGCAATGTTTTTGGGGCTATCTTGTTGTTCTTATCAGTGACCTATGCACTTTGTAAAGCTCTCTCTTGGAAGTCGCTTTGGATAAAAGCGTCTGCTAAATGAATAAATGTAAATGTTGCTCTTTTAAAATACTGTAAAAGAGGAGGGCCACATGTAACAATGAATACTAACCTTTTTATGTTGCCTCTTCGACGTTTGTCTAAACTTCCCATATGCTTCTTCTTCTCTCGCTCCGTGGGGCCGAAAATCAAGCTGTTACACTTAGCGCTCTCACTTAGCGCTCCCCCTAGAGGCCTGAAGAACTTCCGTTGTGAAAACTGGTTTTTGGTTTGCGTGATTTCGTTTTTGCAAAGCGTTTATGTATTTGCAGCGTTTTTGGTTTGCGTGCTTTCGTTTTTGCAACGCGTTTATGTATTTGCAGCGTTTTTGGTTTGCGTGCTTTCGTTTTTGCAAAGCGTTTATGTATTTGCAGCGTTTTTGGTTTGCGTGCTTTCGTTTTTGCAATGCGTTTATGTATTTGCAGCGTTTTTGGTTTGCGTGCTTTCGTTTTTGCAAAGCGTTTATGTATTTGCAGCGCGTTTGCTGAATGCTGCGCATGTGTTGTCAAATTAATGGAGATGTTTTCTTAATTTGCTTGTGTTTTCTCTATTTGCATGTGTTTTCTCTATTTGCAGTGCGTTTGCACATGTCGGCCACCGTATCATTTGCTCATTTAAACATACATTTACAGGAAACTAGTAATGAAAACCATATTTGACCTAATATTAGTTATCAACTGGGGAGGTTTCATGTTGATATGTTATCCCTATTCACTGGGGTGTCTCCCCTCAACCCATTCTGTTGTCCTTGGGTTGCTTTGAGCCTTTTTCCAATCATTTCCATATCAGAAATGTGTGTTTCTTTCAACCAAAACATTTCAAACCAAAAAGAACAATGTGTATGGTACCATACAATGCTCTTCACAAGTTAAATAAATGATAATTTCACTACTTTCATTGAATTTGGATGTTTCATTCACTTTTATAGCATTTTTCAAAAAGAATAAATAGAACATTGAAAGAAAGAAATGGTGAAAACCCCCACAAAACACTCAAAATGCACAACAAAAAAGCCACAAAAAGGTATAAAAAGACCAAAACGTAGAAAAAACTTTAACAAATACATCCTTATGTGTTCTCCCTTCCCTAGGAACACAGAAAAGCCAGCCTTGTTTTTTTAATTAAAAGCCTCTTATACTCTATATTGAGCCTCTTATACTCTATATCGAGCTCCAGGGTTCTTTTATACAGGGCCCTCACATTATCTGCTCCAACCTGAAACAAATAAAGAACATTGTCTCTTTGCAAGGCACACTTGGAGAAAGTTGAAGGTGTCCATTTGACTACTGTGTTTCAAGGTTCATTGCTTATAATTTGTGTCTTTGTCTTGGCCTTGAAGTGGAGGCCCTAGGCTCAGGGGGAGGAAGACGTTCCTCTTCCTGCTGAGTTTAACACCATGAAATGTAATCAATTGAGTCATATTTGAAATGAGCACTGTAAGGACTTGTGTCTAATGTTCAGACCACCACCATTAGCAAGTCATTACAATCGAAGTCATTACTTCAATCACAGCCACACGTTCACACACTCTCACCATCTGTGTTGCAAGTGGTAAATAAAACTCAAAAGTGTACCCCCAGAATGCTCTCTGAGCAGGCAGACAGTTTCCTGATCATCTAGGACCTCCACTTGAGAAAGTAAATGGCATATTTGATCAATATTCAGCAACCACATATGGCATACATTTAGTCATTTAGCAGACATTTGGTACATTAAATGTTTTTTCTCACCTACATACTTTCACAACATACTCTCACATTGTTTATTGCACATACCTTTTTTTTTACTTTGAAAAACCTTCTTCACCATTCATCTTTTCAACTGCTTTCAGCAAACACACACATTTTCTTCAGGAAATTTACCTTTTCTAGTTGTTAACATTGTTTGAACATTGCCTATTTTATATGTAAATTAAAAGTATCGGAGTTTGAAGCAAGGCGAGCCGCTGTTCTGCGCAAGACCGGAACTGGAAAGATGACGCGGTCCGTTTCTCGCTCTGCTTGCCTCACTGAGCACTTTCCATAGAAATGAATGGGGACGCCATCTTTAAAGAGCAGACTCGCTGTGTCTACTGTATAAGCTAACTATGAGTACAACCAGAGAATGTCTAATATGGGGAGAACTGCCACTCTCGGGAAACTTCCGGCTTCTGAACTGGTTGCAGTTCCACCCTAGTTCCATATGAGAGCGCTAACGGTCCAGTGCAGAATGAATGGAGGTCTATGGTAGCCTGGCTGCCAGCCCAATTTATCCCCGCCCACAAAATAATTTGGTCGGGAAGTTGGGTCTGGGGAGTCTCGGTTGGGGAACAACTATGTCCGAACAGAAGCTGTTCGGACCAATGAAATTGTCAGGGCGGGCTTTATACGATGATGGACAGATGATCAACAGTAACGTAATCAACCACGTCACCAAAGAGCGCTTTGGTTGAATTCGTTTTCAACAAACATGGCTACCGCTGGAGAGCTGGGATGTTATGATTCTGCCATCGAGTCTGTTTTAGAAGACATCGACAGCGCATTAATTTTGAAAGAGGAACAGAGAAACGCAATGAAGGCATTTGTCGATGGAAAATATGTTTTTGCCGTCCTTCCTACGGGGTTTGGTAAAAGTTAACATACTACGTTGCTCTGATTGGTTGTAGGTCTATCCAATTGAGCGAAGAGGCATTTGTTTTCCGGGTTCGGTTGAAACACGCCCCATAGTCACAGCCCAATGGAGAGTTCTCAGACTCATATTCTGACAAGAATTATGAGTATGACAACGTCAGGCTAGGTCTATGGAGCTATACCCCTCAAAATCCACGTTTCTCAGGATATAATTCTTTGTCTAGTAATTTGAATGCTGAATTCGAAAGGGGAGGCAAAAAAATACACACTGCTGGGAGTCAGGTGGCTGAGCGGTTAGGGAATCGGGCTAGTAATCTGAAGGTTGCCAGTTCGATTCCTGGCCATGTCAAATGACGTTGTGTCCTTGGGCAAGGCACTTCACCCTACTTGCCTCGGGGGGAATGTCCCTGTACTTACTGTAAGTCGCTCTGAATAAGAGCGTCTGCTAAATGTAAAATGTTAGATTTTTTTAAAGTCGCTTTTTTGTCTTAAAAAGCCTTTTAAAATGTCAATGACGTCATACACATCGTACGACCAGAGATACTGCTTTGCGGCAAGCTCTGGTCACTTCCTTTTATCTCTCGAGGCATCGACAACACAGCTGACAGGTTAGGCTCTCCCTCTCAATACACATGCTAGAAAGAGTTTTGGCTTGCTAATGTTGTTGCTAATGTTGCTAATGATCTGACATTCTGGTGCCGCTTCGGTTACCATTAAGCGGGATGTCTAGTCGTAGTCAGTCCTTTACTAACCAATCAGCATTCATTAGCAGAATGCTAGCGTGTTATGGGCAACATCGACTCACACTGTAAGAAATATAAAGGACATAAGTACTCGTTCATTCAACTTTCGACCTATAATCCATGTTGAACATGCACAAACTACAATCAAATCTGAAATTTCTCAACGACAATCAGGCGAAAGAGACACATTTAGCCGTTTAGCTCAATAGACTCCCATTCATTTTGCACTGGACCACGATCACTCCCAGTGGAACTCTGGTGGAACTGCAACCAAATTCGGTACAATGGGGGAGTGGACAGGCTCTCCGTAGACGGTCCCTGGTACAACGCTTGGTCTGCTTAAAACGTCTATGGGTTGCCTTCACTCAGCCCCAGTCTGTGTATGACAATTTGTCCACAGTTTATTTGGGACCCACGCTTGAAGATGCAGAAAAAATTATATGTATAGTTAGCTTGCAGTCTGTAACCATCAACATGTCTGTGAAAGGAGGAACGAGAGGATTTTATTTTAACACTGTATTGTCCTTGGCACGATCGTTGGCTGCACACCGACCAGCTCCAGTAGATAAAGTGAGAATGTGTTCTTAGTATTATGTAGTCTAGTAAGCATTGAGGGCCCATCTTTATATGTCAGTTGTTGACTTACACTGAAGACTTGTTTTGCATGTCAAATAGTATTATAAATAGTCGCTTGAGCCTGTTTTGCCGACAGTTATTGTTTCGCCGGGATGAAATGGATGACGTTTAGCTCTAGCTTGCTAACTAGCAGCTACTCCACATTAGCAAAGCCGGGGTTATGCAGCAAGGCTCATACGCAAGGATAGTTTTTCTTATTTTATGCTGTCTGGTTTTGGGTGGGGAACTCCCCCTTTTCATTTATGTCGTTAGTTAGCTACTTGATTTAACTTAGATATTTATTCGATCATACTGTCTACAGACAGTAGCTAATTCACTTGAAACATGTTTACCTAGCTATTATGGTCGGCTAGGCCAGGGTAAGCCTTGTTGACAAGCGGGAAGTTTAGGCTACGTTTAAATTTAAATACGTTGATATCTAAAGAATGATGATACTCGACAAAAGGCAGAGTAATAAATATATTTGGGTATAGCTAAATAGCTAGTCTTAATACCAATATCAATAGTGATCTGACACATCGGCATGTGTCAGAATTTGGCTTTGCATGATGTGGAGTGGAAATACTCTGGGCTGCTGATCAGAAATATTGTCTCTTGATTCCAAATGATATCTGTCCTGCCCAGTTGGATACATAGGTATACCACAGAGTGTGTTCTTGTTCTCCTTCAGGTCCAGAAGCTTCAATGCATGTGCCCTGTGGACTTCAGGGGGGTGTTCCAGTTAGACGAGAGGAGGAGGGATGCTGTCATTGCCCTGGGCATCTTCCTTGTGGAGTCTGACTTGCAGGTTAAACTTCCCATCCTGATAGCAACCAATAAATCTAGAGCAGGAGTGTTCAATCCTGGTCCTCAGGGTCCGCTGTCCTGAATGTATTAGATGTTTCCCTGCTCCAACACACCTGATTCAAATAAATGGGCTGTTATCA
This sequence comes from Thaleichthys pacificus, assembly GCA_023658055.1. Classification (NCBI taxonomy): domain Eukaryota; kingdom Metazoa; phylum Chordata; class Actinopteri; order Osmeriformes; family Osmeridae; genus Thaleichthys; species Thaleichthys pacificus. Next base: position 2,049,726 of record CM042865.1, read on the forward strand.
AGCTCTGTGGAAGTATGGTAACAACCATTCATTTGAATCAGGTGTGCTGGAGCAGGGAAACATCTAAAACATACAGAACAGCGGACCCCGAGGACCAGGATTGAACACCCCTGATCTAAAGGTTTGACACTGATTTCATTTTAATCTAATATGTACGTCGCCGGACCAATAAACATGACCAGTCATTAAAGTCGGATAGGCTCTAATGATTGGACGGCATTTTGACCGTATGCAATGATTGGACTGGCTACCTGTCTGTACCTACGTCCCGGCAGTAGTCAGGCAGCATGTTCATGTGTTTTAGAGGAGAATCAGAATGGGCTTTATTCACCATGTAAGTTAACACAAACAAGGAATGTACTGTGGCTGGAAGGTGCATACGATAAACATACGAATCTTAAATATAAAAGTAGAAAAAGTACAACAGTCTAAATCATTCTGAACAATACTATACAATGGAAAATATAAAATAAGATCTAAAATAAGATGGCGCAAAATGACTGGTAGATGACTTGTGCAGTAAGTGATAGATGGACTTAATAAAAGTTTTAATGGCAGTGGTAGTCCTTAGCCTTGTTAAAGAGGACAAATGCGGATGGAAAGAAACGGTTCTTATGGCGTGAGGTTTTAGTCCTGATGGACCGCAACTTGTCTATCCTGCCTTTAACTTTAATCATCATCCTTAAATAAAAGATGCTCGTGTTTATTTTTGCTTTGTTCTCTATTCCTTTTTTTGCAGCACAAAGATATAATTGTTCCGTACATTATTGGGCTGCTAAAGGGCCTTCCCAGGGTCCAGTGGATTGAAGAAAACTCTGAACAGAAGGGAAGAGGTAAACTGATGTCATTGTCATTTTTAGATATATTTATATATATTTATATATATATATATATAAAATAAATAATTCTTTGTAAGAGTAAGCTGCAGCAAACTATTGTTTTCACAGTGTCCCAAGTATAAACTGTATAGCACATACTATATTTCACCTGATGTTGAAGGATATGTCATCAGTGTGTTATCCTGTCTCCTTTACAGAGGCCCTTCCTGTGGCAGAGAACTTCTCCTTCTGCTTGGTGACACTGCTATCAGATGTGGCCCAGCGGGATGAGAGCCTAAGAGGAAAGGTGTGTGAGAGTGTGTTGAGTGGGATTGTTTGTGATTTGCCAGAATAATATACTGTTGAGTTTGTGAAAGGTGCTCATCTAGTGCTCTGTTCATTCTGTCAGATCCTGGGGGCTGTCTTGGATATCATGCAGCTGCTGCTGGATATCTGCCATAACCCAGAAGCCCACGATAAAGGTATTCAAAATGACACAGTAGATGTTTCTTGTCTATTGACTTACATAATATAGCCAGATTTGGGGAAACGTTGATCAAAAGATCTGAATCCAAAGTGTGTTATGCAACGTGTAATTCCAAACTCAAAATCGGATCATCTGGCTATCATTATTGATTAAATACCATGGGTAAAATCTCTTCACTTTTGTATTTTGGATGATATTCAAATATAGTTTGGTCCGCACTTCCACAAAACAATCCCCCAAACTATTGCAAAATGTCTGCCGTATCACAACCAATTGCAAAGCCATTTGGTACGTTAACTTACAATGTAAAGACAACACCACTCTCAACTAATTACACATAATTGGGTAATTTTCATTTTGGACCATATTTTGCATTCTAGCAAGATTCTGTTGTAATTCTGTTGTGTTGCAAGATTCAAGTGTAATTCTTAATGACACTCCTTATACTTTAAGTTGTGGAGTCATTTGTTAAAGCTATTATGTGTAATCCAGATAGGCTAGCAGTTAGCAAGCTAGCTTTGAAAGCATAGAGCCCTCCCTCGCTTCAGAGGTGTCTCCAAAGCCACGCCTCGTCTATCACACACTGTCCACAAACTACATGAGCCAAATTCTTCATTACATTAACCCAAAATATAAAAAACTAATCAAACCATGTAATAACCTCTCCAAAAGGCTTAGGGTTAGGGTGTGTAAACATGACGTTCAGATTCTTCAATTCCCGCAGTTGCCTCCAGCATAGAAAAGACACTTATGTTGATAAACTGCTGCTGATCCAGACGTTTTTTGTTTCTTGATGTTTCTAATATGGTCTTTCTTTTAGTCTTTGCTTTTACTTGTGGTTCAGGAGGAACACAAGGTTGTTGCGGTTCGCCTTCCACTGTCATGGTCGCTCTGCACAGCAACAAGAAACTGTTGTGATGTGTGATTGTGATTGCATAGCGGTGTGAAAATATAGATTGACAGACAGGAAAGACATCCTACCATTACATTTGGGCCGAATGCAATGATTCGTCGATAATTCTTTGGTCCTGTCCCTTTTTTTCACATTTAGCCCACTTAAATAATTGATTGCTGTCAGGATGTGAAGAGACCTTCAACTAGGTTTTTACGATACCAGTGCCAAATTGCTACTTTTGCAACGGTACCGTTGCCTGAACCGATACTTAAAATAGAAAAAGAGCAACAAAACGATGGTGGATGACATGAAAGAATAGGTGATTTTTAATCCAATGTTTCTTACCATCAACTGTGTTGTTATTCCGACTTGCATTCACGTGAATTTTCTCAGTTGGGAAATAATTTTTCGGATTATTCGGACACCACGAGTGCAATATAATTTAACCAGCGATCATGTGCGGTGATAATGCTTCTTACGTCCTTTTCAGAGCACCAGACGGCAAATATTTCAATCGACAGCTCAGGCATTTAAGTGGCACCGAAATAAGTCACTGAAATCTGCATTCTGATTCGGTCCGGTACATACTGGTCATATAGGTACCATATTGGTGATGGGCATTTGTTAATTACACCCCAAAACTATGGAACACATTACCCGTATATATTAGGGAAGCAAACACGCTAACATTTTTCAAAAGACAGCTTATAACCTATATTTTTACCAAAGCCTTTAACTGATTTTATGTCAGAAGGGTTTTATTACTTTTATTACCTTGAGGGTTTAGGTTGGTTGAGGGGAAGTGAAGCCCTCTGGGACATGCTTGCATGTAAAAAGGGCTATACAAATACATTTTGATTACTTTTATTAGTTGTATTATTGTTTTTATAGATTTTTTGGATTCCTGCAAAGACTGCGGCTTGTGTTTGACTTGTATTATTGTTTTTACTGATTGTGTTACATTTTATTTATATTGGGAAACCACAACAACTGTGGCTCGAGATACCGCAAAGACTGATGCTCGAGACACCGCAAAGACTGCGGCTTGTAATCGAAAGGCTTGAGCAACATATGTTCTGGACTGCTCTGCAAAAGCCCTGAGATTGTGTGTTTTTACATTATATTTTGACATTTTAATTTATATTGGGAAAACAAAGACTGTGGCTTGAGATACCGCAAAGACTGGCTCGAGATACCGCAAAGACTGCTGCCTGTTTTCAGAAGGGTTTTTATTACTTAAAATCAATAAAAACAATATTATATGTAAAGCATTCTTGTATGAAATGTGCTATATAAATAAAATCGTATTATTATATTACCTCTGGGTTTCGGTACCCAACCCTACCTTCAAACAGTATAACAAATGTTATTTCTGGAATCGATTACACATCCTAGCTTTATCTCTGCTAGGATCATCTTAACAATCCTGTAAAATTTGGCTAAAATGCCTAAACAAGTTATACCCAAAGTAAATTAAAAGCTGTTCTTGAACAATTTGAAGTACATACATGGTTCTGGTCTCTTCTGAAAGGTGACACTGAAGTTTTTCCCCCTGAAAAATCCCTGTAAGTGCTACTGGTTTTGAGTAATAGAAGCTTAAACACAATGAAATCGGACGGTTTTTATTTCCGCCTGAATTTTGTTTTGCATACAGATGCCGGCAGATGACTATAGATGGGAGGGAGGTATCGGCTGGAAAACACAATGGGACCACAGCATGAAGCCTTACCTAGTCACGGTCCAAAGTTGATAACAGTACCACAAAAAATATATATATTATACACGTTTTTCTAAGAGTACATCAAGGCGTTTTTTAAAGTGTCTTTTGGAGACTCCAAACGGACCCTTGATAACCATGGTCAAATACTTTATCCATACTAGGATAAAAAGGTATTAATTTGCGTGTTTAGAGCTATCTTATCCCATATCCACATCCCCCATTAGTATCGCTGACACAGAGCAACTGAAGCATGAACACAGAGTACTTTATCTGATTCATCAGTATTTATTTCTGATACATCTTCAGACTGCTAACCCCTGTCATTTTAATGAGTGTACTTGAGTTGGATGTACTTTTATTAGCATTTATTTAAATTATTATTTCTATTTTGTGTTTCTGAAAATACGGCTTGGTTTGTTATTTGAACACCGATGAGTAATAATAACGATTATTATAAAACAAACAAACAAACCAAAAACATCCCTACAGTCGTGCTTTCACCCCAAGTGCATTCTTTCACCACTTCTTGGAGCGACAATTTTGCCATGATTCAAAAGTGGCAACAATGACAAACATTTTACATTTTGCACATGGGCGCATGGAAACAGTCTCCAACGTGAGCAAGTTAAACACACTGACTAAGTTGAAGGTTCCAACATTCCCCCTACACCCTTTATATCACCCTTTATATCACCCAGAATGTCATTGTCTATAAGGCCTGGCAGTCTATTTTAACAAATTTAAAGTGTGTGTGAGCTTTTCACAAAGAAAAAGGTGGGGAGATGGCGCATGCATTTTGATGAGGCTTGTTGACTCGTTGGCTATTGAAGGCTATGGACAGGACATGGAAGCTCCTGTTGGGTCAAATGAGTTGTCAATCGTAAGGTTAAAGTGCAGGGGCCTTTTTGAGTTCGTGATTTTAGGAATGTCTACATCTGAACTGAAGTTATAACAGAGTTTATGTGAATGACTGGAGCTCAACAGGCCACCACTTTAGAATTATGCAACAAGAGTCCATGGGTATTTATGGATGTAATACTGTGTTTTGGACTAAATATTTTACTTGATTGGATCGTTGGGCTTTTGACAATGTAAACAGACAATTTTTGTTACGATTTTATGTATAAGTGGTCTACTGTGAGGCTCGATAGGTCTCCGTTTTGTAATTGTTAGTTTATATGTTGGTGGTCAGACAAATATGTTGATTGTACCTGCTGTTGAAACTATCTTGAAATGGTTTACATCAATAGAGTCACAAGAATCTTAGCTTTCCAACTATATAATGCATGTGTACCAATGCAAAGACTATAGTTTTGTGCGTAGTGTACTTTAGTACTTGAGGTTAACTGTAGTCTTTGTGGCAACCAAAGAGAGCTTCACCGTACAAAAAAACTGTTGTTTTGATCACAACATTCTGGCAGCTGTGTTACCAGAATAATTTTCTATACATTACAAAAAGGAAATGATGATAAATTTACAGTGGTTTACTGTAAGAAATACAGACGTTTTACGTATATTTAAACTGAGCAATCCTGTTGTTTTTACAGAAATAATCTGGTGGCTGTGGTTGCCAAAATAATTATGTGAAGATTACATACTAAATGTGCAAGTCTTCAGTCAAAAACTGAACATGTTAGTCTTAAACAGTTTTAAAAAGACATTTTGAACCAGTAAATCCAACATCCCTTCTGCTGAATTAGCACAACCACGCTGTTATTAAACTGAAACTTTTTCTAATCATTACCGGCACATTGGACATTTATGTTGACAAGTTGTCAACATAAATGGAACTCAGTCAATATTTGGCCTACATAGACAACCTAGGTGTCAAAAGTTTCGTCTTGGTAGCGATTGAGTTGCTTCTATTGGGATTTACGTTCCGTTGCATGGTTTAGGCTCAAGTTAAGTTTTTGTGGCGAAAAGTGAAGCTAACGGTGCGATTCAAACAGTACCATCTGCTAACTGAAAATAAGCCCCCCAAAACGTAAATAAGTTTGATATTAATTTAGGGGGACATAGCTAATTCAATGGCAAGCTAGCGGCTGTTGCTAGCCACACTTCACTGATTGTTTGAAAGCGCCGGAAATGAGAATGTTTCTTTTGACATAATAAAGTGTAGCCATAGCTGTGGCATTGAAGACAGTACACAACTACTACACACCATAGACATATAAACATGTCTATGCTACACACTGCCAGTGGGCGAGCCGAGTCTGACTCTGAGGCTAACGTCAAAACAAGACGTGGTCTCACTCAAGTTCCAAGTTTTACACAAATCACAAAAATATGCTGACCCGCTGGCTGTCTTCGCAATCGCCATATCTTTAAAACACTGCTCTCCCTTTTGATGTAGAATTGACCCTGGTACGAAATTAAGAAAATACATTACATATTCAACGACGTTACCGGCAGTAGAAGATGGAATCGCGATTCAAACAGTACCATCTGCTAACTGAAAATATGCCCCAAAAAACGCCCCGAACCTTTACAGAACATCCCGAACCTTTACAGAACATTGGGGACGTTTTAAAAACGTTCTCATTTGGTTCTGAACATACTTTTTTGAAAGTTTCCTGTATGACTTTATGGAGACGTTCCATGTTCGTTATTTTGTGGTCACACCGCAAACATTACAAATATGACATTTGGGACTTTTAAAGAACGTCCCCATATAGTTCCCTGATAGTCACATGGGGACGTTCTGTGTATGACATTGGGGGAACGTTGTTTTGGTTATTTTATGGTCACATACAACTTTCGCTATATTCACGTGCGTCGTACAATTTTAAACCAAAACGAGGCTATTACGAGATGGACGGAAGATCTTGGTTGCTTTTTTATGGTAAGATGTGAAAGCTTACGGTAAATAGGTAGCCTGGCTGCCAGACCAACTTATCCCCGCCCACAAAATAATTTGGTCGGGAAGTTGGGTCTGGGGAGTCTCGGTTGGGGAACAACTATGTCCGAACAGAAGCTGTTCGGACCAATCAAATTGTCATGTCAATGATCAACAGTAACGTAATCAACCACGTCACCAAAGAGCTCTTGGGTTTTCAACAAACAACATATTACGTTGCTCTGATTGGTTGTAGGTCTATCCAATTTAGCGAAGAGGCATTTTTTTCCGGGTTCGGTTGAAACACGCCCCATACTCACAGCCCAACGGAGCGGTTTCAGACTCATATTCTGACTAGAATTATGAGTATGACAACGTCAGGCTAGTCATATGTTGTCACTTTAAAAACTAGGCTAAACTTTTTTTATACCTACAATTTTTAGCCTACTGAGGCATTGTCTTCGGCTTTACCGTAACACTATCTAAAGGGGTAGTCTAAAATGTGCTGTGTGTTAACAATCTGTTTATTGTAACATTATTGTTTTGTTGTTACTGTTATTAAGTACTCTTATCTCCCAAATAAACGTACCGGTACGTTTTTTTTTTTACCCCCCAAAAAATACAAGTACCCCCCGGACAAATCCTCAAAATCGAATAAAAGTACCCCCCGGAATAAAAGTACCCCCCGGAAAATTGCCAAATCAGCACGCAAACTGTGTCCATATGCTATCAAAATGTGTTCCTACCAGTGTAAGTGCGCATCTGTTACTGTCACTTGCAATCAGGAATAGAAATGAACAGCAAATATACCATTGCTAGGAAAAAACTTCAACACTTGTAGTTTGGAAATACATAATCATTGTTAGAAAATTTAAAAAAAGAGGCTGTCTGGTTACAAATATATGGTAGTACTTTTCCTCAAAAACTTAGTCAACATGACTGCAACATAACATGAAAACCACTGGAAATACATAGTTATTGCAAAGTCAAAAAAGAGGCTGTCTAGTTACAAACATACATGTACGTACTAGTACTATCACTTAAAAACAGCTTACAGTCAACATGACAACCACTACCAAATAAAGCATTGCTAGGAAAATACTTCAATGCCTGTAGCTAGGGTTGCAAAGGGGCGGAAAGTTTCCGGTAAATTTCCGGAAAGTTTCCACGGGAATTTTGGCTCGGGAATTTTGAAGAAAAAAAACGTGCCAAAGTTTTTTTGCAAAAGCATATAACAGGGAACTTCAATGTAGTTGAGAACAAGACTATGCACGCCTAGCTCAGCTGAACATTGTCTGCCAGAAACATAAACCTAAACGTAAAACGTTCTGTTGTTTTTGAACGTCTTTGTCATCAGGCTTGGGTCTGAACGTTTCAGCCGAAGTGTGAGAGCGCCGAATTGCGTAGAGGCCAAGAGCGGTATTGCAGACATATTTCAATTATAGCTAGCAACATATTGAAAGACATTTTTGGAGCTGTGAACTTAGTTAAAAATGTTGAACTATGAACTGAACTAGTTCATGTAGAAAGTGAACTTTCCCAACACTGTCATTACCTAGCATATTGATTACTTGGTAAACTGAAGCCATGTTCATTTTAATACCAAGTTTATTTGTATACAGTAACTTTTTACAGCAGTGAGAGTAGGATGTATGTATGTCCACACAAAAGTTGTATTATAAATGTTTGCATGCATGTCTGCTTATGACAACGTAAATACAGTTAAATTACCCCCAAATTTCCAGTTTATTCCTGTTAATTCCCGTATATTCCCGTTAATTCCCGTGGAAAGTTTCCAACTTTGAATATTCCCGGAATTTTGCAACCCTACCTGTAGCTTGGAAATACATAGTTACAAATCTGTCAAATAACAAACATGCCATGACTACTGGTATACCTCAACAAACTTATAGTAGACACGACTGCCGCGCAACACAATTGCAGGTGCTGTGATATTTCTAATGACATCATCTCGCAGCACCTCATATTCCGCGTCTTGTGCGGCATGCAATCCTGAACTTGCACCAGTACTAGTTACAGTAGCTAATGTCGTTAGCTAATGTAAGCTACTTGCCAGTAGCTAGCTAAGGTAGCTAACGTTTTCACATCAAAGATATTTATCTTCCCTTCCGAAAGAAATGCATGGAATTTTCTAAAATTATGTCTCGATTTTCCCAAAAAACATAAACCAAAATAAGAACGTACCGGGTGGATTTTTCGGGTAAAAAAAATAAACGTACCGGTACGTTTATTTGGGAGATAAGAGTATTCCTTCTTCTCTCCAGTGCATAAGTCATACTCCCTTATTGATATTTTTTTACTGGACTCAAAACTAGGGATGGGTATCGAGAACCGGTTCTGTAAGGACCCGGTTCCAAATTTCTCAAAACCCGAATATCAATAAGGTCCGAGCTTATCGATACCGCTATCGAGACTAAGTAATATAATGTAACGTTGACTTATGTCTCGAGAAATAAGTAATTTCAATCATGCCCTGCCCTGCATGTTGCTACTACCATGCTAGTGTTACTTGTTAGCATTCTCATTAGTACATTTTGAATCCATACTAAAGCGTTTGTGGCATAGTTTTTGTCCATCGGAAAATATTCAGTTGGAATGTTCGAAATCGCATATATGCGACGTTACGCTGTGAGACCCGCATTCGAACGATCACATATGTGCGACACTACTCCTTAACAGGATAAATAGCATTCATGAAAAAAGTGTTTCTACTGATGTTTTGTTATAAAAATGTGCTATAAGCTGCATCGAAATATAAGAAACACAAGAAAAAAATTAAATCGGGGTATAAACCGTGGTTATATTTCAGAAAAAAACAGTACTTTAATTTACAGTACTAATGCCTAGCTGTTCAGGAGCATTGTCTTGTTTGAACGGTTGTTTTTTGATATTAATATAGTTATTGTAATTTTTAACAACCTTACGTTTTGTTGCAGGCACAAAAACTATAGCCTATTGCACTGTACAATAAGCAGGCTAGTCGGTGTTATTTTGGCTACTCATCTCAGTTATGCACCAAGATTTACTCCTGAGAAGCGCATCTAGCGAAGTAGATTAATTCATTATTTTACGGTTATCTTCATTATAACAAGTTTAATCTTTACAACAGTCCCTTACACTGAGAGCACAGGGGGAACAGGGGTTCAGTGTTTCAACCACATGGTTGAATCATTTTATGTATGCTTACATTTCTATACACATTGTAAAAAGTTCCAATTGAAAATAAAAGACTGTTTGGGTGTGTTGGTTGCTGACGTATCAGTTGTTGCATGTGTTGGGCAGATATATGCGGGGCGTGGTCATGGGTGATCTTCCAGGTGTGGCCTTATGCCATGATTATCTATTGACATAACACACAGTTAGACAACATCCTGTTAAACCCAGCCTTCCTAACTGTGCTACGGGTTAGTATCTGCCAATCCTTTGGGTCTTCCATAGTCATAGGTCATCTGTCCTTCCTTCCTGAAGTGTCTGCATGGGGAATTGACCTATGATTGCCTTTGATGCTTTATCATCTGGCTAATCAGTGGCACTATACAACATGTTAGTTATTATTACTATCATTACAATCAGTTCTATCAATGTTCCATAATGGTATATGTTCCAAGATACATTTTGAAGCCAGTTCCATAATGCTTCTGATACTGTTTACCAAGTAGAATGTATTATTTTATTAATTAACTCTTTCAAACTTTGAACTCACTAACTGCCAAGGGCATATATATTCGCTCAAACGGTCAATGTTCTAGAGTGCGGTGGGCAAATATGTGTGCCCAAAATGCATAATAATGTAAGCTTTCTTTTCCAGACAATAAAAGTATTGTTTCTTGGCAGAAATATAATAAAAGTGAGCAAAGGTGATGTGATTTGATTTGTTTATTTCTATGATATGTTAATGAGGACATATGAACAAGGAAAACTTTCGATGATAACTAGCTAGCAACATATACCAAAGAGTCAGATACAAAAATGCCTGTAGAATTTTTTATTGAACTGGAATAGTGACAGTGATAAGGATTTTTTTTTTTTTGGAGAGGATGATTTGGAGGGGGTGGAGGAAATGTTGATGGAGAAAATTAAGCGGATGAAGACAGGATTGTAAAAATTGTTGAAGGGGTTGACCTGAATGAGTGGCAGGACATGACAGGCAAGCTCGTAGCCACTGAGGTGATTAGGAAGAACTCAGAGGGGAGGACTCCTTTTTATGACTGACATCTGAGACCAGGCCCAGTGTCCAGTACCAGTGATCCATATCACAATTTTTTGTTGTTTACACCCAACGTTTTCGAGCATATGATATCTGAAACAAATATGCTGAAGCTTTGAACTCAGCCGGTAAGTTGGGGCCGCATTCTCTCTTCCGCGATTTCAAGCCCACTGACAGAGCAGAGATGGAGGCGTATCTTGCGATAATAATACAAATGGGACTGTTTACCTGCAAACCTCAAATCTCCAACTACTGGGATACTAACCACGACAACCTTGGCTGGAAGTCGGGATTGGGCATAGCACTGTCGTACTGGTGTGGATAGAGAACCAAATGTGCTCATATTACGCTTACAACCACAGTCACTAAGTGCAGGGTTTCCCGCAGCGGTTTGCAGCTAAGGCGGCCGGCCTAAGCAACACACGCTTGCTGCCTTAACTATGTCGGGGGGAAAAACGAGCGATATTCGCCGTGTTACTCTGTCCAAATGTTCTGCGGGACACCCTGAAGTGGTATCACCGCCTCTACCCACCACATCAAGGAGGTTGCTCTGGTCTATGCCCACATCCTCTACAAAGAGAGTTGCAACACAAACAGTTGAGTTTCGAATTGAAGTCGTTAAGGGTGTTCTAAGGAAGTTAAGGCTCCTCCACCACGTAAACTGGTAGAAATGTCCACGGTACCTGCACGTCTCTTGGGACAACACTTTCTGGGAGAACATCTGGGAAAGACATGGCCAGACTGCTGTAAGAAATATTAATCTATCAAGTATTGTCAGTCAGTGAAGAAATTAAGAAAGCTTTATTGCTTGCGGCAGGCCCACAAGGAGACAAAACATCACACGCCATGGTGATACAAAGTTTGTCCGCTAGCATGTTGTGCTAGCTAACCTTTTAAACGAAACCGCTCTTAACAGTCATTGGTTCATACAACTGTCACATGGCTCTCCTTTCATTGGCTCCCTTGCATAGACCTTGCACGCGTATGTGCGTCCCTTGCAGTGGACATATACAACACCAACCCTACCCCCACAAGGTGACTAGCTAATGGTTATTCAAAATAATTAATAATTTGTTACACAGAACTTTATTATATAAAATAATATTAATCAAAAATTATTCACACACCCAACCCAAAATACACACATTTAACACCCTATACAAAATTCACACCCCATTCAAGTCCTATCTGCCAGAAACGGAAGAATAGAAATTAGTTCCCTTATCCTGAGACCTGCTTTCTTACCTGCCTGTTTCTACATCTGTTTGTCCACCTCACTTGTTGCTTCAGCTGGCTCTCTCACAGCAGCATGTTGGATGCTGTCCTCCTTTCCTGCTCTTTCTTCAATGCCTAACGAGTCTAACTCTTTCTCTCCCTGACCCTGTCTTTCTGCTTGAGCAGCACTGGTTGAAGCCTGAACATTCTTCTGGGGAAATGTTGGGGTGTAGTAGTTATTGCCCTACTACAGAAGTGTAGTAGTTAGCTAGCTCTACAATTTACCGGGAATAGGTCTGAATCTAGGAGAAAAACTGAGCTGCCAGCTGTAGGTGCAGGTAGCAACGCTAGTGCTAAATAACTATTTAGCTGGTCGGCTCCATGACACCGGTAGGTAGGGCACGTGAGATTGCTCACCAAAAGAACAAAGAGGAACCCACTTGTCTAGCAGATTAAGACATGTTCATAGGTACTTCAACTTTCCTAGACTTTTAGCTATGGTACTAATGCTGAGGGCTAGCTGATATCGCTGTCTGTCTAGAACGGCGTATTTATGCGTTGTGTGTCTGTATATGAGAGACAGCGCGTGAGTGACCGAGAGATGGAGGGAGAGCAGGGAAAGGAAATGCAGCTGAACGAATACGCTGCGTGTTTTAAATAGCGTAAAAAAATACAAAAAAGAATAACAGAATGCAATATGTGACGGCCGGTGTTGATTCTGTGGCGCACCGCCACAAATTAGTCTGTGTGGGAAACACTGTTCAGTCTCCTTTCTAGCTCTGTCAAACACTATCTCCTTTAAACAAACAAACATCCCCAACTCTTCTTACAGTGCGTTCACACTGCAGCGGAGTTGACGCTCGCGTAGGGCATTGTGGGAAGCGGAGCGGAGCAGAGCGTTGAAAGTTGGATTTTCTCAACTTTATGTAAATGAGGAGCGTGAAAACGCTAGCGTTGGCCAATTGGATTGGTTTCTTGTTTCTTGTAACGTAGCAACCGTTGGTCATGATAAACATTTCTAGGTTTCACAATTTCGAGATGGAGGAGACACTTTTCGTATGTGTCTGCACAGCCAGTTCTGTTCAGAACAAAGTTACTAATGTGACGAGCCTGAATTTAAAGATTACATTAAACTAATAGTGCATGGTTGCCGATGTCGTCAGTGTTCCTAGTGTGTTTTTATAGCCTACTTTTAAATTCAGTCTCGTCACATTACGTGACTGTTCTGTGCCACTGCTAGCTCGCTAGCCCAGCCTACAAACGACTGGTTGAGTGACCGGTGGCGTAACATGTAACGTTATTCTACTGTAATCTTGCACTAGTAAAAATTCGGTATTTTGATCGATATTGTGAGTACATGAACCCAAATCTGCACGCTTGGCCATGACAACAACAGTGACCTTAGAGAACTACAACTCTGTATTAACTTGTCTAACACGCCCCCGAGCGTGGGGCACTGTGGGAAGGCGAGCGGTGCAGAGCGTTAAAAAACGCTGCAGTGTGAACGCCCCGTTAGTCCTAACCCCTAAGATAAGGGTCTTGTATGTTTACCTAAGCCTGGACCTTGCATACAGTTTTATTTGGGGGTGGCATCTCTACACACAAAGCTAAACACAGTATCATTTTATACAGAATAAAAGGTTACATCTTCAACTTTTCCGACAACTGCAAAGTGTGCTTCTCCAAAAACGAAGTGTAGATGACGGGAGAAGGGGCAAGAAGCAGACTCCTTAATTCTGCGAAACCTGCACAGATCATCCCTCGCTGATGCTTGTCTGCTTTGAGCTGTACCACACCAAGCTTGTGCACAGTGGTAAGTCGACCTTCAATACATTTGACAATTATTATTACTTCTGTGTACCATTAGCCAAATTACGTAGACTACTGTAAAACTTCAAATAATAGCCCGGGCTTCTCTTTACCCAAATCGCCGAAATGCACCGGCTTGTATTTGAGACAGGCGTCTATAAGAGACAGGCCTTTAATTGACAATAGGAGGTTATCACATTATATACATTTTTTTAAATTCCTATTTAATTAATATTTATAATTAATTCGAATGTGTTTAACAAATCATTTAATGTAAGAATTGTCTTTGGCTATTGGCAGCATAAAAAAATAAATAATACGAAACGATGTGACAGCAATGGGCAGAACAATATAAATTACTGCTAAACGAATATGTTTAAAAATCATTTAATGTAAGAAATGTCTTAGATTACCGGTATTGGCAGCATAAAAAAGAAACGATGTGACAGCAATGGGCAGAACAATATCTACCGCTAAAATCCATCATATATGAACTTGTTGCCCGAAACACATCAACAAGAAAGAACGCTACCCTGTGAAACAACTGCAATCATGTGATAGAAAATTATTAATCACTATCATCATCCCCACGATCCTCAATGACAAGTTCATTGGCAAATTCCTCCTCCACGTCGCTCTCCTCCACTTCTCCCACTCCAGCCTCTGCTAACTCTGCCTGCCTTGCTTGCTTGATGAGTCGTTTATGAATGGTTGCGTCTGTCACGTGAAATCAAATCAAAACATAGAACAAACGATCTGACGGGTTTTAAAAGATCAAATACAACCCGACACGAAAAAAATAAAATAAACAGACCAGGCCTCTATTTGAGACCGGCCTTTATTTACCCAAATCTGTTGTCACACCAGGCGTTTAAAAGAGACATGCGTCTATTGGGGACTCGGCTATTATTTGAAGTTTTACGGTATTAATGACTGTATATGATGAAATAATGGTACTAAGCCTAAACTGAAAAATGTTGATGAGGAAGATGATCATTTGTATTAACGCTATTATGACATGATTGACACAGGCATACATTTTCATATTTTATAGAAAAAGTCCTGCCGCTGAAGGCAATGGACTTTGGAGCATCATGCCTTGCCCCTTCGATCAGCAGAGGACTGCTGAAGGCTCTGATCAAACTGTTGATCAACACGCACACACACATGTTCACACACACACACTTTACTAATTTTATCTTGTTTAGAGCTGACCTATTGACCTTCTTCAGTTGAAGTTCAAATGTGTGTTTCTATAGTTATATTGCTTTCATGTATTCATCTATGCCCTTTATGTGATCAGCATATATTTTCAATTCTATACTGTTTTTATGATCCATTTATATTGTAAATATTTACGAATATGTACAGTTTGTGTGGATCTTTACATCTATCCTGTTTATATAATCATCATAATGGTGCATCTTTACATCTATACTTTTTATATAATCATAATGGTACATTTTATTTATAGAACACAATCAAGTGTTAATAGTGTTTGACATAAAAATATAAACAGCTGTCAATATTCTTGTTTGTATTGGTGTTTCATGGGGAATAGCAAGTACTTTCTTTTTACCATAAAAACTTGAAAGATCTTGATTTTGCTAGAGGAGGCAAATACCATATAGTATCTAATACCATACAGTACCTAACTCAATCTGGTGTATGAATAAGATGTCTAAACCTACAGCAACCTTTATTCATTTGCATTTATTTTTATAATTATTTCTACTTCCAAAAATACTGCTTGATTTGTTATTTGAATAATATATTATAAATAATAATATTTATTTTATTTCATTTTTTTAATAAAATATATATTATTTCCCCAGACTCCTGCTTTCACGCCGAGTGCATTCTTTCACCACTTCTTGGAGCGACTATTTTGTTTTCC
Source organism: Thaleichthys pacificus (assembly GCA_023658055.1). Taxonomy (NCBI): domain Eukaryota; kingdom Metazoa; phylum Chordata; class Actinopteri; order Osmeriformes; family Osmeridae; genus Thaleichthys; species Thaleichthys pacificus. Next base: position 2,065,631 of record CM042865.1, read on the forward strand.
AAGTCCGTTTGGCCGTGATTCGAGATTCAAAAGTGTCAAGAATGACCAAAAGTCCTATTGTTTACATTTTGTGCATGGATGCACTAAAGCTGTTGCTTATGTGTGCAAGATATGCGTACAGACTTTTAAGTTGAGGGTTCCAAAATTCCTCCTAAACCTATAAATCACTGTCCTCAGAATTTCTTTGGCCAGTCTCTTTTTTTACAAATTGAAGCTAAGTGTAATCTGTTCACAAAGAAAGACGAGGTGAGGGGGCGATGGTGCAAGGGTGCAGCCCAACTTATCCCCGCCCACAAAATAATTTGGTCGGGAAGTTGGGTCTGGGGAGTCTCGGTTGGGGAACAACTATGTCCGAACAGAAGCTGTTCGGACCAATGAAATTGTCAGGGCGGGCTTTATACGATGATGGACAGATGATCAACAGTAACGTAATCAACCATGTCACCAAAGAGCGCTTTGGTTGAATTCGTTTTCAACAAACATGGCTACCGCTGGAGAGCTGGGATGTTATGATTCTGCCATCGAGTCTGTTTTAGAAGACATCGACAGCGCATTAATTTTGAAAGAGGAACAGAGAAACGCAATCAAGGCATTTGTCGATGGAAAATATGTTTTTGCCGTCCTTCCTACGGGGTTTGGTGAAAGTTAACATACTACGTTGCTCTGATTGGTTGTAGGTCTATCCAATTGAGCGAAGAGGCATTTGTTTTCCGGGTTTGGTTGAAACACGCCCCATAGTCACAGCCCAATGGAGAGTCCTCAGACTCATATTCTGACAAGAATTATGAGTCTGACATCGTCAGGCTAACATCTACACACCAGCCACTGTTAATGTAAAAACAAATACGACCTCCTTTCGTTTTGCGGGAGAGTGCTGTGTCCCAATCAGCTCTCATGAGTTGAAAGCCTGGCAGTTGTAACATGGCGTCCGGGATCAAATCACACAGCCATGTCTCCGTGAAGCACAAAACCGAAGATGAAAGAAAGTCTGTTTTTCACCATCAGTAGCTGAAGTTCGTCATGTTGCAAAACTAGGAATCACTGTTCGGATCCCACGCTTGCGTAGCCGAACTACGGCCCTTCTACGGCGTTTCACTGCTTGAGCAAAGCCTAGCGCGGCTTAGACTAGAATGCCCACTAATTCTGCCGCTGGGAGCAGAAAAGTGGGAAATAAATCCACAGGAGTAGTTTCCCTGATGTTTAGAAGTTCATCTCTTGTTAGAGAACTACGAAAAACTTGGCAGAACACTGAATTAACAGACAAGACAGAACAGGGCGCACCAATAGACCGAGGCAGCCATCAGCGTCGCCATCTTGGATCTCAACTAAAGTGAGCTTGTTTGGGAAAGTAATAAATCTGCAAAGTGCCATATTTAATTTGGTCACAAACAGAGAAGTAGATCAAATGTATAGGTGAAGAGAGATGATAACTAACCCTATAGTTAGTGTATTAACTTAGCGTTCCAGGATTAGGCTTGTTAACTGTTAAATGTTAACGATGCCTGTGTGTTTATACTTTTGACTGGGGACAGTGACGTGATCATGCAGCCAACTATAAAATGTTGATAAGGTCGGGTACCGCATTTATAGACCAACTGCAGTCTAACATGCACAAGGTGTGTGACATCCTATAGGCAATACCATTTTTAGTTCTGCTGAATTATTGAAGGGCTAGACAACAAACGACCTATGGTCACGAACTGTGGGTAGTGACCGAAAGAACGAGATTGTGAATACAAGCGGCCAAAATGAGTTTTCTCCGCAGGGTGTCCGGGCTCTCCCTTAGATATAGGGTGAGAAGCTCGTCATCCGGGAGGGGCTCAGAGTAGAACCGCTGCTCCTCCGCGTCGAGAGGAGCCAGTTGAGGTGGCTCGGGCATCTGATCAGGGTGCCTCCTGGACGCCTCCCTGGTGAGGTGTTCTGGGCATGTCCCACTGGGAAGAGACCCCAGGGAAGACCCAGGACATGCTGGAGGGACTATGTCTCTCGGCTGGCCTGGGAAGAGCTAGTGGAAGTGGCCTGGGAGAGGGAAGTCTGGGCCTCCCTGCTTAGGTTGCTGCCCCCGCGACCCGACCGGTTAAGCGGCAGATGACGACGACAACGAGACAACAAACGTTCAAAAGAAATATTCACAGACTAACAACACGGAAATGAATGACAGATTGACGAAGGCAAGTTCATTTTCTGACCAAGCCTTTGCTCCGTGCAAGAAGCGCCATCTAGCACTCATTACGTGTCATTAAGAATGACCCTATCTGATGACTCGGGTCAGTTGACCCCCTGTCCACGCTATAAGTATGGAACAACGGCTCTGTGCTTCTAGTGTTAAGAAACCGAACATGAAAAAATTGTAACAAAGCCCCTTTAAATTCAAATATTAACTGAAAGGTTCCAGTTTAATACACATTTGCAAATTGGGCTGCTATTCATGGCTATGTACCTAGCAAGAAGTCAATTTTGCCAGAGAGGTTGACTTTTGGTTACGAGAGTGTGTGTTCTGACGCTATAGATTACCACCTCGTATCTATGGGTTAGGTTAGCAATCTTTAATTGTCAACATGTGACACGCACGCGCTCCAGTGTCAACCGAAGAAATGCGTCCTCTGCTTTCACCCATCCTGGTGTCCATACTTCCAGGACAGCCAGCAGCAGTGGGCAGCCATATAAGTGGAGGCCAAGTCCAAGTGCTCATCATGTCATGGGGCATGGGCAGGGGAGCGATCTGTTCTGTATGTTTTTATTGCAAAGGAACCCATGTGAGCACAGGTAGAAGAAGCAAATAGAATGGCCCAGGAGATAACCCACCTCAGCCCGATAGACCTCAAGACAAAAAAGACTTTCCATTTTACAATTTGTATGTTCTCCAGGAAAATGGTACTTATTTAATAATGCTAGCAGCCAAATAATGAGACAAGTTGACCAGCAAACTTTTTTTTTTTTACTTCTTTCTTGGTGCTCAATAAAATCAATTATAAACACAAACTAAAATTGTATTTATTTCTCCCCCCAATTATTTAGAAAAATATATCTAGGCCACTCAGGGGGGGTGATATTTCTCAAAAATACTATTGTGCACAACCCATTGTATATTTATGATATGCCACATCCTCTTGTGATTTTAATGCTTCATTAGAATAGTGCTGAAAATAAATATTTACAACCATCATAACCCTCCCCACCGACCTTTCTTCTCCTAGAATACCTATGCAGGTACACCGTTCCCAGCCTCTTGGGTGTTACCAGGGCATTCGGTCGCTATAGCAACACTGAAGAACCTCTACTGTCCAAGTTGTTCCCACGGCCGGTTGCCCCTCCTTTGTCCAGCAGTGAAGAGGTTGACTTGTTGCGCCGACGCTCCTTCAATGACTTCCGCTCTATCCTGCCAAGTTCCCTGCTCACCGTGTGTCTGGCAGACACCCTCCATCGCAAAGGCTCTTCAGTATCCAGCATGTCTCAACAGGTACTACTACTATTGTCACTTTCCACCATTAGGGGATATCATCACTTCTTGCAAACAAGGGATTGTGCTACAGTAACTAGCTATACACATTGGCCAACAACACAGAAGCCAAGAATGTCTCATTTCTAAAACGTTCTTGTGGGTGAGGTTTTTTTGTATTTTTTTTTATGTTTGTAGGCTAGTCCAGAGAGGGCAGGACTGGCTCCAAGCTCCCCAGCAGACTCATCAGCACAGTACTTTGAAGGTAGGACAAAATAGTCCCTAAGATGAAAGTTATTCAAATCAACAGAAAATGTTTATTTAAAGGCAGGGTAGGTAAGTTTTGAGAACCTAGCAATGTTTGAGTTTGAAAGCCAAAATATCCCACCCCTCCCTTCAAAGCCACTTCTCCAAAACACATGGACGCGCTGCCTGACTACTGCCAGGATGTAGGAAGACAGACAGACAGACAGATAGACAAGTAACCTGTTCCATCATTGCATTCGGTTTGAATGCCGTCCAATCATTAGTGCCGGCCCGACCTTAAAGCCTCAAGAAACTTGGTTTGAAATAGTAAAAATGTATATACAATATCAAAGTTTAGCGTCTCATTAAGCATCCGCAAAAATCTGTGTGAAACTAAACATTCCGAACCATTTGAAAACCTAGTTCAAAACCAGCAAGTTTTTCTGTTTAGACTTTCTCAAGACTGTGTAGGCATGGCTGATCATGTTTTGATTGACTTCTCGACAGCTCCTATGTCAAACAATCTCTCATAGCAACAGTCATGCACAGCAATGGCGCAAAACAATCTGTTTAGTCCAGCCCTACAATATGTGACACGGTCTGATAAAAAGGGGATGTTGTCGGCCGAGGTCCTTTCTCTTTTTTTACAGATTGTGAAAGTGCAGATTGTAAGCTTTCAAATGATGTGTCATACATTGAAATCAGAAAGTAATTGAAGAAGATATGCGTATCTGAATGTTCGTAAACCTGGAAAGCTGTAGCCCAGATATTCAGCGTCAAAGATTGTAGACCCTTTAACGCCCTAAAGGTCCTATGACATGCTGTTTTTGGATGCTTTTCTATAGGCCTTAGTGGTCCCCTAATACTGTATCTGAAGTCTCTTTCCTGAAATTCTGCCTTGGTGCAGAATTACAGCCACTACGAGCAGTCCCACAATTAGCTTTCCTCAGGACGGATATCGCCCGCACAATAACACTTAACAGCAGAACGGTTATCCAAATAACAAAGGGTACAACACTCACGTTACAGTGTGTGTATTCACACACATACTTGATGCTACCTTTACATTAGCAACAGTAACTGGGCTGTTAGCTGCAGAGCTAATGTTACAGCCACATTCTAAGGATAACAAGCTAGCTAACCATAGGCTATACAGTAAAGCAACAAAATTATATAGCGTTAGTTGACTTACTTCCGAGGTTTGTAGCTGGAGCAAGGAGAGTTGGTACTGATCCAGACTTTAATAACGGTCAGTAAGGCCAGCTTTGTATTGACCCAAGTTGAGGAAACAGTCGTCGCTGAAATGTTTGGCGCAGACATACAAAACTTTGGGAAGTAGTGTCTGCGAATTTCCGAGAAAATAAAATTAAGACACTGGTCTTACACTAAAAAAACACTTTTTATTTGTACATCCAAACACTGAGCAACTGTTCTTGTGCTTCGTTCGTTTGCAAGCCATGATGTCTCTCGAGGAAAAAACAATATCGCACTTGCACAGTCATAGCTCAGTTTCTCATGGGCGTGCCAGATTCTCTGGGCGGGCAATGCAACTTTTATGACGTCACAAAAGTAGCATTTTCAAAACCGAGCGTTTCAGCTTTCATTTTCTCAAAGGCGGAGAAGAATACCCAGGGCTTGGTTTACACCTCTCAATTTCTAGCCACTGGGGGACCAAAGGCAGGCTAGGGGAACTCATATTAATGTTAAATAACCTCTTAAAGTGACATTTTCATGTCATGGGACCTTTAACACTAGAAGCGCCGAGAGGCAGTAGAGGACTGGCCATCGGGAGCACCGGGAGAATTCCCGGTGGGCCGAAACACTTCTGGGCTGGAGGGCTGCTTGCCTTATTTCTTTTTTTACTACGGTTGGTCTTTTCCAAATGAACGTCGATACAGCCCTTAGCCCCGCCCTCTTAGTCTCACTTACACACAACAGTGACACTGACAGGTCAAAAACTAGCTAGTAGAAGACAATATAACAATGGAAAACCAGGCTAAGAAACGTAAGGGTGGGGCTGAAAAATTAAGAGACAAAAAGACATCACTTTCACTAGACAAGGTTTTACCAATTGAAAATTTTTGCTCAAATCAGCTAAAAAACTTTGCTTGCACGCTGCACTCGCTCGCATTAAGTGTGGAAGTCCCTAACTAGCATCACATCAAACCCAGAATGTGCATGGCAGCTGTGGTGGTGTATACGGGGGCCGGTTCTGGTGGGCCGGTCTGGATCAAAGTCCAGGGCCTACTTTGACTCCCAGTCCGTCCCTGCCGAGAGGGGTAATTTTGACCCAGTGAAGAAAAAAACTAATTGTATCTTCGCACTCAATCAAATTCCAGGATCCTGCTTTATTGACTTTGTCTAGATATGTGTGTTTTGGCATCGAGTATTTTTTTATTTTCAAAATCCCACCGGGAAAAGCTAATTTAAGGCTATTTCATTCCTGCTTACTGTTAAATAGATCTAGGTGCATGTTCATATTTTTTTTCTTCTGCATTCCAAGGCTGCAATTCTCTTTTCTATCAGCAGATGTTGCAAGGGCTCCCGTATGCGAGACTTCTGTTATTCAGACAAAGTTTAATATATAGTGCATAAATATACCTAATATGTATATTTTATACATATATGCATATATGTGCAAAATGATAACAATAATTTAATTATACGAAATGCATTTGTTTCACATACATTTGTGTGTAGACAATGGTATAAGCGCAATTCTTATCTCCCATTATTTTAGAGTGGCAACAATAATTTACGATTGCAAATATTATTTGTTACCTTTATCTGCTTTACAAAACAAGCAGATAAAGGTAACTAATAAAGGCATTTTTGCATGTATTGAAACATGGGTCGAATCATTCGCCGATAAAATCACCAATAAAAATGGTCAATCTATGCATGCAAGGCAAATTAGTGGATACTCAAAATATAGTTTGCGATCAGTAGGTCTATAGAAGGAGCTATTGAAATGGTCTCATAAACATTCAAGGGTCTGATAGATCCAGTTATCCTGGCAAAACAGTTATTGTTTTTTATTTATTGACAGGGCACGGTCCAAGTATTGCAAAAATGAGAAGTGTAGCCTATTAGTTTGGAACTTCTAAGCTAGAAGCTACGATCTCTGCTTGCTGTCCCGTTTATGCTGCTCTCAAATGTTTGCTCCCTGAACAATAAATTGGACTGTGGCTTGTGTGTTTACATCAACACAAAATGGTGCAAAAACTCTATGCTAGTTTCTAGTTAGGCTACTGCGCATCACTGGTGGAGTTTATGACTGTCGTCACACTTGTAGTTCGGTTCTCTTGGATCTCTTGGTCCGGACCAAAACATTTAATAAGCCCCGCCACGGCTTAATTTCTGCCGCCACGGTATCAGAAATAGGGCTGTACAAAATGTTAGGCCGTCTATCAGCAGTGATTGTTAGAGTGCATGTCGGAGAATAGCACGGACACGCGCTTCACACCGCAGTTGAGATTGCGTGTGTGAGTCCTTGAGAACTGTAAGTCGTATAATTTATGTTGTCAGTTCATTTAAGCCTGTTATTGTATAAGTCTATAGTTCTTGCAAATGTAAATTAAGTTAACTGGTGATTATTTTTTTTGTATTTTTCCCCTGCTAGCTAAATTGCACATCTGTTGATTCGATAGGGATTGCTGCCCTTGCTCACGTTTGTATTTTAGGTGCATTATTATGCTGAAGTAGTTTAAATGAATAAATAGTCGGTTCATTGTTATTATTTGCTACAGAATGCTTAGCCTATCAAGATCAAATGAAGCAGACAGTGTACATGCTTTCGAGTACCTTAAATCGACAGGCTATAGGCTACTGACCATTTACAATAAGTTGTTACGTCAATTATTAATTGGCAGCATTTATGACATTTAGAACATACTTTATGAGTGGAAGGTGTCTTTAAGTAGATTAACCTTATTGCTTTAGGTGAAATAGGACGAAAATATGTTCAATATTACATTAGCTATTCGACTAGTACATTAACCTGCTCCGAAATATAGGGTTAGAACTTTGTTCCGGCGGGGGGCGGGGGGGGGGGTTCGGACAGACCTGCCCCCACTGCTAAAAAAAATCCTAGAGTAAACACTAGATCTGTCAGGCTAGTTGTAGTAGATAGGCCGCCTATTGATTTATCAAATGCAACTGTAACACCTGTTCCGCTTTACCGCTTATAAACAGCGCCCAAGTTTGTTTACTTACACAACTAAGATGCCCGAGCAATGACAAATGAAACGCACCGAGCCGGTGCGAGGACGGAAAATCGATCATTAAATCGTCCGGCAGGTGCAGCACAAATGGCACCTGCACCCGTCCAGCTGACCCACACAGAACTTGGACAGAATGTCTAAATACACCAAAGCCAGAAGAGCATAAAAGACATCCGTGATCGCCATTTAATCCTGAACAGGTGCCACTGCGACTGTTGAAGGGGCATCACTTGATGCGTCGGCGAGAATAGCCTTCCCGAGCCATGCAGCACCCACGCCTACCCGTCGATTGACTGATTTTGTTATCAATATTGCCTAACGGAGACAGTTACGGGCGGATCAGGCGAATGCCAAGACCAAGAAGAAGTATCGGGGCGAACAGGTACACGACCAATCGTTCTCCCCAGATATGCTACAGACACAGAAACAGCGCGTCCTGAGGAAAGCTCATTGTGGGACTGCTCGTAGTGCCTGTAATTCTGAATTTTGGGAAAGAATTTTGGGAAAGAGACTTCAGATAAAGTATTTGGGGACCACTAAGGCCTATATAAAAGCATCCAAAAACAGCATGTCATTGGATCTTTAAGGAAGGTCCAAAGCCAGTTCTCTCTCCCTTGGGTGTGCTGGCATCCAGGTTTGTTCGGGTACGATGGGATATGCTCCTCTGCACAATCTTAGGGCTCAATGCAATGTAGCCAGTTCCGCCATCAGGATCGTAGAAGTGCTCCTACAGAAATAAAAGCGAACATTTTCAAGACACAATCAATGAGGTTTTAAATGTTTTGGTGTTGCACAGCAGCAGATATACTAAATAGAGCCATCAAGTGTTGTAAAAAGGACTACTGGCATGACACTGAAAACAGACAAGATGGTAGTCAGTAGGAGACCTTATTGCTTGTTGGGGACAACTGGAAATGTGTAAGATGCTCTTTGGTTCTGGGAAAACTAAACTTATCATAATTTACATTTAGCAGACGCTTTTATCCAGGGCGACTTACAGTAAGTACAGGGACATTCTCCGGAGGCAAGTAGGGTGAAGTGCCTTGCCCAAGGACACAACGTAATTTTGCACGACCAGAAATCGAACCAGCAACCTTCTGATTAATAGCCCGCTTCCCTAAGCGCTCAGCCCTGACCACTTAATAATTTCATAATAATTGCAGTGAAACATGTAAGTTAAGTACTTACATAGCCCTTCTTTGAAAAAGGATCACTGGACTTCCGCTCGAGACACGGACACGATGGCGGCATACAGGAACAGCTCCGGAGTATTTGAAATTTTCCATGCTCCCTAAACATCGAATTACATTTACGAATTGAAAATATTGAGTAAGAGGGGCAAAGATGTCAGCTAGGGGTAAAAAATGCGTAAAATAAAATAAAAAACAGGGACTCAAACTGGAAATGCTACTGCGGCTAGCCCTGACAGAGAACCCACGGCTAATCTAGCTTTGATCCTCCAAGAAATAAGAGACTTTCGACAGGGAGAAATAACAAAAACCAACAATAGACTGGAGGACCCAAAGACCGAATCGAAAAGGCAGAAGAAAGATTACAAAATGTCGAGGGTGTTCTGTCAGAAATGCTAAAACTTCATGCTCAAATGGAGACACAGTTAACCGAGCAGGAGAGCCGCTCAATATCGCCGGTAAATATCCGCCTATATGGGATTCCAGAGGGGGCCGAAAAGGATAAGTGCATCAGTGATTGAGTTTGTAGAACAACTACTGGGGGATAACGTCAACATTGCTGATTCAACAACTCTACAAATCGAGAGAGCCCATCGCTCACTAGGTCCTAAGCCACCGCCACATGCACAGCCAAGATCTATCGTTGTCAAATTCGCCAGCTCCCGAACCAAAGAGATGGTACTTGGCAAAGCATGGCTAAAGAAGAGCTTGAAGTTGGAAGAAACACTAATTAATGTTGACAATGATTACCCGCCACGCATTTTGCAAAGGCAAAAATAATATACAGAAGTAAGAAAAGCTCTCAAGGAGCGAGACATCAAGTTTCAAACGTTGTTCCCTGCCCGGCTAAAAGTGAAATACCGGGAAGGAGACAAGATGTACTACACCGTGGAAGAGGCAACGAAAGACGTGCCTGTCAAGCAACCTGAGACAATGAAAAAACGAAGCTGACAGAGAGCGGACGAGCCCGACAAGTGGAAAGCACTAGTTCGGGAACCCCTCACTACAAAGAGCGGCTGCTAGCCTTCCGAAGAGATGATCCACCCCAGAACGTGGACAGTGGATAGTAGCCTGATGCAAACATATTATCCAATTGATTCAATCTACCGCCCTGGAATGGTGAGCTTGATTACGTGACTGTTTAGCCCATAATAGAGCAATGTGACTTTTTTAAAACCCAGCGATCGGGACAATGGACATGGAACTTTGCTACGCGGACACCTCTGAGGGCCCTCCCACTTATTGAGAGGGAGGCTTTCCCCCAAAGCCACCTTTTATCATCTGGTGGAGGGTCACAAGTAAGACCTATATCGTGGAAGACGGTTTTATGTTTTTATTTTTCCACTTTGTTAAATGTTCACATTTTGTTTGTTTACAGTTGTTCTTTGCTGTAAAGGGGAAGTTTTTCACTCAAATGCAGGACATGACTATTGAAGTAAGCCTTATTTCAAAGCATAAGATTAGCCACATATAATGTTAATGGGTTAAATAACCCAGTCAGGGTGTCCAGCCTCACCCCTGCTTTTTGCGTTATTTATTGTACCACTCAGTCAATGGATACGACAGAATTGTGAAATTAAAGGGATAAATGTACATTTTGAGGAACATAAACTGGCATTATTTGCCGATGTATTAGTCTACCTAACACAGCCTACTCTGACATTCCCTAAGCTAATGACTGTTTTAGAAAAATATGGTGCTCTCTCAGGATATAAACTAAATGTTCAAAAGACACAAGTGCTTACTTTTAATTATGATCCACCTAGTTCCTTGGTAGAGAAGTACCAACTGACATGGGAGGCAGACCATATACGATACCTTGGTGTTAATCTCCCAAAAGATATTTCAAAACTGTCCACCTTGAATTATGGCCCGCTAAACAATAACATTTAAATCTGACATAGAGAGATGGAGCCTCATTCCATTCTTAAAACTTAATTCCAGATTAGAATCTATAAGACTGAATGTGCTGCCGAGATTGTTATACCTTTTCCAAAGTCTCCCAGTGGAAATACCCATGAAACAGTTTATGGATTGGGATAAAATGATATCAAGATTTCTGTGGGAAAGTAAAAAACCTAGGATTAGGTCTAAAACTCTCCAGTTACACAAAGGCCTGCGTGACTATCAGCCCAATTAAGACCTCTAGTGTGCTGGTGCAACAATCATCAATATGCAAGAAGGTTGTGTCTAGATTATATCATGGGTTGCGCCAAGCCAGTCCGGACAATACTCTATATATTAAGGAGAAATGGGAAAAGGAAGGTGGTCTTCCAATATCTGAAGAAGATTGGGAATGCTTATGTAGATTACAATGGGGAACAATATGCTCAAATACATGGCGAGAATATAGCTGGAAAAATGTGTCCAGATATTTTATAACACCAGTACAACAACAAACCCAAATACCTAGTATAGCCTGCTGGAGGGCCTGTGGAGCAAATTAGGCCAATCACTTTCATGTCTTCTGGGATTGCCCAGTACTAACTTCATACTGGCGAGGAATACACTCCCACTTGGAAGCAACCTTCAAAGTAATCATCCCATGTAGGTTTGACACTTTATATATAGGAAACATAGGAAATTCGATTTATGGGATTACAGAGATAAAAAGTTGCTACTTACACTTCTGGTGGCAAGCAAAAAAGCAATCTCAAGAAGGTGGTTAAAACAAGACTCTCCTACAATAGGAGAATGGTTATATGTGGTTCACGATATCTATGAAGGTTATCTTACTCCCTCAAAATCCAGACTGACAAATTTTCTAGGATATGGTCTAAATGGACTGGGTATGTTGCACATATAGGCTTAAGATCAGATTTAGTTTGAAGCATTTTTTGTTTGGCTGCATTTGTCTAAGTATATGCATGTCCCTTTTTATTTATTTATTCTCTCTCAGAGAGGCATAGTGAAACTCCCTATTATGTTTGAACTGTTCTTATTGTTAAAAAAAATTAATACAAATGGGCCTGGAAAGAACTGATATTGATATGAGGTGGTGACACGGATGGAAAATCCATGTAGTTATATTTTCTATTTGGTTTTCTTTCCTTTTTTTCGTTTTGTTTTTTCTATATATCAGGCACCTGTGAATCATAAGAGAAATTATGTAAAAGGAAAAGTATCCTACGTTGTTTGAAACCTGTTGGCCTGAATAAAGATAAAATTAAAAAAAATAAAAGGATCTCTGAACGATGGGAAAAGTGTTACAATTCCAAGAGCAGATTGCTCTTTCCTATTCCTTGTGGGGATTCTCCTTAAACAGGAACAAAAAAGCCAAATAATAATACTAAACTTTTTTTCTCTATAGCGCCTCTAATAGTTTGATCTCAAAGCAATTAACAAACAAAACAATATGAGAGTGGGGGGGGGGGGGGGGCTATCCGTCCACTGCAAACACGTATCATATTCTCATGTAGGTTAGTGCATGACATGTGCACCAGCAGATACTATTTTAAAAGAAATTCCTGCATTACAATAATGTATCATGACAGTTTGTATGATTTGGTCATTTATTATCACTAGTGCTGTCAGTTTAACGCGTTATTAACGGCGTTAACGCAAACCCATTTTAACGGCGTACATTTTTTTATCGCGCGATTAACGTTCTTTTTGGCCTACCAAACATTGTAGTTCTTTTCACATGCTGTTGCAACAACTCACGTTAGAAAAACTACAACACCACACCGGATCTAGCTAGACCGGAATCAAAAAAACAGGCACGCCGCACACTTGTTTGGGCTTGCGAGCCGGCTAAAGAGTCGTAGGCTAACGTTACGTTTTGAGTGGATGGCAAGCACGAGACGCCGAAATGGATGCCAATAAGATTCTGAATGGAAAGTTTACTTTTAAAAAGTTGCCAAATGGTTCCATTGACAAGACCAAAGTGATCTGTATGTTCTGTCGTTGTGAACTGAACTATCATCGCAGTACGTCCAGTCTGAAATACCACTTGATGGCCAAGCACACAGCTGATGCGAATTCTCTGGCCCCTCGTCAAAGCCAGGCGATTGCAATGTTGTTTTCAATTAAAAAAAACATTTGCACCAAGCAATCCGATCCACTTTTAAATGTTGATAAGAGCATTTAAATTAGAAAAAATAATTGGAAAATCAGATCGGAAAATCGGAAAAAAGAAATCAAGGGACATTTAGAATAGATAAAAATGTGCGATTAATTGCGATATCGCGAGTTAACTATGCCATTAATTCGAGATTAAATATTTTAATCGTTTGACAGCACTAATTATCACACTAGCATTTAATTATCACGGCAAACAATTACACTGCACTAAACTGTAAGTGTAAATGTAAAGTGAAAGTAACAAAACCAGTCAGTATGATGACTTGAGCGAATATCATTCACGTCTTACTAAAACAGCGGCCACGCGAACGGGAATGAGGAAACTGTTTCCTCTACTAAAAAATACAATGCGGGTCACGTGAAAAAAGGATCTAAAGACTCGTAGAAAGACAGAGTCGGGAAATTAACGAATTGTTTGTTTCCTCTAGCTACCAGTACAGAGCCTATGCAGGTCATGTGAAAAATGATCCAAAGACTCGTACCCGAAGACCGAGTCGAGAAATGAACGAATCGTTTGTTTCCTCTAGCTACCAGTACAGAGCCTATGCAGGTCACGTGAACAATTATCCAAAGACTCGTAGAAAGACCGAGTCGGGAAATGAACGAATCGTTTGTTTCCTCTAGCTACCAGTACAGAGCCTATGCAGGTCACGTGAAAAATTATCCAAAGACTCGTATCCGAAGACCGAGTCGGGAAATCATTTCTGTTTACTTGGACGAGCCTATGCAACAGTCCCGATGCGCGGCCACGAGAAAATGAACGAATCACTCTTTGAGAGGACTCGTTACTCCCGAGTCCTTGTAAGGATTCGTTCAAAATGAACGAATCGTTCACGAACGACACATCACTACAAGAAAAGGCTCAAGACGCACTTGTTCTGGGAGTACAACGGTACTTAGGAATGGTTTGCTGGACCCCATGTTAGTTTCCTCAAGGATCACAATGACTCTTGCTTAGAGCCTTGCTGCTCTTGTTGGTTAGTGGTAACTGATTTAAATTGTTGAAATATTTTTTTACTGTTGCTTGCTTTTCTACAGGTACACTTGCACTTATAGTGATTCATGTTGTTTAATTGTAACTTATTTAACTACATGCTCTTGTGGTTCTTCACTTTGGCACTTGTTTTGGTTGTTCACAATGTGTGCTTCATGTTTTGGCTACCCGCAATGTTTTTGGGGCTATCTTGTTGTTATCAGTGACCTATGCACTTTGTAAAGCTCTCTCTTGGAAGTCGCTTTGGATAAAAGTGTCTGCTAAATGAGTAAATGTAAATGTATTACAGTATTTAAATAATAATTAAAGAATTGTTTAAACTTTATTATGACCAAAACGGTCATACGTACCCCTATTACTAAATGGTTCCCTGATTCTACCGTAATAATACATAACAAACGTGTAGGCTAGTTTAGTAGGCCAAGTATCAAAAGATTCCTTGCCAATTCTCTCTTATGACGGAGTAATCTGTCTCACTTTTTCACCCTTGTGTACAAATGTATGGGAATATTATCATTTTATATGTGTATAGGCTCATTTGGTGGAATTTCTTTGAAGATTTAATCGAATGTCAGGAAACTATTTCATCTCAAGGTTTTACTATAGCAACTTTAGCTAAGCAATAACAGCCTAAGCATCATGCGCCTGGTATGAACATTTTGGGCAAGTTTTTATACATTGCATTTGTCATAGTAACATCCCCAAAACTTGTAGTCTCCAATCAAATATCTGTTTACCTAGCCCATGCAGTATATTTTATCCTATCAGAAGACTGGAACATATTGTTGTCAGGGTCTTATGTTTTTGGCATAACAGTCCTGTTCCACACTCATGTTCCGCTTTCAGCCTAGGCACCTGATAGTTACTTAATTCACTGGCACAACAGGCAGGCTAACTCATATTCATCTGGTTCATACAAGGACATGAAACTTCTTCACAGTTGTAAAGATAGTCTAACTGCTCAGTCCCACACAAAGATTCTTAACCCAACATTTAAGACTTAAGACTTCAATCTGACTCCATATACTTTTAAGAAGCCATTCAGTCTTCATACAGATAAGTTATTACGCTGGATTAAATGTTTATGACCATGGTTACCGCTAACCACCACACTCAGTATTTTGTCTTTGTAATGGTCAGTAGTTTAGATAACATGACACTGGTTTCTACAGGTTTCTACAGAATCAAAAGTAATCCAATCCAAATCCTTAATTAATTTCCTCCATAAACGGATACACTTGAAAACGAAATAACTTGATAAAAGCATCTGCCAAACTAAAATGTGATTTTCATTAGGACCTGTTTTAGCCTACTAGGCTATGTTACAGTGCGCTAGTAGAAAAAATAGGAGGGCTACTTAGAAAGTATCCTACATTGGATAACCTGTAGGTTTAAAAAGCAAACTTGAAGATGGAAGGTTATCAGTTTGATTACCACTTTAAAAAATCTAGTTTTTACACTTGCAAATCTGTATGACCCTAATTTGTCTTCATACAGATCATTCTCCTCAGGCTGTCCCTTCTTTAAATAAATTAAAGTAATATTTGATTTCAAATCATTAGATTCAATTTCAGTCTGTGAAATTATTAAGCATTTTGCTTTTAATATTCAGTTGATTCAATGAACATTTCCAATTCAAAAATGAAATTTTGATTCAATTTGAGCTAGCATTAAAATCTATACATATTGTAACTCAAAACAGTGCATCTGAAGAACCAGTGTGTCTCTAAATATTGACATAGTATCTTCTCCGTGGTTGTTTGACCAAAGATCACTCTCATAAAAAAATCTTGAAAAAAGAAACCATCATGCAACACGTCGTGCCATTTTGCTGCAACAAAACGCTCAAATGAATGGAACATCTGTTTTGCCTCAGCATGTTGAACTTTTTCTTGGGATTCCTTCCTTCCTCCCTCCTTCCCTTCCACCCTCTATACCTTTCTTCCTTCCCTCCTATTTCTCTCTCCCTCTCCAGGTTCCTATCTCCCAGACGGTAGTGCGGTGGACCCAGACTACTACTTCTCCACTATCAGCTCCAGTTTCTCCATGTCTCCTCTCTTCACTGGAAGCAGCTGCAGAGAGTTTGAGGTTCCTTTGGATATGCTCAGGCAGCTCTTAAACATGGTCAGTTCCTACCGAGATGGGTGCGGTCAAAATTATAAATATAGCTGCAAGCAGCAATGGAGGATTCCTCCTGACAAAAATGTCAAAATGTAGTATATCACACGTACACAACATTGTTCCTAATTATTGCTAAATAACAAATATGAAGACATGTATCCTACACATCTGTACCGAGTTTCAAGTCAATTAAAGCTACAGTTCATGAAAAGAATATTTGTGTTGGTTTTCCCAAATCATGGCAGACTGATGGGGCTTTTGGATTTATACAGTAGAAATGCAATCAGTAAATTTATCGAGGTGAAGTTGAGTGCTACAGCGTGAATCCATCTTGAACCATGTCAACTGATGTTGTCATTGCATCATGCTACAGCAGTCAACACATTTGAAGACACTGCAGGAGACTGTATGCTCTGTCAATTTATTAGCAACACTGAACAAATCTTTAAAGTTAATCAAAATTAACTGAATCAGAACAGACCTACCTGCAGTCTCTGAGTGTTTTATGTGTTAATTACTTGGTCTTTGCATCATACCAGCTGAGTAACAGAATGTAGGTTATATACGTAGATAGGTGGCTGTGACATTGATAGGTTGGTTTTTGCCCCGCCTAAACAAAACTTGAGCTGAAAACGGGTGAGGAACTGTTCAACGGTCTAACTCCACATTTCAGTGCGACAAAGTCTAGAGCTTTGCACATGCTTTCAGCAACTCAGAGAAGCAAATCATGGAATTTGCTTTACAGCTTTAATGGTACTGAATAAATAATTTGTATTAATACGGCATCCTGACTATTTGGGCATACAGTGTCTTCAGAATTCTTCCACTACAAGAACCCTTTGTTTAAGTTGATGCATCAGTGATCAGAACTTTATGGTGAATGGAATTATATTTTTCCTGAAATTAAAACAAAATGCCCACCACTGAAAGTTTCAACTACAAATGCAACAGCTTTGGTAGCCACTTAGTTTGCTAGTTACATTAATCCCCCAACAGAGTCCATTAGTCCTGCTGCAAGGCATGCTGGGAACCAAGAGCGTTTCTCCTACAATGTTGTAGTGCAATTGAAAAACTTTTTTAGAAGGGCCAGATTTGATAAAGTGTCAAGGGGCCGGACATTACGTTTTTTATATTCAGTTTGACTTCCCTAAATTCCCTTTGCTTAAACAGCCTGGGTTACATCTTTCTAATAAAATAAGGATTGCTGTGTTTAAAAACAGACAACTAATGAATGGGTTAATTATCTTATGATAAAAATATGATGTTCTCTTTTATAATTGTAAAAACAAAAATCAAAAAATCTTACACCCAAAATACTTTTTGGGTGGAAATGCCATCACAACGGTTTCGAAAACAGACAGTTGGGGCGTGGCCTGTAGCGCCACCTATGGGCAATGGTGGAACATTTTTTGTGTGGGAGTCACTAACGGTCTATACCTTCAATGTGCCAACATTTTCAAACGTTATACCATTGGGATACCAAATCGGGAATGCAATACCACCAAGATCTATGGAGTCAAATTAGGGTCAATAATATTTTGCATCCGTAGAAATCGTTTTGCATCCGTAGAAAAAGTTTTGCATCCGTAAAGAAAGTGTTGGTCCAAAATATTTTGCATAATTTTTTACACTTTTTTACGGATGCTTAACTATTTATATGGATGCAAAACCTTTTTACAAATGCATAACCTTTTTGCAGATGCAAAACCTTTTCTGCGGATGCAAAACTTTTTCTACGGATGCTGAACTATGTCTGTAAGTGCAAATCTATGGCCGTTTCGAAATCGGTCCAAAATGTTGGCCTATCAGCACGATGCTTGTTGAGTAGCCAATCAGAATACTGCTCACCAACCCAGTCTCATTTATGACACTGGTTTACACTTCTATTTCGCATGCCATATATAGGCCCAATCCCTGTTTTGCGTGCAGTTTATACGCAAATTCCTCCCATTCATTTCCATCAACAGAAAATGCGTTCAAAATTTTCACCTCAAACACCTTCAAATACCAAACAGCAATTATTATTAGTTTTGCATCCATAAAAAAAGTGTTGCAACTAAAAAACTTTCTGCGGATGTAAATCTTTTTCTACGGATGCTAAACTTTTTCTATGGATGCAAAACGATTTCTATGGATGCTAAATATTATTGACCCAAATTTGACTCCATAAAGATCCACCAGGGGCTTGGTCAGGCCAGCCTCGCCAGGAAGCCATGGATATGTGTGCATGGCCCCAAGCTTGCGCGTGTCAGGGCCCTGGATGTGTCAGTGAGAATTTGGCACATGTAAGGGGAGGAAGGCAGACATTCATTGGCAGAGGCCCTAGCATTTTAGCCTAGTACCAGACTCTCGGACATTTCATTTGTACAGAGAGTCTGGCCTCGCTCCATTGACAAGCGTTGACTTCCTTGTAGGCGGGTACTCTGTTGAAGTTTAAAACTATTGGATCTGCCCAGAGCCACTCTGATCTGCTATAACCAATCGCTAGCGTTCACCTTAGCCAACTCCTTCACCACGGAGCTAGCTGCCGGAAAATCAAACTTTTCCCGAACCCTGTGGGAAGGAGGGCCACAACATCATGACCACCAACAAAACTCAGCAAGGATTGTTATTGCTCCGGCTTTAACTTATGGATATTCGGCAGCGTTGCCACAACCGCAGAATAGCTTTGCTCGCATCTTTCTCCGCCGCCATTACTGAACTACAACTCAAACTAGTGCACAACATCAACGTCATCGTTCTCAGCCACTCCCTCTGTTCGCTGATTGGCCGGTAGAAAATCAACCTGAAAAATCTGACTTACGTACCGAATGGCCTGGGGTCTCATTTATAAAACTGTGCGTAGGATTCTTACTTAAAGTGTATGTGCGCCCAAAAGCCTAAAATGGCGTATGCCAAAAAAAAATCAGATTTTATAAAACCGTGCACACCTGTAAGCAATGTTCCCTTTATAAATCACAGACTACCCACAAGTGTGCGTACGTGAATATGCATTTTACCCTGCCCTAAACACGCCCATTTTTGACCATAAATGGTCAATGCAAAGCACCTCATGAATGACCCTGGCATGCGATTGTTCTACGGTAAATCATGGCGCATGACAACTTCTCAGACACTGTTAGCTATTGGCGGAGGCCCGAAAACCACGTTATTTGGTGGCCGGTGGATCACCAATAAAAAAAACAGTGCGAGTGGCGTCAACTGTGCCAGTGATACCGCGAGTCGAGATACAATTTGAAAACAAAAGCGTTTTGTTATTGAACAGTAGTCTATTGAAGTCTGGACTGATAATGAGGACGTAGAGTGTAGCGATTGCGCGGGAGCTTAGCGACTGTATTTCCAGTTTTTGACATATGATGATATATGCACAGTATTAAAGAAATAGCCTATATTTAGTTATACAATGTGGTCTGCAGTTATCTAAAGGTGGGATATGTGATGTTATCCTGTATTCCATGCAGTCGGGCTCGGGCATCTCCCCCCTCCTACATCTGGACAATCTGATGGTGAGACATACAGCGCTGAATTTTTATAAAAAATTTGAGTTGGATTGTACAAGGTGTTTATGGAACAATTATCACTCAGTACAAGCGCAAATAACACTGCTGGATTTAATCTCTTTAATTTCTGATGAAATCGAGTGAAAAAAACAGTGTGAGGAAAACAAAATATATAAATATTACGAGTAATGTTCTTCCCACATTCACTTTCTGCAGTCTGACTACAGTACGGTCATCTGCGTTGCCAATTCCAACTGTTTCCAAAATGTGCATAGGCCTATGGGAGGGTCAGAGTTTGCGTGGAAGACCGCACATTCTCCCATCAAGTTTGTTTTTTATAAATCACAACCTTTGCGTGGAAAGTGGCGTACGCACATTTTCAGCCCCGTTTTGTGCGTACGCAAACTTTATAAATGAGACCCCAGACCTAGTACAGAAGCAAAATCCAAATTGAGCGGAAGTACGTAGGAGGGCAGAGCCAGGCTTCTAGCATTTAGCCAAGCATGCATATTTCAAATATGTGACACCTTTGGTGAAAAGGGGCCGTTGCTAGCCAATGTCATTTCTCAGTTTATTACAGATTGTGAAAGTGCAGATTGTAAGCTTTCAAATGATGTGTCATTCATTGAAATCTAAAAATAGTTGGAGAAGATACACGTATCTGAATGTTTGTAAACCTGAAATCCTCAAGCAGAGAAATCCTTCTTGAAAGGTTCTAGACCTTTTCATGCCTTCAGACAGGGTGTGATTGTTTTTGTGTCAATCATTAGAAGCACAGAGCGCCGTTCATTTCACCCGAGTGAAGAGAAAAATATATATAGAAGAATAGAATAATATTTATTTCGGTCAATTATACACCAAAAACAACTGATTGACCACACAGCCACGAAAGTGGTTAAATAATATCAAATCATTACATAAACAATAAAACAAAATCAAACTTAATATTAAGTACACGTAGCAAGTTTGGTGTGAATCCATCAAAGATTTGCTGAGATACGACCCAACTTCCTGTTGGGCGGGTTCGTCAACGATTTTGATTGGCTGGACAAACCGGACAAACGGTAAAAAAATTCAAAAAACCATGTGATAACTTTGTGAGGCTTGGTCTGAAGATAATCTGTGCCACAATTGGCGAAGATTGGATAAAATCTGTAGAGTCGTTTTTTTTTCAGGAATAAAGAATTGGTGGCCGTATCAATTTCGCTGGTATCGCAAGTTAACGTGTTAACCATGGGATTTCACAAGATATCACAGGACAAATAAATCACTTAACCCTTGTGCTGCCTTCGGGTCACATGACCCAAAGGTTCATAACGAACCATTGTTGTGTTTACCCAATTTTACCCAATACAAAAACAAATAACAATTATTTTCTTTTAACCTTCGCAATGTGGGGGGTCTGAGACAGCCCAACGGTTAAAAGAAAATGCTTCACTTTGTTTTTGTATGCGGTGAAGTTGTCGCAATACGACGGTGGGTCACAACGACGATGGGTCAGAATGATCCGAATGACCCGAAGATAACACAAGGGTTAATTAAGGCAAACAAATCAACAGTTATTGGCTGAAATGTTTTTTTTGCTTTTTGCAGCGCCCCCCAGTTTGAATGGACCTGGACCTTTGTGGACCTCTTTAGAACACTGTTCCGAATCCCTATAGGGTTTGGTGTCAATGCAGCAAATATTTGCTGAGATATGATCTCAATTAGTTGCCAAATTTGATATGCTGTACCAACAAACAATTAAAAACCCATATGATACATTTTGCGAGGCTCAGTCTGGAGATCATCTCAATTTTGAAGAAGATTTGACAAAAACTGTAGGAGACGATTTTGTATTATAAAAAGTTGCCGAAGCTATTTGAGCTCAGTCCCATCGCGGATTTTGCAAGTGTAGTCGAAAGACAAACTGCTGCAACCTATTTCTTGGTATTTGCTTGGCAAAATTGCAAGCCCATTTTCATCATACATTTCATAGAAATATACACCACATTCATTGTTTCAGTTGAACCTAATTCCCACATTTCCTTTGAGTTTAATATTGTTTCGTTAGATCATTCATTCATTCATACAGTAGGCTAGGCTAGTGTCGTAGGGGTGAACTAGCCAGTGTACGAGCAAAATAAATGGAAAATGTATATGATGTAGGCCCGAAAATGAGCTTCCCCTATTTGAAAGACCAGCAGCCGCCACTGCCCCCGGTAAGTTGTACAGCTGAGCTATCTTACTACTAGACTACCGCTGTATGGGAATCGCTGGAGCTAACCAGT
Source organism: Thaleichthys pacificus (assembly GCA_023658055.1). Lineage (NCBI taxonomy): Eukaryota > Metazoa > Chordata > Actinopteri > Osmeriformes > Osmeridae > Thaleichthys > Thaleichthys pacificus. Next base: position 2,087,697 of record CM042865.1, read on the forward strand.
TGAAGGGCGTACAAAAATACAGGGTGTTGATATCACAGCCTGGAAACATAATTTTATCACCCTGGCCTCACCCTGGTCTTTGCCTGTGGCGTTTCTACTACTGTCTTGCCGTTTTAGGTAGCTAGCTCAGCTAAACTAATGTTCTACTATAGGTAATCACACATGGGTTTATCACGTTCGGCAAGCACACCCAAATAAATATGAGAGAGAATATAGGTTGAGCCTTGCCAAGGCAAGCAAACCCAATAATAATAAATAAATAATATATATGAGAGACAATATACAGTGTTTCCCCTAGGTTTTGTGATCTGGCGTATAAAATATATATACAAAAATAAAAAATATAACTTTTTTTAATTTATTTTTTATTAACTTGACCTTCCAGGGGGGGGGGGGGGGGTGCCGTAGGAGGGGCGGGGCGCCCCCCTAATATAATGGTAGGGGAAACACTGATATAGGTTGCGCCTTTCCAAAGCATACACCCAATAAGAAAAGGTAGAAACCAAATAGGTGGCTTCGCAGCTTTGCTGCAAGTCAAATGACCCAAACAACACTTTAGACATCCTCAGAACAAGGTTCCGAGTACATGTATCAAGTTTTATGTCAATGCAGCAAAGTTTTGCTGAAATATGACTTCACATCCTGTTTTGGAGGCTTTGTTGCCGACTTTGATTGGCTGTACCGGACGGTAACCGGTTAACGGTTTCGAAAATCCAAAAACCATGTCATAACTTTTGTGAGGCTTGGTCTGAAGATAATCTGTGCCAAATATGTTGAAGGTTGGAACAATTTGGGACTTTATTTAATTCAAAATGGTGGATCTCCCATGTCTAACCAAAACAAAATGAGCCTTTGCAGTTTCGCTGCTTGACACCTAATAATAATAATATTACTAATATTACTATCGGAGGAATCCTAATTAGTTCTGTCATGAAGTATTGTGGCTCTGTTGCATTTATCATGTTTAGTGTTTGTGTATAACCGTCATTCTTTCTTTGAACAGGTTGAACAGTTTGTCTCTGAATCGTTTTTGAAGCTCTTGGATGACACCTTGATAGATCTGCTGGAGGTTGTTTTCAAGTATATTTCCTAAAAATAATAGAATTATTTTGAAAACCCTTAACAACAGTACTAAAAGGCTTTGTGGTTCATTTTCATCTAGCTGAACCCTAGTATCCACCTGGACTATAAGACCTTCAGTGATCCTCTGTACGTGGCCATATTCAAGATGCTAAGAGACACCCTCTACAATCTGAAAGGTAAGAACACATTGGGATAACAGTCGTTCTTTACGATATTTACCTCTTTGTCACTGAAACCACCTGATACAGTATGAATCTGCATATTAATAAAAGTAAATAAAAACATCAATCAAGTAGTCAGGCACCTCTTGTCCAAACAGGTAGTCAAAAGGTTGGAATTATCCGATAAATATTGGGTGCATTTCTATGTAAATTTATAAACTTCCTCATGCATAATCACATTTTATCACTATAAGATACAGTATATCATACATTGTTTATCACCATATAAAACTGACAATTTTAATCTACTGCCCTTCTGCTTGTTTAAAGGTCCAGAGTTAGAGTCATCTCACAACTGACAAGGTGGCCAGAGAGAAACAAAGCAAATGCAAACTAATAATAAAAAAATATGAAGAATTAAACACATGAAGAATTTAAAAACATTATCTGGGGCTAAAAGAAACGCAGTTGCTGCTGCTAATGGCAGGAAGGAAAGCTGGCAAAATTATCAGACTATGTGAATGTGTAAGTTAACACTAGAACTGCAGAGCTGGTTTTTCCTACTAATAGAACGATTAGGGGTCAAATTACCCCTGAGTCTCCAGACAGAGACATTGTTACTGCCACGTAATGATCGCTAGATGGCGCTTCTTACACAGAGCGCAAGGTTGGAAAATAAATCTGCCTTCGTCAATCTGTCATTCATTTCCGTGTTATTAGTGTGTAATCATTTCATTGCAACGTTTGTTGTCTAGACCTTCAATCAGTCCAAAAAAATGTATGTATTTGCGAAAGGATGTTATACACGTTGCGGGTTAGACTTCAGTTGATCTTGTAGCGTGGTCAGCTAGACCACATACAGCCAATATCCTGTTACACCTGTGGAGTCTGATCCAACCACATCAGACAAACCTAATCAGTCCTCTTGACTCCCTCAGTATGCTGATTACCCACACAATGCCAATGCTAAGGGACCATAGAGTTGGGGGGGTGCCTCTCCACTCTGCATGTGATGCCCTCCTGCTATCTTGCAAGCTTTAAAGAGCCTGCTTGAGACGACACGTCTCCAGCAACTATTTGTGGTCTCCATTGTGTAGAGCTACTTCAAGGTCATCCGTCATCATCCTGCTGGACCTATCTGCAGCATTTGACACGGTCAACCATCAGATTCTGCTCGCTGGACTTTCTGAGATGGGCATCTCTGGCACTGCACTTCAGTGGATAACATCCTACCTGTCACGGCTGGCTGCAAGGAGGACCCAGAAGCGGAGTGCGGAACGGAAAATGTATTAAAGGACAACTGAAATCTCACAAGCAAAGCTCTGGAAACAAAACAGAAAGCAAGCCGTAGAAGGTAACTCAAAAGGGGTGATCTGAAAAACGTAGTCAAGAAAGGCAGGGTCCGAGATCGGGAAGGCAGTCCAGTATGTCCAGGGAAGGGTAGGGCAGCGGCAGGGCTGGGACAAAAAATCGTCCCTGGCATTTTTGGCCCAGGCGGCCCACACCCACCGTGACTGGTTAGACACATTCCCTGCAGACAGTCCTTAAAATATGCGTGCATTCTATAATATGAGTTGCCTAGTGTTCTGCGTTCATGTGATCGTTTTGGATCCTTCAAGAAGGGTCTCAAGACTTATTAATTGATCTTACACTTAAATAATAAATTAATTCTTAGTTATGATTTGTATATGGTATAAAAAATATATACATATTGATATTTGATATTGTATTGTTATTATTACTATTTTGCTTAATATTGGCCTAGCAACTTTTAAAACAGTTTACTGTTAATTTAAATTATTGTAAGATTCATATTTTGTGGCTTTGGACAAAAGTGTCTGCTAAATACAATACAGACACACACACACAGCCTCCCTCCCTTCCTGAGTCCCTGTTAATTTGCCTACTCTTTACCACTTCGTCAACTACTCTTTCTTACATCTTTTCCTCACTCGCTCACATAGCCCTGTCATGGTCACTCTCCTGCTCCTCGGCTTCTTCCCTGACTCTGTCAGTATGTTTCAGCCTCTCTGAGACAGCCACCTCTCCTCTACAGGTAATGCTGATGTTGAAGCAGCTAAAGCCCCCCCAAACATGTTCGAAATGTTTGCACATTTTGTGGCATTCACCTGTAGATTTGTTATCTTTTTCTCCCTTAACTTTTTAGCGCCTCCCTTGCGCTTTGGTGGTCATTTCTCCATTTTAGCGATGCTAAACTTTAACAATGCTAAGCCAGCATACGCATTAGCCAACAGCTCGTGTCTCAAGGCCTGCGGGAGGCGATATTATGATTCAGGGGAAGGGGGTTCCTGGATTTGATTGGGTCAGGCCAGTGCCAATAAAGAAAATTAACCAATGGGCCGCTGTCAGTTCTCTATGGGCCGGCCCGACCAAAACCATTTTTACCAATGGGCCGCTGTCAGTTCTTTTTGGGCCGGCCCGACCAAAAAAAAAAAAAGCATATAAATTATATCGGTGATTCGGCCCAAAAATGCGTCGGCCCACTGGGCAAATGCCCAGTATGCCAGATGGCCAGTCCAGCCCTGGGCAGCGGCTCAACGTGGCTGGAACAAGAGTGTATCGCAGGATATGGAACTGGTCTCAAACATCACAAAACTCTTCGGCAAAGACGGAGGGAAAACAGAGGATATTTATAAGGGGTGTAATCAGCGCACAACAAGGAACAGGTGGTGAGAAGGAAAAAGCTGCTGACAGAAAGATGCGCTTCAGCTGAGCGCTGCCATTAAACACAGTGACCACTAGGTCACCCCTCAAACCCTGACACTACCCTTCGGGAAGATCCTACCCGGTTTCCTGGGGAGGCAAATTGTCAGCCCCCCGCTAACTCTCAACTGGTGTCCCACAGGGCTCTGTCCTTGGACCGCTCCTCTTCTCCCTGTACACCATCTCGCTTGGACCGATCATCACCTCCCATGGCTTCTCCTACCACTGCTACGCTGACGACATGCAGCTGTACCTGTCGTTCCCCCCACTGATCCGGGGATCTCAGCTAGGATCGAGGCCTGCCTCACAGACATCTCCGCCTGGATGACCAAGCACCACCTCCAGCTGAACCTCGCCAAAACAGAACTTCTCATCATCCCGGCCAAACCCTCCATCTCCCACGATCTCTCAATCACCCTGGGATCTGCGACAGTGACCCCTGTCATCCTCTGCCAGGGACCTCGGGGTTACCATGGATGACAAGCTCTCCCTCACAGCCCACATTGCTGCAGTCTCCCGGTCGTGTAGATTCACCCTCTACAACATCCGGCAGATCAGGAGATACCTGTCTGAGCATTCCACCCAGCTGCTAGTCCAAGCACTTGTCCTCTCCAAGTTGGACTACTGCAACTCGCTTCTCGCCGGTCATACCAGCACTCTCCAGAGGATTCAGAACGCAGCAGCCCGCCTGGTCTTCAATCTACCCAGACGCTCCCATGTTACCCCGCTCCTCATCTCCCTTCATTGGCTACCCATTATGGCCCGTATCAGATTCAAGACCCTGGTACGATTCTTGTGCTTCCATTGATGTACACCATTTCAAGATCGAGTCGCAACAGCAAGTACGTAGCAAAGTAAGGTTAAAATGAAATACGCATTTAATAACATTGCAAATGAATTAAATCAATTACAAGGCAAACATGTTACAAAATGAAGGCTTTAAATCTTACCTACTCTACCATGATGATTGTAAATCAGAGAGAAAGCAAGACGTTAGCAAGGAGTAGGAAAGTAGGACAAGCCAGAGCTGAGGAGGTCTCAGGAGATGAAGAATCCACAGAACAATGCATTACAATTCCCTTTATACACAAAGACAACCAATCAGACCAAATCTTGAATGGGGTGTGAGAACCATCAAGTTGAGACCGTCCAGAAACTCCATACTTTAGCATATGAGAGGTGGGGGCAGGTTGACGCCCACCCTTACAGTTGAATAACGACAGTTCGGTGGGTAACATGGACATACAGTGAATCTCAAAGTCCATTGACATCTCTTTCCTATCTAAATCTCACAATTTGAAACTGCTGCTGTAAAACGAGTGGTTTCAAAAAGTCCACCTTTTTTGTCTCTGGTCTGTACCTTTGTCTCGCCCCAAAATTTGCTGAGCGCTGCTCTGTGTACTTCCACGGAATTACAAAGAAGAAGGTTTTTCAAGGATATTGAAAATGGACTACGGTCGTAAATGCAGTGTTCCAGGCCTGTACAGGGAATGCTGACACTTTTCAGAGTCTTCCCAAGGAACCAAACACTCAACGGGCTGTGATGTTTGTCTATGAGAAGATCCCTGCAAGATCCGTGCAGTTCGACCCTCAATTAAGGCCCCGTCACACCATAACGTTCTGGTCAAAGTTCTCTGAACGTTCTAATTGTTCAATTTTGAGCGTTCTAGGGCGAGGTGGACACATCTGGCGTGTGACTAACGCATGACTAGGGTGGAACTGACGCATAACTAGCGAGGGACTTACGCATGAGGAGCGTCTAACAGCGACCAAGTAAGACACAAGTAGCGTTTTGCTACGTGCGACAAACGATTAGTCAACGTTAGACGAGCGTGTTGAGCGTGTGACTTACATGTGAATAACGACAGAGTAGCGTTTTGCTGGCGTGTAGGTTTTATGACCAAACGGGTATAAAACACTGGAAAATCAGTGGTTTCAGTTGTCCTGAACAGTAAACATCATGCCACCTAGACGACATAAAGGTGCGAGGGGGGCTTCTGCTACTAGCGAGTGAGTTGTTCGCTTCAAAGCAAATAATGAATAACAACCAAGTAACGCTAGGGTAACGACTGACTAACATGTGCAAAGTTAGTCAAACGTTCCACAAACGGTCTTCAGCGTTATCCAGCGTTTAAAATTAAACATTGAAGAACGCTGGTCGCCAGGAGAACTTTTGTGCATGTTCAAAACTTTTTCTCCGCCGATCACCGCCTGATTACCAGCGTCCACACAACACTCTTCTGGCGCTATACCAGAAGAGTATAGCGTTTTATATCTGTGTTTACAGAATAACACAACTTTGTTGTGTTATTCAAAGACTGTTAAGTCTTTGGTTTTGTTGTAACAATGATAAACTAGAGAGTCACGTTGTCACTGGCAGTATGGAATCGCGATTCAAACAGTACCGTCTGCTAACTGAAAATATGCCCCCCAAAACGTAAATAAGTTTGACATTAATGTAGGGGGAAATGGCTAATTCAAAATAAGTTTGCTAGAGGCAAGCTAGCTGCTGTTGCTCCACATTTCATTGATTGTTTGAAAGCGCCGGAAATGAGAATGTTTCTTTTGACATAAAGTTTAGCTGTGGCATTGAAGATAGTACTGCACACTGCCAGTGGGTGAGCCGAGTCTGACTGAGGCTAACGTCAAAGCAAGCCGTGGTGTCACTCAAATTCCAAGTTTTACACAAATCACAAAAATATGCTGATGCGCTGGCTGTCTTACGCAATCGCCATATCTTTATAACACTGCCCTCCTTCTGATTTTTGATGTAGAATTGACCCTGGTACGAAATTAAGAAAATACTCATCAAAGATCGACAACAGCTGACGCAATCGTCAACGGAGGCTGACGGGGCTCTCACGTAGCAAACCAATCAAAGTTTTTACAGCAACCTACATTAAAATCTCACCATCTGGCTGTCTTCACAATAGTCATATCGTCATAACATTGCCCTCCTTCTGTTTTGTGGTGTAGAATTGACCGAACTATAAAAATACGAAAATACTAAACTACTATGACGCTTGCATGGCTGCCGCCTAGGCAGTCTCACGGGCGACCCGCACTCGCTCAAATTACAAAGACTTTCACAACCTAAATAAAAAATCAGAGATGGCAGTTCCACTCGAAATTGCTTTCTTAACAAAACCCAATGGTTGGTAATTTTGGGGGTTGGCATTTTTCACTCATAATCCAAGCTCCAATTTGCGTGCTAGAACGTCTCTATCACGTTGTATCCATGCGTCGTTGCTAACGTGTGCTGACGTAGTGACGTAGGCTAGCACTGCTACCCTTCGTTGACAGAAGACACTTTTCGCCACAAAAACTTAAGCTCAGCCTAAACCGTGCAACGGAACGTAAATCCCAATAGAAGCAACGCAATCGAGACCAAGACGAAACTTTTGACACCTAGGTTGTCTATGTAGTCCAAATATTGACTGATCCTTAGGGGCGCGAAAATAAACAATAAAAATAATAAATATATATGTGAGAGAACAAAGGTTGTGCCCTTGCCGAAGGCAAAGCACACCCAATTACAACTTTTGGAGGGGGGGCCAGTAAAAATTGTCTTGGGGCCAGTAAGTTTCAAACCCACTGGCCCGGTGGGGCCAGTGCCAAACATTTTTAATGTTGAGCCCTGACAGGTAATGATAATTTCACCCACAAATCGTTTACTTGTAATCTAATGTCATAATAAATCCTACAACAAAAATGTATTTGTGAGGAATGTTTATTTTAACGATTGAAAACAGATGCATCATAGACCACTGAAGTATGTGTTGCCCGGGCAATAGAGGCTAATGTCATGATGCTAATACTTCAGTGAAATAGTAGACTAGCCTACTGTTTCCGAAAGTAGATGTACTTCCTTAATAATATCAGCTTATGTTGTACATTACACATCACAATTGTGTGTCATATCACAAAGTAAAATTTGTAAATAGTTATCACCCTGGCCTCTTTGCTTGTGGCGTTTCTGCAGCTGCCTTGCAGTAAAGCAGTTAGCTTAGCTATCTCCCAGAAGTTAATGAGCTGCTAAACTAATGTTCTGCTAGAGGTAGTCATTCGAGTTTTCGTGACGTTAGTGACGTAAGTAGCGTCATTGACTGTGGCTAGCAAGTTAGCCACCGTTAGCTTCACTTTTCGCCACAAAAACGTAATTTCTACTTAAACCGTGCAACGGAACGTAAATAAAAATACAAGCAACTCAATCGCTACCAAGACGAAACTTTTGACATCGACGTTGTCTATGTAGTCCAAATATTGACGAAGATTTAGGGGTGTGAAGAGAAACAATAATAACTAGAAACGGCTGTTCCTGCGAAACAGCAGTGTGAATGCTGAAAACCTGAATGGGGATAGCTGACCATGCTAAAAAAGCGGAAAATTGTGAACATTTAGTAGAAAGTTATAAGCTGAAGCGCCTGAAAGGTATTTTTGAAAGGGGCTGGAGCTGGACAAAGGTATAAAACTACAGAAAAGAGAAGAAAAATGCAAAAAGAGAAATAATTCTGAAGAATTTGAAAATGTAGCAGAAAATTATTTGCTGGAGTTTCAAAAGGCCTGAAATGTATGTTAGAAAGGACCTGCAGCAAGATGAAGGCAGAAAAGTAAAGAAAAGAGAAGAAAAATACAAAAGTACTGGCAGTTGGAAGGTACTGCTGTGAAAGGTATTTTTGAAAGGACCTGGAGCAAGATGAAGGCAGAAAACAGAAGAAAAGAAGAAGAAAAATGCAAAACAATAAGGGCAAAAATTCAGAAAGATGAGCTGCAGGAAAATGTGAAAATTTAGCAGAAAACCAGTTGCTGAAGTCTGGGTTGAACGAATTTGAAGGTAAAAGGACAACACTGGAATGACTTGAACTTGCTGGAAAAACGTAGCAACCGTTGGTCATTGGCAACAGACTGGCAACATTTCTAACCTAGAATCTAGGTTTCAGGTTCAAGGTGGAGGAGAAACTAATCATGTGTGCCTGCACACCCAGTCCTGTTCAGACACTGAATTCAAAGATGACATAAAAATGAAAACTTTTAAATTCAATCACGTCACATTACTTGACTTTGTTGGTTGTGCAACAGCAAAAGCTACTTGAACTCGGATTAAAATGCTGCTGCTGCAAAAAAAGCTGAACTACAGTATTGTGGGTATTAAATAAGATCATGCTACATCTAACCAGCGGATCATTTCTTGCAAGTGTGTCAAAGTGGTATTTGTACAGACTGTATTAACACCGTAGGCGTGAACAATGCATGCATCGTCATCCATCTGACTTTAGCCGAAGCAAAGCTAGAGAGAGGATGCATTGGAAGATTTCCTACAGTAAGCTAGATACTGCTTCAAATTGAAAACGGAGAAGATATTTGGTACGGACAAGTTACTTAACATCTGTGTTCAATATCGTCAATTAAAAGTAAAAACTTTCCAGTTACGAAGCGTTTGTTCGTAGGATTAACGCCAGCTGCAGCAAACACTTAACGTTACCCCAGCCCCGGTTTGGCTGTTCGTGACGGTCAGCTATGACAGTCTTGAGCCTCGATTTTTGCAGATTTCTGTGAAACTTGCTCAAATAAAAACGATCTAGCTAGCTTATGTACACTTTAAGCTCAATGTACATACCTTGTTTGGCCAATTTGGTAGATTGTGGAAAAGAAGTCGAACCGTTTTTAGTTATGGAGAGCCATCGCGCTAGCTCGACTATAGTAGAGAACAACAGAAATTTAGCTAGAATCCACACCTCAAACAAGTTAACCTAGACGCAAAACTATACGTCCAATCCAAAAAATAAGGATATTTTCCGAGACCCGAGACTCTGCCGAAACCATAGATATCCTTCTGTGCGCTCAGAAATACAACTCTTGGCAGTTTCGAAAACGTGTACCCAATTCTGCTTTCATGGTGCGTGTCTGTTTGGTTGCCACGGTGATGGCGCAGCTGTGATAGCTAACGAGCTAGGCAGAGAGAAAAACTAACATTTACCTAGCATCCACACCTCAAACAAGTTGACCTAGACGCAAAACTACATGTCCAATCCAAAAATTAGGATATTTTCCGAGACCCAAGACTCTGCCGAAACTAGAGATGTCCTTTATATGTCTGTGCGGTCAGAAATACGACTCTATCGGCAGTTTCAAAATCTTGTTCCTTCTTGCTTTCTCTGACTGATTTTACCCACCTCTCCATTGAAGTTAGTGAGAGCATTTGAAAGGCTGCTGTCGCTTCAAGGCTCATAGCTGAAAATCTGTCAATGTGAGCTCTTAAGTAGTTACATTGGCTGAAAGAGGACACGTTTTCCTACATTTTAAGGTATAATTTGTTTCTGTAAGTTAAACTATATGAAAGTCAGAGGAATTTGTTTGACAATTTAGTTGAATATCGGAAAAAGAGCTGCTCATTCATAAAACTCAAGAAGGAGCAAACATTTTAATGTATTTAAAACTGTCATAATTCTAAATTGGCTGAATATTTGAAAAAGCTGAATCATTTGGGAATAGCTGAATGTCTTGTGAACATTTTAAAGGTTGATTGGTGTCTCTAGCTGAAGGTATGCTGAAGTAGTTACGTTTGAAAGAGGAGGAATCGTTTTAATGATTTGAAAGGATTTACCATTACTTTTAATGGGAGATTAATTTGCACAAAAACCTTAATATTTTAAAAAGTATAAAAGTGAGAAATACCAAAAGTCATAGCACAAATCTCCTGAAGGAGCTGAACGTTTTGATACCAAAATTATAGGAATCGGTGAAAGTATGCAGGACGAGTTAAAGCGAACGGAAGAACTTAAGAAGTTGGAATAATAAAGAGAAACAGGAAAACAATATTGAGAATGCTTAACAGCATTCTCACAATAATAATATATATGCGAGAGAACAAAGGTTGTTGCCCTTGCCGAAGGCAAAGCACACCCAATAGGAACTAGAGAGGGTAGAATTTCTGGGGAAATTGTAGGGTGTGCTTGCTTGCGTCGGTTGCAGGTGGGTCCGTCCCTTCAAGTTTTTCTCTTCTAGTGACATTTTTCAAGCATTTAGCCTAGCTACTCATATTGCGTAATTCATTAAAAAAAAACTTTGAAACAAACGACTGTAACAACGCTGTCACCGGCAGTATTTCAGATGGAATCGCGATTCAAACAGTACCATCTGCCTACTGAAAATATGCCCCCAAAAACGTAAATAAGCTAGACATCTATTTAGGGAGAATTGGCTAATTCAAAAGCGGTTTGCTACGAGCAAGCTAGTTGTGGTGGCTAGCCAAACTGTGAGGGGATTGTTTGAAAGCGCCGGAAATGAGAATGTTTCTTTTGACATAAAGTTTAGGCTGTGGCACTGAAGCCAGCAACATTATTTAATGTTACATTACTTACTGTACATGCAAGTCTTGATTTGCTTAAATGTACATGTATGATGCTGTTAGTACACCACGGCACGATACTCGCTGTATCGTGCAACATCTATGCACGTTGTATCCATGCGTCGTTGCTAACGTGTGCTGACGCTGTGACGTAGGCTAGCGCTGAGTACCCTTTGTTGACAAAAGGCACTTTTTGCCACAAAAACTTAAGTTCAGCCTAAACCGTGCAACGGAACATAAATCCCAATAGAAGCAACGCAATCGAGACCAAGACGAACATTTTGACACCGCCGTTTTCTATGTAGTCCAAATATTGACTGATCCTTAGGGGTGGGAAAATAATAATAATAAAAATTATAATAAGATAAATGTGAGAGAACAATGGTTGTGCTCGCCGAAGGCGTGAGCACACCCAATAAGTAGAAACACTTAAGGTGGCTTCTCCGCTTCGCGGCTTGGCCACCAATAAGTACACTGCTAGTATACTTTAGGTACCATGATAATAGTATACTTTTTATACTAAAGTATACTTACAAATTAAACTTGAAGTATACTTTATTTTGTAAGGGTTAATCTGGAAAGGCAAGTTATTCAACCACACAATAGCACACAGAACAACAGGCTGAATATGTCCGGTATGTTAACCTAACTCATTAACAGTTATTCAGCTAAACAATAGCATAAAGAACATACCTGGGAGGCTGAATAGGCTAAATTAATGTAACAAGCTAGTGAGTCCAACAGGCAAGTTACCGGTAAGCTAGTTCACCAAGCCCCCGATCTCATTCCACATCACTGAATCCGTTGAACTCGTTGGTTCATGACAGTAAGTATGAATCAGTGGCAATTTCTTTAAGACTGCAAGGGAAGCTCAAGCTTCCCCTAAAATGTCAAAAAAGTAATGGTTAAAATATTTACTATTGTGTTAACATTTTAAATGCGTAAGAACACGTTCATATCGAAGACGAGTTCGTTCAGAATCAGCTACATATATTAGCAGGTCGACTGACTGATTTCCTTCTCATACATTCCCGTAGCGTCACAGTGCATTTCCCTGTTGAAGCTCAGCTTCCATGGACTTCAATGGGGCTGCTTTTAACAGTTTTTTCAGTGCTTCGAAACTATACGGTCATTGGATAAATGCTGCGATTATGTCCCGCCCATGGACGCTCAGCTTCTCTGGGAGTGAATGGAGGAGTGGGCTGGCCTGGCCGCTGGACTTCTGCGTGATGATTGGAGGGTCTGTCGAAAGACTGCATGTCCTTTTGATTGACAGCGATTTTGTACTATAAAAAGTCGCCGAAGCTATTCAAGCTCAGTCCCATCGCGGATTTTGCAAGTGTAGTCGAAAGGCAAACTGCAGCAACCTATTTCTTGGTATTTGCTTGGCGAAATTGCTAGCCATACATTTACACACCACATTCCTTGTTTCAGTTGAACCTAATTCCCACATTTCCTTTGAGTTTAATATTGTTTCGTTAGATCATTCATTCATTCATACAGTAGGCTAGGCTAGTGTGGTAGGGGTGAACTAACCAGTGAACTAGCAAAATAAATGGAAAATGTATATGATGTAGGCTGAAAATGAGCTTCCCCTATTTGAAAGACCAGCAACGCCACTGGTATGAATTAACATTTAAAAACATGTTCAATTATATATATTTTTATATATAAGTCGCACCTGACTATAAGTCGCAGGACCAGACAAACCAAAAAAAAGTGCTATTTATAGTCCGGAAAATACGGTAGTCAAAATTTCCACCCACAAATTATATTTTTTCATGACTTCTGGGTAAATTGCACGATCAAGATACCAAATTATTTCAGTTTTGTTTTTTAGACCTTTTGTAACATGACCATAGCCTTTGTGGTTTCAAAATATGTGACACACACTGGTGAAAAGGGGCCATTGTCAGCATTCCGTATTTTCTGTATTTATTTACTTTGTGTTTTTTACAGTTTTCACTTTTCTTGCATATTACAAATTTTAAGTGTTGAAGAAGTCACTCAATATAATAGTTCAAGTTCAAGTCTTTTATTGTCAGATGCACAGAACAACACAGGGTCAGACTGGGCACTGAAATTCTTAGGACAAGACAACGCAAAGCAACCTGGCATAACATATAAGTACACAGAACATAGATTACATCTATGATAAGCTAAAATATAGTAAACCTCCTAATATACAAATAATATACAATATTCAATACAGTATACTAAACCTCTAAAATAATACACATAATAACCTATACTAACCTTATAAACCTATACTAACCTAAGACAAGTGAAGTACAGTAGTGCATTATTGCTGATAGTGCAACCAGTAGCTGAAAATGACAGTGTGTAAAGTGACTAGTGAGAAGTGTATCAGTGTCCATATCAATGTCCATTCAGAAGCCTGATGGCCCTTGGAAAGAAACTATTGTCCAGTCTGTGTGTGCAAGACCGAATGCTTCAGTATCGCCTGCCAGAAGGCAACGGGGTAAAAAGACTGAAGGATGGGTGGTAACAGTCTCTTAGAATCCTGCCAGCTTTCTTGAGGCATTGTGTGTGGTAGGTGTCATGTAGGCCTGGGAGCTTCCTGCCGATGATGAACTCAGCAGACCGGACCACACTACGTAGGGCCTTGCGGTCCCTGTCTGTGCAGCTCCCATACCACACTGTAATGCAACCAATCAGTATGCTCTCTATATTGCATCTGTAAAAGTTAGTGAGGATGACTAACTTAGTCCATGACAAACTTCTTCAGTCTCCTCAAGAAGAAGGTGTTTCCGGGCCGCTTTGACCACCTTGTCCGTGTGAGCAGACCAGGTGAGATCATTGCTGATGTTCACCCCGAGGAATCTGAAGCAGCTGACCTCCTTTAAGTGAGAGTTAGCTTACTTCTTCGGTAGATCAAAATGAGATCAACAGCATTTACCGGCGTGAGTCTAGGCTAGCTACTTTATTTACAGCGGTAGCCGACGCATAAATTGCGGTTGTGCAACTGGCCCCAGGTCCTCAAGCTTGGAGACCAGTCTGGAGGGGATGATGGTGTTGAATGCTGAGCTGTAGTCAATGAACAGCATCCTCACATATGTATTCCCTTTGTCCAGGTGGGAGAGAGCGGTGTGCATGGTCAGGGCGATGGCATCGTCTGTAGACCTGTTGGACCGGTATGCAAACTGCATAGGGTCCAGGGTGGGATAAACAAAACTAATAAACTAAACTAATAATTGGTTCTTGTTTACCTAAGCTTCCAGTTGAGTTGTGGGCGCGTCATGCGTGATGTGATTTGCATCACGGTGCAGCCGGCTACTTTCAGCGCGGATAGGTGGTCTAGCTAGATTGTTGTCTAGCCCTTCAATCATTCAGCAACATTTAATATATATAGGGTTTGTGGTGGAAATTCTGACGATACTGTTTACTTTGAAGAGTCGGCTTAATACAATGTATTTATTACGGTACATTAGCAAACATAGCGCTCTGTGACCAGTCATAATGGAGGACACGTATTGCTACAAGTCGTTCAAAGGAGTGGTAGCGTTACCATTCACACAGAGCCTTATATAAACTTATAACACCATCACAAAACAATCAATCAATGTAGCTGTCCCATGTCTCTTCTTTCATTGGCTCACTCCCTTAAGGAATACAATGTATCAATATAAATGTCTGTCACATTCTTCTAACACAATACAGTGACAGCTGAAACAACAGAGCCTCAGAACCTGGTGTCGCAAAGCTCCACTTCCCCAGGTGATATGACCTCATGTTGCATTTCTCTCTAGGTAAGGAAGTAATAAAGCTACAGGAGGCATCTACCTCAAATGGTCAGCTGTCCCTTTGGGAAGGGTCAGCTAGCTCAAAAGTAATTAAACCAATCTACTGCAAACAAACCCCCAACACCTTACAATCCTTTGAACTCAACTTAATTATCTCCCCTTCCTGTAAAAGAAACAGCTGTAGAGATAGAAGGCCATAAAGATGCTCACTCTTCCCTGAAGGTAAACTCCCACAGAGCTTCAGGTCAAACAAACACTTTACAACCTCTCAACCTTATCTCCCTCTTGATCTGACTTAAACTAAGTCAGATCAAGTTGTTCATTAAAGTCTCAGGACTTTAATGAACAAAGGAGCTTACAGACTACCACTATAAAAACACATACATTGTTCATATGCCCTAAAATTCACAGGTTAGACTGCAGTTGGTCTATAAATGTGTAGCCCAACATTATCAACATTCTAATGTCGGCTGACAATGATCACGTACAATTATTGTTGGCGCTAATGTCCTAACATAAGAATTGCGCTTACCTGTCCACACACACAAATGGCTATGTAGTGAAGCAAACACACTTCATAGAATTCAATTCAATTGTTGTAATAATTTACATAGGCAATACATATTTTGCTATACATATACATGTATTTAGGTAATAACCGTCTGAATGATATACTTATACAAGGGAGCCCTTGCGACAACTCCTGAAAGAAAAGCGAATTGCAGCCTTGAGAGGCAGGGAACAACTGGCCGAATGCGCAGCTGGCATCAATTGAACAGAAACAGGAGGAAAATAGCTTTAAACTAGCTTTTCCCGGTGTGATACAAAAAACAAAGGGTGATAAAACCAACATATCTAGGACAAGTCACGAAAGCAGGATCCTGGAATTTGATCGAGTGCAAAGATATAAAAAAAATTCTCTGGAGCTTGGAGCTTCTTTTCACGTCACAAGAACAGTTTCTTTCCATCTGCAGCTAGCATCTTCAATAAGGCCCAGGACTCCCAACTGTTACTAACACATTCTAATGATTAACACAAAAACAATCACACCCTGTCTGAAAGCGTGAAAAATCTAGAATCTTTCAAGGGATATTTCTCTGCTTGAACATTTCAGGTTTACCAACATTCAAATATGCGTATCTTCTTCAACTATTTTCAGATTTCAATGTATGACACATCATTTGAAAGCTTACAATCTGCACTTTCACAATTGAAAAACCCTTTTCACCAGAGCGTATCTCATATTTGCCATAATTTGTTCCTTACAGTACACCAATACCTGTACTGTCACTGTGGACCTGGAGGACATGTAAAAACATTTCTTCAATTGGTACTTTTTTAATTCCATCTCCAGAACTCCAGACAGGATACGTGAAGGAGGTGCATGACTTTGTTTTGGAGCAGTTTAGCAGCAGTCAGTCGGAGTTGCAAAGGATCCTCCACGACGTTGAATACCTCCACAGTGAACTGAGCCCGCTCAAACTGCGCTGCCAGGCCAATGCTGCTTGTGTAGACCTGATGGTGTGGGCCGTCACAGAGGAGCAGGGTGAGTTCTGTCATGTCTTTTTTGTCTCTTCAGTTTTGTTCAGTGTTCTCTGTTGTCTGTTTTGAATTTATTTGTAAATATGTCCCATCTCTCAATTTATTTCTTCATGTCTTTCTGTCTCATCTGTCTGTCTTTGTTTATTGCCTATAACACAACCTAACAGTTGTTGTTGTCCTGTTGTGCTCCGTTCTGTCTTGGATCCTCCAGGAGCTGAGAACCTGTGTACCAAACTGTCTGAGAAGCTGCAGTCCAAAACATCCAGCAAAGTCATCATTGCACACATGCCCCTTCTCATCTGCTGTCTTCAGGTACCATCATCTCACTGCTGGACCTTCATCTTAATATCATCCTCACCTCTTTGTCCACTTCTCTTTTCATTCCTCTTCTTTTCACTTCTTCCCTCTCATGCATCCTTCCTTTTTTGTCCCACTGTCCTAAAGCATTGTTTGTGTTTGTAATCGTGTGTGTGTGTTACAGGGCCTAGGACGTCTGTGTGAACGCTTTCCTGTGGTGGCTCACTCTGTCACCATGTCCTTGAGAGACTTCCTAGTGGTGCCCTCTCCTGTACTAGTCAAACTTTACAAGTACCACAGCCAGTACACTACTGGTAAGACACACACACATACACAAACATCAAAAAGAAAAACGTAAAAGAAAACGTAGTCTTGATGCACTTTTCTTGTCTTGAAGGGGCAGGTGACATAAAGATCCATGTGACCAATGAACACTCCCAGTCTACCTTTAGTGCTCACTCCAGCAAGAGGAGCCAGCCCTCAATGTACGAGCAGCTCCGAGATATCTCCATAGACAACATTTGCAGGTGAGACGTGCCCACACACACACACACACTATATTTTCTCAGTCTATCACAATTCTTTCAGCATTTGCTGTAAATTGACCTTCTTTGGTAATAATAACTCCTCCATCTTGTGTCTTTCTTTCCCTCTCTCAGGTGTCTGAAAGCAGGGCTGACAATGGACAGTGTAATTGTAGAGGCTTTCCTCGCCAGTCTGTCAAACCGCCTCTACATCTCACAGGAAAATGATAAGTAGGTCTAGCATTTTTTGCTTGCCTGTCCTGTCTCGTTTTCTCAAGTTTTCATTCACACCAGGATAGACGCAAACATGTTGAAGCCTAAAACAAAAACCTAATATATTTCAACAGGGTATATAGGTTCAGCTTCTTTACAACAAGGCATTGTGATGGACAAGTGTTTTGACCAATCAGCCCTCCCTCCCTGATTTTCTGTTATTCTTCCTCTCTCCCTCCCAGGGATGCTCACCTGATCCCTGACCACACCATCCGGGCGCTGGGGCACATCGCGGTGGCTTTGAGGGACACCCCTAGGGTCATGGAGCCCATCCTCCAAATCCTGCAGCAGAAGTTCTGCCAGCCCCCCTCCCAGCTGGATGTCCTCATCATTGATCAGCTGGGCTGTATGGTCATCACCGGCAACGTGAGTCCCCTCCACCCCCAGCCTTCCGTCTCGCTCACCTTTATAATGACCTGTAAACATTCCTACAACCATCACTTTTTCTTTCTCTCTCTTCTCCCTCCCTCTTGTGTATTTTACTTCCATCAGCAATACATCTACCAAGAAGTATGGAACCTGTTCCAGCAAATCAGTGTCAAGGCCAGCTCCATGGTCTACTCAACCAAGGATTATAAAGACCATGGATACAGGTGAGCATACCTGAAAACACAGTGATGTTCCACCAGTCACTACCTCCAGTATCTTACGGCACTCTGTTGTCAATCATGACACAGTCTGCTGTTATTGTTATTTTGCATGTTGTGTGTTGTGCGTGTTCTGTCTCTTTCCAGACATTGTTCCTTGGCTGTGATCAACGCACTCGCTAACATAGCAGCTAACCTTCAAGCAGAGCAGATGGTGGATGAGCTGCTGGTGAACCTGCTGGAACTGTTTGTGCAGCTGGGATTGGAGGGTAAAAGGGCCAGTGAGAGGGCTTTGGAAAAAGGACCGGCTCTGAAGGTATACACATGCACAGTTATTTAAACTCAGTAAAAAACTGAAACCTCTTTTAGCTGCTTTTATTTTCTGCAAACTTAAAGTGTAAATATTAGTATAAATCTATACACATCACCAGATGGCACTTCTTCTTGAATTAACTTGCCTTCCTCAATCTGTCAATTAATTTCTGTTGTGATAGTCTGTGATTATTTCATTATAACGTTTGATGTGCAACCCTTCAATCATTCAGCAAAATGTAATTAATTATAATGGTGGTCACATATGCTGAGGTTAGACTGCAGTTGGTCTATAAATGCGTAGCCCGACATTATCAACATTCTATTGTCGGCTGACATGATGCCGTTGTCCCCAGAAAAAAAGTAGAAACGCAAACAAATGCGCCTCATATAATAAAATTAAGCCGTTGTTATTCTTTTTGCATAATTATAGGCTATATATATAAACTATACATATAATGCAAAAAATATTAATCTTATTTAGGTTATAACCTTTATCTGAATGGCAGAACACTTTTACAAGAGAGCCCTTGCGACATCTGCTGATAGCAATTTGGGGTGTGGCTCAAACGTGGGCATGGCACTTGGTGGCAGAATGTTCACAAATTGCCCTACCTGTCTCCCTCGTCGAAACGAGTATAGAATATATCTTTGCTATGTGATAATCATGTCAGACCAGTGAGGGGATGTTTTTTTTATACAGCCTAACCAACTACCCGACCAAATTCTGAGGTAAAAAATGATTTAAATCCATTTTGGAATATGGCTGTAACATTACAACATGTGGAAAAATTGAAGCTCTGTGAATACATTCCGGATGCACTGTACATTAAGCATAATAACCCCCCCCAAATAGGACATTTCTGGGGGGATCGGCCCTAGCCCTCACCCTCTGATCCAACAGGTCCCAGACATGCTCAATGGGATTGAGATCTGTGCTCATTGCTGACCATAGCAAAACACTGACATTCCTGTCATGCAGGAAATCACACACAGAACGACCAGTATGGCTGGTGGCATTGTCATGCTGGAGGGTCATGTCAGGATGAGCCTGCAGGAAGGGTACCATATGAGAGAAGAGGATATCTTCCCTGTAACGCACAGCATTGACACACTGCCCCAGACCATGACAGACCCTCCACCTCCAAATAGATCAAGTACACACCTTGGTGTAAAGCTCATTCCTTCGATGATAAATGCAAATTTGGCCATTACTCCTTGTTACGACCCACCTCTATGCTCAAACGTGTAGGGGGGTGGGAGAAACGGGTCGGTAAAGTGTACAGATTGAGGGCTCCTCTGGGATATATAGCTGGTTAACACTAGAAGCTAATTTTTCCAGGACCCTGCTTTCTTGACTGTTCCTAGATATGTGTGTTTTATCACCCAGTATTTAAAACGTTTCAAAATCCCACTGGGAAAAGCTAATTTAAGGCTATTTCACTTCTGCTTCCTGTTAAATAGCTGCCAGGTGCGCGTTTGGCCATTTTTTTTCTGGCATTCCAAAGCTGGGATTCTCTTTTCTATCAGCAGGTGTCGCAAGGGCTCCCGTATGCGAGTCTTCTGTTTTTCAGACAAAGTTTAATATAGTGTATAAATATACCTAATATGTATAGTTTATACATGTATATAGCCTATATATAACTATGTGCAAAATTATGACAAGAATTTAATTATACGAAGTGCATTTGTTTCACATACATTTGTGTGTAGACAATGGTATAAGCGCAATTCTTAAATTATTTTAGAGCGGCAACAATCATTTACGATTGCAAATATTATTAATTAAGGAATTAGGTAACTAATAAAAGCATTTTTGCATGTATTCAAACATGGGTCTAACGAATCATTAGCCAATAATATCACAAATGAAAATTTACAATCTATGTATGTACAGCAAATTAGTGGATACTCAAACTATAGTTTGCGATCAGTAGGTCTATAGAAGGAGCTATTGAAATTGTCTCATAAACATTCAAGGGTCTGATAGATCCTGTTATCCTGGCAAAACAGTTATTGTTCTTTATTTATTGACAGGGCACGGTCCAAGTATTGCAAAAATGAGAGAAGTGTAGCCTATTAGTTTGGAACTTCTAAGCTAGAAGCTACGATCTCTGCTTGCTGTCCCGTTTATGCTGCTCTCAAATGTTTGCTCCCTGAACAATAAATTGGACTGTGGCTTGTGTGTTTACATCAACACAAAATGGTGCAAAAACTCTATGCTAGTTTCTAGTTAGGCTACTGCGCATCACTGGTGGAGTTTATGACTGTCGTGTTCGCACTTGTAGTTCGGTTCTCTTGGATCTCTTGGTCCGGACCAAAACATTTAATTATAGCCTATAGTCTTGGCTGATAGAGAAATTGCATCAAAGTTTGTTTTCATTGAACTAAACCTGCAAAATGTGAACACACCCTTATATGCAGACTATTTTATATACCACTGCTCTAATCCACCCATACCTCGGCTAGGCTGGTAAAACCACATCTCTGTTATGCTATTTCCTGCATACAGTAAGCTAAATGAAATGTATTCTTGAGCTTTAAGTAGGCCTATCAGAATGGAATGCATGGAATGTTTTTGCATTGATTCACTATGCAATCGATCATTAGGGGGGATGGGATTAGCCTGGCTCTGCCCTCCTACGTACTTCCGCTCAATTTTGATTTCGCTTCTGTACTAGGTCTGGCCATGAGGTACGCAAGTCAGATGTCTCTGGTTAATTTTCTACCGGCCAATCAGCGAACAGAGGGAGTGGCTGAGAACAATGACGTTGATGACGGGCGCTAGTTTGTGCTGTAGTTCTGTAATGGCGGCGGAGAAAGATGCGAGCGAACGCTGCCGAATATCCATAAACTAATCCAGAGCAAGAACAAGTTTTGCTGAGTTTTGTTGGTGGCCATGATGTTGTGGCCCTCCTCCCCACAGGGTTCGGGAACAGTTTGATTTTCCAGCTACGGCAGCTAGCTCTGTTACAGTAGTGGTGAAGGAATTGGCTAAGGCGAACGCTAGCGATTGGTTATGGCAGATCAGAGTGGCTCTGGGCAGATCCAATAGTTTTAAACTTCAACAGAGTACCCGCCTACAAGGAAGTCAACGCTTGTCAATGGAGCGAGGCCAGACTCTCTGTACAAATGAAATGTACGAGAGTCTGGTTAGGACCAGGCTAGGATGGGATCGCATCTTTGAAAGATGCATCCACGGGTTACCAGCTCAACAAAAAAAAGTCCTGTGCACAATGCAGTCTACCAGGGGCATCATTAGACCCTTCTTACTGGGGCACGTGCCCCAGTATAAATCTGCTGTGCCCCAGTAAAATCTAAAGTTTGAGTTTTAACAATTTACTTCCGTGCATTAATTTAGATTGATAATCCCGGAAAAAAATTAACGCAGTATCCCAATCAACGCTTGTAAAATTAAAGCAGTTTAACTGAAAACACAAACCGATTCCATGTTAGCTCACTCTTCTGAGCCAAATAGCCACTGCAGCGCGCACACAGAACTCCAGGTGTCGGACTCGGCACGCAAGTCACAGTTGAGGTAGGCTAAGAAAACATTACAAAACTAAAGAAAGTTTTTAAATGATAGGCCTACCGATCATCTTATTTTGACTAAAACATAAAAACAATATTACATGAAGCTCAAAAAAACAGTATTTGTGCTCAAATGAATCAAATCAAATGTATTTGTATAGCCCTTTTTACACGCAAGCATGTCACAGAGGGCTTCACATACGCCCCTAGAACTGCCCCTCAACCAACCTAAACCCTCAAGGAAGACAAGGAAAAACTCCCAGAACAACTCTCAGCAGGAGAAAAAATGGAAGAAACCTTGGGAGGAGCAATTCAGAGAGGGATCCCTTCCTCCAGAGACGGTTGGTGAGAGAGAGGAGCAGAATACAGGCTTAACATAGTCATACAGTGTCAATGGGTTTTGAAACACAAAAATCCATTGTTCAACTTTATAGATGTAGGACAGGACCGGGAGACTCGCGACCAGGTCCAGCGTTGGCCGACCGACGACCAGGCAGGTGCTGACAGCTCAAACCCCCCACACCACAAGGGAATGCAAACAAAATGTGGGCGCTCGCATTACCTATTGATGTCCCTGCCAAAGCTGATATCAAATTTGCGTCTCTGAACTGTTGTATAGTGGGTTAAGCAAGGGGAGTTTCTATAGCCAAGAAGTGCATTGTGCGCAGCAAGCTTGGAAGAATAAAAAGGGATATAAATAGGGGCCTGTTCCCCAGTGGAGCTTTATGTCTAACAATGCCCCTGCAGTCTACCCAAGATTAGCCTATTTATTCTATTTAGTCCATAGATGTTAAGGGAACAAAAAGTCAGGTTATTTGTATTACCGTATTTTTCGGAAATAAAGCCGCGGTTTATACCCGGATTTAAATTTGTTCTTGTGGTGGTGAGGCTTAAAGGCTGATTTATACTTCTCCGTTTTTACGGAGACGGACACAGGGAACGCCCTCTCCGACGAGGAACTCCCTCTCCGTGCCCTCTCCGAGCCCCTCGGAGAGCTCTACGTGCACCTCCTGATTTTCCTGACTATCCGTCCGTCCGTCCGTCATTTTACGGATACCCCTTGGCTGTGATTGGTCTGTATTAAGAACCGCTTGCGTCAGGGGCGGGGTTGCCGTGACCAACAAGGCGAACAGAATCCTTTGACCGCCATTGCTGTAAGTTTACAATTCATATTTCAGCTAACAGTACATGTAAATCAGCATCTGAATTAAAATGTGACGAGAAATGGGCAGTGTAGTTGCTGAAAATTTGCTTATTTTATTGATGAAACGGCTAATTTGTAAATTTTCTCTGACTTTTCGATAACCTAGCTAGCATCGCAGTGCAGCGCCACCTACTCTTCTGGCAGTGAATTGTTTTCAGCACCCACAGCCTTCGGAGTACTATAAATTCCACCAATCCGTCCGACTCCGTCCGTCTGTCCGTAACGGAGTCGGAGAAGTATAATTCGGCCTTCAATACCGACCAATCACAGCCAATTAAATGTCAGTAAAATGACGGACAATGACGGATAGGTCAGGAAAATCAGGAGGTGCACGTAGAGCTCTCCGAGGGGCTCGGAGAGGGCGTTCCCTGTCTCCATCTCCGTGAAAACAGAGTAGTATAAATCGGCCTTTATATTTCAATGCGGCTTATAGCACTTATAGCTCAAAACAACAGTAGAAACACTTTTTCGTGAATGCTACCCGTTAAGGACTTAGCTTTGCACATATGTGATCATTCGAATGCGGGTCTCACAGCGTAACGTCGCATATGCGATTTAGAATATTCCAACTGAATATTTTTCGATGGACAAAAACTATGCCACAAATGCTTTAGTACTCCACTGGGAGTGATCGTGGTCGAGTGCAGAATGAATGGGAGTCTATGGAGCTAAACGGCTAAATTTGTCTCTTTCACCTGATTGTTGTTGAGAAATCTCAGATTTGATTGTAGTTTTTGCATGTTCAACATGGATTACAGGTCGAAAGTTGAATGAACGAGTACTTATGTCCTTTCGATTTCTTACAGGGTAAGTCGTTGTTGCCCATAAAGGCCCCGTCACACCATAACGTTCTGGTCAAAGTTCTCTGAACGTTCTAATCGTTCAATTTCGAGCATTCTAGGGCGAGGTGGACACATCTGCCGTTTGACTAACGCATGACTAGGGTGGGACTGACGCATAACTAGCGAGGGACTTACGCATGAGGAGCGTGTAACAGCGACCAAGTAAGACACAAGTAGCGTTTTGCTACGCGCGACAAACTATTAGTCAACGTTAGACGAGCGTGTTGACTTACATGTGAATAACGACAGAGTAGCGTTTTGCTGGCGTGTGGGTTTTATGACCAAACGGGTAGAAAACACTGGAAAATCAGTGGTTGTCCTGAACAGTAAACATCATGCCGCCTAGACGACATAAGGGTGCGAGGCGGGCTTCTGCTACTAGCGAGTGAGTTGTTCGCTTCAAAGCAAATGATGAATAACAACCAAGTAACGCTAGGGTAACGACTGACTAACGTGTGCAAAGTTAGTCAGACGATAGCCAAACGTGCGCAAAGTTAGTCAAACGTTCCACAAACGATCTTCAGCGTTATCCAGCGTTGAAGAAAATTAAACGTTGAAGAACGCTGGTCGCCAGGAGAACTTTTGTGCATGTTCAAAACTTTTTTTTTGGACCAGCGTTCTCCACCGATCACCGCCGATTACCAGCGTCACCAGCGTCCACACAACACTCTTCTGGCGCTATACCAGCGACCATGGACGATTACCAACGTTTTCCTCTAACGTCATAGAACGTCCACCAGAACGTTATGGTGTGACGGGGCCTTAACACGCTAGCATTCTGCTAACGAATGCTGATTGGTTAGTGAAGGACTGACTACGACCAGAGATCCCGCTTGATGGCATCCGAAGCAGAATCAGAATGTCAGAGCATTAGCAACATTAGCAACAACATTAGCAAACCAAAACTCTTTCTAGCATGTGTATTGACAGGGAGAGCCTAACCTGTCAGCTGTGTTGTCGATGCCTCGAGAGAAAAGTGGAAGTAACCAGAGCTTGCCGTCAAGCAGTATCTCGGGCCGTACAATGTGTATGACGTCAATGACATTTTAAAAGGCTTTTTAGAACAGAAAGGCGACTTTAAAAAAATCTATCACCCAGCGGTGTGTATTTTTTTTGCCTCCCCTTTCGAATTCAGAATTCAAATTACTAGACAAAAAATTATATCATGAGAAAAGTGGATTTTGAGGGGTATAGCTCCATAGACCTCATTCATTCTGCACTCGACCGTTAGCGCCCTCATATGGAACTAGAGTGGAACTGCAACCAGTTCAGAACCCGGAAGTTTCCCGAGAGTGGCAGTTCTCTCTATATTAGACATTCTCTGAGATCGCTTAAACCAGTCACGGGGTGGTAAACGTCGCCATGGTAACCGCGAGTTCGACCAATCAGAGATATCAGTGTTGTTTTGCTTAGGATTGTGGGTAGTGTAGTATTTCAACAGAAGATAGCAAAAAAGGACTACTCGCTCTTCTTCTTGCCGACTAATGTTGGCGACAGACAGACAGCCAATCAGGTCTGAAATACGAAATGACGCTGTGGTGGGGCAACCGGCTCTCAGCCCCACTTGGCATCAAATTTGTGTGATCCACATAACATTACATTACATTCTGAGCATACGTATTAATACTTTTCCTCGTCCAATGTACATTGCATTGTGAGAGAGGGGCTAGCCCCACCAGAGCCCCACCTTCACGATTAGCCTCTGCTAACTCGAATCGGCAGAACGCAGTCTGAAGCAGCAAGGCAGGGACCAATGAGCATGAAATAAAATACTAACACAAACGAATGAAACAAAACAATTTAGGAAGATGCTATATTCATAGATAATAAATGATTAGAAGTGAACGAAAAAAGAAAAAGAGTAATAAAAAATAACATAATTTTGTTGCAGTTCTTTCTGTTGATAACAGGTGGGGCACTGTCCCACCTGCCCCTAATGACCAGTCGCCACTGAGTAAGACAAACAGCTGTTTGGCCCTAGCCCACGCTAAATAAAGGAAAGGTAGTCCACAAAACAATAGTGACCGTCTCTTGTGAAACCCAGACGTAACCGAAAGAACAGACACTAAACCTGGTCTTAACTTCGAATGCCCCCCTTCATGTCCCTTCACCAACCACCAGCATCCGAACATTCCTGGCATTCCCGTGATTGGCAGACAGCAGGTTGATTGGCATGTCGGACCCCGCGAACACTACTGGTAAACAACCAACTAACAGCCTAACATATAACACACGTCTTTCTGTGTGGGTCGCTACACAATTTTTGTACTTTAACTGCTAAGATTCCTTGATGAGATGCCTTATCAATCTATTAACGTTACAAAAGATTAATACTGCAGTCAGATAGCTACCCTGTTTGCTATTGTATAATGCCTGTTTGAAATACATATTTCAGAGTAGGGCTAGCCATGATCTAGTAATTTAAAGATCCTGTAAAGTGGAATTGAAAACGAGTTTTAAGTTCATCACACCACAGAAGAATGTGTTGTTAACTACCCATCCAAATTCGAATGAATAAAACACTGACAAGCAAGGGCAATTCTAGGATCAGACCTTTAGGGGAGCTCAGCCCCCAATGAGAATGTGATATCTGCGCCATGAAATTAACTACCAACTTCTTCTCTCTTCTTAAAGGTGCATGGCGACACTCGATATTAAACCTGTTTAAAGCCCTTTGAACCTGTAATTGTTTTTCATCTGTCACTAACAGACACATTTGCAAACTCTTACTTAGAGCACTAAAACTTATTTAAGATAAACATAATTCATAATAATTCAATTTTGTAAATGTTTTATTCGTATTATTTTTAGGGGTGCTGAGATGAAATGTAGGTGTGCTTGAGCACCCCTAAAAAGAGTCTAAAATCGCCACTGCTGACAAGTATGTTAAATTAGGCTTTGAAATAGTTCGAAAATCAGCAGTCTTCTCTGCTTGAGACTGGGGGGGCGTCGCCTGAAGGAGCTGAAGCTCCGCCCCCTCGCTGGAAGGCGCCGCCAGTCTAAAGTACCTACGACCCAGATTATTTATTTGTTCAATAAGTGAAACATACAGACGCAAATAAATGAAGCTTGTTCCCCTGAGCTGTAACACAGGAGTAAAAATGTACAGCGGAGACAGCAGACAGTGAGCTCTCCAACTACTTCTAGCACATTAGCTACCATTTCACCAAAATACCATCATTCTACACCGAGTAACCTAATATCAAGTTAGCGGTTTGCACTAACTCATAGCAGAGATACCTCTGGAAAAGTTAGTTTAATTATAACAAGCACACAGAACTGAGTGATGAACTGCTGGCGGCAGTGGATGGTCCAGGTGCGACCGGAGGAGGAACGGCCGGGAGGGCGATGCTCGGTACGGCTCCGTGCTGCAAGAGAAGCCGTGTGTGTCCGTGAACCCTGTCCGTCTCTGGTCCATGTTAAAACTATCCGCCGTGAAATGGTCACTGCAGAGGCAGCTGTTGGAGTTGATGCGAAGCTTTCCATCAGCGTGGCTCTTCACAAAATCAATCCACCTATTTTTCCTTTCCTCATCACTATGGAAATTAACTACCGTTGTAGCGCAGCTGAAGTTCTTGCATCCAGGTAAGATGCAGTTGCGGGTGGAGGGAGACATCCTGAAGCTACCTAGCTAGCTGGTGTAAGCTACAATAACAATGCAGCAGGAGGACTGGAGGACTTCTTATTAGTGATTAGAGCTGCAACTAATGATTATTTTAATAATCGATTAATCTGTCGATTCTTTTTTCGATTAATCGATGAATCGGATAAAAAAACAAAAAAGCATTAATTTCCAACCCTTTATTCAAAAACAGAACTGACAGTGCAAAAAATCTTCAGAATGTGCACAAACAGGCACACAATTTTGAAAAAGTTATTAATATTAGCGTGGATTTAATGCTATTTTCCAAGATGAGCAATTTTTTTTGAGTTTTGTTTAAAACTTTATTGAAAATGAAAGGTTGTGGAAGTAGGCCAGACTTTATTAGAATAATCTGGTGTATATTTAATATTTTTTGACACCATTTTGAAAAAAGTTACGATTTGCGAGGATTAAGCTATTTTCAAAGATTAATGATTTTCTATCATTTTATTTGAAACTTCATTGAAAAAGTAAAGGCTGTGGAAGTATAACAGTGTGTTCACACTGCAGCGACGCGATGCGAGCGACAACATGTTTTCCATTCATTTTCTATGGAGCCAGGCGAATCGCTTGCGTGGTGCATTGTGGGTAGCGACGCGACACGACCGAGTTGAGATTTTCTCAACTTTATGCAAATGAGGAGCGATTTTTGCTAGCGATGGCCAATCGGAGTGTTTTCTTGTTTCTCGTAACGTAGCAACCTTAGTGAACATTTCTAGCTTTCTAGGTGGAGGAGAAACTAATCGTTTGTGTGGCTGCTTACCCAGTCCTGTACGATACATAGCTGCAATCGTACAGAGATGTTAATTTTTTTTAAACGATGCATTCAAAGTTGTTGGTGCTTGTACTTTCAAATTCAGTCTAGTCACATTACGTAACTTCGTTCTGTGGTAACTAGCTAGCTAGCCCGGCTGGAACTCCCTATCGTATCGACAGATTAGCAGAGACTTTGAGTAATATATTAAAACGTTTTTTACACATGTCAATGTGTAAACCCAAGTCTGCACACTTGGCCATGACAACTACAACAGTGACTTTAGAGAACTACATTCTACATTAATCTGTTTGAAACGCCCCCGAGCGTGGTGAACAGTGTGAACGCACTGTAACAGACATTGTTAAGATACTCTGGTGTCTGTTTGAGGTTTTATATTCCTAAAAATATTATAAAAGTCTAAATGTTTTCAAAATGGTATGGCCAGTTTTCACCCGGTCCCTAACGCGATGCTGCAAAGTAGCGTCTTCCGAATGTGAGACGAATGTCGAACATGAAAGTAACTTCACCTCGGTCAATTAACACACTTTTTCGATGTATTTGGTGTGAAATGCTCCCACACCTTGGATGACTTGGGTCGTACTGATTTCTCTGCCTTCGCCATGTGTTTCAGAACAACGTTACTCAACAACGTCTCTCCGATGGCCTTTCCTCTACCTCCGCTCCGCGCTCAACTAAACTTTTTTTTTTATATACTCAAACATCTCCGCGACTTTTTGAGTGGCGTAATAGTCGCGCGACACAACGAATCGATAATGAAATTCGTTGCCAACGCTTTTAATAATCGATTTTAATCGATTCGTTGTTGCAGCCCTATTAGTGATGTGTCGTTCGTGAACGATTCGTTCATTTTGAACGAATCCTTACAAGGACTCGGGAGTAACGAGTACTCTCAAAGACAGATTCGTTCATTTTCTCGTGGCCGTGCATTGGGAGAGGTAACTGTTTCCTTTACTAAACCAATGCAGGTCACGTGAAAAAGGATCCAAAGACTCGTACAAAGACCCAGTCGGGAAATGAATGAATCATTTCTGTTTCCTCTAGCTACGAGTAGTGAGCCTATGCAGGTCACGTGAAAAAGGATCCAAAGACTCGTACCCGGCAGATGAACGAATCATTGATCCGAAGACTCAGTTGGCAGAGGAACGAAACATTGATCTGAGGACTCGGCTGGCAGCGGAACGAAACAATAGGTGCGTTCGACATGGACTGCGGCTGCATGAAACGACCGGCGAGAGTAGCCGCTTGCAGTCGGGGAGGAGTTAAAAACAGCTCTGTGAAGTCGGACATTCCAGCTTTTCGTGGTTTGCTGCGATGATATTAGTCATGGCCGATCAAGCGCTGTTTGCTTACTTTACTTTATTTATAATTAAACCTAGTCTTTCCGTTAGTGAAGAGGCGGACTAAAACCCTTTCTTCAACACATTTTTTATTCAATTAAACTGTTTGGTCCCTATTTGAGCATTGGCGAAACTGAAGGTGTCAGAATAATTACAAAACAAGCGTCAAAGTTGTCGTCTGTGAGTCTGGCCAATCATGAAATAGCTGTGTCGTCATTAGAACCCGTGCAGTTGCTCTTGAGAAAATGCGCTCGGCTACATAGCCGGCAGTTCTAGAATCAATCTCACGGTACTTTGATGGCTACATCACAGTGACCTAGCCTCGGCGCCGTCTCAAGTAGGACAAAAAGTCTAACCAGAATTCACTGTTTGAAGTCAGCCGCCTGCAGCCGGCTGCAGCGCTGCATGAAGTCAGCCCATGTCGAATGCACCTATTGATCCGAGGACTCGGTTGGCAGAGGAACGAAACATTGATCCGAAGACATGGTCGGGAGGTGAGCGATTCGTTCATCTGCCGGGTACGAGTCTTTGGATCTTTTTTCACGTGACCTGCATAGGTTCAGTACTGGTAGCTAGATAAAACAGAAATGATTCGTTCATTTTGACTGGGTCTTCGGATACAGATCTTTGGATCATTTTTCACATGACCTGCATAAAGTCAGAAGAGGAAACAGAAATTGATTTGTTTACCTCGTTCACTTTCGCGTGACTAGGTTTAGTAAGACGTGAATGATATTCGTTCACAAGTAATAATTACAGGTTTCGTTATTTTAACTTTTTTGTACTTTACTTACAGTTCAGTGCAGCGTAATTGTTTGCCGTGATAATTGGGAAATGTTAGTGTGATAATAAAAGACCATTTCAAATCATACAAACTGTCATGATACATTATTTTAATGGGGAATTTATTTTAAAATAGTATCTGCTGGTTTACATGCACTAACCTTTATGAGAATATGATATACGTGTTTGCCAGGGAATTGGCCCCGTTGAAATGAACGAATGACTCGAAAAAAGATTTGTTCCTTTTAATGAACGAGATTCAAAGAACTGAGTCCGTAACAGGATCCGAACTTCCCATCACTACCTCTTATACAAATGAGCTACAGGGTTTTATACCGTTTCACCGGGTGAGAGGAGGAGCCATGCAGTGATCTGACGTAGATCGGTCATTTTTTGTCTCCGCCTATACAAAACCTGAGCTGAAAACGGAAGAGAAACTGTTCTACGGTCTAACTCAACATTTCAGTGGACAAAGTTTTTGCACTTTACACATGTTTTCAGGAACTCATTTCACACGTAAATAATGTACTGAGAAGCAATGGAATTTGCTTTACAGGATCTTTAAAGGCTGGTAGTTGATTGAAGATAATAATGTGGATATGTGTAAGATTGAGATTGGACTCAAATGTGGGTAATTGGATGTGTAGGCCTACATGTTATTTTTGCTTAGGGTTCACGTCAAACATTAAAAGAAAGGGTGAGATAGCAGCTGATAAAAGCTGAGCAAACAGGATCAGGTGGAAATAGATCCCAGTCCTTGCACCACCCCAAGACCTCAGAGCAGCTCCCTCTCCAAGGCTACAGGCACCAGGTCAGAGCATACTAGGCAGTCAGTCACATGCCAAGTTTAGCTTGTGTTTGTAAGCCACACATGTAAGCCTACACAAAAGTTTTTTTCCAATTAAGCCTCACTGTAAAATGTTGGTTGTTCTTGCTTTGATGGCTGTGGCATTTTTTTTTGTGAGTATACACTAATAGTTATGTTTTAATGTAAAAGAAGGATCTAACCTCTAACCTGGTTAGACCCAGATTATATATTCATGAAAACGAGTCAGGTGGCTGAGCGGTTAGGGAATCGGGCTAGTAATCAGAAGGTCGCTGGTTCGATTCCCGGCTGTGCCAAATGACGTTGTGTCCTTGGGCAAGGCACTTCACCCTACTTTCCTCGGGGAGAATGTCCCTGTACTTACTGTGAGTCGCTCTGGATAAGAGCGTCTGCTAAATGACTAAATGTAAATTGATTTTTATGTTTTTAATATATATATATATATATATATATCGCGCTGTAGCATAGTCACCGACAAACCACGTGCCATCACACCTTTCCCCTACCCCCGACAACGAGAAAGGGGGTTTCCCCCCTTGTCCTTATCTCCTAGAGCAGGAGCTTCAAAGCTTCTGGCCCAGCATGGGGTCAGAAGGTAGACCAAAATGGTCTTACAGTATGGAGACAAAGGATTTTAAGGGAGAACTAACTTTTCTGAATTTACGAACATATTCTCAAGGACTACATGGCTCATGGACACTATTTCAATGACAGTAGTTGATGTGTTATAATGTGTGCTTTTCTCATTTACTTAGAACGTTGTTTAATTGAGGTTTGATTATAACTTCCCTTCAGGTATAGTTAAGTCAGCCAATCTTGATATCAAAATGATTGTACCATACTAACAAAACCATTTATGAATGTTGTATTGTTATATTCTGAAGTTTAAGCATGCCATGGACAGTTGAAATAACAGAACTCAAAGCTAAGAGCCACTTCACACCTGGGCAGATCTCAGGACAACGCCCAGGTGGGGAGTAACTGACCAATGAAAGAGGTCACCTTCACGGGGACCCCCCCCTGTTCTTTGGAGTATAAAACCCCCAAACGTACAATCACCCCCGCTTTTTCACAAGGATTCACCGGAAGTGTTCGCGACACACGCTGACCTATCCTTCTCAATCAGCAACTCACTGGACCACCAGGAACTTTGCGGTTAGAGCAAAGATTCCTTTGCTCTAACCGTTTGACAACGACGAACGGAACTTTGACTCTTCTTCTTCAAACTGACAACAGTAACTGCGATATTGCTACATATCTTACTTGTGAACATTGGCATATTGTGATTTAATTTGTTACGTTTGATTTTAGTTTGCAAATAATTTAACCTAACTTTCGTTAGGATTAGTTAACATACTCTCCCATTGTTCTCCAGAAGCCTATCTCTCTCTCTCTCTCCCTTCCCCCTCCCCACGCGCTCTCAACCTACCATCTTGTACCAACCCTCATCATAGTTTAGGACCTACTGTATACAGTTCAACTCAACTCACTCTCAACTAACCTATAACTTCTCTGGTATTTGTTCATTATAATTACATTTCCTTAAATAAATCATTGTTTATAATACTCGCGTTATCCCTCACGTTATCTGATCTGCTCTACTTTCATAGAATTCACTACTTAAGATTAGACTGATTATTACGAAGGCTATTATTCAATAAGGTTTCCTCTGTCCCTTTAACAAATAAGAGGTGGTGCCCCCAAGAACTACATACTTTATTATAAATTAAGAATTGCTAATCTTAAACGAGCAAACCCCGCTACAGCGCCCACTCACAAAATAAGTCATTTAAGGTTACCTTTCCTATAAAACAGGTCTATAGCTCTTTTATTAAACAAACTAAATGGCCTTATGTTATTTATCTTATTTACACGACGGCGTGTCATTTCTGTCTCTACATGGTCGCCCATAGACCATACTAGGCCACACTCAGAAGAACTCAGGCTTAAGTGAATTTGACTTTCTATTTCTCATCAGCAATCATATGAATAATTTACACTGCTTAGATGCCACGCTAAGGTTACACACACATTTTCAGTCTTGGTCTGTGGACCCCCTGAAGTAGCCCTGGCCACCCCTTGGCCACCCCATATATAAAAGCCTGGTTCCGCCACTGCCGGAAGCTAACTAAAGCTAGCTAGCTACCGTTTCGGAAAAATAACTTACGCTTTGGGGACCGTCAGAAATATTTAAAACTCACGCGTCTAAAGGTAAATATTAATTAATTCCAGGGCAATAGAAAACATACATTACGCACTTACTTACTTTTGTTTTCAAAGTGTGTTACACAACGGCATGCTTGGTATCATTGTTCCCGTATCAAGTGCATATATTCCAGTGCGGTTTATACTCGGATTTACAAACACAAAGCTCCCATTCTGGTGGGGTGCGGTTTATAGAAAATGCGGCTTATTTTCCGAAAAATACGGTAGATAGGTCGCCTACATGATTTATCAAATGCAACTCTCGTTTTACATGCGCTACTGCCCTTATGTAACCGCCATCTACACTTGAACATTTTGCTGAATGATTGAAGGGCTAGACAACAAACGCTCTAATGAAATAATAGCCGACTAACAACCCGTAAATAAATGACAGTGACGAAGGCACGTTCATTTTAAGACCATGCCTTTGCTCCGTGCAACAAGGGCCATCTAAAGGCCGATATATGCTTCTGCGTTTTTCGAAAAACCGACACATGGGAACGCCCTCTACGGGGAATGCACTCTCCGAGCTCTCGGAGAGCCCTCGGAGAGCCCCGGAGAGCTCGACGTGCACCTCCTGAATTTTCTAACTATCCGTCATAATTTCGGATAGTTACGGATACCTGTGATTGGTCAGTATTAAGAAACGCTTGAGGCGGGGGTGGGGTTGCCGTGATAAACAGGACAAACAGAATCCTTTGACCGCCATTGCTGTACAATTCATATTTCAGCTAAACAGTACATGTAAATCAGCATCTGAATTAAAATGTGACAAGAAATGGGCAGTGTAGTTGCTGAAAATGTGCGTATTTTATTGATGAAACGGCTAATTTGTAAATTTGCTCTGACTTCTCGATAACCTAGGTAAATAAACACTCCACGACGACTTACAAAAAACCGTTGCGCCACCTACTCTTCTGGCAGTGAATTGTTTTCAGCACCCACAGCCTACGTAGAACCATAAATGCAGTCTATCCGTCCGTATCCGTCCGTATCCGTAAGCCCGCCCATCCGTAAACGGAGACGCAGAAGCATATATCGGCCTTAACGATTACATGTCAGTAACAATGCCCCTGTCTGTAGAGTCATGGGTCAATTTCCGCTTATAGTGTTAAGAGGTTTTAGATCAATTATGACCATGTTTAATTTCTAGGGTAATTGCTCGTAAACGGTTTGTATTTGTCTGCATATAACATGGGAAATACAACATGTGCAAAATTTCCCATTCATTCTTCGTTAATTTCGAACTAATTATTGCTAACCCCTGAATATTCCCCATTAATTTCCCCCAAATTCCCCCTTAATTCCTTAAGATATTTGAATGTTCAGGAATAATCCTGAACATGCCATAGTATTTCCAAATATTGTCTTGCAAAGTTTCCTACTCAAAAAATTCCTGGTATTTTGCAACTGTACTCTTGAGTAAAGTCTAAATGACCAACAGCATTTAAAAGCATTTAAAAGAAGAAGAGAGAATATGGAAAAAGATTCTCTGGTCTTATGAGACAAAGATATTACTCATTTAGTCATTTTGGGTAATTAAGTGTAGGTTAATGGTCTGAGATGGCATTTTTCTCCAATTACAATAAAATATACAATGCAAAAGTAAAGGGCTATAAATACCTTCTGAAACCACTGTACATAGAATTTTTAACTATTTTTCTTCCAGGCATCAAGTAGTGCTGGAAACCTTGGTGTGCTCATACCTGTTATTGCTGTGGTAAATACCATTTCATATAAGTTTCTTGTACATTGTCAACATTATATGTAAAAAGCATCTTGATATGTCAAAAATCTTCATAAACAACTATCTTTCTCATCTGTTTTTCCTATGAAGCTGACCAAGCGCTTGCCAGCCATCAAGGAGGCCAAGCCTCGGCTGCAGAAACTGTTCAGAGACTTCTGGCTGTATTCCGTGGTCATGGGCTTTGCTGTGGAGGGCTCAGGTGGGCATCAGACATTGCATCAATATCTTAACAATTCTCATGATCAATGTTATGTATTGTCGACCTTTTTGAGCATGTAGGAGTTGGCGCCTTTAAAAGTGTTCATTCATTTATTTTGCTTTTGATGTGCGTGTGTAGGTTTGTGGCCAGAGGAATGGTACGAGGGAGTGTGTGAGATTGCTACCAAGTCCCCCCTGCTTACTTTTCCAAGCGGAGAACCTCTACGCTCTGAGCTACAGTACAACTCTGCCCTAAAGAATGACACTGTCACTCCGGTACAGACTCACACACGCACATTATCCCTGCTGATGTTAAAATACAAATTTGTCCTGAAAACTCATATTGTCACTCCGGTTCAAACATACACATACATTCTCTGAGCTGACATCCTGCGGTTGTATTTCAGGCTGAGCTGAATGACCTGAGGAGCACCATCATCAACCTTCTGGACCCCACCCCAGATGTGTCCGCTCTTATCAACAAGCTAGACTTTGCCATGTCCACTTATCTTTTGTCAGTCTACAGACTGGAGTACATGAGGTTAGGACCATCTCACTCACTCTCTGACATGGCCATGCACACTTCTTGTCCACAGTTACCCATATTCCATCTATTTGTTCTCCATTTTATCCACCTCTGATGTCCAACTCCCAGGATGCAGCGTTCCCTGGATTCAGACCGGTTCCAGGTCATGTTCCGCTACTTTGAGGACAGAGCCATACAGAAAGACAAGTCTGGTATGTTGGTAGGCAGGAAGCAGCCTTTCACACTTCTTTGGTGATCAGTCTCAGAGAACCAACTACATTATTAACATACACTGTACATTCTCCTTCTCTTTATTGTTCTTTACAGGTATGATGCAGTGTGTGATTGCAGTTGGCGACAAGGTCTTTGACGTCTTCCTGCAGATGATGGCTGAGAAGGTATGGGCTGGTAAAAGGGAAAAACAAGCATACGGTCAGCATTTTAATAGATCAATATCCATGTGTCTCATCTTCTCAGTCTGTTGCTGTTCTCCCTGCAGGCCAAGACCAAAGCCCACGAGGAGGAGTTGGAACGTCACGCTCAGTTCCTATTGGTTAATTTTAACCACATCCACAAGAGGATCCGCAGAGTTGCGGACAAATACCTCTCCGGTCTGGCAGAAACGTGAGAGAGCAATGATGGCCCAACCACACGCGTACATGCATACACACACATAGCAAAAGTTGTAATAATGCACAGATGTTGCTGTTATGGAAAATACATTGGTACTTTTATTTATCCAAGTGCCATCCAAGTGCCATTCAACTGATCACAATGTATAGTCAGGACATTAATAATGTGAAAAAATACTGTTACAATGTAACAGTACACATCCACATGTTTTGTGGATTTGGAAAAGGCGTTCGACCGTGTCCCTCGGGGTACCGGATTCCCTGATCGGGGATGTCCGGTCCCTGTACGACCGGTGCCAGAGTTTGGTCCACATTGCCGGCAGTAAGTCGAACTTGTTCCCGGTGAGGGTTGGCCTCCACCAGGGCTGCCCTTTGTCACCGATTCTGTTCATAACTTATATGGACAGAATTTCTAGGCGCAGCCAGGGCGTTGAGGGGGTCCGGTTTGGTGACCTCAGGATCGGGTCGCTGCTTTTTGCGGATGATGTGGTCTTGATGGCTTCATCGGGCCGTGACCTTCAGCTCTCACTGGAGCGGTTCGCAACCGAATGCGAAGCGGCTGGGATGGGAATCAGGACCTCCAAATCTGAGGCAATGGTTATCGACCGGAAAAGGGTGGAGTGCAATCTCCGGGTCGGGGAGGAGATCTTGACCCAAGCGGAGGAGTTCAAGTATCTCGGGGTCTTGTTCACGAGTGAGGGAAGAATGGAGCGCGAGATCGACAGGTGGATCGGTGCGGCGTCCGCAGTGATGCGGGCTCTGCATCAGTCCGTCGTGGTGAAGAAGGAGCTGAGTCAAAAGGCGAAGCTCTCTATTTACCAGTCGATCTACGTTCCTACCCTCACCTATGGTCACAAACTGTGGGTAGTGACCAAAAGAACGAGATTGCGAATACAAGCGGCCAAAATGAGTTTTCTCCGCAGGGTGTCCGGGCTCTCCCTTAGAGATAGGGTGAGAAGCTCGGTCATCCGGGAGGGGCTCAGAGTAGAACCGCTGCTCCTCCGCGTCGAGAGGAGCCAGTTGAGGTGGCTCAGGCATCTGATCAGGATGCCTCCTGGACGCTTCCCTGGTGAGGTGTTCTGGGCACGTCCCACTGGGAAGAGGCCCCGGGGAAGACCCAGGACACTCTGGCTGGCCTGGGAACACCTCGGGGTCCCCCAGGAAGAGCTGGTGGAAGTGGCCGGGGAGAGGGAAGTCTGGGCCTCCCTGCTTAGGTTGCTGCCCCTGCGACCCGACCCCCGGACAAGCGGAAGATGATGGATGGATGGATAAAGCCTTTGTGAACCAGTTACCTGGCCTTACCAACCCTTATTTCAATACAGCTGTTTTATACAGTATTTTACTTTATCCCCAGGTTTTCAAATGCTCTGTGAACTGGAATGTTTGGGGTTAGCTCATACATCAATTTATTCACAATGCTATGCACAGATACAGTATATTGGATGGTTGCTTGACATTATCAAAATGAAACTATCAAATGCTTCACCTGCAGCTAGCTTGCTGGCAGGTTTGATCCAGCTCTGCAAAGTTGCAGTTCTTTCAGCTGCTTTCCTTAGCTCTCTCTGTTTTTCCGTCTTCTTTGTTGGGAAGGCATACTTAAGCACACAAAAAATAACATTAGGCTATACATTTATAATAAACATAATAATAATACCAAGTTTATTGTTAACCAATTGGGAAATTAAGTTATCATCTCATAACAAAATATGCCAATGCGACTTCTATCAGCTTACACTAACGTAGGAAACTGCTTGTTGGTTAAAAAGTCACGTAACATTGACTGTAAACAATGTATAATCTATTATGATTAATTTCTGGCAAAACCATCCCATCCCTGAGCCTCTCTCTTCTCTACAGAGCGCACACTAATGTAACAGACTGGACATAACGTAGCTACGTTAGCCTGCTGCTGGTTCATTTAACGTTGCATGATGATAAGTCAATATAAGGCAAGGTAGCGCAACGTGATGCAAACGTTACAAGCTGATGCTGCACATTACTCGAGACACAAATGGATATATATATATATTTTTTACTACTCACAGGGCATTTGTCAATAGCTGCGTTCAACTTCATGCAGCGCCGGCGTCGCCTGCAGCCGCCTGCAGCCCGGCTGACTTGAAGCAGCCAATGGCATTCTCAACTTCAAGATAGCCGCCGGTGCTGCATGAAGTCGAACACACCTATGATCTCCATTACCTCAAAAAGTCACGTTCAAGTGGAAGGGTTTTCCCGTCTTTACTTGCAGTGCACCGGCGTAAGAATACAAACAATGTCATGTGACTGGGGGCAGAGGGCAACGCTGACGTTATGGTGGCAAAATAAATTAACACAGAACTGGATGATATCGCATTTAATTTTATTTAACTTTACTAATGATAGTTTATTGAAGTTTATTTAGGCTTAGGTAAAACATGTTAACCATAATAACCAAAAAAGGATATGAACTAAGATTCAAGCTTAGAGACATAATTCACTTTCTTGGTTATTATGTGGTTACTAAAGTTCCTATGGTACTTAATGAATAGTAAAATATCAATTTTGAACCTTACATCGTCATATCCACTTGATCATCCTTAGCTTATATACTATACTAATTTACTACTTATTTTTCCATTTGAACTAAATAAGTAATTATACGGACTAAATGTAAGGCATTCTGTATAAAAGCTACACTCCAGAAACACTCCAGACCCCTAAACAGCTCAAAACTGTCGTGCTGGTCATGTTTCCATCACGACAGGTACTAAAAACACCTCAGCGCATTCGGTAATTCCTAACATAGCCTCCGTAAGTGACCAGAAATTCTTACAGTGACGTCACCCCAACATTTTCGAACGTTCTGAGAAGGTGTTTTTAGTGCCTATCATGTCGGAAACATTACCGGCACAATGATTTTGACCTATTTAGGGGTCTGCAGTAGCCTGGCTCTGCCCTCCTACGTACTTCCGCTCAATTTTCATTTTGCTTCTGTACTAGGTCTGGGCTTGAGGTACGTAAGTCAGATGTCTCCGGTTAATTTTCTACCTGTCCAATCATCGAACAGAGGGAGTGGCTGACAACGATGATGTTGATGTCGTGCGCTAGTTTGTGTTGTAGTTCCGTAATGGCGGCGGAGAAAGATATGAGCGAAGCCATTCGGTCTGTTGTGGCAACGCTGCCGAATATCCAGAAGTTAAAGCCTGAGCAAGAACAATCTTTGATCCCCACGGGGTTCGTTTGATTTTCCAGCTAGCTCCATTAGTCGTGAAGGAGTTGGCTAAGGCGAACGCTAGCGATTGGTTATGGCAGATCCAGAGTGGCTCTGGGCAGATTCAATAGTTTAAACTTCAACAGAGTACCCGCCTTCAAGGAAGTTAACGCTGAGTCTTAACGAGTTAACGAGAGTCTGAGCGAGCCCAAATAGTATTGGGCATTATATGTCAAATGCCATTATTGGACCCTTTTTTATATCCTTTTTTTCTTTTGGTACACTACCACTGGCCATCAGTCCACCTAGAGTGTAATGCCCTTATTGACATAAAGTGGGGTATAAACTATGTTTTGAAAGTAATCCAAAAGTAATGGAAAGTAATCAGATTACATTACTAATGGTAATCCAAAAGTTACGTTACTGATTACAATTGTGGATGGGTAACTAGTAACTGTAACGGATTACATTTAAAAAGTAACCTAGCAAACCCTGGTTACGCATGACTGTATTTTTATTGTGTGTAAAACTAAAGTTGCATTTGATGAATCAGGAGGCGGCCTACTACAACTAGCCTGACAGATCATTTTGAATATAGGGTATTGCATTTTTCTTTGAGATGGTAAACCGTGAATGCATCTTTCAGGTTGTTTGAAAGGTACGATATCCCATCCCCCTTATAATGATCGATAGCGTAGGATCACTGGATTTTGTCTCAACAGTTTCTTTCAACGTAGTCAAGTTACCCAACATTCCAATCATTCCATTCTGATGCTTACAGCTCAAGATTAAATTTGATTTCTCTTATTTTTACATTCATGCACACTACATAATTCAATTGCAGCCAGATGTAAGAAGTTGTAAAATACAAATTGACGAATTTATACCTCTCGATATTTCAGAAATGCTTTTGTAATCTATTTCATTGAGTGGCCTGTTATTATGGTAGGCAAGGTATAGAAAAGGAGGACTTTTATTGTGAAGGAGGAAGTTGTGTGCGAAGAGAGTGACGACAAAGTGTGGCCACATCGAGTGGTCACGGAACCCTGTAATCTGTCCCTAATCCCTAAAAATAAAAAAAAAATAATCTGTCTCAAATTATTATAAATTATAAACCTTCAAGAATGATCGGTTACACTATTGTGAATCCAATGATCATAATAGCCCCCGC
The DNA here is from genome assembly GCA_023658055.1 of Thaleichthys pacificus. Classification (NCBI taxonomy): domain Eukaryota; kingdom Metazoa; phylum Chordata; class Actinopteri; order Osmeriformes; family Osmeridae; genus Thaleichthys; species Thaleichthys pacificus. The sequence continues at coordinate 2,128,925 of CM042865.1, forward strand.
CCATGCCGTCATCTTCTTTTATTAGGCCTACCTTACTATATTCATGAACGGTTTAGTCTACCATTAGCCTAGAAAAATTGTTGCCAATTAGCAAAGTAATATTATAGGATTTGTTTTGCCCATGTGTGAATATATTTTAAATGCATTTATTAGTTATGTTTAGCTGCTTTACCAAAAATATTACCTTTTGACATAAAAAGTATTGTTCCGGCTATGTCATGACATAAGAATTGCGCTTACCAGTCTACACATAAACGCTCATGTACTGTGCTAATGAACTTCATAGAATTCAGTTACATCGTTGTCATCATTTTGCACATAATTATAGGCTATATATAAACTACACTGTAAAAAACAAAACATTAAATTACAGTACTTTTTCTGTAAATTATACGTGTTTTTTTCTGTATTTCTGAATGACAGGAAATACAGATAGAAAGACAATGGCAAAATGTAAATTTATATATTTACATAAAAATTACAGCAAAATATTGTTACTTAAAAATACACAAACATTTCAGTTTTTTTACAAATATTAATAAAATGTTCACCCAAATGTTCTGTTAAAACACATAATTTCATTTGATCAAAACTATCTATTTTAACAGTTATTTTGCAGATATTTACTTTCATCCCACGGACAAATAACTTCTTAACATAATTTTTGGTTTAGGAACCTTGAATTGTGAACTGAGCTCGGGTAGTTGACGTCATGCAATCCCAGCATGCACCAGTCAATATCAAAGACTACAAAAGTCTGCAAAAGCCTTTTTGGGGCTATATCGTTGTTTATGATCATTGACCAATGCACTTTTAGTAAAGCTCTCTCTTGGAAGTCGCTTTGGATAAAATTTATTCATTTTGCTAAATGAATAAATGTAAAGACTCCAGAGTAGGACGAAGGAAAGTTGATTAGAAAGTTGTGTAGCGGCAACGCTCCTGTTACCCAGAATCCCCCGCGGCAAGCTGAAAAGCTACAGAGTTAAAGGTTTAAGTTTAGTTAGATAAGCATTGTTTGGAGTTTTGTTGTTGTGTTCGTTCTGTTTTGATATGTGTAATGTGATGGTCTGTAGTTTGGATAAATTAAGTGTTCACCCTGAGTGGGAATGTTGTCCAGTTAGATGGCGATCTAACCTGTCTTATAACACAAACATGCGCTGCGCAATATTCCTTTTCAATTTGTACAGCTAGCCGGCGGTACAGTTGTAAATATCTGGATACTGATTACAGCATCTGTATGTTGTGCACACGACTTGTTTTAAATGAACATGTTAAATTGTGATATCTTGTTTTGGCGATTGAATATTTTTATTTTTTGAAAATGCTGTATTTTTACATTGAAGTTTAATTTAAAAAGTCGTATTTACCGGTAAAGAACAGCCGGTAATGTAATATCCAGGCTTGGGGAGTAACGGATTACATGTAACGGCGGTACGTAATCGGGATACAAAAAAAAGGTAAATGTATTCCGGTACAGTTACAAAAAAAAAAGACGTGATCAGATTACAGATACTTTTAGGAAAAATTTGGATTACAAACAGGATTACACATATAAAATACACATTTCTATGGGCAATGTAGAACAGAAGACAGATTAGAAATATCATATTTTGATTAAAGGTTATGACCATTATAGTGATTAGTGGAACATTTAGAAAAAACGGAATTCCCCTCCTCCAAAAGTAGCTAGCTAGCGCTATGGCTGGATACTCCTCTCCATAACTAAAATGTTTTGACTTTCTTCCACAATCGACCAAATTTGCCAAACAAGGCATGTACATTTATCTTAAAGTGTACATAATCTAGCTAGAATTCATGTTTTTTTCTAAATTTCACAGAAATCTGCTAAAGTGGAGGCTAAACAGTGCTACTCTGTCATAGCTGCCTGTCACGAACGGCCAAACCGGACACGTAATTATTTCCTGAAATAACTCAGGTCACTCCCACAAACAAATTATTCGTAAGTAAAACGTTTAGACTTTTAATTGACAATATTGACAACACATATTTAGAAACTTGTCTTACGCATAATATCGTCTCCAATTTCAATTCGAAGCGGTAAATCTAACACTATAGGCAATCTCCCATGGTATCCGCTCTGCCTGTGCATTGAAGTAATCCAAAAGTAACGGAATGTAATCAGGTTACATTACTTAAATATTGTGATACTTGGATTAGGTTACTGATTAAAATTTTTAACAGGTAATCTGTAATTGTATCGGATTACATTTTTTGAGTAGTCCTCCCAACCCTGGTAATATCACAGATATATCTTGTAAATTTTGTACTGGAACGTGTCATAACATGGGTTTATAATGTGAACGTACACAATGTATATGTTTGTACAATTACAAATCGTTTTTTCCCCCGCAAATCTGGTTTATTCAGGATAATAGTACACATTAAAAAATTTGAAATGCTATTTTTTACAGAGAAGTTCAATTAAAAGTCATATTTACTGGCAAAGAACGGCCTGTAATGTAATATCACAGATATCTTATAAATTTGGTACAGAAAAATGTAAATTATTTTACAGTTAATTAATGTTAATAAAAAAATGTTTTTACTGTAATTTAATGGGTTTAATCTGGCGTCCCAGCTGCCAGACTGTTCCCGTTTTTTTACAATGTATTTTTTTTTTTTTTACAGTGTAGACCTATTTTAATATATATCAATGCAAAAGGTTGCTTTCTATGGAAGCAAATCGTTACCAAAATTCAAATGCAAATGCATTTCCAGAAATGCATTTGCATTTTAAGAATGTGGCTGCATTATTTGACTCATAAATGAAATTAGTATTCAATCATCCTATTTGCATTTTAATTTTCTTCTTCAAGAGTGCTCAATCTTTCACTTAATTAAAATGAAAAAGAAATAGACATTTGAGATTTAATTTTCAAAATATGCCCCAGCAAATAGATACCAAAATTCAATTTGAAATGTAAAATTTGAAAATGAAAATGCTTTTCTGGAAATGCATTTTCATTTTAAGAACGTGGCTGCAAAATCGTGACCACAATTCAAATTCAAATGCATTTCCCGAAATGCATTTTCATTTTCAAGAACGTGGCTGCAAAATCGTGACCACAATTCAAATGAAAATGCATTTCCAGAAATGCATTTTCATTTTAAGAACGTGGCTGCAAAATCGTGACCACAATTCAAATGAAAATGCATTTCCAGAAATGCATTTTCATTTTAAGAACATGGCTGCAAAATCCTGACCACAATTCAAATGAAAATGCATTTCCAGAAATGCAAAATGAAGGGAAAAACATTCTGAGCGGCGCAGCAGAGTGACGTCAGTAGCCGCTCTTCTTCAGCTCCCTGCTTACCGAGCTACCCATCTTGTTCGGTAGGGGGCGGTGTGCACATCTGCATTGCATTACATTCAGTGCTTGAAGTGGAGAAAAAAACGTGCCGGTACTCTCTTGCATTGGCAAATCATTATGAAATTTGAGATTTCTACAGTGAAAAACAAAACTTTGATTGCTGGTACAACAACAATTTATTGTTAGCCTATTTATTAACAACATATACACAGCCTCGGGAACATATTTTATCAGGGGGGTGGCTAATGTTGCGGGGCGGCAGGGACGGACTGGGAGTAAAAATAGGCCCTGGATTTTTATCCAGACCAGCCCACCAGAACCGGCCCCCGTATAGCTATGCTACCACAGCTGCCTGCTAATGCATGCATAGTCTGTGTTTGATTTGATGCTAGTTCGGGAGTTCGATAGGCCTACTTAAAGGCCAACTTTTTTGGCCTTTATTTGAGCGCAAAATAGTTTTGGGAGTTTTATGTAAAATAAACAGCCGTTTTTTCAATTGACAAAACCATAGTGAATGTGATGTATTTTTGTCTCTTAATTTTTCAGCCCCATCTTTAAGTTTCTTAGCCTGGTTTTCCATCGTTATATTGTTACTATAGCTAGCTTTCGATGTGTCAGTCCCACTGTTGTGTGTGACTATAAACTACGACAGTGACACCCGAAGTGCGTTCCTTCCAGTTTAGGCCTATTCCATAATTTTGTTTGATTGCTGTCACGGCAGAAAATCCCGCTTGATGTTGGAAATGGAAGCAGGGTTTTCAGTGCTTTAGTGGCGATCTCAGGATAGCCTTCATCCATAACACCGATAGAGTTGTTGTCTCAAACAGGCTTCATTGAGTGGTAACTATCACTTGTCATGTGTCAAGAGGAAGAGACGCGCATGATACCGCTCAATAAAGCCCACAAACTTGCAAAAAAATGAGTAAACACACGTCTTTGCAGAGCTTTTTTGCTCAGGGGAAAAGGCCCGCGGAGAAGGAGAGAATCAGGTCATTTTTCAGAATAAAACGTCTTTCAGACTCTGATAATCAATTAAAAGGAAATAATGTTATTAATTCGTTTTTGTGCGGCCCGGTACGAAATGACCGGTCCGCGGACCGGTGGGCACCGGTTGGGGAACGCTGCTCTAAAGACCCGGCAATTCAATCAATTTCCCGGCACATTTGCAATGTAATGCAATGCAGATGTGCACACCGCCCCCTACCGAACAAGATGGGTAGCTCGGTAAGCAGGGAGCTGAAGAAGAGCGGCTACTGACGTCACTCTGCTGCGCCGCTCAGAATGTTTTTCCCTTCATTTTGCATTTCTGGAAATGCATTTTCATTTGAATTGTGGTCACGATTTTGCAGCCATGTTCTTAAAATGAAAATGCATTTCTGGAAATGCATTTTCATTTGAATTGTGGTCACGATTTTGCAGCCACGTTCTTAAAATGAAAATGCATTTCTGGAAATGCATTTTCATTTGAATTGTGGTCACGATTTTGCAGCCACGTTCTTGAAAATGAAAATGCATTTCGGGAAATGCATTTGAATTTGAATTGTGGTCACGATTTTGCAGCCACGTTCTTAAAATGAAAATGCATTTCCAGAAAAGCATTTTCATTTTCAAATTTTACATTTCAAATTGAATTTTGGTATCTATTTGCTGGGGCATATTTTGAAAATTAAATCTCAAATGTCTATTTCTTTTTCATTTTAATTAAGTGAAAGATTGAGCACTCTTGAAGAAGAAAATTAAAATGCAAATAGGATGATTGAATACTAATTTCATTTATGAGTCAAATAATGCAGCCACATTCTTAAAATGCAAATGCATTTCTGGAAATGCATTTGCATTTGAATTTTGGTAACGATTTGCTTCCATAGCTTTCTGGCTACACAACTCTTTCCTTACCCTAAACTTGGCCCCTGCCTTGAAAGGCAGGGGCCAAAATGGCAGAATGCGCAACTGTCAGAAATTAAACAGAAACATGAGCAAAATTGCCTTAAACTAGCTTTTCCAGTGTGATTTTTAAAATGTAAAAATACTGGGTGACAAAACATATATATAGGAGAAGTCAAGAAAGCAGAGTCTGGAATTTGATCAAGTGCAAAGATAAAAAAAATTCACACTTTGAGAGGTGTGAGTGTTTTGTGTTAATCATTAGGAGCGTTGAGCGCCGGTTATTTTACCACAGTGAAGAAAAGAAAAAGAAAACAATATTCGCACTCGATCAAATTCCAGGATCCTGCTTTCTCGACTTATCCTAGATGTGTGTTTTAACACCCAGTAACTTGTTTGTGCAAATTGCATCTTCCGAAAACAGCCTGAAAGATGTATTCACGGTTTACCAGGTAAAACAAAGAAATATTCATCCTGTGCACAATGCAATGCCCGAGATTAGCCTATTCATTCTGTTTAGTACTTGTGAAACATTATATTTAAGGGGACTTGACTCTGGACCAAATCTGCCAATTCACTACTTGATTAGGAGGGGGGATGGGATCGTACTTTGTACAGACAAACACAGCCTACATAGGAAACATTACAGCTACTACCACTGCACTAGCATTAATAGCCTAGGGAAAAACCGTCTGCACCGTGATACAAATCACATCACGCATGACGTGCACACAACCCTATTGGAAGCTTAGATAAACAAGAATAAATGATGAGTATTTAGTGATCCTAAACATGTTGTTTATTATATTGAGTGGCTTCTTCAACACTTTAACTTATGTAATATGCAAGTGTAACGGTAGACTCGTTCAGGGTACCGTCACATAATGAGGGACAAGACACAAGATGATTCAATTTCAGATATAGTGTTTATTCGTACCAGTATCAATTAAACAAATAGGGGTATGAAAGAGGAATGTTCGAAGTCGTGCATGAGTGGGTGAATGGATGCATCAGTAGATATGAGTCAAAAAATAAGTCAAAGCGCATATGTGCGGGAGAACCTCAAGGTAGTGCCTACGAAAGACCAAAAAGAAGTTCCCCCTGAGAGAGAGAGAAAAACCCCTTTTATAGCCCCACCCTAAATACAGGTGCAGGCAATAACGCACTGAGGCTCAGGTTCCGCCCCTGCCCGTGCACTGGCAGGGCGAAGCCTGAAGGGGCACAGGTGGGCATCACACAAGAAAAAATAGAAGCTTTTCAGCTTCTTGCGGGCAATACGGAATGCCGACAATAGCCCCTTTTCATTGGACCGTGTCAAAAATGATCCCCGCCCGGTGCTTCTTATGTTAAAGAACAGACACTGATTTACTCTTCCTCTTGTTTCGGCCCCCCACATTTATTTCTGTCTTACAACTGTTCTTTGTCCTTGAAGACTGTAGTGTACACCTTAGTATGAAATCTTCAATAATTTCAATTTTAAGCATTGGATAGCATTCATTCCTAAAAACAATGATTGACTGACAAGTTTCTAAAGAACGCTGTTTCTTATTAGTAATTTTTTACTTAATATTACCCCTAACACATGCCATTCTATTGCATACTATGGCAACTCAAAAACAAACACTAAAACAATGTTAAGCTTAATTTAACAAACCAAATAACTTGCAACTTGGTTTGTCATAACTAAACATAAATAAGTGTTTTAGTAGTACCAAATTAGACATTTTGAATGATTACTCTAGCATAAGGGTTTTGGGATTGATGATCGCTGGAAATGGGGCCTTATTATTTTGATCAAAATAACTTTTTTTCAGTAGTGTTGGTGTTTAGGCACATTACATCTGTAATGTCCTGACTATACTTTGTGATCAGTTGAATGTCACTTTGGTGAATAAACATACACCGAGCAAAATCTCTACATTATTCCAAAACCTTTACCCCCCAGTGTATGTACTCACACACCCCCACTTACACAAAAGAGACTGATCATCCTTTCTTCCCCCACACCTAGTTTCCCTCACCTGCTGTGGAGCGGCCGTGTGCTGAAGACCATGCTGGACATCCTACAGACTCTCTCTCTCTCCCTTAGTGCAGTGTGTACTGTACATATTAAATAACAGCCACACATTGACTTATGAGTGTCTGGTACAATGCTACATTGTTAATATTACCTTCTCAGGACATCCATAAGGACCAACCCTTCTACGACATCACAGACACCCCTTACAGAATCACGGTCCCTGACACCTATGAGGCCAGAGAGGTAAGAGATTCCACTTGTGAAAGGTTTCAAACGGGCTTCTGAAGCTGAGTTCTAATCTTGAAAATGAGTAGGAATTGTTCAGCTTTGTTTACTGTGGTTGTAGAGTATCGTGAAGGACTTTGCCGCTCGCTGTGGGGAGATCCTGAAAGAGGCCATGAAATGGGCCCCGTCTGTCACCAAGTCCCACCTACAGGTAGCATCCTCATAAACATCCACCCGTGTATCGTGGGCTATAAAACAATAATAATTATTGCTGGTATTATTTTCCTCCATAGAAATATAACAAATGTTCGCTTATGTTCAGTTTAATAAACTTGAATCATGAACAAATCACAAACTGCCAAATGCCTGTTCATCAATCATGTTGCAGGAATAGAGGTATGCATTGCATAAGTTAAGTTGCCAATTTAGTGACTGTCATTCGATTTTGCGACTTTTCACCTTCCCTAGTGACATCTATCGACTAGTGATAATCTTTGGCAAGCTCTGTTTTTGTTGATGAGCAGCAGCAAAATAACTGTAATTGTACAACCCCAATTCCAAACGAGGGGGCGGAGAATTCGCATCAGCTGTGTGCTTGGCCATCAAGTGGTATTTCAGACTGGACGAGCTGTGATAGCTCAGTTCACAACGACAAAACACACAGATCACTTTGGTCTTATCAATGGAACCATTTAGCAACTTTTTAAAAGTAAACTTTCCATTCAGAATCTTATCCATCCATTTCGGCATCTCGCGCTCGCCATCCACTCAAAACTTAACGTTAGCCTACTACTCTTTAGCCGGCTCGCAAGCCCAAACAAGTGTGTGCGGCGTGCCTGTTGTTTTGTTTCCGGTCTAGCTAGATCCGGTATGGTGTTGTAGTTTTTCTAACGTCAGTAGTTGTTGCAACAGCATGTGAAAAAAACTAAAAAGTTTGCTAAGCCAAAAAGAACGTTAATCTCACGATAAAAAAATGTACGCTGTTAAAATGGGTTTGCGTTAACGCCGTTAATAACGCGTTTAACTGACAGCACTAGTTTAGACTGATGAAATGTACAATTTTAAGGAAAAAATAAGGTAATTTTGAATTTGATAGCAGCAACATGTCTCAAAAAAGTTTGGAAAAGGCCATGTTTACCACTGTGTAGCATCCCCTCTTCTTTTAACCCTTGTGCTGCCTTCGGGTCACGGGGTTACCGTGACCAACAAGACGAACAGAATCCTTTGACCGCCATTGCTTTAAGTTTTTACAATTCATATTTCAGCGGTACGTGTAAATTAGCATCTGAATTAAAATGTTTAGAGAAGTGGGCAGTGTAGTTGCTAAAAATGTGCTTATTTTATTGATGAAACAGATCATTTGTGAATTCGCTCCGACTTTTCGATAACCTAGCTAGCATCGCAGTGCAGTGCAGACACTAGCTGCTGCATTTGATCATAATCCTATCAAATGAGTGAAATGACAAACACAAATGTTATGAGCTTTGAGCCTATAGTTAACACAAATGTAATACACAAGCACTATACAGCAAAAGTTTATAAAATGTTGCGCTGATGATGCCAGTGTTGTCATACTGCTGCAAGGCCAGGGTATTGCCCAATAGCCAAGAACTCCTGCATCTCAACCCCGCGTTCTTCGGATTGATAAACAGCCTTTGTGTTTGGTGCTGGCCACGCCAGCGTTGCTGGGAAAGATGAGACGTATACAGTGACGTAATGACGTGGCTCTGTGGTGGCTCTCTAGCCTGTGGAAAAGCAAACCGGTTCTTAGAAGGCTCGTAAATTGAACCAGCTCTGAACCGGCTCTAGCACCAGCTCCGAACTAGCTCCCGTTTCACTTTGGTGGAAAGGGGGTATTAGAGATTTCTCAAGATTCTCAGATTAATTGTATTATATTATGTACTGTTGACAGGATCGGCTCCAAGGGGGGGCATTGACGGGCAATGCCCGCCCAAATGGAATGGTGTGCCACCTCAAAAAATAATTTTGGTAAAGTATAAATAAGAAATACTGGCATTGGCTATAAATTAAATATCAAGATGGCTACACTTTCCTGCAGAATATGTAGGTCTGCTCTTATTTTGACTCTAATACATGCTTTGTAAATGTGTGCCCCCCCTTGTGAAAAAAAATTCCCACCCATTTAATTCGTTCTGGAGCCGAGTCTGACTGTAGATGATGATCGCAATTTTACGTTGAGGAACATTATTCTGAAATGGTTCCACAATATGTAGATGCAGGTTTTCGCAGATTGGTGAACCTCTGCTCATCTTTACTTCTGAGAGACTCTGCCTACTCTTTTTATACCCAATCATGTTACTGACCTGTTTGAAATTAACCTAGTTAGTTGCAAAATGTTCCTCCAGCTGTTTATTTTTAGTAACACTTACTTTATCCAGCCTTTTATTGTCCCCATTTGACATGTTTTATATGTTCTATTGTGAATAACATAATGGGTTTATGAGATTTGTAAATCATTGTATTCTGTTGTAATTTTAATTTTAACGTCCCAAATTTTGGGGAATTGGGGTTGTACTTCTGTGTTGTCATAGCTGCCAATCATGATAAGTTAACTTGCCGGCAACACCACAAACCTAGTTCATCATTTGAAACAATATCACCTGTAGCGGGGGTTTGCTCGTTTAAGATAGAAATACTTAATTTATAATAAAGTATCTAGTTCTGGGGGGCACCACCTCATAATTTGTTTAAAGGGACTGAGGAAACCTTATTTAAAGGGGTGATTGACTGTTTTTTGGGGGTATTTCACACTGTTCCTTAAGGTCTCCGAATAGGGTATGTAACATTGGTTGGGATGAAAATGGCCCGGGTGCTGTTCTATGCCCCCTGATACATCCTCTGAAATGTTCCCGGGAAAAAATGCTAGGTTTTCTCCTTTTATGGTATGCTCATGAATATATAGATGAGATGCGCACTGATTGGTTGGTTTACAACGAGTGAAGCTGTGGAGCAAAGACGCAACACGGCCAACACTCACTGAAACAACGAAGGTGGAGACTTGAAACATTTTTTTACAAATAAATCTATTGTGTCTACACAACACTGTTTTCAACAGATTGACTAGATATCATTTGAAATGATTACGTTAGTTGCTTCCACTTCTGTTGTCGAAGCAAACTGGATCGACTTAGGTGGGTAGAACGTTACAGCTTAGCAACCAAACTATATAGTGATTCAACTCAGCTTCAGTTAGCTAGATAAAAAATAACCTGCCAAAGATCTGGACAAACATGCATCGTGAATTGTAGATTTACATGTGCGGGTTATTTATTTGAATGAAACACAGTCAGGAACATGAAATAACGCGTTAGCCCCATTGCCAATAAACTAAATCATCACACATTACCTATGCTCTTGCGTTAGCAAGCTAAACTAGTTTACATGCCTACTCTAGGTGTTTTCGCTATCTAGTTGTTCTTGCATTCCTTGCAAATCAGCGTTAATAAAAAGCAGATGAGCTAGAGTCTAGCTAACATTGACTCGACGGGCATGGCAGATGTTTGTCTATAACGTAGCTCTAGCGTAGAAGATCCCTGTGCAAGCAAACAGGATCGACTTAGGTGGGTAACGTTAGCACTACCTACAGCTTAGCAAACAAACTATCGTGATTCAACTCAGCTTCAGTTAGCTCTAGCTATCTCGATGAAAAACAGATCTGGACAAACATGCATCTTGAATTGTAGATTTACATGACAACAAAGGTTATTTATTTGAATGAAACACAGTCAGGAACAATAATGTTAGCCCCATTGCCAATAAACTAAATCATCACACATTCTACCGATGCTAGATACAGGCAGGATACGTTAGCATTGCTAATAACTACACTTATGCGACAACATCATACAGCCTGCGGTTGTGATGAACCTAAGGTCGGAACAGCACCTCTTTGCAGCAACAGCTTCATAGCAAATACTGCTTTACATTGTCCCAGGTTTTCAAAACTCTCCTCGGTGACATGGTCCGAGCAAATTAATACTTAAGCGTCGTACTTAATAGGGATATTCCTATAGATAAACATCAGCCATGCCTGTCTAGTGTCTTGTTCTTTGGGAAGATGGTGAAAAGTGTCAGGATTCCCGGTACAGCCTGGAACACTGCATTTACGGCGCTCCATTTTCAATATCTTGAAAACGTATGAACTTTCTTATTTGTAAGTCCTGTGGAAGTACCGAGCAGCGCGCAGTTATTAAAAAAGTGTCGGAGATCTACGTGACCTCCGTTTATGTTCTTGGACCAGAAAACCAGAGGGCGGGTAAATGTAAATTTTGGGGCGTGACAAAGTTGATGCTGCAACTTGTGACGTCACAAGTTGCACTGTTTCAAAAGCTAGTGTTTGCAAGTTGCAGTTTCAAAAAGTGAAATTTTGATAGTTAAGAGGTTTCAATGGACTTTGAGGTTCACTGTATGTCTATTTTACACACCAAACTGTCATTTTTCAACTATGACAAGGTAAAATCGGTTTTGCAATCAATCGCCCCTTTAACAATATTTAATAATAGCCTTCGTATTAGTCAGTCTAATCTTAAAGTAATGAATACTATGAAAGTAGAGCAGATCAATAACGTGAGGGTTAACGTGAGTATTATACACAATGATTTATTTAAGAAAATGTAATTATAATGAACAAATACCAGAGAAGTTATGGGTTAGTCTTGAGTGGAACAGTAGGCTACAGCCTATACTATAATGCGAGCGGAATACACAATGGCTTGTGGAGAGCAAGTGGGGAAGGGAGAGAGAGAGAGATAGACTGTCCACCATTGTTCTAAAAAGGCCTATGATAACTAATCCTAATGAAAGTTAGGTTAAATCATTTGTAAACTGAATCAAATAGACAAATTAAATCACAACATGCCAATGTCACAAGTAAGAAATTTAGCAACATTGTGGTTACTTTTGTCGGTTTGAAGAAGAAGAGTCAATAGTTCCGTTGTCGACGTCCAACAGATAGAACAAAGGAATAGTGGTCCAGAGAGTTGCTGATTGAGAAGAATAGGTTGGACGTGTTGCGAACACTTCCGGTGAATCCTTACAAAAAAGCGGGGTTTGCTTGTGCGTCTGGGTTTTATAATTCAAGCGAAAGGGGGGTATCCTTTTGAAGGTGAACTCTTTAATTGGTCAGTTACTCCCCACCTGGGCGTCACTCGAGATTTGCTTATAGGTGTGAAGTGGTTGGTAACTTTTTAGTTCAGCTGTTTCAAATGTACATGTATTTCTTATACTTCGAAATATAACAATACAACATTCATAAATGGTTTTGTTAGTATGGATACAATTATTTGGATCTAAAATTGACTAACGTAACTCTTTCTGAAGGAAAGTTATAATCAAATATCAATTAAACAACATTCTCAGTAAATAAGAAAAGCACACATTATAACACATCAACTACTCATTATTAATCATTGAAATTGTGTCCATGAATTATGTAGTCCTTGGGGAATGTTTTATAAATCCAGGAAGTTAGTTCTTCCTCAGAATCCTTTGTCTGAATACTGTGGACCATGTGGTCTACTTTCTGACCCCAAGGGGGGGGGGAACCCTTTCTTGTTACGGAGTCCAGTTGATAGGTAATCGACTAGTGCGGCCTTGAGTTTGACATGTGATCTGACACATCATACCGAAACAAACCTCTATGACTTAAACGTCCCCTTAACCCTGTAAGACCCCTTGTTGCAGAATTGCAACGTCACCTTTGGCTCTTTAATTGCTAATTTCCTTTTTTTGAAAGACCAAATTTAACCATTAGCATTGCAAGGCAAGACAATAGGACCCATTGGTTATGGAAATGTGGTCGTTCCAAAGAAATCTTATTTGCAAATGTATTTTTTGGAGAGCTAAAGGTGATGTTGAAGTAGGGTTGGGTCTTACAGGGTTAAGTGATATTTTCAAGCATTTAGCCTACTCATATTGCATTAATTCATTAAGAACCCCCTTTGAAACAAGCTATTGTAACAAAGTTGTCACAGGCAGTATTTCAGATAGAATCGCGATTCAAACATTACCATCTGCTAACTGAAAATATGCCCGCAAAAATGTAAATAAGCTTGACATTTATTTAGGGGGAAATGGCTAATTCAAAAGAAGTTTGCTGGAAGCGATCATTGTCAGTAACAATGCCAAATGCGACCATTTGGTCTCAGTCTAGAGCCCTGCGTGGAGAAGCTGACCCCCATAAATTGTGCTACGAGCAAGCTAGCCTAGCTGCTGTTGCTAGCCAAACTTCACTGAGGGGATTGTTTGAATGCGCCGGAAATGAAAAAAGGTTTCTTTTGACATAAAGTTTAGGACGTTGAAGACAGTGACGCAAGCTTGAGTTTAAATACATTATTTAATGTTACATTACTTACTGTACATGCAAGTCTTGATTTGCTTAAATGTACATGTATGATGCTGCTAGTACACCACAGCACGATACTCGCTGTGCAACATCACATCTATGCACGTTGTATCCATGCGTCGTTGCTAACGTGTGCTGACGTTGTGACGTAGGCTAGCACTGATACCCTTTGTTGACACAAGGCACTTTTTGCCACAAAAACTTAAGTTCAGCCTAAATCGTGCAACAGAACGTAAATCCCAATAGAAGCAACGCAATCGTGACCAAGACGAACATTTTGACACCGACGTTGTCTATGTAGTCCAAATATTGACTGATCCTTAGGGGGCGAAAATAAACAATAAAAATAATAATAAATATATATGTGAGAGAACAATGGTTGTGTTCGCCGAAGGCGTGAGCACACCCAATTTTAATAGATTTATTACCAGACTATGTAAAAAGGGCCTAAAAATAGAAGCCAGTCTATTTCTAAATTTTCCGCGCGGAAATTCAGTTTCCGCGTCTGGTGTAGCCACTTTCATTGCTTACAATGGATTAGAACTCTGCTGAGTCCACTGCGCGTCCGCAAGGCAGAATTTCTGCGCTTGGTGTAGCCACAGCGTAAGCGTTTCAGTCAGCATTCAAAGCTCTCCACATACTCAAGGACTGAAATTCTTTTGTGTCTATTCCAATATGTAATGATGGTATTCAATGACACAAGTCTGTGTTCTAGAAAGAGTGGTCTGGAGTCGCACAGGTCCCATAATATCAGCTTTAATACAGCAGTTGGAAATCAACAAGTACAGAGCTCTGGGGTTGTCTACGTTTTTCCAACCCGCAACAGAGTTTGGGTTGGTTCACGAAGTCCAACTGGCTATCTGTCCCTGCCCCAGCATATATTATACAGTGCAGTAAAACAAAAACACAAGAAGAGGGTTGAGCTTGTTCTCCTGTGCAGCAGGGAGTTGTTCTTGACTACGCGTCCCACCTGCTCGGGTGCCGTCTCCACCCGGTTTCAAGGTTGTTTCTGAAAATGAAAAGATAGAGAGACACAAAATACAGCCTTTTTCCCACTCTGTGGTCGAAACTCGTCTGGATTGTTTCTCTTTTTCTCCGCCCGCACCCATGACTCCCCCCGCCCTGTGTGAGACACAAAGTTTAAGCCTGAGCACACTTCTCAGTTCATAAGACAGAACTTTAATAAGCACAATGCATAACTTTAATAAGAAAAATATATTCTTTAATACACACCCATGTAAATCTCATAAACGGTTTGAAAAACTCATGAAACATAATCAGTGATATTGAAAAAAGATGAATAGATATCAAAAAGCTGATTAAAAAAAGAATTATTTTAGGGTTTTGTCAACATTTTAAAGTTTAAATGGTGGCTGTAGCTGAAAGATTGAGGAAGAAGAAGGATTTGAAAGTTTAAAAAGTTTAAGAGGATTGAGAGGATTTGAAAAAAAACTCAATTGGAAAACCATGTAAAAAATATTATGAATATTGATTTATATTAATTCAAACATAAGAGGTAGAAAGCTGAAAAGTCATAGCAGTCATGACATGAATAAAGATTCAAAGAACAATACTTGGAATGCTGAAGCAGCATTCCAACAATAAGTATGCAGAATAACAAAAGTGTTTTTGCTTTCAGCAAACACACTAATAAAAATAATAAGTATGCAGAATAACAATAGTGTTTTTGCTTCCAGCAAACACACTAATAATAAATACATATGAGAGATAACAAAGGTTGTGCCCTTGCAGAAGGCAAAGCACACCCAATGATCTAATATTATTTCTACAAAAAAATATGCACAAGTAAAATAAAGTAAAAAGTCATTTTTCCTCAACAAAATAAATATCTTAATAGAAAAACTAGAGGGTACAATCTGGGGAAATTGTGGGGTGTGCTTGCATCGGTTGCAGATGGGTTATGTATATCTGAGTCCACACATTCATAGATATAGGCCTACGTTTCAACTATATGGAAACAGATGAGGTCGAACGGATGAAATGAGCGAAAACGAGACACAATTTCCCTTCATCTGTCCATATGAGCAAGCCTATGGCAAGCTAACTAGTGCTAGCGCAGGGCATGTTAGCCGTTTTCACAAACAGATTGACATAAAGTGTAGGCTGTGGCATTGAAGACAGCGAGCACCACACAAGCTTGAGTTTAAATACATTATTGGGTGTGCTCAAGCCTTCGGCGAGCACAGCCACAGACATATAAAGGATATCTATGGTTTCGGCAGAGTCTTGGGTCTCGGAAAATATCCTTATTTTTTTAATTGGACGTATAGTCCTGCGTCTAGGTTAACTTGTTTGAGTTGTGAATTCTAGGTACATTTCTGTTATTCTCTCTGCCCTCAGCGCGTTAGCAATCATAGCTGCACCATCACCGTGGCAACCACACAGACACGCGCACACACTTATTCATACTTATGAATAATTATGTTTTTTTTTTATAGAATAGAAGTATGCAGTGGCATAACGACATCTCTGACGTTGATAACAAACCAAACCGTTTCAAAATCGGTTGAAAATTGAGCAAGTTATGGTCATTTAAAAAGTACATGTAGCATCAACACAATGTTATGGGTGAGCGAGTTGACTGTAGCAAGATGGCCGCCATGTGCGGACGTTCGACTCCGTTGTCCGGCAACGCGGACGAGACATCTAGTGTTTATATATATCTATGGAAGTGCCACTCTGGAAACTTCCGGGTTCTGAACTGGTTGCAGTTCCACTCTAGTTCCATATAAGGGGAGTCAGGTGGCTGAGCGGTGAGGGAGTCGGGCTAGTAATCTGAAGGTTGCCAGTTCGATTCCCGGCCGAGTCAAATGACGTTGTGTCCTTGGGCAAGGCACTTCACCCTACTTGCCTCGGGGGGAATGTCCCTGTACTTACTGTAAGTCGCTCTGGATAAGAGCGTCTGCTAAATGACTAAATGTAAATATAAGGGCACTAACGAGCGAGTGCAGAATGAATGGAGGTCTATGGAGCTATACCCCTCAAAATCCACTTTTCTCAGGATAGAATTTTTTGTCTAGTAATTTGAATTCTGAATTCGAAAGGGGGGGCAAAAAAAATACACACTGCTGGGTGTTAGATTTTTTTTAAGTCGCATTTCAGTTCTAAAAAGCCTTTTAAAATGTCAATGACGTCATACACATCGTACGACCAGAGTTACTGCTTTACTTTGTGACGTCACAAGTTGCAGCATCAACTTTGTCAAGCCCCAAAATGTATATTTACCGGCCCTCTGGTTTTCTGGTCCAGGAACATAAACGGAGGTCGCGTAGATCTCCGACACCTTTTTAGCTAGCTGCACGCTGCTCTGTACTTCCACAGGAATTACAAATAAGAAAGTTCCTAAGTTTTCAAGATATTGAAAATGGAGCACCGTAAATGCAGTGTTCCAGGCTGTACTGGGAATCCTGACACTTTTCACCATCTTCCCAAAGAACAAGACACTAGACAGGCATGGCTGATGTTTATCTATGGGAATATCCCTATTTATTAACGCTGATTTGCAAGGAATGCAAAAACAGCTAGATAGCGAAAACACCTTGACTGTAGGCATGTAAACTAGTTTAGCTTGCTAACGCAAGAGCATAGGTAGAATGTGTGATGATTTAGCGTTATTTCATGTTCCTGACTGTGTTTCATTCAAATAAATAAATGTTGTGTAGACAAAATAGATTTTTGTACGTTTTTATTTCAAGTCTCCACCTTCGATGTTTCAGTGAGTGCTGTTGGCCGTGTTGTGTCTTTTCTCCACAGCTTCACTTGTTGTAAACCAACCAATCAGCGCGCAGCTCATCTATATATTCATGAGCATACCATAAAAGAAGAAAACCTAGCATTTCTTCCTGGGAAAATTTCACTGGATGTATCAGGGGGCATATAACAGCACCCGGGCCATTTTCAGCCCAACCAATGTTACATACCCTATTCGGAGACCTTAAGGAACAGTGTGAAATACCCCCAAAAAACTGTCAATCACCCCTTTAAAAAACGGACCCCTCTGCAACCTACGCAAGCAAGCACACCCTACAATTTCAGAAATTGTACCCTCTCTAGTTATAGTTGTTTTGAATGTTCTACATAAGATTTATGAAATGATCCACTGTCTGGCAAGTGTTTGTCATGTTCTGACATATCTGTACATATATATTTGCAACCATGTTCTTAATTGAAAAGTTTTTAAAAATCGCTTATATATACGCTAACGTTACATTGCTGATTTGCACAACAGTCCAGCAATTCTCTGACTAGCATGTCTACAGTTTTAACAAAACTCCATTAGCAGCGAATTTCGTTTGATATCAGTGCATAACACTACTTGCTTTGGAGACATCGATATGTGTTAGATGACTTAACCGTAACCAAGTGACGTCTCATTTCATAGGTGTATATAGCCCTTACCCCTCAGTTTCGAGGGTCAAGGGCTAGGGGTAAACTAAGGGCTAGGGGTAAGACAGAGTATTGGGATTCAGCCTTAGTTCAGACACAGTGGTACTATTAAAGTCTATGAAGGTAAATTAGGGTCAAAAATATTTGCAAATGGAAAATTGCAAATGTTAGCGCAGAATTAAGATTTTATTCATTGAAATCCGGTTTTCAAAAGCATACATTTTTTTTTCATCTTCAAAACCTGATTTTAAAAGCGCAGGACAGATTTATTATTTTTTACCCAATTTTCAAAAGTGTAGAACAGATATGAATTTTCAAAACCCGTTTTTTTTAAAGCACAGAATTCTTTGATATGCTTATGCCTTTCAGTTGTGCAAGCTCATTTTTTGGCAGTGTTTCATTGCCGAATTTGGGTCACATCAAACAAATCATAAATTCTAGTCTAAAGTGCTAGTTATGAATTGGGTTGTTATGTGCTCTTTCTGTGCATTTGAAAATCAGGTTTTGAAGATAAAAATCTGTCCTGTGCTTCTGACCCTAATTTACCTTCATAAACGTCTCTCTGAGGCATGAAGGTCAGAGGATATAACATACACAGCCAAAAGGTGATCTTTGTTATAGGCAGGCAGATACTACATCATAGAACTGTAACTGGAACACATACATATGTAAGTGGATAATAGGATATATTAAATGAACAGATGATAAGGTGATATCTGATCTACTGATTGTGATTAACATAAAAACATAGGAAATACCATTTCCTCCACAGTTGGTTGAACAATTCTTTCCACCCTGACATGCTTTTGTTTTAAGGAGTACCTGAATAAACATCAAAACTGGGTGTCGGGTCTGTCCCAGCACACTGGCCTGGCCATGGCTACTGAGAGCATTCTACACTTCGCTGGCTACAACAGGCATAGCACTACTCTGGGGGTAGGCATGGAAACACAAAATGCAACTATCTAAGAATTATTCCAGGAATCTGTGTGTGTGGTTCAATTGCGTCATAAGTATTGTTTGAAATTGAAATATGACAAATGTATTGCTCTAGACCCAAGGACATGCACTGAAGCGTGTAAAGATGTTTGGATGCGACAAAAAAACGATTTTTTAAGGTGATTTAAAAGGTGCAGCTTGCGAACAGGTAAGGCAGGCCAGTGCCCGTAAGCACTACAACCGCCAAGCCGGTTTTCCCTCTTTATACCAGGGTTAAATAACCCCGGAGTCTTCAGACAGGGACATTGTTACTGATACGTAATGATCGCTAGAGGGAGCTTCTTGCACAGAGCAAAAAGGTTGAGGTTGCAAAATTAATTTGCCAATCTGTGTCGTTAGTCTGTGATTATTTCATTAGAACGTTCGTTATCTAGCCCTTCAATCATTCAGTAAAATGTATTCGCTAAAGGATTTCACACACGTTGCAGGTTAGACTGCAGTTGGTCGATAGTAGCCCAACATTATCAACATTTTATAGTCGACTGACTGATCGCGTTTTTGTCCCCAGTCAAAAGTATAAACAATCAGGGAAATCATAAACATTCAATGGTCTAATTAGATCCAGTTATAGTGGCAAAACATGTCATGTTCTTCAGTCCAATTCATGGGTCTATCAGACCCAAACTATAGTTTGAATATCCAGTAATTCACCTTACATACGTAGATTGTCAATTTCATTGGTGATTTTATCGGCTAATTCGTTTGACCCATGTCTGAATACATGCAAAAATGCTTTTATTAGTTACTTTTTTCAGCTTTACAAAACATAGCTTATTTGCAATTGTAAATTCTTGTTGCCGCTATAAAATAATGGGACATAAGAATTGCGCTTATACCATTGTCTACACACAAATGTATGTGAAACAAATGCACTTCGTATAATTAAATTATTGTTATCATTTTGCACATAATTATATAGAGGCTATATATATGTATAAACTATACATATTTGGTATATTTGAGTGAGAACTGTAAAGCTAGCATTTACGGAAAAGTATGATGCTGCTCCGGACCGCTGTGATGGATTCCTGGTGCAGTGTTCGCTGTACTTTGCCCACCAGCCCACAGCCTTTGCAGATGACAGTGCACGCATAGTATTCAGGGAGTCAGATGGCTGAGCGGTGAGGGAGTCGGGCTAGTAATCAGAAGGTTGCCGGATCGATTCCCCGCCGTGCCAAATGACGTTGTGTCCTTGGGCAAGGCACTTCACCCTACTTGCCTCGGGGGGAATGTCCCTGTACTTACTGTAAGTCGCTCTGGATAAGAGCGTCTGCTAAATGACTAAATGTAATGTAAATGTATTCCTAATAACACTACTCACGGGAAGAGCTCTACAGTGGGCGGCAGCAGTCTGGTCTCACGGAGGGACGCTTACTCAATCATGTCAGGAGTTCACACGCCATTTCAGAGAGGTATTCGACCACCCGGATGAGGGACGATCAGCCGGGGATCAGTTGCTAGCCCTACGACAAGGTTCCCAATCGGCCGCGGATTACGCTTTTCAGTTCCTTACCCTGGCCGCGGCCAGCGGATGGAACGAACTGGTCCTACCGGCTGTATTTCACCAAGGACTGAACGCTGACTTAAAATCGGAATTAGCCTGTCAAGATGGGACTACGGATCTAGAATAGTTCCTTCAATTGGCTGTTCGCCTAGATAATCTTTTAAAGAGAAGACCAACCAGGACGTCTGTCCAGACCTATAACAGGAGTCTATGCAGGAGTCAGGTGGCTGAGCGGTTAGGGAATCGGGCTAGTAATCAGAAGGTTGCTGGTTCGATCCCCGGCTCTGCCAAATTACGTTGTGTCCTTGGGCAAGGCACTTCACCCTACTTGTCTCGGGGGAATGTCCCTGTACTTACTGTAAGTCGCTCTGGATAAGAGCATCTGCTAAATTACTAAATGTAAATGTATAACCATCCCCTCTCTACGGCTCCACCTTAACCTATGCAGATTGCTCGTGCGCAACTTACCATGGAGGAGAAGGGCACAGCAATTATGTATGTACTGCGGAAATCCGGGACACAACCCCGCCATCTCCTGGACGACAGGCGAATTACAGTCATGGGGATCTTCATGTTCTACTCGTTGTCTGCCAGTCCCTTGTCGGGCCTCCCAGATAGAGAGTCCTGGTGTGTCAGAGTGTTGCTGTTCCTCCCGAATATCGTGATCTAGGAGTCTTGTTTAGTAGGGCCCATGCCACGCACCTGCCCCCGCATCGCCAATTTGATTGTGCTATTGACCTTTTACAAGGAGCTACACCTCCAAGAGGTCGAATCTATCCCTTATCGGTAGAGGAGACTGAAGCCATGGAGGAGTACATTCAGTAGATGTATACTACATGTATACATGTAGTTGCTAAGACAACCGGGATCCAGGTTTTTTTTTAAAGTAGGGGCTTAATAATTGCTTGTTTAAAATCGTCAGGGACTTGGCCAGTTACGATAACTTAATTAATAATACTAAGCATGGGTGGTCCAATAATAGGGAGGAGTTCCTCACGAAGTTTGGCAGGGAGGGTCAATCCGTTTCCCGTGCAGCAGCCAGTTTCTTTTTAGTGGGGAGCGTAGACGTAACGCCTACAATTTGGTCCACATTCGAGAAGGTGACGAGTGGAAGACAGCGTTTATCACTACCAACGGTCACTACGTATATAAGGTGATGCCATACGGGTTGGCCAATGCCCCTTCAGTATTCCAGGCCTTTGTCAACGAGATCCTGCGGCCATGTTTGAACCAGTTTGTCGTTGTCTACATTGATGACATTCTCATTTACTCACCTGCACACATCTCCCATGTCCATCAGGTGCTACAACTCTTACTCCAACATCAACTATACGTCAATGCAGAAAAGTGTGAGTGTCATGAAGCATGAGTGAGTTTCCTGGGCTACATCCTAGACACACAGGGCTGTAGCATGGATCAGAGACCATGGTGGTAATGAAGTCTTTCGAGCGCCTGGTGCTGGCACACCTCAAATCCATCACAGACCCTCTACTGGACTCCCTGCAGTTTGCCTACAGAGCCAACAGGTCTGTGGAAGACGCAGTTAACATGGCCCTCCACTTCACCCTACAGCATCTGGACTCCCCAGCATCCTACGCCAGGATCCTGTTTGTGGACTTCAGCTCTGTCTTCAACACCATCATCCCTGCTCTGCTTCAGGACAAGCTCTCCCAGCTGAACGTGCCTGATTTCACCTGCAGGTGGATCACAGACTTCCTGTCTGACAGGAAGCAGTGTGTTAAGCTGGGAACACAAGTCTTTGACTCCCGGTCCATCAGCACCGGATATCCTCAGGGCTGCGTCCTTTCTCCTCTGCTCTTCTACCTGTACACCAACAGCTGCACCTCCAGTCATCCGTCCGTCAAACTCCTGAAGTTTGTGGACGACACCACCCTCATCCGGCTCATCTCTGGTGGGGACAAGTCTGACTATAGGTGGGAAGCTGACAACCTAGTGACCTGGTGTAGCCAGAACAACACTTAAGACAGTGGAGATGGTTGTGGACTGAATACAGCCCCACTCACCCCCATCCCCCTGTGCAATTCCCCAGTCAACACTGTGGAGTCCTTCCGCTTCCTGGGCACTATCCTCTCCCAGGACCTCAAGTGGGAACTGAACATCAGCTCCCTCACCAAGAACAGAGGATGTACTTCCTACGGCAGCTGAAGAAATTCAACTTGCCAAAGACAATGATGGTGCATTTCTACAGAGCCATCATTGAGTCCATCCTCACCTCCTCCATCACCATCTGGTACGCTGCTGCTACTGCCAAGGATAAGAGCAGACTGCAGTGTATCATCCGCACTGCTGAGAAGGTGATTTGCTGCAATCTGCCTACCCTCGAGGACCTGCACACCTCGAGGACCCTGAGGCGTACAAGGAAGATTGTGGCCGACTCCTCCCACCCTGGACACACTCTGTTCCAGCCACTCCCCTCCGGCAGACGGCTGCGGTCCATCAGGACCAAAACCTCACGCCACAAGAACAGTTTCTTTCCATCTGCCATAGGCCTCTTCAACAAGGCAAAGGGCTCACACAGTCTTTAAAACCACAGACTTTAAGACTTAAAATCTTTGCCATATATTGCACTCATGCCATGAGTTTGCACCCATGTAATTTTTGCACTAAGTACCCTTTTTGTATTTGTATTTATAGTGTACATTATAGCTATTTTATACTTTATATTTAGTTTATTTTACATATCTGTCCCCTTAGTATTAGTTAGTATTAGTTAATTAGACTCTGCACCTTGTATAGTATAGTTAGACTTTATTTAAGATTTACTCCTATATGTTGAATGTATGCACCTTCCTGACAAAGTAAATTCCTTGTCTGTGCAAACTTTCATAGCGATTACAACCCTTTCTGATTCTTTCTGATTCTGAGCAAGGTCAAGGCGGTTACGGAGTGGCCATGCCCGAAGTCTATCAAGGAACTGTAACGTTTCCTGGGCTTCGCCGCCACACGGAAGTTGTGCTGGACTGATGCTGCCTCCATAGTGTTTGACAGGCTCAAGGCGCTCTTCACCACTGCCCCTGTCTTGAGACACCCTGATCCCACTAGACCTTTTGTAGTGGAGGTTGATGCCTCTGAATTGGGGGGGTTGGGGCCGTTCTCTCTCAGCGTCATGGTCAACCGGCCAAGTTATTTCCCTGTGCGTTCTTCTCCAAGAAGCTGTCCACCGCAGAAAGGAATTACGACATTGGGAACCGAGAATTTCTGGCTGTCAAGCAGGCGTTTGAGGAGTGGCGCCGCCACTGGTTGGAAGGGGCCAAACACCCGTTTCTCGTGCTAACTGACAACAAGAACCTTGAGTACATCAGGGCGGCTAAGCGTCTCAATCCACGCCAAGCTTGGTGGGCCCTGTATTTCACGCAGTTCCACTTCACAATGTCATACGGACCAGGTTCCAAGAAAGTCAAGGCGGACGCCCTGTCACGCCAGTTAGACGGCGCATTGGCGCCTCCCACCACAGGACCCATTGTTCCACTGACCTTCATTGTTTAACCCATCCGGTGGGAACTTAATAACAGGATCCAGCAGGCTCTCCGTCGGGAACCGGCGCCACCAGACAGCGCACCTATAGGAGGCACCTATGTTCCCGCCGCTTTGAGGCGACAACTAATACTCTGGCTTCACTCCTCCCCAGTGTCTGGGCATCCGGGGATTCAATGCTCCGTCGCTCTGGCTCGGGAGAGATACTGGTGGCCAACACTTATCAGGGGCCAGTTGCATAAACTTAGTTTAAGACTAGTCTTAGCCTTAGTCTGTCTAAATTGTCAGGTTAGACTAGTCTAACTAAGCCTGTCTGTTGCATAAATAGTAAGACTGACTTAATTTGAGGTAAAAAAGTTAGCCACCTCTCCCCCTGGCTAAACCTTGCTGTAAGGGCTGAGTTGCTGTTAGTAGGCTACTTCATTATCTTAGCATCATTTATTACGAAAGTTTGTTCATTGTAACTGCAGAAAATGTTGACTGGGTTCTGCTTTTCCGCTAAATGTCATTTTATTAAACGAGCGAGTAGATGACAACATAACTCACTTTATTGACGCTAGCGCCAGCCATCTGTGTTGGAGTTGTTGATAAATGGAAGTAGCGTTGGGGTTAAATTAAGAAACTTAAAAATGCATACACTATTTGTTAATAAAACGACTTGTTCAATATTGTATTCCTCCAACAGATATAGGTTTTCATCAGGTTTAAATGTATCAATCTTTCGCCATTGTGTCGCTGTTTTGTCCACCATCTTTTCTTTTTTCGCCAAGTTTCTTATTTTACCCATAATGCAAAGCGCAACAGGCTATCTAAGTCAGTCTTACGTTAGTCACTGATAGTGAAGCTTTATGCAACAGGTAAATTGATGTGTCTATGATAAGTCAGACTTTAAGTTACATTTAAGTCTAAGACGAGGTCTATTTTTATGCAACTGGCCCCAGATGTAACCAACTTGGTCCGGGCCTGCAAAGTCTGCGCTCAGGCGTCACATCCACTCCCTGCGGGATTGCTGGAATCCCTTCCCGTCCCACGCCCATGGTCACACATTGCCCTGGATTTTGTGACCGACCTGCCGAGTTCCCAGGGTCACACCTCCATCCTGGCCGCAGTGGACAGGTTTTTCAAGGCCTGTAGACTTGTGCCTTTAAAGGGGCTACCAACAGCTTCGGAGACTGCCATGGCGCTATTTACCTATGTGTTCAGGTATTACGGGCCAGAGGACATTGTTTCGGATAGGGGATCACAATTCACCTCCAGAGTGTGGTCTTCCTTCTTCCGCCTCCTGATTGTCGGGGTTAGCCTCAGCTCAGGATACCATCCCCAGTCCAACGGGCAAACAGAAAGGCTGAACCAGGAAATAGGATGGTTTCTGAGATCATACTGCAGCCAGCAGCAACA
The DNA here is from genome assembly GCA_023658055.1 of Thaleichthys pacificus. Taxonomy (NCBI): domain Eukaryota; kingdom Metazoa; phylum Chordata; class Actinopteri; order Osmeriformes; family Osmeridae; genus Thaleichthys; species Thaleichthys pacificus. The sequence goes on from CM042865.1 coordinate 2,154,553, forward strand.
GGACTGGTGTCAATATCTAGTCTGGGCAGAGTATGCCCAGAACTCTCTAGTGAGTGCTTCCACAAGACTTACACCCTTTCAATGCGTCCTGGGATGTCAGCCTCCGTTGTTCCCATGGACTGGGGAATCTGTCAATCTGCCTTCGGTTGATTCTTGGATGCAATGCAGCGAAGGGGTCTGGCAATTGGCCCATGTCCGGCTGCAAGGGGCTGTCTGTCGACAGAAGATCCACGCTGACCGACGTCGGCGTCCTACGCTACAATATGCCACTGGTCAAGAAGTGTGGCTATCAACGAGAGACGTCAGGCTCAGACTCCTGTGTCGAAAGCTCAGCCCGAGGTACATCGGTCCGTTCAAGATCATCCGTCAGGTCAATCCTGCGGCCTACCTTCTGCAACTCCCCCCTCAGTACCGCATCTCGCCCACGTTTCATATCTCCCTGCTAAAGCCTGTGGTGGGTGATGTTGATGGTATGCCCAACGGCGTGAGGGTTGTCTTCAATATCTGGTGGATTGGGAGGGTTACGGGCCTGAGGAGCGTTCCTGGGTCCCGGCTGCAGATGTGCTTGACCCCTCTCTTATCTCGGACTTCCATAGGGAACATCCTGACGACCCCGCCCCCCGCCCTCGTGGTCGGCTTCCGCGCCGTGGTTCTGGGGAGTCGGGTGCCGCCCGTGGGGAGGAGGGTACTGTGACAGTGGTGGCTCCCGTTCCCAGATCACAGTCCCAGTGTGATTTAGAAAATGAAAAAATACTGTGTGATAAAACAGACATATCTAGGAAAAGTCAAGAAAGCAGGGTCCTGGAATTTGATTGAGTGCGAAGATAAAATGTATCTTTCTTTTCACTCAGTCAAATGACCTTCTAGTGTTAAAATTGGTCATATTAGATAAAACAACTTGTTGAAAACAGAAATATTTGTACTGTCTACAATCTACAAATATTTCTGTTGTCGACATCGTTTCAGCCCTAATGGTGACCAATCCCAACTGTAGTGGAACTCCGTCTGTTCTGAGTATTCTGTACCACAATTTTGAGTTCAGTCTTAGAAACTATTAATTGACACGCGAGTAAGTAAATCTTCCATAAAAAACATTTACTAGAAAACGTAAAGTTACAAGTACACATGGTCAAAAAAACTATGTTGCTTCCAACGTCTCTGAGCTCAAATCTAAACTAAAAGTCCAACACGCAGGTATTATACTGACGTAACGTCATCTGATGGAAGCTTACATTCTGACAAGTTATTCAGCTTTGAAAATCCAATACTAAATGATATAGTTTAACCTAAACATTCTTTCAAATCATGATGAAATTATTTATCTTCAGTTAACTTTTTAAAATCTTTTTAAACTACATTATTATAACACATGAAATAATGAATTTGGCTCTTACACCAACTATAGCCTAATGCTCTCTTCTTCCCATAGCTGGTGTGAGTGCAATAGTTTTGTCTGTAGAAAGGCACAATGAAAGTGCTAGGTTCTTTGATAGCCCCGAAACAAGTCTTATTTTCGAAATTATTTGTTCACTGTAACTGTTGTGTAGAATTCTGCAATGATGTATACTAACTTGTTACAAGGTGACAAAAATCATTCCATATAGGTTTATTATCTTTTGGAATCCAGCTCACACATCACAGGAAAACCAATTCCTCCCATAGTTCCCAGATCAATAGGCATACATTATGTTATCAATATAATTGGAATTCAATGCAGATCAAAAATATATTTCAGAGTGGTGGCGAAAGAATCACATCAATGATGTGATAGTGAACATTTCAAACCTAGGGGTCAACGGGTCAAATTTTTGGATGGCTGCGGTAAAATGTTGTACTGATAGTAACACATTATTTCATAGCGAGATCTGAATGTATATCACCCATTCCTCCATATATGCATCTGTCTCTTCTAACCTCCCCCTTCATTATAGACCACCCAGCTGACAGAAAGGCCTTCGTGTGTAAAGAAAGACTATTCCAACTTCATGGCCTCCCTCAACCTCAGGAACCGCTATGCCGGAGAGGTAGGATGAATTAACATTGCCATGCTCTCTGTGTCAGGCGTCCATTTTCCACGCCAGTTTAACAGTTCATGTTGTGGCCTCAGCAAAGTTGTGATTGCTAATCCTGTCTGACCTTTGACCCCCCTCCAGGTGGCAGGTATGATCCACTTTGCGGAGGGGATGTGTAGTGAGTCGGACTTGTGCAGACTGATGGTCAAACAAATGGCAGAGGCCCTGGACTGCCGACAGCCTGAGGGCTTTACCGAAGCCATGTTCAAACTGGCCGCTCTACTTATTAGCACAAAAGGTGTGTGTGGGTACTTTGATGAGGAGTAGCAAAAAAACACTTTTCCTTAAAAACACGTCGAACAGCACCTGATAATCTTGATCAAATCTGATCTTGTTGGGAACCTTTTCAAATCATCTGTCTCCCTCCCATCTCTCTATCTATCTATCTATTTATCTCTCTCTACTTCCAATTCTACCGTTATCTATTTTTGTCTCTTTCTTATATCTATTATTCCTTATCTGTAGAATGTGACCCTCAGCTGCTGCACCATCTGTGCTGGTCCCCTCTCAAGATGTTCACAGAGCACGGCATGGAGACGGCCATTGCCTGCTGGGAGTGGCTTCTGGCAGCTCGAACCGGTGTGGAAGTACCAGTACGTGTTTCCATTTGTCGTTATGTGTATACGAATGTTGACCAATTAATATGAGTATGAGCGACATGAATGACTCCTTTTTTTTCCATGTATTTTTTTCTGCCGGTGAACTGTTAAAGGTCCCATGACATGAAATGTTCACTTTAGGAGGTTATTTAACATTAATATGAGTTCCCCTAGCCTGCTTTTGGTCCCCCAGTGGGTAGAAATTTCGATAGGTGTAAACCAAGCCCTGGGTATTCTTCTCTGCCTTTGAGAAAATGAAAGCTGAAACGCTCGGTTTTGAAAATGCTGGTTTTATGACGTCATAAGAGCGAAGGTTACCTCCCCTTTCTATGCTTTGCCCACGCAGAGAATTTGGCCCACCAATGAGAAAATGAGCTACGACCGTGTGAGTGCGATATTGGTTTTCCTCGAGACATCATGGCTTGCAAACGCCCGAAGCATGGCAGTTAGCCCCGCCTCTTTCTTCCTCATAGCTTTTAAAGCTACAGACACAGAAACAGCACGTTGTGAGGAAAGCTCATTGTGGGACTGCTCGTAGTGGCTGTAATTCTGCACCAAGGCTGAATTTCGGGAACACAGATTTTGGGAGCTACCTGTTTGGCTTTAGAAGGCTATGGACAGGGCATGGAAGCTCCTATTGGAGCACCTCAAATGAGGTTTCAATCGAAAGGTCAGAGGTACAATCCTGAACTTGCACCAGTAGCTACTAGTTACAGTAGCTAATGTTGTTAGCTAATGTAAGCTACTTGCCAGTAGCTAGCAAGCTAAGGTAGCTAACGTTTTCACATCAAAGAGTAATTTATCTTCCCTTCCGAAAAAAATGCATGGAATTTTCTAAAATTATGTCTCGATTTTCAAAAAATAAATAAACGTACCGTCCAAAATAAGAACGTACCGGGTGGATTTTTCTGCTAAAAAATTTTTACGTACCAGTACGTTTATTTGGGTGAAAAGAGTACTGACACCTAATAATCGCTAGAAAGCGCTTCTTGCACGCAGCCAAGGAGAGGATTTAAACTGAACTGGCCTTTATCAATCTGTCATTTATTTCTGTGTTGATAGTCGGTTACTATTTCATTACAACGTTTGTTGTCTAGCCCTTCAATTAATCAATCAGAAAAATGCAATTTATTATAAAAGATGTCACACACGTTGCGGGTTAGACTCCAAGCTGGTCTATAAATGTGTAGCCCAACATTATAAACATTCTATTGTCGGCTGACAATTATCGTGTCATCCCCAATCAAAAAGTGTAATACATAGGAACATCATAAACATTCAATGGTCTGATAGATCCAGTTATCCTGCCAAAACATTTATTGTTCTTAATTTATTGTCAGGGCACGGTTCAAGTGTAGCAAATATGAAAGGCAAGTGTAACTAGTTTGGAAATTCTCAAATTTCTTCTGAAATTCATTCCTTTATTTATTACTTTAACATTGGGACTCCAGATCCCAGTGTGGATCTCGGGTTACGAATGAGCTGTAGCGCATATTGTGTGCAAACAAAATTAGCATATCATTGAATCAAGTTGGCAGCCTATCTACAATAACTAGAAGATCAGATAATAGACAGTGAATATTGTAATAGCAGAACACTACCCCTATTCTCCAACTCTATTCAACAGGCTACCTTTCTAGTGCAGTTCCCAAATAAGTTGATTACCTTATAATAGCTGTTTTATTTTGTATGTAGGCTGTGTTTGTCTGTGTAGAAAGTGCTATAGGCTATCCCATCACCCTCCTCTCGAGTCAAGTATCCTTAAACACAATGTAGTAGTTTTGTCAACTTTCAAGCACATCTTCTCCGTGTTTGGCATACATTAACATTTAGACATTTACATTTAGTCATTTAGCAGAAGCTCTTATCCAGAGCGACTTACAGTAAGTACAGGGACATTCCCCCCGAGGCAAGTAGGGTGAAGTGCCTTGCCCAGGGACACAACGTCATGTTGGCACGGCTGGAAATCGAACCAGCAACCTTCTGATTGGTAGCCTGATTCCCTAACCGCTCAGCCGTCTGAGCAGGACATTTCTGTCATAATTTTCTTCCCTTTACATGCAAAACTAGAATAAATAGGCTCATCTCTGGAATTGCATTGTGCACAGAATTAATTTTTCTTTGTCCTGGTAAACCGTGAATACATCTTTCAGGCTGTTTGGAAGGTGCGATATCCCATCCCCCCTTCTAATGATTTATCGTGTAGTGAATCAATGGATTTGGTCCCTCAAGTTCCTTTCGAAAAGTCTTCAGTTACTGTCAACATTCCAATCATTCCATTCTGATGCTTTCACCACCTCATGTATAGGCCTACATTTCCTTTCAAAAAAATGTTTTACATTCATGCACTCTTTCAACAGAATATGGGCATTAATTGCAGCCAGGTCTAAGATGTTGTAAAATACAAATTTATTGTAACTCACTTGAGTAATTTATACTTCTCTATATTTCAGAAATGCATTTATTTGTCATGTGTATCCACTTTACAAAACATACTTGCATTTTACCATTACAATTATTGTTGCCGCTGATGCCATAACATAAGAATTGTGCTTACCTGTCTACACACAAACAGCTATGTATTGTAGCGGGGTTTGCTCATTTAAAAATAAGTATACTTTATCTGTAATCTAGTATTGTTGACGAGACACCACCTCGATATTGGGGTTAGGACATCAAGGAAACCTAGGTTAAATATGCATTAATCAGTAATCTGAAGGAATGAATGAGTGTAGAGCGGATCAGATAACGTGAGGGAATAGATTACGCGAGTTAAAATTATACACAATAATTTATTGAAATAAATGGAAATATAATAAACAGTAAAGGAGATTGTTATTGGTTTACTAAGCAGGGCTCGACAATAACGATGGCCCGGGGCCAGTAAAAAGTAACGTTGGGACAGTTAAACTAGCAACTCACTGGCCCGATCGGGCCACTGCAAATTATTGATTGAAAAAAGAATTTGCATTGTACAAGTTAACATCCTTCATATGTTTTGCTATCTGCTAAATGCATAAAGAACTCAAATATATATATTTTTTACATTTGTTTATTGAAACACATCATATCAAATAGCATAGATCTTTTACAATTGTGTGTAAGCTGTGTGATCATATTATTTTTTTTTGAACAGACATGTACAAAAATAAAAGATATACAAGAAAGAAAGAAACATATACAAAACTTAAAATCCCCCCCACGCTCCCATCCCAAGTTGGTCCACCTTTCTCTATCAATGTATCGAATCAATCAAAGTATCTGTATGCAACAGTACAACTGGTACTGGTACTTTAACTCTAAGTAGTAGGAGTCGTAGCTACATTATCAAAATATGAGAGGAGAGGCTGCCATGTAGTGTAGAATTTCCCAGTCGACCCTCTAAGTGAGAATTTGACCTTTTCCATTTTAAGGAATGACATTAGATTAGTCTCCCCTTATCTGCTGGGGGTTTGGGTGACTTCCATTGTAGAAGGATACATCTGTGGGCAATCAGAGAGGCAAATGCTATTTAATTTCCGTTTACTAAATTGAGAGTGGTTCAGGGGTACTCCAAATATGGCAATAAATGGACAGGGAGTGATATCTGTATCTAGAGCCTCAGATATAATCTTGAAGAAGTTCTTCCAGAATCCTGTTAGCTTTGAGCACAACCAGAAGGTATGGGCTAGGTCAGAGGGGACAAAGGCACATCTATTACAGGCATCGCTCGTGCCAGGGAAAAACTTTGCTAATTTGGCTTTGCTGAAATGCATTCTGTGCAGTACTTTGTACTGTATTAAGTTAAGACGGGCGCAGGATGAAGAGTAATTCACTTGTAGTTTGGCCCTGTCCCACCAGGGGTCTTGAAATTGAATTCCTAGTTTTCCCACTGCTGTTTAACTTTGACCAGCGGCGAGGGGTTGGATTGAAGGATATTTGTGTACAACTTAGACCATCCTTGTCAGGCTTTCAGGTCTGTCAAGGATCTTTGGTAAGTCTGCAGGCAGAGATGGGAATGTGCTGCAATTATCTTTGACAAAACTGCGGAACTGGAGGTAGCGGAAGAAGTTGCCTTGGTGTAAATCATGCCCATGGAACAAACTTTTAAAGTCAACAAATATCCCATTTAAAAACAGAATCGGAATGATGTGATACCTTTCTCCTTCCAAAGTGTAAATGTAGAGTCAAGTTTGGAAGGTAAAAAATTATGATTATTGCATAATGGACCAAGGAGGATGAAATTGTTTAGTTTGAAGTGTTTGCAGAACTGAGTCCATACTTTCAAGGTTGACAAGATTACAGGGTTTGAAGTATAGTTTGTGGCTGAGAATGGTAAAGGGGAGCATGTCAGAGCTACAAGTGAGGAGTTGTGGCAGGAGAGGGACTCCATTTTACACCAGTCCAACTCACTCTCATACCACCAGCTGAGTATTTTTGTATATTTGCTGCCCAGTAGTAGAACATTACATTTGGTAAGCCCAGGCCACCCTCTTGTCTTGCTGCCTGCAGAGCACTTTTGTTAATTCTGGCAGCCTTGCCTGCCCACAAGAATGGAAGGATAATTTGGTCAAGCTTCTTGAAAAATGATTTTGTCAGAAAGAGAGGTAGGCATTGAAAAAAGAACCAAAAATCTCGGCAAGACATTCATTTTTATAGTTTGTACTCTGCCCGCTAAGGACATTGGCAACTTGGACCATTTCTGTAGGTCAGTTTTCACTCTATTCATTAGTTTGCCAATGTTATTTTTATGTAACCCCTGAAATGAATCGGTAATGTTAATCCCTAGATATTGAACACCTTCTTGTGAAAGACTGAAAGGTATCTGTCCCTCTGTGAGTGTTTTGGCTTCAGAGTTTATTGGGAAACACACTGTTTTGTGGAGATTGATTTTGTAGCCTGAAAATGTACCGAATTCCTCTAGTATCTGTATTATTTTATTAGAACAGGCAATGGGATCTGTTATATAAATTAGTAGATCATCTGCATACAGGGATACACGATGCTCAATACTTCTCCGTCTGATACCTTGCAGATGTGTTGATGTTCTCAGCAATATGGCTGGGGGTTCGAACCCAAAAAGGGTTCGATAGCAAGGGCAAACAGCAGTGGTGATAGTGGACAGCCCTGGCGGGTTCCGCGGGATAGGGGAAAATATGTTATAAAATATGGGGACAAAGACAGTTTCAAGGAGTCGAAGAACAGGTTTAGCAAGGCGGTGAGGGAGGCTAAACGACTGTACTCGGAGAGACTAAAACACCAATTCTCTGCAAACGACTCTGCTTCTGTCTGGAGAGGGCTCAGGCAGAACCAACTACAAGCCCAGAGCCCCCCACTCCACTAACGACTCCCTCCTGGCCAAGGACCTGAATGAGTTCTACTGCAGATTTGAAAGACACAGTCCTGAACTACCCCTTCCCACCCAGGAGGCCTCCCACCTCCCCCCTCTACAGTGACGACTCTCTCCATTCAGAAGGGTGAAGTTAACAGAATTTCACTCTGTCTCTCCAGCCACCCTCAAGCACTGCGCTGACCAGCTGTGTCCGATGTTTACCTACATCTTTAACATCTCCCTTGAGACATGCCATGTGCCAGCCTGTCTCAAGTCCTCCACCATCATCCCTGTGCCCAAAAAGCCAAGGCCAACAGGACATAATGACTACAGACCCGTCGCCCTGACCTCTGTGGTAATGAAGTCTTTCGAGCGCCTGGTGCTGGCACACCTTAAATCCATCACAGACCCTCTACTGGACCCCCTGCAGTTTGCCTACAGAGCCAACAGGTCTGTGGACGATGCAGTTAACATGGCCCTCCACTTCACCCTACAGCACCTGGACTCCCCAGCATCCTATGCCAGGATCCTGTTTGTGGACTTCAGCTCTGCCTTCAATACCATCATCCCTGCCCTGCTTCAGGACAAGCTCTCCCAGCTGAACGTGCCTGATTCCACCTGCAGGTGGATCACAGACTTCCTGTCTGACAGGAAGCAGTGCATTAAGCTGGGAACACAAGTCTCTGACTCCCGGTCCATCAGCACCGGATCACCTCAGGGCTGCGTCCTTTCTCCTCTGCTCTTCTCCCTGTACACCAACAGCTGCACCTCCAGTCATCCGTCCGTCAAACTCCTGAAGTTTGCGGACGACACCACCCTTATTGGGCTCATCTCTGGTGGAGACGAGTCTGATTATAGGTGGGAAGCGGCCAACCTGGTGACCTGGTGCAGCCAGAACAACTTAGAGCTCAATGCTCTTAAGACAGTGGAGATGGTTGAGACCCTGTGTGACTCCCCAGTCAACACTGTGGAGTCCTCCCGCTTCCTGGGAAATATCCTCTCCCAGGACCTCAAGTGGGAACTGAACATCAGCTCCCTCATCAAGAAAGCACAACAGAGGATGTACTTCCTTCGGCAGCTGAAGAAGTTCAACCTGCCAAAGACAATGATGGTGCACTTCTACTCAGCTATCATTGAGTCCATCCTCACCTCCTTCATCACCGTCTGGTACGCTGCTGCCACTGCCAAGGACAAGAGCAGACTGCAGCGTATCATCCGCACTGCTGAGAAGGTGATTGGCTGCAATCTGCCTACTCTCGAGGACCTGCACACCTCGAGGACCCTGAGGCGAGCGAGGAAGATTGTGGCCGACCCCTCCCACCTTGGACACTCCCTGTTTCAGTCACTCCCCTCCGGCAGAAGGCTGCGGTCCATTAGGACCAATACCTCATGCCACAAAAACAGTTTCTTCCCTTCCGCTGTTGGCCTCTTCAACAAGGCCAAGGGACCACACTGACTCTAATGACTTCCTGCTTAAAACACACTGCTTTTTGCACTGCATTACAAAATTGTATCTTGTACATTTGTATTTTTTGTAATATTTGTATTTTTGTATTTTATATTGTAATTACGGCAAGTTATATTTTATTTTATTGTATATTTTATTTAATTCTAATTCCACTTAGTACTGCTAGTTTATGTAACCTTAGTATAGATAGTCCACATATTTACATTTTAGGTCCCTATATGTTTATTGTATGCACCTTCCTGCCAAAGCAAATTCCTTGTCTGTGCAAACTTTCATGGCGAATAAATCCCATTGTGATGTTGAGTACTGCCTGTTTGTGTTAACCCGGGCAAGGGGGATGAATAGAGAAGGCGTATCCATGATATGAATTTTTTCCCAAACCCAAATTGTTCCAGTACCTTAAACAGATACTCCCATTCTACCGTGTCAAAGGCTTTTTCCGCATCTAATAAGAGCATTATTTCAGGCTTTGTTGCATTGGATGGTGCAGAGATAATATTTAATAGACGTCTTATATTTAATGATAGCTGACAACCTCTGATGAAGCCAGTTTGGTCCTCAGAGATAATTGAGGGAAGACAGATTTCCAATCTTCTCGCCAGAGTTTTTGCTAGTATTTTAACATCAACATTAAAAACATTAGAAGTGACATAGGTCGATAGGAACTGCATTCAGCAGGATTCTTATCCTTTTTAAGGATGACTGAAATAGATGCCTCCGTCAAAGTTTTTGGCAGTGTTCCTGTAGACAGGGAATGGTTAAACATATCTAGTAATAAAGGGGCTAAATGAGTAGAGAATATTTTGGAAAACTCAGAGGGCAGCACGTCAGGCCCTTGTGTTTTGCCATTGTTCATTTCCCTAATACTGTCATATATTTCCCTTAGGGTTATTGGTTGATTTAGTGATAACTGTGTTAGAATATCAATAGTTGGTATGTCTATGTTGTCCAAATATGTGTTCATGTTTGAGTCTGTAGGAGGAAGTTCAGAAGTATAAAGTCTGGAATAATATGCTTTAAAAGCTGCATTGATCTTCAGGGGACATGTTGTAAGACCAACTGACCGATCAGTAATTTGAGCAATATGTCGTGACGTTGCTTGGTGTTTGAGCTGGAGGGCCAGCAGACAGCTTGCCTTGTCGCCATATTCATACAGAATCCCTTTAGACCTCAGTGTGTTCTTTTCTGCATTCTCCGTAGAGGTGAGATCAAACTCAGTTTGGAGATTAACTTTTTGTTGGTGTAGCTCCGGAGTAGGATTTATTGCATATTGCCTATCGATTTCAGATATTTTATCGATTATGTCTGTTTGTGTCTGTCTGCGTTGCTTATTAGAGTAAGAGGAGTATGCAAGGCCAGACTTACCATTGGGCTTGACTGGGCCCCGCCCATTTACATTTACGCGCAGTGGAGGAATGAGCTATTTATTAGCCAGAAAGATAAGTTATGCTAGCAAGATTCATAGGCAATAACATTGTGTACGGTTGACAAACAGTAAATATAATTTGACAATATGTTGGACAAGAAGACTAGCTACCTAAACAGCCATGTCATTGTCCCCAAATCAATATGAAGATTTTCACGAACAAGGTATCGGACATATACGACTAGTACTAAGCTACAGTACGGTCGCAGCCTGTGTACTGTAGCGAGTTGAATAGCAAATGGATGTGAGATGATCGTATCAAAGTTGATATATTCTCCAAACAGTAATTATAATTTGACCGTATGTTTAACAACAATACTAGCCAGCTATCCAGCCATGTCATTGTCCCCAAATCAAATCAAGATTTTTACGAACAAAATAATCGGCATGTCGTGTTGGCCGCAGCCTGTCTGAATTGACTAGCGAGGTGAATAGCGAATGGGATGTGAGATTAGCGGTTACGTGACACTGACACAGTAAATTCAGAAAGGTAACATTTTCCAAATAGGTTAAAAGAAATATTGAAGTCACTCATTGTTGTAATCAAGGCCGTAATCATAATACATATTGGGGGGGACACATCACCCCCCAATATTCAAATCTGGTCAAAATGTCCCCCCCAATATATTGATATAAACAGCAAATGTTTACTCCTCGATAGGTCTGCAAACATGTTGTCAGAGCAATCAGCTGCACTTGCACTGGTGACGTCACTACATCTCCAAGGCAACATATCAACAACATCAATTCGTCTTCTGTCTGCTTCAGATACTTCTTTAAAACGGGAAGCGTTTGCGGGGCGTTTGCGGACCTGTGCAAAAACCATATTTGGTTGTTTTAGTTTTTTTTTAGTCAATTTAGGCTACTTTGTTGCCGAGGAGATGCCACGTTGTTAAGGTCAATGGCTACATCTCCAAGGCAACCGTTTGTTGCTAGGTCCGTAAAAACGTTTATTTACCTCTGCGAACTTTCAGGAAGTATATAAACGGATTTATTAACTTTTGAGAACGTCTTCTGGACCAATAGGAACAGCGTATTGGTCCAATTATTACACTAGTATATAAGAAACATAAATGTGCTACGCTATGACAGGCAACCACGCACGCTGTCCGAAATTATCATTAAAAAAATTAATTAGTCCCCCCCAATGTTGACTCCTTGGCTACGGCCTTGGTTGTAATTACATGTTAGCTTGTTAAAGTCTTTCAAAATTGTAAACGGAGGCTTTGACTGCGTCCCAGTTGTTATGGTTAGCTAGTTATTTCAGACACTTTGTACAGGCTCATACCAAAGAGTATAGTTCTTTGCTCATACTATGTAGCCAGCGCAATAATTTAGAATGGTGAAAAGACAGTTTTGCTGGAACTACTTACTAGGTGTACATTATCATTCACCAGATATAATGACTTAAATATTTGTCATTGAATCGTTCATTCAGGAGATTCGTTCAAAAATGCTGATTCGTCCATGAAACAAATTAAGTATTTGAGTGAGTAATTGAATCATTCATTCAAACCACGTTTTTTTTAAATAATTCAGATTATTTTAACATTTTAAATAGACTTCAGCAATTAACAAATAATTGTATTTTGTTTAGTTGTTTGTTCAGAATTGTGATCTCTATTGTATTCTCAATTTATCCAGAACATACATAGCTTGTGTATGGATGATTTTGTTCTATTTAAAGTCATGTATAGAAAGTAGGGCCCTGAAAATGACTCAAGCCCAGGGCCCCCCTAAGTCCTGCCATGGGAGTATGAAACGATTTGTCCTCTAATGTTAGCTTTTAGGGTTTCCCAAAGTAATGATGAGTTAATTTCTTAAGACTTAAACAAACCACACAGAGCTGTCGCAGGGGGGGTGCCAGGCCCTGTGATAACTTAACATGCGAGGCCCTGCTTATCAGAGTTGCCAGGTCTGTGTGACAAAACCAGCCCAATGGCCAATCAAAACCAGCCCAAAACCAGCCCAATGGCCAATAAAACCAGCCCAATATCAGAACTCAAAATATGCCCCTGCCAAACCATATACACTGCTTTTAAAGTCCAACACCATTGCTATCATTGCCACATGTATTGTAATATCTACAAAGTAACACCAAATGTTTAGTATGCCAGCATTAAAAACAGTTTTCAAGAGGTTTTCTCAGGAGACTGAGAGCATTAGGCACGTGTGCACACGCACAGTGCGTGTGTGTATGAGGGCATGTCCATGTGTGTACGTGCTGATCTGGAGTCAGTTTGGTAGGATTTGGGTATAAATAAATAATTTCATTTAAAATTTGGATTTTTATTTAAAGATATTCATGTAATTTGCATGCAAAATAGGTCTACCCTAACCAGCGGACAAAAAATTTAACCCGCGTCAACACTTCAAAAGTAGCCCAATTCCGTGGGAAAACCGCGGACCTGGCAACACTGCTGCTTATTTACATACACGTGATGCACGCGCAAGACTGTCCATAATTCCGACAGCTATTATCCTGCGCGCGTGGAGCCACACCATTTCTGCAAGACGTGCTGATGTAACCGGTGTGAATCGGTGAAACTCACTCCTCAAGGTATGTAATGGGCCACCCGCGTCAACGAATAGCTAGCTTTTCTTTGGCGTAGCTGGTAGTGGTTGCGCTTTGGAAGTCGAGAGGTGGCAGGTTCGACTCCCCGTGGGAGTGAACATTGGCCAGATACCTCTGACGGAACTTGCAAGACCACGTCCGTTACATACCCGTCACATTGGTGCCGTGACCCGGATCTCACACTGATTGTGTCAAGAGACGTCCTTATAGGTGTAAGGGAGGTCTCTAAAGATGTCGAGAGGAACGTCTTGAGTTCTGCGGCCAAGCTTTCTTTGTGTTTTTCAAGTTCCTGCACCAGGCTAGCAACCGTTAGCGACTCCGCCATCTTAGCTGCTGATGCTGCTTGAGTTGCAGCAGAATCTTTTCCCTGTCGTGGTCTCAAGATTGTAAGTCAGTTGAATCGTATCAGAATGTAGGCGAGTTTTGAAGGATTCAAAATCGTTGTGTCTATTCCAATATGTAATGATGGTATTCAATGACACAAGTCTGTGTTCTAAAAAGAGTGGTCTGGAGTCGCAGAGTTGGAAATCAACAAGTACAGAGCTCTGGGGTTGTCTACGTATACCCGCAACAGAGTTTGGGTTGGTTCACGAAGTCCAACTGGCTATCTGTCCCTGCCCCAGCATATATTATACAGTGTAATTAAAACAGAAAGATGAAAAGAGGGTTGAGCTTGTTCTCTCGTGCATCAGGGAGTTGTTCTTGCCGACGCATCCCACCTGCTCGGCTGCCGTCTCAACCCCGGTTTCAAGGTTGCTTCTGAAATGGAGAGATTAAGACACAAAGTACAGCCTGAAATTACCATAATTAAATGGGTCCATGCAGTGAGATCACAAGTCTTTCGTAAAAGATTCCTTATAATCCAGTGGTGAGGTACTTAATTTGTCCGAACTTTTTGAGTAGTGTTGTACAGACACTAGCCAAATTAATCAATGTGCAGGCAGTTTTGACATTAGTAAACACATTCATTTATGTAAAAAAATTCACTGATCTATACTGAAAGTGTACCCACTTAAAATGTTTGTTCTTTTAGCTAGCCAGCCCCTTAGAAAGCAGCTGAATATCGGTCATATATAGACTAGAGTCCTGCACGGTTTTGTTCGAGACCCGAATCCTTACCCTCCAAAAGTTGGCTAATATTCCTCTGATGTCCCTTGAGGATTTATTAATTGTGTGGTACTATTTCAACCTTTAAGTAACTGCAAACCAAAAAGCTTTTGTAGATTTATTTTTCACAACACAATGCATATTTTTTTTCAATGATCCTTGAAGGAAAAAGTAATTACTCTATGAATTAGCAAAGAAAATAACTTCAAGTGACAGATGTGCATTGTCGTCCTAATTCCCAAACATTTCAAATTCAACACCTAAACGAAAGATGAAGCAGCCGTCGATGGATAAAATAATAACAAAAAGGCATTCAATCAATCACTCAGATTTCTTTAGATTGCTGTGCAAGAAAAGAATATCATCCACGGTGCCTAGTCGCAACTGGCTTCTCCTCTCAGACATCACATATCCGGCTATTGAAAAGTCTCGCTCACTGACCACACTAGAATGAAATTAAACAATATTTTAAATCAAATTCATCTTCCTGACATTATGCTAAATTAAATCATTTTACTTCAATCTTTGTTGTTTGTGTACCATAGAAGAATAATCAAGTACATCTAAACATATAATATATTGTGCATGATTTCATAATAGACAGTCACGCAAAACAAAAAATGGGTTTGTTTGGCAAACACTCACCTAGAGGCTGGTATTGCAAGTATAGATCAAGCGACGTTGGCCAAGCAGGGGAATACGTTGGAATGATCCTTCCACCAGAGCAAAACATCGAAGGCCTCGCTTTTTGCGTTCGGCTGCAAGACTATAAATCTACTTACTTCATCCATCATGTCTGATGAATCTTCTGGGTCCGAGTCCTCCACATCTGACAATCCCTCATTTCTGGGTTTTATGATGCCTGTTCCTCTGTGCGCCAGTTGCTGGCTGTGCGATCTCAGCCTCCGCCTGAACCAGATGTCGCACCTCGGCATGGTCAGGGGCCCCTAGGCTGCTCTTTGTGTGAGCACCTGTTGTAGAAAATCAAGACGTCTGTAGAAGGTAGTAGAAAAAGGAGTCAAAGACAAAATATCTTTCAACAGCTCAAGGCAGCTTGATGATTTATTTCGGCAAGGCAAATGCGCATTCACAAAGACATACAAAAAAGACCAAGACCAATGCCCCAAAACTCATGTTTTATAGGCTAAATGAGAATAATCCCCCGCCCTGCATAATAATGACGTAAAGTTCTGGACTTTCTGGTAACCTCACTTCCTCCCTGCTTCCACTTCACCTTGCGTGCACTGTTTTGGCTAGTAAGGATGTTGATGAACTTCTCCACAGCTGAAACCCCCATCTTTCACGTACTCCCCCTCCAATGTGAGATTTGGTAGCACCCCCCCCCCCCCCCCGGGGCGAGCTATCGCGAGCTTCACCCCCCCCCCCCTCCTTAGGCGGGCTTTCGCGAGCTTCACTGCCCCCCCCAGGCGAGTTTACACGGCTGTTTGCGCGTCAATGATGCTTCACTCCGTTAACCTGCGCCTCGTCCGTTACTGTTTACAACGGTAGCTTGGCTACTTGTTTGGCGTTGCCTTTTCAGCGTGAGATATACAATGTGTGGCGTGAGAGCGTGAGAAATGGTTGAAATGCGTGTGTCACACGGCGAAACCGTGACAGTTGGCAGCTCTGTAAGCTGTTATGCAATAACAGCCTATTTTCCTAAGGATACCATTTCCTTTCTCACACTTAGTTTTGCCAAATCAAGTCCCCCACCAGACATTCTCTTATTTTTGGAGAAAACCAGTTTCAAGCGGAGTTTATCAACTGCGCAGTGATTTTCACCTATGCAGTTAGGAGTCAGCCATTTTAGGCCCCAGAACCTTAGCCTGGCTCTGCCGTCCTACGTACTTCCGCTCAAATGTATTTGCTTCTGTACATAGGTCTGGCCATGAGGTTCGTAAGTCAGATTCTGCAGGTTGATTTTCTACCTGTCCAATAAGCGAACAGAGGGAGTGGCTGAGAACGATGACGTTGGTGTCGTGTGCTAGTTTGTGTTCCGTAATGGCGGCGGAGAAAGATGCGAGGAAAGCCATTCGGTCCGTTGTGGCAACGCTGCCGAATATCCAACAGCTAAAGCCGGAGCAAGAACAAGTTTTGCTGAGTTTTGTTGGTGGCCATGATGTTGTGGCCCTCCTCCACACAGGGTTCGGGAAAAGTTTGATTTTCCAGCTACGGCAGCTAGCTCTGTTACAGTAGTGGTGAAGGAATTGGCTAAGGCGAACGCTAGCGATTGGTTATGGCAGATCAGAGTGGCTCTGGGCAGATCCAATAGTTTTAAACTTCAACAGAGTACCCGCCTACAAGGAAGTCAACGCTTGTCAATGGAGCGAGGCCAGACTCTCTGTACAAATGAAATGTACGAGAGTCTGGTTAGGACCAGGCTACCAGAACCTGGCCTGGGGTAACCTTTTCTAGTTTGCCTTGCCATCCCATAATCAATTTCCCACGACACCCCCCCTAAACATTGTGCTTAACTAGAAAAATGTATTTAGTGCCAAGTGGTGGACAACAACAGTAAGAAAATTACCACCACACCACATAGGTACAATGAAAAATATAACATTACAGACAAAACACAAATACAAACAAGCATAAGGCCCAGTGCTAGAATCAGCCCTTTAATTATTATCAAGAAACACTTGCAATACAACCAAAATGAACATCAACAGAGATGTAAGTGGAAAGAATACCAGATATAACCCTTTGCCTCTACAGCCCCAAAACAATTACAATGGAAATGTAACTATAAACAGCGAGCAACAGAATACCATGCATTCACAGTTCAACTGCAAGCTGGTAATCGCTTTTAGCTTCATTAACCAACAGGTAGGCTACAGCATCTGCAACAGTGCAGAACACCATGCTTTACTGATTTTACTGTTTTACTCTACTCCCCCAAATTCGCTGAAATATTACCGATGACATGATGAGCTAGCTGCTGCAACAGCTAAGGATCCTGCTGCCGGTGTTTCAAACCCCAGCTCCGATGTTAGCCGATGCTAGCTGGCAGTAGTGTTGTTTTTGGCGGCCTGTTTTAATTTTAGTTTTAGTGTAGTCTTTGTGTCAATCTGTCATTTTAGTTTTTATTAGTTTTAATCATGTTCATACTCTTTTTAGTCTAGTCAATTTTTTGTCGACTAAAAGTCTGAGCATTTTAGTCTTATTTTAGTCAGACTTATCCATGACTATTTTCGTCTAGTTTTAGTCGACGAAAACTGATGACATTTAGTCTAGTTTAAGTCAATGAAAATTGTATTTTAGTGTCTTTTTAATCAAAACATAAGTAGTCTAAGCAGTAGTCTCAGGAGGCATGTTAATGCCAAAACCATTTGTTTAATGTATTGGTCTAGATAGAATAAGGTATTCAAAGTCATGTTGTTGATGCCAAATTCAGTACACACAGTACACACACTAGTCACACATGGTAACCCACTTTACACTCTCTCACAAACAAACACACATACGCTAGTCACACACGTTTGTCTCAGACTCTGTCGGTTTCAGCTCAGTAGCTAACGTCTAAACGTCTAAAGCTAACGTCTAAAGCTAACGTTAAAATGAGACACATTAAGCACAGCCTCATGAGTTGGCTAATAATAATAACGCGACTAAACGAGATGAAATAACGTTATAACATTTCGTCTCGTTTTTATTTTGTAAACTACATTTCGTCTCGTTTTTATTCGTCAACGATATTGCATTATACATTTAATGATAGTCATCATCACATGACCAGCATTTACGTTGCGTCACTTGATAAAGGTTCGTTGACGACGATATTTAGTCATAATTTTCATTAATGAAAGCAACACTAGCTGGCAGTCCTCCTGCAGGGCCAGATTAACAATTTTCTGTGCCCTGGGCAACAAGGCTCAAGGCCCCCCCCTCTCCGACCAAACAATCGCAAAGTTGCTACCATCAAGAGCATATAGCCTAAACTTCTATACTATCAGGCTTCTGCATGGCTCAGTGGAGATGTATGTGTGTACAATAGCCTCAGCATAAAGTGCATGCATTCAAAAAACAAAACAAATGCACAACTGTGCATAACTTTTTACAATGAATCTTTCACAGAACTTGGTGGCTTGATGAGTACTTATTGAATGTTTCAATATGTAGCCAATAAATTATCTGTTGACTGCAACAGTGAAATAAGGCAGACAGCTAGGGAAGCCTTAACTTAAAACCAGAGAACATTTTAAAAATGCAAAAATTTGAAATTATCACCAGCCATGAAGCAGCCAATTAGTGTGTATTGAGTAAAAGTAAACCATTGGCTACACTGTTGCATGTAAAGTCAAGATCATGTTTATTGTATCACAATTCAACATTTGATGTTGATCACGTCACTACTATATATCATTATTTTACAAACAAATGGACCTTACAACTGGCCTCCCTTAAAGACTGAACTCATGACTACACAATTATGAGGCCTAATGACCTATCTTTACTTTTAAAACATATATTAATTCCAGTAACCATTCCAACCAATAACCAATTCCAGCAGTAACAATTAACACACTAGAGTTCATATACACATATATATTATATCAATTCATATACACATATTAATTTCTCACATTAAAACACTGAACTCATGAAGAAACAAACAATTCAATTATTAGGCCTAATGACCTATCATAGCTTTTAAAACTTCTCACATCAACACATACAGTTAATTATGTTCTCCATAGAAGATTACTCAGTGGCCTTCCTTCTAGACTTCAAATATGAAAACTGGTGCACAATATCTTCAAAATCCATTCCCTCAACAACTTCATTTTCTATGGACAGTAAAGAAAGAGCAGAAAGTCTTGCCTGTGTCATAGTGGTTCTTAATGCATTTTTTACTTGTTTTAAAACAGAAAACGACCTCTCACCCTCACAATTTAAGACATTTGAGAATTTGAGAAAACATTTTAAGTGCAACATATATATTTGGGAATGTTGTTTTAAGGCCATTTGTTTCAAGAATCTGCAACATTTTAACAGGGGATGTCTCACTCGACACAAAGTGTGTGAACTGCATGAGCTCGTCTGCTAGGGACGCATCTAGGTCTGTAGGATACGTGGCTGTCAGCCTAGCAGCTCGTTCGCCCACATCACTCTCATCATAGTCCCTGTCAAATAAAACGCCAAAGAGCTCACACACATCTGTGTAGGCACTGATCCGTTTTGATAGGCAAGAAGTGAGTTTGTCAATAATCACATAATATGTTTCCACTTTGAATCTTAGGGCCCGATCTTGCACCCAGCGCAATTGACTTTGTCAACGACGCAAGTATCATTCCTAGTTTGCACTCGACGCAAAGCAGACTTTTCTCTCCACAGACGCAGGTCGAAATGACCTTGCGCTCCCGTGGGCGGTTCAGCGAAAAAGAAGGCGTGTTCCTGCGCAAACGTTCCCTGGTGCTATTTTGCAGTTTCCGAAAAACAATTCCGTCACTGACCAGGAAAAACGTGGTCTAAAGTCAATGGCACATTATTCAGATGCTATTTTAAGGGTGCAAGCTTGGTCCGTGCGCACTGCTGGCGAGGCCAGGGTCTTCTTTCTGCGAAGCTACGTTACATTGTTTTGATTTATGGCGTGTTACATTTATTCAATGATTATAAAAAGATTTTCATGAGAAATCTCTATGTATGTGAACATGATTTGTAACAATTGTGGCAATTTTCTCCCACGCCTGATTAACCGAAGCTAATTTGGGTGGGTTTCTTCTCCCATCTCCATCAGAATCAGAATCCGGTTTATTCGCCATGTAGCCTATGTTACATAAACACAGAATTTACTGTGGCAGGAAGCAAACAATAAACATATACGGGTCTTAAATTAAGTAAAAAAGTAGTTAAACTAATTCCAAGAACTAAACAATTAAAAAAATATATATAGGGTAGGCTATATAAGAATTTGAATGAGCAGCATGAGCGGGCAATTTAGTGCAATGAGAAAACTGCTCTGCCTTTCCCATACAATGTCACTTCTCTATCTGTTACGGCCCTGACTAGAACGTCGGTCTCCTCAGCTGTGAACCGCTCCTGGCGTGCGCCTGGCAAATCCGCCGTTATAATAGCAATCCGCCATGGAATAAGCGCTGCTCTTAAAGGGAATGTGAGATGACGCTCTGATTAGTTTATTGCACGTTACGCCCAAACCACACCCATTAGTAATGTAGCTACTTCGGACCTACCCATTTTAGATTTGCGCCAGGCGCAAAGTCATTTATCCGGCCGGCAAAATAGCAACCGAGCCGGAGTCCCGCCCACAAAGTTACTTGCGCTTTGCGTTTTGATACTTGCGTTTCAGATCGTTAAAATAGGGCCCTTAGACTGCCATTAGTAAAGACGACCTCTTCATCGTTGTCACTCTCGTCAGCAAAGCTCTTTCTTTTTCTCCTACGTGAAATGTCATACTGATAGTCCTGTGTAGCACTGACAGATCGTGCTGTCTCGTAACTTGCCAACATAGGAGAGCAGTGACTGTAAAAGCCGCACAGCAGTTGCTAAATCTATGTCTTTAGTTTGAATTTTGTCACTGGTTGCTTTAAATCTGCCTAGTATTCAGTCCCACAACATGGTCATCATAACACTTTCAAGTGTATCAAGTTTCGCAACCAGCACAGAAGCCTCACGTTTGCATCGTTCTTTTTCGTCACTGTCCGAGGCTATTTTGGCTAATGAATCTCGAATTGCCCTGTAATTTCTGCATAGAGTTTTCGTTGAGTCTGCTCTACAGCTCCACCTCGTAGCACAGAGGGATTTTAATGTATGGCTAATGCTAAAGTCGCTGTTTTTGAAAACTGTATTCCAGCGATGAGTTGAAACACTGCAAAATGTATAAAGAGACTAGAAGTTCAAAAAAAGAAATTACATCTGCACAACAGTCTTCAATGGTATTAACACCAACAAGGTTTAAGGAGTGGGCGGCACATGGTGTATAGTGGATTAGAGGGTTTACTTTTTTTAACTGAGATTGGAGTCCGTTTTCCAGACATGTTGCTAGCATTATCATAACTTTGACCACGACAGTTCAACACCATGCTAATGACAGATTCCGCTAAACTAAGGCCTGTGTGGCTGTGGATGGGCTCAAATCCTATGAACCTTTCAACTACTTTCCCACTTGCATTAACAAATCGGAATACAAATGTCAGCTGATCCACATGTGAAAGATCTGGGGTGGAATCGACGATAACAGAGAAATATTTCGCCTGCTTAATTTCATCTGCAATGTTTTGTTTTGTCACCCATTAATGCAATAAATTCATCACACACAGTGGAAGAGATGTATGAGGGCTTGCCTTTCCCCTTTTTGCCATGCTTTACAAGGTGTTCTTTTAAAAATTGATCGAAATGTGCAATGACCTCCAATATCCCAAGATAATTCCCATTATGCACTGAGCCCAACAGTTCGTTGTCGCCTCTGAAAGCTAACCCCCTAGCTGCCAAAAACTTGATGACAGTAACCACACACCTGAGTACCTCTGTCAAGTACCGTTGTTCTGCCTCACATTGTCGGACAAGTGCAGCATCCACTCGGCAAACAACTTGGGATCTCTGTATTAGAGACAACATATTCCGTCTATGTTCCAAACTTTTTTCATGGTCCCTGATCCTCTCATAGTGTTTCCAATCGCTAAATCCACTGATGAAGGCATGTTGTTGGGTTTGGGGTGACAGGAGTTTGCAGGCATGACAATAAACAGAGCCAGTAGATGGTGAATAAGCAGCCATTCCCTCGGGACGACTTCGTTGTTTTGAAGACGGCAATTAAATAGGTCATTTGTGAGAGAGCGGGTTCGACACCCAAGCCCAGACTCCCTCACTGATGCTGGGTACCTGCTAGCCCGGTTGTGGAAGGCAGCGGGCCCTCTGTGGATGGCCTCCTCCCTCAGCATCTCTGTCAGGGGTCCCCATAGTGCCGGATCTGACGGGAGTGTAAAGGTGCTGCGGGAGCTGGAGCTACCTGCTGTCTCAGCTCCTTCAGTTGGGCTTGCATCATGTTCGTTGTGATGATGTGGAGGCTGTTCATCCTCGTCGTCCTCTTGCTCTTGGCTCAGTTGGCTGTCGTCCAATGTCTCACTGCTAGCTTCCAGACTGGTGGTAGCCTGACTGCTAGCACCACAAACTTTAACGTTAGCTGTTTCCATAGCCACAACAGGTGAAGGAGGGATTTCACCGTTTCCATCGCCTTTTCTAAGAGGGCACTGATTTTGAGTATTTTTTTGTTGCTATTTTTGGTATATGTTTCAAATTGTTGACTAATTTCAATTCATTTTTTCTTTTCAATTTTCTTTTAGCACTCCCGCTTAACTGTTTCTCCATCTTGCTACACTGCTTCTCCCGCTTCAAGTCACGTGACTCTCGCTCGCAGTGTTCGCGGCGTAGAGCTGGCAAGCCGCAAGCGACATTTGTGCAGGCAGCTACTAAAACTACACAAACACTGTTTTTGATGTGATTTAACATCATATTTTGATCGAAGGAGTTGCAATAAAGTGCTCACATTAAGGAAAGTAAGGACTGCGTTCATAACTTGATATAGGCCTAACATTTTGTCCAGGGCCCCTGTCGAACGATCGTGTGGGGACTCAAGGGCGAGTGCGCGCGCCTCAGCGCTGACCAGGGTGCTGATCCCCCGCAGTTATACCTCGCCTGCCGCCCAATACACGCTCGGGGTCTCACGAATTTGCATAGTCCGCGTGTGCGGAGAACACACGCTTGGTTATGAGTTAGTTGAAGGCTCCCTCTCGGGAATCTCCGCACCCAACCAACCACGATGTCACAGACGTTCACTGGGCTTTCAACACAACCTCAAGAGATCTTTTATAGCAGCAAATGTTTATAGGCACTTTTTGGCAAACATCATCATTTATCGATCACTTATTCCTTGGCTATATTTCCCTCCCAGTTAACGTCCTTCTCACGGATAAAACGTTCAAGAGCTCTCGCTCGCCCTTATTCCCCCCATTATCTTTGAGATGCAACACCGCACCTATTGAGAGAGTATATGTCTGAACAGACAAACACTTCAAGACCCTGTTTCCCGTAAACACCAGCTGGACAGTATTCGTGTCTAAATGACCGCTTTAGATGGTCGCGATTCCCGGGGAACTCACCTGAATCTAGGCGTGGGGCGCTGAGTGGGTCTCTTGATCTCGAGCGAGGGGCGCACAAGGGAGGCAGGGCAACGACTGTCTTTTAACATTTTTATTGTCAGATTATAGGAAAAAACAATGTAAAAGGAAAAATAAAAGCTAACCTCCTTGATTGAGGGCGACCGAAGAAAATAAGAAAACGCGGACCTAATGCCACTGGTAAAACAGAAAGTAACAGATGGTCAGAACAACTGACAAAAAAAACTTTTTGCTATAAAAGGCACAGGTTGACACTCAACAAAATCATATTCAGAAAAAATACTACACAAACTTCGACTGCTCAACTCATGACTTGACTTGACTCACTCACAATTTTCATTCTTATAAGTTTCAATACGGATGGCCCTGTCTAGACTTGGCCATGCCATGACGCACGTATCTATCTACCACACACGTTTCCTGCATTCTCCAAAAGGTCAAGTGTGGTTTTCTCTATGCAAGCATTTTCTAGCCACATCCTCTGCATCTGTCATACCATTGTCATTTATCCGGCCGGCAAAATAGCAACCGAGCCGGAGTCCCGCCCACAAAGTTACTTGCGCTTTGCGTTTTGATACTTGCGTTTCAGATCGTTAAAATAGGGCCCTATATGTTATATTGTTGTGCAGAATGACCGGTCAATCTGTAGGCTAAATGTACCAACGCAACGTCATTATGCACAATTACAGTGAATAGTGCCGCAAGGGCTGGATCACATAGTGCGTAATGACCAACACAATATCATGTAGGCCTTACTGCTGTGTGTGTGCTGTATCGTGTTTTTTTCCGATGAGTAATTGGGGTCAGAGGGTTTAAGAGTCACGGTTCCCTACTGATTAATCCCCAGCCAGGGCAATTTGGTTTTTACTACAGCAGAGACAGGCAAAAGATAGAGACAAAGTAATTAATACAAATTAAAAACTAAGTAGAATGAGCTAGTAATAAACATATACGATAAATCAACTATTACCAAATATGCATTTAATTAAACGAAGAAGGTACTGTCCTGCGCAAGCACCCTGGGGTTGTCTGGA
Source organism: Thaleichthys pacificus (assembly GCA_023658055.1). Lineage (NCBI taxonomy): Eukaryota > Metazoa > Chordata > Actinopteri > Osmeriformes > Osmeridae > Thaleichthys > Thaleichthys pacificus. Next base: position 2,179,279 of record CM042865.1, read on the forward strand.
CTCTGGACCTATTGCTTTGTTTATTCAAAGTTTAGATAGCCCCCTCTTATGATGAATGGGGGGGGAGACGTCATTTGTCTTCAGTGGTAGTGGAGGAGAAGAGCTGAAGTATGGATTGGGGTGGTAGTGACTCAGACTGTCCTGCTGAGCTCTCGGGGGGTGGAATACTGAGCTCCCAGAGTACACAGTCTAATCAGTAAATCATGATAATTATATACAGCTTATTAAATATGCATAGCCTAGTTGTCTACAGCCTCATCTGACATTTCACTATGCATTTCTCTTCCACTCAAGATCATGATATGTTTTTAGCATTATGTTATACAGTTCGGGGGAACTCTTTGGGGTGCTTTGAAAGGTCAGCGGCAAGTTTGATATAATGAATATACAGAGGAGAGCTGTTGAGGCATGTTTGTAAACAACCAAGATTAGGTTTCTTTGCTCTGATTGGTTTGGTTGTATCTATCCAATTGCTTCCAGAGGCACTTTGGGCTGCACCTGTCGATAACAGCCCTTGGAAATCGAAAATGAACTGACGGGTCCCATACCAAAACCAATGAATACTTGCACACACATAGAAAGACTGGTGCCCATGAATTGCATACTGACTGTATACTGTATCTATTTGTAAGGACAACATGTTGTCCAACAATAAACACCCCCCCCCCCCCCCGAAAAAAAAACTGTTTTCTCTCTACATTATACATGAAAACCAACTATTTGATTTTATAGTGTAATTCAAATATTTTCTTTAACTTAATACTCCATCCAAAATAACTCCATGCCTAAATATACCTATTTCCCTTAGGTTTGAAACAAATATTTGTGTTATCTTACTACTCCAACATAACCTAATTATGTAAACTCAATTCAACAAATTACTCAGTGTTTCAATTAAATACAAAATGATCACAAGAAGCTGCTAGAGCGTGTCAGGGGCGATTCTAGGATCAGACCTTTAGGGACGCTCAGCCCTAAGGGGGGGGGGGGGGGGGGGGGCGGCGGCGGGCTGGGAGGGGGGCGGGCTGCGGGGGGGGGGAGGCAAGGGGGGGGGGGGGGTCTGGGCGACAGGGGAGACCTTGTAGAGACAGATATGACATGCCGTTGTGTAAATAAGATAAATAACATAAGGCCATTTACTTTGTTTAATAAAAGAGCAAGCTATAAGCTATAGCTGTTTTATAGGAAAGGTAACCTTAAATGACTTATTTTGTGATCTGGCGCTGTATTAAAAATGTAAAACAAAAAAAAAATTATTATTATTATTTTTACAAAATTAAATTGACCTTCCAGGGGGGGGGGGGTGGGGGGTGCCGTTGGGGGGGCGGGGCGCCCCCCTAATATAATGCTAGGGGAAACACTGGTGTTAAACCCCCTTGCTAATAAATCCGTAATTTCACTGGATAACAATTAATAAATGTATTTATTATTATGCAAAATATTGAATGAATGAAAAAGCTAAGGATGTCCCTTTCTTCATGAACTACCAGCATCAAATGATAATAAACAATAATAATCTTTATTTTTTAATTATTATTATTTTTAGGGGTGCTGAGATGAGATTTAGGGGTTTGCATCAGATAAATCTTGAGCTTGAGCACCCCTAAAAAGGATCTAAAATCGCCACGGGAGGGTGTCATGACCGATTCAAACTTCCAATCTTTGGATTTTCACTTTTACACACTAAATGGTTCCAGGCTGTGTAATCTTATACTGTAAGCCTAACCCACCCCTTATTGGAAAATCTTTGATACAAGCATCATATCACATTTCCCTGCAATGCCAGAACCCTCTACTTGATTGGACAAAACTGAGTGTGTCTTTGCCGGTGTGCAGTATATGATTCAAGATCCCTCCCCCATCCCTGTCCCCTGTGTAGTTTATGCGTGAGATGGCAGGTGCGTGGCAGATGACGGTGGAGCTGAAGATGGGTCTGTTCTCGAATGCCCAGGTGGAGGCTGACCCTCTGGCAGCCTCCGAGGAAAGTCAGCCCGTGCCCTGCCCCCCGGACGTCACCCCCCACTTCATCTGGATAGAGGTGAGAGGTCCACTCTGACTTTGTAGCGAGGCTGAAGTAGGACTGGGTGATGCAATTGCTAAATGTACTTCAATAGACAATTAATAGCAATAACAAAATTGTTAGATACAACGTTCGATAGTTTCACTTAAATGTATTCAACACAAACCGCCTGGAAAGCACATAACAAATACAAAGTTTGTGTCAACAAACCCCAAGTGTGCTTACTCCCTAGCTCATAAACAGCCAAATCACATCCTTTTATAATGGGGCATGGTACTACTCTCCCTCTCTTTCCTTTCTTAACACAACCTTTCTCCTCTTTGTCTCTCATTTGCATCCTACCTCTCTGTCTCATCTTTCTCTCTATGTTGTTTATCCCTTGTTTCCTGTTCCCACAGTTTTTGGTCCAGAGGTTTGAAATTGCCAAGTACTCCAGTGCCGATCAGGTGGAGATCTTTTGCAGCCTGTTGCAGCGCTCTCTATCTCTCAATGTGGGCGCAAACAAGAGCAGCCTTAACCGCCATGTGGCGGCCATTGGACCCCGCTTCAGGTCGCCTCCACATACAACACACACTTGGTTCAAATCCTGATTTCTATCTGATGATTTCAAGGTCATCTCCTAAATGAGCTGCAGTAGCCAGTCAGTGTCTGTGTGCTGACTGATTCTGCTGCTGTGCTGTCTGCTGCTCAGGCTGCTGACTCTGGGTCTGGCTCTCCTCCACTCCGACGTGGTCTCCAATGCTACCATCAGGAACGTGCTCCGGGAGAAAATCTACTCCACTGCTTTTGACTACTTCAGGTATCGTGAACACTTAGTATTGTACCTGTACATAAGGATGTACTATCTATAGATGTTCTTTATTCACTTATATATATTATACTTATATATATTATACTTAAATAATACTTATACTATACTTATAATCACTTATATTATACTTAAATATGTTTTCTGAGAGAATACATTTTTTCTGTGCCTGGCTTTGACAAGTGGGCGGAGTATTCGCATCAGCTGTGTGCTTGGCCATCAAGTGGTATTTTAGACTGGACCCAGCTAACACAGTTACGTTGCCCTTACGTTGCCGCAACGTCACTCGATGACCAAACATACGTTGCCGCAACGTCTTTGGCGACGTTGCGGGACCGTGCATCTGTGGGACGCCAGAAGGTAACCGCAACGTAATCTTGTGACGTTGCCAGTCCATAATCGCGACCTCCTAGCAACGTAATTTTCTGACGTTGCCAGTCCGTAACCGCGACCTCCTAGCAACGTAAATTGTGACGTTGCCAGTCCGTAATCGCGACCTCCTAGCAACGTAATTTTGTGACGCTGCCAGTCCGTAACTGCAACGTTAATTAAGTAACCTATATTTCATATGCAGACCTCATTTACCCCAAATGCTACTTGTTCTTGTATAATAGGCTACATGGTAGCCTACTTTAGGAGGACTATGTTTGTGTGGTGTGTAGCCTAACTCAAGCTAATCATAAACAAGGCAGCATTTCCATGTAAAATTCAGTCATTTTATTTCAAACAAAGTGCCAAACAGTGAATTCAAATCTTCTGCCAGTCCCCACTACAGGTCCTGTCTGTTGGCCCTGACAATGAAGCACAAAATAAGTTAGTGTCCTATCAACATAATTGCACGTGTGAAAGGGGCTATACAAGTCATAAAAAAATCACATCTAGAATAATATACATCATCAAAAAAATATTATGGGATTCTAGTTTTTTTTGTCACATTTTTGGCCATGTGAAAGGTTGGATATGGAAGCTGCAATCATGATTCATTCACCTGGCTTGTTTTGAATGGGCTGCCGGAGCATGTTTGAGTGTCTCCGCTATGAGGAGCTCCACAGCCTTCTCTCCCAGTCCCGTCTTCCACTTCATCACAGCGTCTGGAATTAGAAGTCATGAACTTATTGTCAGCACCAATTTGAACGTTGAACGCTGCGTGTAAGCCATAGTTCATGGCATCTCAAAACACCTACCACTCTCTGAAGAGTGCCATCACTGGCACCTCTTCAGTGTGTCTGCCCTGTAGTCGCCTGAATAGGAGAGCCTCTCGCTGGTTCTCCTCCAATGTCTCCATCTTCCGGAGCATAACCTGTAATGTGTCTGTCATTAAAGACAAGTAAAACAAGTTTACAAGAGTTAGCATGATTGGCATACACTGTGGTTCTTCTAGATTAGCTGTAACATTGATGTAAATAACAAATGTTACCTTGAATGGTTGTATACAGAGCATTAGTATGACAACATTTGTTGTTTTGAGAAATATGTATCCCCCCGCCACGATCAGAACAACTTAGGTATGCCTTACAATGAGTTGGCAATGCTATTGAGAAGCTTTGAGTATTTTTTTGAGTGTCTTATATTTGCACTTGCCTGGCTGCCAGCTATTTTCCTGGGCCCCCAATGGGTTCTCCTCCACCAGACCAGAGTTGACACCTAGGGCTATGGCATCTGGTGATGCAAAAGTTTTAAGTCATGCTTTTGCTTCAAAACATAGCCTTTAGGGTTGCCATGGCTCATACAATTATTGTCACTGTTATAAACGGTCATTCATTACTTTACCATCATTCCCCAGGGACACAATGCTAGGCTGTGTGATGGTGGTAGGATAATCTGTACAGAAATGAAAGTGGAATGTAGTTTATGTAAATAGTATTAGCATATTGATATTGATATTAAAGGAGTAGCATCGCACATATGTGATCGTTCGAAAGCAGGGCCCCACAGCGTAGCGTCGCACATGTGTGATTCTGAACATTCCAACCGACTATTTTCCGATAGACAAAAACTATATGACAAACGCTATAGTATGGCTTCAAAATTTACAATTAGTAGGCTAACAAGTAACACTAGCAGGTAGTAGCATTGCTACGAGTATTATTATAGGTTGCTAGGTAACGGAAGCTAATTAAAGCTACCTAGCTGCCGTTTTGGAAAGCGTCGGAAATATTTAGAACTCACGTATCTAAAGGTTAAAACGAATAAACTCATCCAAAAACAGATGTCATCTACAAATTGGAAGAATTAGTGACATGATACTTTTATAGACGCCATTGCTGTGCATGCCATGACCGACTGTGATCAAAACGTGATCAGCCACGCGCTAGCTCCACAGTCTTTGAAAATTCAGGGGTAAATAAACTGTTTTGGGACAAGGTTTTTTCTAACAGTTCTGAACGTTTATTTTCACTGATTCTTTTGTGGGTGATTTGTGAGATGCTAAACTTTGATGTATGCATTTTCAGTATTTCAACATAACTTCAGGGCTCTCAAGTTTTGAAGACAGGCAAGAGTGACATTCTCACCCCCCCCCCCCCCCCCCCCCGGGGTTCAAAATTAATTAATTAATTGCTTTATACCTGTCATCTTTGAAAGGCAGCAATGATTAATGCATCCATGGCTAGGATATCATTATAAAATATGACATTATTTTTAAAGTGACCTATAACATCGACTATGCAAAACACTTAAATGTATTTAGTGCTAATAAAATTATTGAGATGTTTATAATGTGACAATATGTCAGTCATCGTGTGATAACGAAAATATGACTAGGCCAATTTTATGTAACAGACGTGGTATTGCAAACTCCGTCAGAGGTATCGGGCCTATGTTCGTCCCGCACTGGGTACGGACCTCTGACATCCCAAGTGTCCCCACTACCAACTACACCAACGAAAAGCTAGTCGTCCGTCGACGCGGGTGGCCTGTAATATACCTGAGGATTGAGTTTCACCGATACACACCAGCTACATCTATGAACTACTTGTTGTCAGTGAACAGGCTGTAAAACTGTTGGTTAAGTTACAGACAATCATGAAAAACTGATGCTAATTATCTGGGAAACATTTTCTAACACCAGTCAAGTTGTCATTGTTTGTGTCAAACAAGTTGTGAATTTGTTGTAACATTAAAACAGGAGATCATGACTTAGCCTACTCTGCTCGAGCTCCAGTGGTTTGCTCTGTAGGTGAACGAAACTTTCGGAAGACGTAACAGAATCACGTGAAAAATTACAGGATATTCTTTTTTTCCATTGGTTGTTGCATTAAATCTTACCCAGATACAATGGTGCTATTTTCCGATTGGCTATTGTGTAGACCCTTTCTTTTTTTTGATTGCTCGACTAAGAACTCCAGGGGAGACGCTTGATTCCTGCCGGTTCCATAGTGAGAGTGGCGCGGCCAGAGGAATTGTGGTTGGGTGCTGCGGCATATTAAATATATTATAAATATTTTTTTTCTGCGTGAGAAATACAATGTGTGGCGGGAGAGCGTAACAAAAGACCGAAATGAGTGACTGTCACGCTCAATGCGTGACACTTGAGAGCCCTGTAACTTTCTGGAGGGTTTAACCTATTACCTCTAGCTAGCGAAATCCTAACGTAAACAATGTGAATCTGATAGCAGATAACCAGGGCCCCGTTCGTCGTAAGGGTTGAAGCTAAGTTAATCAATTGTCCCTTTAGCCCGTTAACATTAGCGAGATCAGGCTACACTTATCAGGGAAACTGCACGTGCACGTCCTACTTCAAAAGGCAGGAAAGGTCGATCACCAAAACCGTGATTTTCTAACGGTATGATGGCGGAAAAGACGAAAGAGAGAGCGGTGATATTCTCGCCATCCGAGCAAACTATTATAATGAGTCTCTACGAAGACAATAAGCATATTATCATGGCTAAGTCAAACACCACCACCGCTGCCAGAGCAAGACAAGCAGCTTGGCAAAAAATTGCCGATAAGCTAAATGCGAAAGTTTTGGGGAAATGTATAGGCTCATCTTAAGTGCCTCATTACCCCAATCAATCAGATCACATTTCTTTAAATGTGCCTGCTGGCAGTACGCTTAATGGAAATTAATAATCAAATGAGATTTTGCTAGTGAAAATAATTATCTCAACTCTTTCAGAATAAGTAGGCTAGATAAAAACAAGGCCAAAGAGTATCTAATTGATACGAATTCATAGACACGTATGAGGATATATGTAGGCTACTGCGCTTATATCATGTACTATATGTGTATATGCATGTAGGCCTATGTGTAAATCCTTCTTTGATTTCATTGACTGGGACATGGCCAGGGAATATGATGAATTGATTCATCAGCTGGTTAAGCGCCAAGTACACTTTTCTTACAGCAACGCATGCTGTGGCATGAAAAAGGCAGGAATAAAATAGCCCCATTGGGGTGTAATGTTGCCTGGCCTTATTGGCACATATCTCGGATTGATGAGAATTAAACATATTTCCACAACTAGGATTTCTTAGGACTTTTAGTATGTTGTTCTGGACACCTCATAGAAATGATCTATGCTGAAAAAAATTATTTTACAATTAGTCTGTCGTAAAACGTTACTTTGCCTGGACTATATATGCAGAGTCTGAAGCACAGTTAAAGTTTCAAGTAGCTTTATTGTCAATTTCTTCACATCGATATGACGTTTCCCACTCTCCCACAGTGAAACATATAAAAAGCACAGGCACAACGGATAAGACAAGACATTTCCTAAAACATAGCGTTACATATTCACATACAGCAGCATAAGCTCATAATAAAGCATAAAGCTTGCTGCGGCGTGTGATATTTGCAATGTACGGCCCGAGAAGGTCTTGCAAATAAATGAGTCGGCTGAATCGATATCGCTAAAACAAGAACTCATCCGTGTGAAATAAAGGATCTTGGCAATCGCGAAGAACTCTATTGGTATGAAAAGCTAATCGAACTAAAATATAGCTCCTTGGTCAACTGGGTCTCTCAAAAAGGGAGCTGCCATGTTATTTTCCGGGGGTGTGGCAAGCTTATCCAGCTACACTTACGTTAGCCTGCTCTGGAGCAGGTTAGTGCTAATTGATATGATTATCTTAGCCTGAAAATTAGCTTGCTAAACCGCTTCTGAAACCCCAGTTTCAGCGATGCGTTGAAATGGGCATGCGCAAAGTTGTTGCTCAGGGGCAGACTGAGGGGCAGGTTGACTTGTCTTTGGAAATGAAACTCTTAAGAGTCGCTTACCTTTTGGTCACATTTAAAAATTTAGTATTACAAAATTATTGGAGCACAAATTTGCATTGTGTGCCATACAGCTTTGATGTGCTGTACAAAGAATGTTTGCTTAATCATGTTACACATCACACACTGATTGCTTTTGTACATGTTTATAGTAAAGAATGAAAGAATAAATTATATTCCAAATTCAGTCTTTTATTTATTAAAGCTATGTTTCTGCATATGAGAAAATTGATGACCAATGACATGCTGGGGCTGAGCTGCACATGAATTACATACATTATCTACATTTATACGTGCTGGGTGCAACATTTAATATTGTGTGTGATTGAAATTCATGTGTCAAGTGTCAGAACTGAGAGCAGTCCAGTGTGATCTCTCCATCTCTGGATAAACCACTTATAATGCACTCGAGATCCGTCGTCCTGCGACCAAAGAGCGACTTAACGGCAACTTAACCCATGGTACCAAAATTAATGTATCCAGCCGACCATGGTACAACGTCACGGCAACGTTGTCCACGGGACCAAAAATAACAGTATCCAACTGACCAAGGTACAACGTCGCGGCAACGTTGTCCATGGGACCAAAAAATAACGTAACCAGCCGACCAAGGTACGACGTCATGGCAACTTTGTCCACAGGTCTACGAATAACGTAACCAGCCGACCTAAGGTACAACGTCGCGGCAACGTTGCCCACGGGTCTAAAAATAAGGTTACCAGCCGACCAAGGTACAAACGTCGCGGCAACGTTGCCCACGGGTCTAAAAATAACGTAACCAGCCAACCAAGGTACGACGTCGTGGCAACGTTGTCCATGGGACCAACTGGCAACATTCCCTTTATAACGTTGCTACGACGTTGCCACGACGTTGCCAGAAGATAACGTTGCGGGTTACCAACTGAGCACTTACTGGCAACGTTGCCGCAACGTCATGTGTTAGCTGGGGACGTGCTGCGATGATAGCTCAGTTCACAACGACAAAACACACTTTGGTCTTGTCAATGGAACCATTTGGCAACTTTTTAAAACTAAACTTTCCATTCAGAATCTTATTGGCATCCATTTCGGCGTCTCGCGCTCGCCATCCACTCAAAACGTAACGTTAGCCTACTACTCTTTAGCCGGCTCGCAAGCCCAAACAAGTGTGTGCGCCGTGCCTGTTGTTTTGTTTCCGGTCTAGCTAAAATAAACACCACAAAGCCATGTAGGATGCATAGATAAAATGCTGAACACCAGTGTGTCAAATAAGCCAAATAACACCCGACAGGATCACTGATCGAAATGTTTCAAAGCCTAACTCCATATTAATGTACTACTAAATTACTCAAGCAGTAACAGCGTTCATCACAAAAGATATGATGCCCCTCGGTGATACACATACAGTAGGATCACTATGGCTGACCGTGCCATACTGTTTCTGTTAGGCTACTGATTGGATCAGAAATGTTCTGACAGTGTTTCTTTTTCTTCTAAGATTTAACCTTTAGATGCGTGAGTTCTAAATATTTCCGACTGTCTCCACAGCGCAAGTTATTTTTCCGAAACGGTAGCTAGCTAGCTAGCTTTAGTTAAGAAACTGCAACTAAAGCGTATAGACCAATTATCACACTACGTCACACGACTGTCAAGCATGCTCAACTGCGCATGTCGGATGCAAAAGACGAACTTCTCCCGGGTATAATACACTTGGAGTGTCGATCAGGTCATCATATATCTCTGGCATTAACTTTTTGAGGCACTTGGACAAGTGCCTCAAACACATTTACGTTTCATTTGTCCATGCACAAAAGTAACTTGACCCCGATACCTTTAAATACCCTGACCAAGTGATCGGGCAAAACTAGCCTGGCTAACGGAGGTCACTTTCTCAGGCAAATGACGAATGAAACAGGCTCGGTTAAAGAAATCCGAGGTGCTGGCTATCTTCAGCAGGCTCGTATCTACAAAAGGCAGTCCTCCCTGACGTTTTTAGTGTAGAATGGAGTGAACAGGCAAAACTAGGCTGGCTTGGGCAAAACTAGGCTGGCTAACGGAGGTCGCTTTCTCAGGCAAATGATGAATGAAACTAGCCTGGTCCTAACCAGACTCTCGTACATTGCATTTGTACATAGAGTCTGGCCTCGCTCCATTGACAAGCGTTGACTTCCTTGTAGGCGGGTACTATGTTGAAGTTTAAAACTATTGGATCTGCCAATCGCTAGCATTCGCCTTAGCCAACTCCTTCACCACGGAGCTAGCTGCAGTAGGCTGGAAAATCAAACTTTTCCCGAACCCCGTGGGGAGGAGGGCCACAACATCATGACCACCAACAAAACTCAGCAAGGATTGTTCTTGCTCCGGCTTTAACTTATGGATATTCGGCAGCGTTGCCACAACCGCAGAATAGCTTCGCTCGCATCTTTCTCCGCCGCCATTACTGAACTACAACTCACACTAGTGCACAACATCAACGTCATCGTTCTCAGCCACTCCCTCTGTTCGCTTATTGGACAGGTAGAAAATCAACCTGCAGAATCTGACTTACGGACCTCATGGCCAGACCTATGTACAGAAGCAAATACATTTGAGCGGAAGTACATAGGACGGCAGAGCCAGGCTAGAATGAAACAGGCTTGGTTAAAGAAATCCAAGATGCTGGCTATCTTCAGTAGGCTTGTATCTACAAAGGGCAGCCTCCCTGACGTTTATAGTGTAGAATGGAGTGAAATACAACATTGTGCACACTGCCAGTGAGCGACCCGAGTCTGACGGAGGATAACGACGTTAAAACAGTGTAACGGGGACTGCAGTCTCACTCAGATTGTTTTACTAGCCTGACGTTGTCATACTCATAATTCTAGTCAGAATATGAGTCTGATACCGCTCCGTTGGGCTGTGAGTATGGGGCGTGTTTCAACCGAACCCGGAAAAAAATGCCTCTTCACTCAATTGGATATAGACCTACAACCAATCAGAGCAACGTAGTTTGTTGTTTGTTGAAAACAAATTCAACCCAAGCGCTCTTTGGTGATGTGGTTGATTACGTTACTGTTGATCATCTGTCCATCGTATAAAGCCCGCCCTGACAATTTGATTGGTCCGAACAGCTCTTGTTCGGACATAGATTTTCCCCAACCGAGCAACCCCAGACCCAACTTCCCAACTGAATTTTTTTGTGGGCGGGCTAAGTTTGGCTGGCACCCAGGCTACAGTTTTACACAAAAATAATCGAACCAGCTGGCTAAAAGCAGAATTCCCATATCTCTTGAAAGCTGCCCTGCTCGACTTTTTAGGTGTAGAATTGACTGTAAAATTATGAACTTTGTGACATGACGTGAAGACATGGCTGCCGCCTAAGACTATGCGGTCTACCGGGCGACATTCTCACTCAAATTTCAAGACTTTCGTAACCCAAATAAAAATTCTGATGTGACAGATCAATGGGGAATCACTTTCTCTCTTAAAGGCTGTCCTCCTCAACCTTTTTGGTCTTTTTAAATCGAACTATTTGTATAATCTCTGTACTTCTCTAGTCATTATAAAGGCTATCCTTTCCCGGTTTTCTGCAACCACATTGCGCGCGCATCCCGAATGTTTACAAACAAATAATTGGTCTATACGTTTCTAGTTTAGCTTTGATTTACCAAAATATTTTCTGAGGTAGGCTACAGGCGGTATGTTCTCCTTAGTTTTTCTGAACTTTGTGTGTTATGTTGCCGACTGGAGATCAGTAGGCTAGTATATATCTATATTAATAATAGGCCTACATCATATAATAATCGCATATTAAATCGCGATTGCAAATTAATCGCGATTATGTTATTTTCCGAAATCGTTCAGCCCTAGTATGGAGCCAAGCATCATGCAAGCTTTGGAAAAACTAACTGATAACCTAACTAAAGTCAACAACACCAAGTTTGCAATGGTCCTAGAGGCAATTAAGGAGCAGACTTCGCAGTTGCAAGCAGTTGCCACTCGTGTAGAAGAGGCCGAGAAACGAATAGCCGATGTCGAAGCTACTGCTACATCCAGTGAAGCTAGGATAGCATCTCTGGAGAAAGCCAGTGAAGGGATGCCAAAACAGGAGAAATATGATCCCTCTTTCTAGACCCAGTCAAAAGTCTTGCAGCTGCATTTTGAACAATTTGTAATCGTGATAGTGTAGAATGAGGAAGACCACAATAAAGATAGTTGCAATAGTCTAATCGTGATGTTACAAATGCATGAATTGCACCTTCTAAATCTTTGCTTGAAAGATGATTATTCAACTTTGCAATAGATCTTAAATGGAAAAAGCTCCCTCTAATAACAGCACTAATTTGTTTGTCGAAAAATAGTGAAGAGTCAGGTTAAGCCCTGCAGGTTAAGTAGCAGGGAAAGCCCCCTGAAGTTTTTGGGCTTTTTTAAATTATTTTTTCAACTTGTGTGGGTCTGGTAATTATATTGGCCTACACTTTTCTGAATAATAATTCTTGTTTTCTTTGTTTTTTCTCTTGGCTCAGTGACTGTACATATGGTTTTTCGATATATGTAGGCTCTCCCTACATGATGGGTTCAGCTAGACAGTATGGCTAGTAATAAGTTGCATCTGTGTACATGGAATATTAAAGGGGTCCATAGTCCTGTTAAAAGAAGGAAAGTGCTGACTTTTAGGAAAAAAGGACATATTGACATTGCTCTTTTACAAGAAACGCATTTGGATGATGCTGAACATCTAAAATTACGAAGGGAAGTGTTTGACCAGGTCTTCTTCTCCTCATACACCTCTTAAAGCAGAGGAGAGAAAAACTCTTCGGTTTTCAATGTTAGACTGTATTAAGAACAAGAATGGGCGTATATTATTGTTAAGGGTGTTTTGCAAGGTACATTTATCGATATACTTAATGTGTATTACCCCCCTGCTCATCACTCTGATTTTATAACTAAGATTTCTCTCAGATTAAGTCAGATATTGCTATAGTAGGTGGGGATTGTAACTGTATATGGAACCCTCTCATTGATGGGCTACCTCCTAAAACTGTACCTCTTTCTCCACAAGGTAAAGCACTCAGCTTGGTATGTGAGGAGTTGGGATTTGTTGATGTATGGCGTACAATCCATCCTACAGACAAGGTGTACACTTTTACCTCTCCACCTCATGGGTGTCACAGTAGAACTGACTATCCCTACGCGCAGTTTTGTGTTGTTCAATTGGCAGTATTTTAATTTTGGACCATGCCAGTGTAATATTGGATCTCTCCCTGAAGGGTATAAACAGCAGAGGGAAATATTGGAAACTGAACACATCTATTTTGAAAGATTATTCGTTTATTACCCATTTTACTACTGACTTTTGTAAAAAAAAAAAAAAAAATGCTATTAACTCTCAGTCCACAGATGACCCTGCCCTATTATGGGAAACTGCTAAAGCAGGGGTCGGCAACAGGCGGCCCGCGAGCCAATTGTGGCCCGCCAGCGATTTTATTTGGCCCGTCAATATTTCCGATAATATTTTTTTTGTATCGTTTTTTTTTTCCCCTGTCGACTTTTATTTTGAAACTGGAAACTGGGTATGGTGTCATTGACTTTTCTGAAGTATTTTTTTGCTATGTCATCGCTACCATAGACATATGATCACTACACCTCACGGCTGGCAGATCGCCTGAGGAGAAAGCCACAGTTATGGCTAGTAATCCTATTCTCATTGGATGAGACAGTATTTATGTGCACCAACGATGACGACCCACCACGTTGGGATGAAAGTGACGACCATGTTGATGTAAGTAATGTCAAAATTCTAAAACTTATTAGAAATAGCCTAGTAAAATTATCTAGAATCCTCCTGTTTGTTCTGGCAAGGTAACTCGCCCGTAACGTCTTCGTACGGCTGTCGTGTTGGTTGGTTTATAACTAGTATCTCTAAATTGACATAGCTAGATCAATGAAATAAAATGGATCGTAAACCCATGACACTTTTATTGGCAGAGATATTAACTACTTACTAACCGAGAGTGGGGTCATTCATGCCGGGAAATATCAGACTGAGGCGGTTTTAACGTACGCCAAAGCCGAAGTTTGATATTTCCCGGCCTGAATGACCGAACGGTCGAGGTTAGTAAGTTGTTTATTAAATGGCATGTTTCGCTCCTTTCATTTTGAAAATGAAAAGAAATTGTAATTGTTAATAGAAAACATGTTGTTTTGTTCAGTCTTCTCATGACACAATGTGTTTCAGGTGTTGCCAATGACTTGCTTTGTGGGACGTTCAATAAAGCTATCTTTAACGTTACCTCACTCATAGAAATGACAGTTAGCTATAGCTACCTTGTTTGAGGAGAAATTAGTCTGAGGAGTTGAAACATTGATGGCTTTTAGTGTGATGGCTAACAATAATGGGATTGTATTTTTTTCTTTTTATGTGTCAGGACGTTGGGTGTTCCAGCTCATCTGTGAAGCGATTCAGGGTGCTGTGGCAGCAGAGAGGAGTGAGGACATGGAGGAGGAGAGGAACAGTGAGAGGCCTGATGAGCGCAGGGAAATGTCCATAGGACAGAGGAGGGGAGGAAGACGTGGAAGCGGCAGAGGAAGAATGAGGAACAATGATTTATTTATTATTTAACAAATAGCCAGTAAACGTGGCGTAATAACATCAGCACAGATCTGTAAAACAATATATCTGTATGACAATGATGATCGGGCAGTCATGCAACGCCCATGGTGGATTCAGCATGCTCCTGAAACGACACAAATAAGGACAAATATTTCAGACCAATCTCAGTGACTGACATTCGAGATGAATTCTCGTAGGATTAGGTTAGGGTACTCACTTAATGGGAAAATTGGCATTTTCCACTCGTCACAATTTTTTAAATTTCTGGTGTTACAGACATCACTGAAATCCGCAGGCAGTTTTCCAGGTTTTCATTTGTAAGTCTGTTCCTCTCGTATGTCTTGATTGCATTCATTGAGGAGAATGCCGACTCACATGTGTATGTGGAGGGGAACATTGTTAAGACGTACATCGCCAGTTTCTTTATGGCCCTGTACTCCTCTGAACATGCGATCCAGAAGTCACTCAATGATCCTGCTGATCTGTAGGCGTCTTTGACCAAAGAGGTTGTTTGAAAATCTATGAGCTCCATCTCAAATTTGGCCTCATTCAAAGAGGGCAGTACTGTTTTAGCCAGCGAGGACAGTTCTCCACTTGGTCGGATTGTGAGAGGGTCACGCACAAAAGCAAGTACGTCTCTTGGGACAGAAAAGTCCTCCAGCCTAGATGCGAAGTTTGCGCGTAGTTGCTTGATGAACTCAACCATCAGACCGGTCACAGCAGTAGTTTGCCCCTCCAGCGGAATAAGAGCCAGCAGGTCTTCCTTAAACTCTTTCCCATCAAAGTATATAACAAAGACGCACATCTGGGCAACATCTGTGTTGTCAGTGCTCTCGTTCACCGTTAAGGAGAAGTAATTAGCTTGATTGAGGTCACTGATAACAGCTCCCTGCACAGCATTTGATAACGCGTATATGCGGCGGGTAGTGGACCTCGCAGAAAGGGGTATCTGTTTGACAGAGGCAATGACTCCATCCTTGGACTTATCGTCAGCAAGTTCCTCCAACACAGCAATCATGACATCTTTGAAAAGTTCTGCATCGGTTCTGCATCGGTGAAAGGCTTGTTGTGTCGTGCGAGCAACCAAGACACTTTTAGGGACGCACTTGTGGCTTTTTCTTGGGATGTGAGACCTCGCATTAGGATACTGCTACTCTTTGCATAACCCTCTGACAGGCTTGAATTTTGCGTTTTCGGGCCTCAGACAGGAGCGGATAAGCAACGTTGAAGGAGCCATGCTTCGTTTCGTGATGCCGCTTGACATAGTACCCTTTGCAAACCGCCACAACTTTGTTGCAGATAAGACACATTTGTGAAATCGGGTAAGATAAAGGTAACGTTGTCTCTCCATTCCTCTTTGTATACTCTGTTATCGTTGTCAACTTTCCTCTTCAGACCTTTTGATAAAGACATTGTTCCAAGCTAATGTTATGCTAATTTTTCTCTGCACGCTATTTTTCCCAAACAATAAACATTGTAACATTATAAGGAGGTGTGTCAATCAATTACTTCGAAATAAAAGTACCCTAAGATAGAATCCAAGTAGTAGCCTAGGTCTAATTAGGAGGTTCAATGTTGAAGCAATGTAGCAACTCCAAAAGGATAGTCAGATCTCAAATATGGGTCAGGCAGGGGCAGACTGGTTTTAAAAGGCAAGTCAAGCTTGGTTTCCAGGGGACAGGCACAAGTTGGGATTACAGCGTCTAGGTAGAACAAGGGGAGAGCAGAGACTATGTCCTGGACAAAACAAGGTTGGTATTCAAGATGTCAATATCAGAAATGCTTGGAATTGCAGGACAATACTAACAAGACTTTGCAAGGAGTGAAGAGAGTGACATACACCAGAGTAATGGAGTGGTGGAGGAGACTATTTAAGTAAACAGTGTGCAAGTGTGTGAGAGTCTGACAGTGGTCAGCTCCCCTTCCCAGATCCGTCACCAGAGTTTTGAATTTCCTCAACACACACACACACACACACCTGCATCTCCTTTACCTGATTAGATATTTCAGTCTATGTATACCAGCATAGCCTGTTTCTTCACTGCGAAGTCTTGTTAGTGATCTAGATCAGGCGCGCAGGAAGGTATTTTGAGTGGGGGTGCTGAGGTACTGTCCATAATCTAGGCTACAGTATTTGCATGGGGAAAAAATAATGTTGCATATGGAAAATAAAAACTCGGACATGAACATGAACACTCTCAGTCTCTCGCTCACTAGCGCTCACTCACACACAAAAGTTCTAATTGGCCCATGTTCGTTCACGTTCTTCTTTATCCGTTAGCAAGTAACAACTTCCGTGAACCCCATATAGCAAGATGCATGCCTGTGATAGCTAAAAACTAGCAAACACATTTTTCCCACGTCTATTTTTTTCCCCAAAGCAAAATGATGTATTATGTTGTTTTAATATATATATATATATTTAATAAAATAAATTACTAACACCTTTATTTTATTTTTCCTTCTGCAGCTAGGGGGTGCTGCAGCACCCTCAGCATCCCCCTTCCCGCGCCACTGAAAGGGTTTTTCCTGCATAAAGAAAATGTTGGCGCGTGCCAAAGCCGTTTTCCCAAACGCCAATGACAAATCCCGAGCGCCAAAGGCAAAAAAAAGTCCACGATGAAGAAAAAAAAAAAAAGCTGTGTTCATCACGCGTGCAATGCATGTCAGCGAATATGTTCTCAATAGTATGTTTCAAGTAGGCTACAGCCGAACCCTCGTTCTGTTTTGATCAATAGTAATCGAGTTGATAAGCGTGTCTTCTTGTCTGATCAATACGCAACTGTGAGGTGCGCGAATGGACAGAGTGGCCACTAAGTTGTCGTTCCGCTGCGAGGGCCAGCCCGACGTGCACGAATACACCTGTACAAATGCAAATGAAATTTCCACTCAAAAAAAAAATATTTTCAATTCTAATTTACAGGATCTTTAATTACGAACATCAGGCAGGTCACCACTATGTATTTAATGAGAAACATTGGGTTACGGTCAAGTCTGAGGTACCTTAAGTAATTCTCCTTACTTTGGTTGATAAGGTCTATGGTGCAACAGTTTAAGAGATTCCTTAAGTTTAAGACCATGAAAAGGAGAAAAACTTAAATACTTAAAGACTTAAGAGTGTTTTGTGCAACCAATTTTATTTTAAGGAAACCTTAAGTCTGACTTTAAGGAAAATCTTAACAAGGTGTTTTGTGCAACCGGCCCATGGTCCTCAGGGTCCACTGTCCAGTATGTTTTAGATGTTACTGTACACCTGACGACCATTCATTGAATAGCATGGTATAGACAATGGCAGAGATGTTTGTAGGCAAAATAACACATAATGAAGCTTTTCAGATTCAGCTTGCACTAATATCGCTCCATGCAGTCATTCAGGATGTCGCATCTGAAGAACCAGTGTGGCTCTTGCTATAGACGAAAGATCTGTAAGCCAAGATGCAGAGAAAAAGATAACCCATCACGTGACACGTTGCACTATTTTGCTGAAGTGAGATGCTCAACTTACATTTACATTCATTCATTTAGCAGATGCTTTTATCCAAAGCGACTTCCAAGAGAGAGGTTTACAAAGTGCATAGGTCACTGATAACAACAAGAAACAGCCCCAAAAAACATTGCGGGTAGCCAAAACATGAAGCACATATTGTGAACAACCAAAATAAGTGCCAAAGGGAAGAACCACAAGAGCATGTAGTTAAACAAGTTACAATTAAACAACATGAATCGCTATAAGTGCAAGTGTACCTGTAGAAAAGCAAGCAACAGTAAAAAATATTTCAACAATTTAAATCAGTTACCGGGCGCTCTTAAGCGGTGGGACCACCAGGCGGTTGTCTGAAGAAGACTGTAGGTGGCGGGTGGGGGTGTAAGGCTGCAGGAGAGACTTGATGTAGTCGGGTGCAGTCCCGTTCACTGCTCGGAAGGTCAGTACCAGAGTCTTGAATCTGATGCGGGCCGTGATGGGTAGCCAGTGGAGGGAGATGAGGAGCGGGGTAACATGGGAGCGTCTGGGTAGATTGTAGACCAGGCGGGCCGCGGCGTTCTGAATCCTCTGGAGAGGGCGGGTTGCGCATGCTGGGAGACCGGCGAGCAGCGAGATGCAGTAGTCCAACTTGGAGAGGACAAGTGCTTGGACTAGCAGCTGGGTGGAGTGCTCAGACAGGTATCTCCAGATCTTCCGGATGTTGTAGAGGGTGAATCTACACGACCGGGAGACCGCAGCAATGTGGGCTGTGAGGGAGAGCTCGTCATCCATGGTAACCCCAAGGTTCCTGGCAAAGGATGAAGGGGTCACCGTCGCAGATCCCAGGGTGATTGAGAGATCGTGGGAGATGGAGGGTTTGGCCGGGATGATGAGGAGTTCTGTTTTGGCGAGGTTCAGCTGGAGGTGGTGCTCGGTCATCCAGGCGGAGATGTCTGTGAGGCAGGCCTCAATCCTAGCTGAGATCCCCGGATCGGTCAGGGGGAACGACAGGTACAGCTGCATGTCGTCATCGTAGCAGTGGTAGGAGAAGCCATGGGAGGTGATGATTGGTCCAAGTGAGGTGGTGTACAGAGAGAAGAGGAGGGGTCCAAGGACGGAGCCCTGTGGGACACCAGTGGAGAGCTGGCGAGGGCCTGACAGTTTGCCTCCCCAGGAGACCTGGTAGGATCTTCCCGACAGGCAGGATGAGATCTACTGGAGTGCAGTGTCAGTGATGCCCATCTCAGAAAGTCTGGAGAGCAGGATCTGGTGGTTAACTGTATCAAATGCTGCAGAAAGGTCCAGCAGAATGATGACGGATGACCTTGAAACCGCTCTGGCAGACTGGAGGGCAGTGGTGACTGACAGGAGGGCAGTCTCTGTGGAGTGGCCAGTCTTGAAGCCCGATTGGTCGGGGTCAAGCAGGTTGTTCTGAGAGAGAAAGTTTGACAGTTGGTTAGATACAGCACGTTCAATTGTTTTTGAAAAGAAGGGTAACAGTGATACTGGTCTGTAGTTCTGGAGGACGGCAGGGTTAAGGGAGGGTTTTTTGAGTAGAGGGGTAACTCTGGCCTGTTTGAAGGCAGAGGGGAAGGTGCCGGAGGTAAGAGAGGAGTTTAGGACATGGAGAAGAAAAGTTATGATGGAGGGGGAGATGGTTTGAAAAAGAGGGGAGGGGACAGGATCAAGGGGACAGGAGATGGGGCGATGAGAGAGAATGAGGTCAGAGATCTCTGCCTCGGACAGGGGAGAGAAAGAGTTTAGACATTTAGTTGGGTCGGTCATGGAGGGTGAGAGGGTAGGGAAGGTGGGTTTAGGGAACCGACTGCTAATGTCGGCGACTTTTTTCTCAAAGAAGGAGGAGAAGTTGTCTGCTGTCAGGGTGGAGAGGGGGGGGGTGGGGGAGGTGGGTTAAGAAGGGTAGAGAAGGTAGAGAAAAGTTTGTGGAGGTTTGAAGCAGAGTTCATTTTGTTCAGAAAGTAATGGGTTTTAGCACCAGTTAAGTGAGAAGAGAAGGATTTAAGGAGGGAGTGACTTATCAAGGTCAGAAATGTGCAGTGGGGTTACAGAGGTTAAGTCAGTGATACAGTTACGTGTCAGGATGAGGTCTAGCTGTTTGCCTGCCTTGTGGGTCGCCGGTGTGCTCAGCAGCGTCAGGTCGAAGGAGGTCAGGAGAGACAAGAAGTCGACGGCCTGCGATCCGTGGAGGTGGATGTTGAAGTCCCCAAGGATTATCAGCGGGGTTCCATCATCCAGGGAGGACGCTGAGGAGCATGTCCAGCTCCTCCACAAAGTCGGCTAGCGGCCCTGGTGGGCGGTAGAGGACAACTACAAATGCTTTGATAGGATCAGTTAGCATCACATAATGGTGTTCAAATGATTTGGCAGTAACAGAGAGTGGGGTGGATGTGTATTTAATATGTGGGGAAAGAAGCAAACCTGTCCCACCACCTTGCCCAGTTGAGAGGTGAGTGAGAGAACGAGTGGTTGACGGAGAGAGCAGCTGGAGTTGCAGTGTTCTCTGGGTGGATCCATGTCTCTGTAAGCGCAAGAGCGTGAAGAGAAGCATGGGATGCAAACGCCGGGATGAAGTCTGCCTTGTTCACAGCAGACTGGCAGTTCCAGAGCCCTATAGAGAGAGGGCAGGTGGAGAAGATATGGATAGGTAGCTAAGATTAGAAGTGGACCGTATATATTTTGTGACATATATCTACGTCTACGTCTGCGAGTGTTGTAATGAGCGGGAATGCTGAAGAAACACATGCTAGCTATGAATAAAACTTAAATGAAGAACATCTGTATGCATACCACACACATATCAACACACAAAGAGCATAGCAAATAAACTTAAGCAGAAAGGAAAAATAGACTCTGTGTCCTACCCATTTCAGTTCTGTCCTTGGTGACATCCTTTTTCTCTTTTTCCCTTCTTCGGCTATTCACTATGACTTAAGCTTTTCACTCACGGTGACAAGCTGTACCTATCTGTATCTAACATAGTCTGTCCAGTACGCAGTACTCTAATCCATGAATAATACTAACTCATAGCTTCTCTCCCTGCCTGTCCCCAGTGTAACCCCCAAGTTCCCCACCCAGGGGGACAAGCATCTCCGTGAGGACATCTGCATCATGACCCGCTTCTACGCCAGCATCCTGTCAGACAAGAAGTACCTGGCCGCATGCCAATTGGTCCCACCTGGTGAGCTTGGCGCCAACCCCGCCCCCAGCACCCTCTCTGCCGGGATATTCGGATCGCTTATTGTGTCCAGCACTTCTCCAATATCGATCTTAAGTAAGCCTACAGCGTTGGTCCCCAGAGTACACCACTATTACTGCCCAGGGCATGGTTTTACACAGGTCAAATGCACTTCTGGACTGTACACCACTGGGCTGAGGATAGACAGACTGGTAGATTGAGCAATTGTTATGTTTATCCGTCTGTCTATCTTTTCATTTGACTGTCAATCTTTTGGCCTATCAATTTATTGATTTGGAGTATTATCTTTCTAGCACGCTTTTTTGCTTCTTTGTTTTCTCTTTATCCACATCTGTCTGCCTTTGTCGTCTTCAGTCTACTATGTCTCTTTTTGCCCTCTCTTTTTTCTCTCTATATTTTCATCTCTCTGACCACCACTTTATTCCTACTCTCATAGTTCAGCCATGAGGTGAAGTGTAGATTTGTTACCTGTGTCAAAAGGCATGACTGATTTCCTTTTTCTATGATTCTCATCACGACGCCTCACTGGAGCAGTTGCTCCCTCCAGATCAATTTGTCAAACAAAAAACGTGAAAGTACAAATTGAGAAATTGACCCGCCTCCATTTACCCACCCAGACCTCCCTTTCCTTTGCACTCCTGATATGACCCAAGAAAAAGAATTGGTTTCACACTCATACACATTGACGAGCTCCAAAGTAGACTGTCCAAGAGCCACTGATTTGAGGGTCGCATACTTCCATTCTTAAAGATGCTGTAAAGTGGAATTGAAAATTTGTTATAAGTTCATCACACCACAGAAGAATGTGTTGTTAACTACCCATCCAAATTCGAATGAAAAAAACCCAGGCAATTATGTTAAATTAGGCTTTGAAATCGTGAGAAAATCAGCAGTCTTCTCTGCTTGAGACTGGGGGGGGGGTCGTCCGGAGGAGCTGAAGCTCTGCCCCCTCAAAGTTATTGAATTCAGCAACAACAGCAACACTATCAGAACAGACCTACCAGACTTATGTCAGTTAGTCTGACTCATTTCTAGTTCATTCGGTTCCATAAAGCTAGCTCAACGTAGTTCGAGCTCGGTTACTATGGTAACTTATGCTTCGAAATTAGCCTGGTCCGGGGCAGGCCAATTGTCAGGCTTAGATCGTGTTCTTGCTTAACCAGACGTTCCTATAACACTGACCCAACGGGAAAACTATGATTTACCACGGACATTCTCATCAGTTTAATATGTAGGCTACATTTATAGAAATCAACTTAAATAGACTACATAGGCTACAACATTTAGCCTAATGCATTAAACAATGATGAACAATGCTTTGATATAGGCTACACACGTGATTTCAAATGTTTAGGCAACAGGCATAGGCCTATCAGTATTTCCCCTAGGTATACAGCTTTGGGAGGGGGGCAGGGCGACGACCATGAGACAGAAATGACTTGCCGTTGTGTAAATAAGATAATGGCGTGTCATTTTATTTTGATGAAGCGGTGGATGAGGGAGCTGTCAATGTACACGATTTAAAGGGAACGTTCTTTCTGGAAGAAGTCACGTGACCGTGTGCATTGCTTTTGCCGTGGTGGATTGTAAGATCCATGTTTTACCTCTCGGGCTGCTTAAGAATAGGGTGCACACGCAATTAGCTTGACTACTTAAATCTGACTTGAATTAGTAAGAGTGCGTGAGCTGAAACTGGCCTTTATGGAACTGCTTTAGCCCCGCTTGACTAATTAATCTAATGCAAGTCAGGTTTGGGACTTTAATTCTAACTTTTTTGAGCGGCCTTTATGGAACAGGCCTCTGCAGTCTCTGAGTGTTTTATGTGTTAATGAATTTGTCTTTGCATCGTACCAGCTGAGTAACAGAATGCAACCGTCTGTGATCTGATGTAGATAGGTCGCTGTGATGTAGATAGGTCGGGTTTTTGTCCCGCCTATACAAAACCTGAGCTGAAAACGGGAGAGAAACTGTTCAACGGTCTAACTCCACATTTCAGTGCGACAAGTTTTTGCGCTTTGCACATGCTTTCAGGAACTAATTTCACACGTATATAATGTGCTGAGAAGCAAATCATGGAATTTGCTTTACAGCATCTTTAACGAAATGGAAAGGAGGTGGACAGTTTATGGACCCTTTATAGCCAGTGGCTCTAGCCATCTTCTACTACCATAGGATTTCACTCTTCTCAAATGCAAGTCTATCTCAGTGTCTTGGGATTAACAGCTCAGGATCATCTTTGCTTGTCAAAAACTTCTCCCTCCATCAAATAGATCAGTAAAAATCACTCCACTTGTTTTTCTTGTGGATGCTCTGTGTTTGTGCAGATTGAGATGTGGGGGTAGTGGATTGAAACAGAGACGGATCACCATGAATGAACAACATTTTAGGAGAGGGTTACAGGATAGAAATTGGCAAACACTCTTTGTGACTCGCACACTGGGACATGGAGGAACAGAAGAGAGAGTTGGAGCTGAAAGTAGTAAAAACAAACCTCAAGGAGGGGGGGGTTTGGATCACGGAGAATAGCTGTTCAAACCACCTGTGTCTTGTGCCAGAGGTTGAGAGAGAAAGAGAGTAAATATAAAAAGAAAATATATTACCAGCTTTCAAAAGAACAGGAGTCAATAAAGTGAGCAAGGAGAGACACAGAAGAAGGGGGAAAGAGGAAGAGAACTTTTGAAAGATAACAAGAAAGTGTGTCTGTCTATGCCTACTGACTGTGAATCTGTGTGCATAGACAACCAGGATCCCTCGTTGAACAGCCTGTCTGTAATGACTGCTGCTGACCCCAGAAACAACATGGACTCCAGTTCTCGCTCCCAACAAAGTGGACAGGGATGGATCAACACATACCCGCTCTCCAGTGGCATGTCTACAACATCTAAGAAATCTGGTATGCACACAAACATACACATATGCACACACACAAATACAAAACATAAACATATTTTACCTGTTCAATGTCACCTTCCAGGAATTTCTAAGAAAAGCAACAAAGGGACTCAGCTGCATAAGTATTACATGAAGCGTAGGACCTTGCTGCTGGCTCTTCTGGTGAGACAGTCATTCAATTATTCTTTCCTTCTTCCTAGTTGTGTGAGAATGGTGGACATTATTATTCTGCTTTTATTCCCACTGATAAATGTGTATGTGGATATACACTCACTGGCCACTTTATTAGGTACACCTCGCTAGTACCGGGTAGGACCCCCTTTTGCCTTCAGAATTGCATTAATTCTCTGTCTCATACTTTCAACAAGGTGTTGGAAACATTCCTCAGAGATTTTGGTTCATATTGACATGATAGCATCACGCAGTTGCTGCAGATTTGTCGGCTGCACATCCATGATGCGAATCTCCCGTTCCAACACGTCCCAAAGGTGCTCTATTGCATCGGTTCCCAAACTGGGGAACGCGTACCCCTGGTTCAGGGGGTACGCGGGGAGAACATTTGATTTGCGTTTTCAAAGTAAAAAAAAATAAAAAATGTATACCCATATTCAGCAAAATAATTACACTGCAAAAAATAGCTACAGGTAGTGACGTATAGTCAACAGGCACAACGGTTAGCGCCCTCATCAGAATTTCACTAGCTGATGACATGTGTAGGAAAGCGGGAGCTCGTTCCGATTGCTGCACGAACATGGACAAGTGGTTAAAAATAGTTCATCCCCCGTCCAGAGAGACACCATCAGCTCCTACAATCGAGGATTAACCTGCCGGGGATAGCAATTTAGAACTTGCTCTTACAGTTATTGGATCAGGGTGCAAGCAGCAGTACATTTGTTGCTAGCCAAGCTTCTAGCATGGCCACTGACAGTGGCTGCGTTTCCCGAAAGCGTCGTAAGCCTAAATTGATCGTAGAATCCATCATAGGACGAATCTTAGTTTTACGGGCCGTTCCCAAAGACATCGTAGCTAAAGTGTCTCTTGAAAATTCGTAGCTCTTGAACGCGCATAGATTAGCCTACTACTCCTTACGAGCATGTTTGTGAAACGCACGTAAGAAATATCGATGGTTTCGTTTTTTGCTCGATCGTTGCTACGATCCATCGTTATCGGGAAACGCAGCCAGTGACAGTGAGTCTGATGCAGAGCTTCGACCTCCTGGTCGTATTGGTTGTATTGCTAATAAAACTCAGTTTGATCTAAACTTCCATCCGAGTCCTGAAATCCCTGACAAATTTGAAGTGTTAAAAGCTGTATATGTGCGCCGGGGGGGGGAGAGTACAGTTAACTCATTGTCATGTGACATGGTGCATTATCCTGCTGGAAGTAGCCAACCGAAGATGGGTACACTGTGGTCATAAAGGGATGGACATGGTCAGCAACAAGACTCAGGTAGGCTGTTGCGTTTGAACGATGCTCAATTGGTACTAAGGGGCCCAAAGTGTGCCAAGACAATATCCCCCACACCATTACACCATCACCACCAACCATTGATACAAGGCAGGATGGATCCATACTTTCATGTTGTTTAAGCCAAATTCTGACCCTACCATCTGAATGTCGCAGCTGAAATCGAGACTCATCAGACCAGACAACGTTTTTCCAATCTTCTATTGTCCAATTTTGGTGAGCCTGTGCGAACTGTAGCCTCAGTTTCCTGTTCTTAGCTGACAGGAGTGGCACCCGGTGTGGTGTTCTGCTGCTCTAGCCCATCTGCTTCAAGGTTCGACGTGTTGTGCGTTCAGAGATGGTATTCTGCAT
This sequence comes from Thaleichthys pacificus, assembly GCA_023658055.1. Lineage (NCBI taxonomy): Eukaryota > Metazoa > Chordata > Actinopteri > Osmeriformes > Osmeridae > Thaleichthys > Thaleichthys pacificus. Next base: position 2,205,283 of record CM042865.1, read on the forward strand.
ACCTTGGTTGTAACGAGTGGTTATTTGAGTTTCTGTTGCCTTTCTATCATCTCGAACTAGTCTGCCCATTCTCCTCTGACCTCTGACAAGGCATTTTCGTCCACACAGCTGCCGCTCACTGGGTATTTTCTCTTTTTCGGAGCATTCTCTGTAAACCCTAGAGATGGTTGTGCGTCAAAATCCCAATAGATCAGCATTTTCTGTAATACTCCAGTCCATCTGGCACCAACAACCATGCCATGTTCAAAGTCACTTAAATGCTCGGTCACTTCAAGTTGTCTTGATCACGTCTACATGCCTAAATGCATTGAGTTGCTGCCATGTGATTGACTGATTAGCTATTTGTGTTAACAAGCAATTGAAGAGGTGTACCTAATAAAGTTGCCGGTGAGTGTACATGTTTGTATATATTCATTCATTTGTATTCTTTTGATTGGTTCCCTTGAAAATAAGACTTGATTATTTATGTCTCCCTTCTCCTTTTCTTTATTTCTCCTTTTCTTTATAATTTCTCCTCCCTTTTCTCCTTTCTCCAGGCCAGTGAGATTGAGCGCTTGACAACGTGGTATAATCCACTGTCCACCCACGAGCTGGCCATTTCTACAGAGCAGTCCGTGGAGACCAGCATTGCCAACTGGAGGTCCAAGTACATCAGTCTGACAGAGAAGCAGTGGAAGGACAATGTCAACCTGGCTTGGAGCATCGCTCCTTATCTGGCTATGCAACTGCCCTCGAGGTACTTATAGCTACACACACACACCTACACACAGATATTTGCACATGGAGTGGTACAGTATTACAGCAGTGGTTCCCATGGCACCCCTTTTACTAGGGTGGACAATAGAACACAGTATGTTTAGCCGGGGCTAACCAACTGCCAAATAATTCTAGACTTTGTGGAACACTGGTAGCAAACGCATTGAATCGAACGTTCAGAAATGTATTTAGTATTTCGATTTGTTTAATTTAATTTACACGATTTATTGTAAAAGCTGAAAATATTTCCATGCTCCAGGAGAACACTTTATTCTTATGTGGATGCAACAATGCAATGTGTGATTTGCAGGACATAAATTTCAATGTAATTGTTGATATTTCTGGCCCAGTTCGCTATCTTAAAAACAGGGACAGGGATCAATCAGATCTTTCAGAGGCATGTTCCATAAAGCAAGTTTACCGAATAAACCAGGCTTATGTCAGTTAGTCTGACTCATTTATAGTTGATTCGGTTCCATAAAGCCAAAGGACACGGTCCAAGTATTGCAAAAATGAGAGCCAAGTGCATTACAACAATAATTGTAATGGTAAAATGCAAATATTTTGTAAAGCGGATAAACATAACTAATAAATGAATTTTTGAAATATTGAGAGTTATAAATGAGTTAAGTGAGTTACAATAAATGAGTAAATGAGCATTTTACATCTTAGACCCTGCAATTAATACCCATATTCTGTACAAAGAGTGCATGAACGTAAAAATAAGCTCAAGGAAATGTATTCTTGAGGTAGTGAAAGAGCTGTGTTAGCATCAGAATGGAATGTTGACGGTAACTTGACTTGAGTAGGGTAGACTATACTGTACGTTGAAGGCAACTGTTGAGAGTAAATCCATTAATTCACTACGCATCTATTATTAGAAGCGGGGATGGAATATTGCACCTTCCAAACAGCCTGAAAGATGTATTTATGGTTTACCAGGTCAAACAAAGAAAAACACATCCTGTGCACAATGCAATGCCCGAAATGAGCCTATTTATTCTATTTAGTCCGTGGATGAAAGATGGGAAAAAATATGCCAGAAATGTAAGCCAAACACGGCAAACATACAAGATGTGCTTGAAAGTTGACAAAACTACTTGTGAAACATTGTTTAAGGTACTTGATTCAAGACCAAATCTGCCGATCTACAACTTGGTTATTACGAGGGGGGATGGGATATTGCATTTTGTACACAGACAAACATATGAAACGTACAGCTATTATATGCTGATTGACTTCTATGGGAACTGCACTAGAAAGGTAGCCTACTGAATGGAGTTGGGAAATAAGGGCAGTGTTCATAACATAATAAATAATGTTCACTGTCTGTAATCTGTCCTTCTAGTTGTTGTAGATAGGCCACGTACTTGATTTATCAAACGGAAATTTAGTTTGCACACATAATATGCGCTACTGCTCATGCAAAACCTGCGATCCGCACTGGGAACTGGAATCCCAGTGTTACAGCAATAAGCCAAATAAAACATTGAATTTCAGAAAGAATTTGAGAATTTCCAAACTAGTTACACTTGCCTCTTATACAGTACTTGGATCATGCCCTGACAATACATGAAGAACAATAATGTTTTGCCAGGATAACTGGATCTATCAGACCATTGAATGTTTTTGATGTCCATGTGCCTAATTTTGACATGATTATTGTCAACTGACAATAGAAAGTTGATAATGTCAGGCTACCCATGTATAGACCAACTGCAGTCTAACCCGAACCGTTTGACATCCTTTAAATTAAATTACATTTTGCTGAATGACTGAAGAGCAACAAATGTTCTAATGAACGTTTGTTCATGTCACGGAACACGGAATGAATGACAGATTGACAAAGGCCAGTTCAGTTTCCATCCTTTCCTTGGCTGCATGCAAGTGCCATCTACTGATCATTACGTGTCAGTAACCACATCCCTGTCTGAAGACTTGGTGGTCCTTTGACCGCGTAGCCGCACTGTAAGTAGGGAAAACATGCAAGACACCTATTTTTTATGTGGTTAGTATCCTATTGCTAACCTTTGTGTTCCGTTACAGTAAACACACTCACTGAATCAGGCTAGCTAGCTTGATAGATTTCTAAACTGCACTTGACAAGCCAGTTAGTACTACGTCAGCTGCTTACCACCAGGACCGAGCTAATCGGTTAAAAGTCCCCATCATTAGCACTCAGAAATGAGCATGTCAGAAATGTCAGAGATAAATTAAAAAAGGCAAATATGCCACCAAAAATATATCTTTAGAAAATGTAAATAGGTTGGTCTCCTTTACACTTTCAGCATGTGGTTAATTATGTAGCAGAGAGTCAAACGCCAACACAGCCATTTCTGATCACCTCAGTAAGATACAGTACTGATGACATCAGGACGATTGATTGCATTGTATGAGCCCCAAAGGGCCTTCTCCCAGGGGGGCCAGCCAAATGGCCCACCTTTCTCAACCTCTCCCTACTCCAGAAAACTCTGGATTAAACGAAGGATTTATCCAAAACAGACAATTAATGGATTTACAAACATCTCTCAAAGACAATACTGTTTGTGGACACTAGAAGGATTATTGGAATTTGTGTGTGTCAATGTATGCTTTCCTTTTAATGCTGGGTTGATGTAATTTGATGTTTTAATGTAACTTCCTTTCCTGTTATGATAAATCAGTCAATCTTGATATCAAAATGATTTCAATCTATGAACTAAACCATTTATTAATGTTGTATTGTTATATTTTGAACTATAAGCAATACATGGACATTTGAAATAGCTGAACTCAAGTTATCAACCACTTCACACCCATACGTCAATCTCAGGATGACGCCCAGGTGGGAGTAACTGACCAATCAAAGACTTCACCTCCAAAAGGATACCCCCCTTTCGCAAGGATTCTAAAACCCTGACTAGTTAACACAGACTCCCTCCATTGTTCTCCAGAAGCCTATCTCTCTCTCTCCCCTCCCCACACGTTCTCAACCTATCATCTTACATTTACATTTAGTCATTTAGCAGACGCTCTTATCCAGAGCGACTTACAGTAAGTACAGGGACATTCCCCCCGAGGCAAGTAGGGTGAAGTGCCTTGCCCAAGGACACAACGTCATTTGGCGCAGCCGGGAATCGAACTGGTAACCTTCAGATTACTAGCCCGACTCCCTCACCACTCAGCCACCTGACTCCCTCTTGTATTCCGTTCTCATCATAGTTTAGGACCTACTGTATACTGTTCAACTCAACTCACTCTCAACTAACCTATAACTTCTCTGGTATTTGTTCATTAGAATTTCATTTTCTTAAATAAATCATTGTTTATAATACTCGCGTTATCCCTCACGTTATCTGATCTGCTCTACTTTCATAGAATTCACTACTTAAGTTTAGACTGATTATTACATATTAAATATAGGATTCGCTAATGTCCTAAACCAATATTAGGGTGGTGCCCCGAGACTTTATTATACATTAAGTATTTCTATCTTTAAACGAGCAAACCCGGCTACAATTATAAGGGTGTTGTTTTGATTTGAACAATTGGTAGGGAAATGTAGGGATGTAGTTGAAATGTAGTGGCCAAAATAATACTTACAAACATTCTGCATCCTTGTGTTATTTGTGTTATGTCATTTAACTGAGAAAATGGGAGTGGTTGGTAGATTTTTAACCAGATTTCCCAAAAGAAAGCGTTCTTGGGGAAACTTATTACTGCAAATACAATGGCGTTTAGCATATAACAAAATTTCACTTGTTGCTGCATGCCCCCATTTTTTGGAGTGTAAACTATTTAAGACCTCGCCTCTGACCCTGTTTGTAGTGAAAATGATTTAACTTGGATCTTTGAATCTTGTTCAGTGAAATAAGCAATACTTTTTTCTAGTTATTTCAAAAAGGAAATGTTTGCCCCGAATACATACACTATTGCAAACAATGATCTAATTCCAATCCATAATCTATCAATACCATCTATGATACAGTGCATCCGTAAAGTATTCACAGTGCTTAACTTTTTCCACTTGTTGTTATGTTACTCTGCCATGACACTCAAAATTGAGCTCAGGTGCAGCCTGTTTCCACTGATCATCCTTCAGATGTTTCTACAACTTGATTGGAGTCTACCTGTGGTAAATTCAGTGGTTTGGACATGATTTGGAAAGGCACACACCTGTCTATATAAGGTCCCACAGTTGACAGTGCATGTCAGAGCACAAACCAGGGGTGGGCAATCCTGGTCCTCAGGTGCCACAGTCCTGCATGTTTTAGATGTTTCCCTGCTCCAGCACACCTGTTTCAAATGAATGGGTTGTTATCAAGCTCTGTGGAAGCCGGGTATTGACCATTCATGACCATTCATGAATCAGGTGTGCTGGAGCAGGGAAACGTGTAAAACATGCAGGACAGTGGCACATGAGGACCAGGATTGGAGAACCCTGGCACAATCCAAGCCATGAAGTCCAAGGAATTGTCTGTAGACCTCTGAGACAGGATTGTATCGAGGCACAGATCAGGGGAAGAGAAAGGGACCAGGAACTCCCTGTTGTCCATCAAAGGAGACTGATGTCCACTGCCGACCAGGTCCAACATTGGCAGACCAGCCAGATGTTGACAACTCAACCCCCTGGGCAGAAATGAGAGAATGCATAGGAGCTTATGGTAACTGACAAGTTACAAAAACAGTTCAGGTTTACTTTATTCATAAATTCAAGTTATATGATACCTATGCAGACATATAGATGCTTTATTAGTCATTTAATGTTATATGATACATACACTGATAGGATGATGTCAGTTGGTGGCCAGAAAGATGCACAACTATTAAAAGGGTTGACTTTGTCAAGGACGGATCATGTAACCATTCGTGGTCAGATGAATGCAGGCCATGGGTTACAAACGGCCTTATATACAATGAATAGATGAGTACAAATATACTTTCCACAGAGCATCTTAGAGGGCACAACAGGTGGTCAGCAAGTTTGTCCTTAAAAGGCTATAACTGTCATTATTGTAACCTAGTGAAGCCTGTTCCTCTTACCCTTGGGACCTTTGTCTAAATGCATACTGGGGTTAATTCCACAGCATGACCTCTTGACCTCATAAGGAGAGAAGCCTCTCTCATACAAAAACAACATACAAACTTCAGGTTTGCTTTATTTGTCTTGAAGTTTTAAACTAAACATACAAGCACACACACATATTTTAGCTGCCTTAAAACTGACTTAACAGAACGTTTTTAAATCTACTTTTGAATGTCGAAACGGTGTCAGCCTCCTTAATTGAAACAGGGAGTTTGTTTCAGAGAAAAGGTGCTCTACACGAGAAAAGCCCTGCCCCCAGCGTTTTCTTGTTGTTTTTGGGAATCAGATAGTCGGCATCTTGAGATCGTAGTGTCCTCATTGGGTGATAGGATTGCGAAGATACCAGAGAGGTAAAGTGGTGCTAATCCGTCGAGAGTTATGTAGGTTAGGAGTAGGACTTTGAAAATCAGCTCTGGCTATGATTGGGATCCAGTGTAGGGAGGCAAGAGAATGTTAAATGGTTGGGTTTTCTGGTTCTGGTCATTAATCTTGCTGTGGCATTTTGCATCAGTTGCACATTTTTTATGTAGGTACTTGGGAGGCCAGAGAATAATACATTGCAGTAGTCCAATCAGGATGTAACAAATGAATGTATTAATTTTTCAGCATCATCCTTTGAGAGGAAATGTCTTATTTTGCAATGTTATGTAGATGGAAAAATTTAGTTCTGACTATGGTATTCGAATGCGAGATCTGGGTCCATTGTGACTCCTAGATTTTTCACTAGCTGGCTTTGGGATACTTTGATGCCGTTGAGGTCCAGCGTGAGATTGGACATATTCTTTCTGTTTTTTTAGGTCCAAAGATTTGCACCTCTGTTTTATCCGGGTTGAGTAGGAAATTGGCTGTCATCCATGTTCTTATTGCAGAGACGCATGTTTTAAGAGCGTGTGGTAGTTCTCCAGGCTTTAGGGACATGTATAGCTGGGTGTCATCTGCATAGCAGTGACAATGTACTGCGGAGCATCTAATTATGTTTCCTAGAGGCAGCATGTGGAGAGAAAAAAAGCAGAGGGCCTAGGACAGAACCCTGCGGTACTTTTACAACGGAGCTCCTGGATGAGCGGCCATCACAGTGGACAAATTGTGATCGGTGGGGGTTCATACAACTGATTTGAGAAAAGGTGTTCAGTGAGCTGTTGTACCACAACATTTTCAAGAATCTTTGAGAGAAATGGCAGATTTGAAATTGGCCTGTAATTGCTGAGATATCCGGGATCCAGGTTAGTTTTTTTTAAGCAGCCGCTTAAAAAAAAAAAATTGCTTGTTTAAAGTCATCAGGGACTTGGCCAGTTACATATGAAGTCGAACGCACCTTATGTTGCCTTCTCAGCGTGAGAAATACAAGGTGTGGCGTGTGAACTGGTTGTAATGCGTGTCTCACGGTCAATGCGCGGGAGGCTTGAGAACCCTGTTTTAGATGTGTTTTGAGAAGACTACAATAAAAAAACGGCAACCTTCCGATTACTAACCCGATTCCCTAACCGCTCAGCCACCTGACTCATATAATCAATCTAATCTTAAGGAATGAATTTGTTCTTAGTGTAGAGCGGATCAAATAACATGAGGGATCAGAATACGCGAGTTAAAATTAAATGCAATGATTTCTTGGAATAAATAGAAATATAATTAACAGTAATGGAAATATGTTATTGGCTTTGGTAAGAGTCCGATGGGCTAACACATGAAACAGGGTCAGATGGAAAGAGCGGGAAGGGGGAGAGAAATAATCAAGAGCATTGTCTAATAACGGGAATGTCTAGTGGTGAACTAACGGGAGTTAGTTTTACGTGTAGGTCAAATCAAAACACACTATCAATTACTTCATGCCAATGTTACAAGTAAGAAATATAGCTAGTCGCATTTACGTTCGCCGGTGTGTTGAAGTTGTGGGTCGAAAGCGGAGTCCATTTAAATCTTTGCTGTAGTAAACTAATCCGTGTAATCCGATCAAAAGATTCTTAAGTGAAAGTATTCATTTTAATCCGTGGTGAGAGTGAGTTTGATTATGTCAGTGTCACAATTTGAATTGTGTTTGGTTACTTCTGCAGAATTGTCCAGAAAGTGTTGCAATCACTATAATGTTGAATCTCAGGAGCTTGGCAGGATTGTTTTTGAAGGCCTATCCGTTGTCTGGACTTGCTGCATCAATGGAGCGAGTGATTATTTGTTGTTTGTATTCATAATCAGAATAAAGGGGAAGTGTCTTGTGGCAGGTAAAACAGTTCATTGGTCAGGTCCTTGGCCTGGGTGTTGTTCAAACTGGTTCACAGGTGTGAAGAGGCTGTTACTTTTGGATGGTGTCCTTAAAATGTTCATACCTTGCATATACTTCATAATATATCTACACAATATTTATAAATGGTTTGATTCGTAGATTAAAATAATTTTGATATCAAGGTTGACTGACTTATTTTAACAGGAAAGGAAGTTACATTAAAACAGCAAATTACATCAACACAGCATTAAAGGGAAAATTGTCACACAAATTCCAATAATCCTTCTAGTGTCCACAAACACTATTGTTTTTGAGAAATGTTTGTAAATCCAGTAAATGTCTGTTTTGGATAAATCCTTAGTTTAATCCAGAGTTTTCTGGAGTAGGGAGAGTTTGAGGAAGGTAGGCCATTTGGCTGGCCCTTCTCCCTTCCCTGGGGAGAAGGAGACACCAGGTCTGGTATCAACCCTTTGAGGCTCATCCAGAAAGATAGAGGAATTGTATGAGGCGTCATATAATGCAAAGTCGGGGGTTCTTGTGCTCATGTGGTCGGCAGTACAGTGTCTTACTGAGGTGATCAGAAATGGCCGTGTTGAAGGTTTGACTCCATGCTACAAAGGTTTGGAGACCACCTGGGTTAAGCCTGCGGAATCAATGAGAGCAGCCAAGGCCTTGCTTAAGGGATCTGTCGGGTCATCCACATGAATGTTGAAGTCACCCCTAATTAAGATGTTATCAGTATATGTCACAAAATCACTAGCAAAATCAGGAAATCCCTGTAAGAAGAGGGAATATGTACCTGGAGGGCGATACAGAGTGGCAATACAAAATGAGGGGTGGGGGGGGAAGCAAGAGAAGTAGTACTATTCCTCTGTAATGTAGATTGTGGTTTCATGCAAATAATTGAAAATGTTTTGAAGGTGTTCACAAATATCAAGCTGAGGTTGAATCTGGAATCCTAAATCATAGCAATACCGCCACCTTTCTTAGAGCCACGAGGAATGTGTGAGAGCGCAAAATCCGGAGGAGAAGCTTCATTTAGAGGGGTATATTGGTCAGGTTTTAGCCAGGTTTTGGTGAGTCCAATCAGATCCAGACTGCATTTGGGCCTATGTTTTGACAGGATATGAAACATTACAGAAATAATATCCAGAGCACTCTGGATATCACTAACTAGAAAGACTATTAATACAGTATAATTTGAAATTAAATGAAGAAAGACATCATCAGTCCTTCCCATACCCTCTAACATTTCCCTTAGTTTCAGATAACATAGGCCTAAGCCAGCCAAACTGAGCCAAAGCTTCTGGTTGCAAAGCAGTTGTAGAGTTTTTGACTGCATCAATAATTTAGCCCAAAACGGGCTATATTACCAAATGTTCTAGCCTCTCTGGAGTAAATATAAAAAATGTTAGACAAGCTTTCTTCCAACTTGCCTTCTCCGTCACGTGTGTTCTTCATGCAGCGCCGCCTGCAGCCCAGCTGACTTGAAGCAGCCAATGGCATTCTCAGCTTCAAGGCAGCCGGCTGTCGGCGCCGCCGGCGCTGCATGAAGTCGAACGCACCTTATGTTGCCTTCTCAGCGTGAGAAATACTAGGTGTGGCGTGTGAGCGTGTGAACTGGTTGTAATGCGTGTGACCACGGTCAATGCCCGTGAGGCTTGAGAACCCTGTTTTAGATGTGTTTTGAGAAGACTACAATACAAAATATATAGAGAGAGACATAGAATTACACCCTCCAAAGTGGCTAGTAAGAGTGATACCCACCACAGCCGAATTCTACCCGCATTTGGCGGGTGCTAATGTCCTTGAGTATGGGCAATGGGGGAGCGAGGCTGAATACATATTAAATTGGTATAATTCCTGAGCCAGCAATAGATCACAAAACTATGCATAGCATTACATTTAGACTGGATGTCTGCATTATGTTATTATTATTATTATGACCTCTTCACTTTGCTACCTGAATCATCATTTTATCTTAACTTAAGAACTTCAATTTTTTTATATCCACTCTGAGACTATATTTTATAAAAAACCTAGTGAAAAGCAGTGGATGATCTTCATACTTTGAGATTTTGGGTGGAGCTTTCACAGGTACGAGATCTAATGGGTCATCAAAGGGATCTGTTCATGCAACTTCTGCAGCAGCAATAAAACAACTTCAAGACTGTTGTGGAATTACACAATGTGAACACTTGGATTGACAAAGTTGACCAGTGAGACACAGGAGCTGAGAAGCAGCCTGCAATTCTCCCAGAAGGACATTGATGATCTAACAAAGAAAAATTAGAAAATGGAGTGAGAGAGCACAATTGCTTGTGCTGAAACCAAAACTATGCAGGGGAAATTGGCAGAGATGAAAGCGGACTACTTGGAGGGTGAAAGAAGAAGGAATAACCTTGTTGTGGATGGCATTCCTGAGGCCCAGAATGAAAACTGGAAGGAGACTGAGGACAAATTCAGGTGTGTAATCAATGAGAAACTTCACCTGGATAGTAGTCAGATGGTGATTGAACGTGCAGATAGGACTGGCAATCCATCCGGATATTCTGGAAAGAGACCTAGGCCTATCATGATTAAATTCCTCAGATACAAAGATAAAATGGCTGTTCTGGGAAAGGCTAAGGATCTGAAAGGCACCAACATCTATGTGAATGAGGACTACACTGAAGCTGTCAGGCAAAAGCGTAAGGAACTAATTCCAGCCATGAAAGCTGCCAGAGAATGAGGTGACATAGCCTACATCCGACATGACAAGCTTATTGTCCATTCCCCTGCCTAAAAGCATAAGAATTAGAAAGGCACCAACGGACTAGCCTGGTCCTACCAGACTCTCGTACATTTCATTTGTACAGAGAGTCTGGGATCGCTCCATTGACAATCGTTAACTTCCTTGAAGTTACTCTGTTGAAGTTTAAAACTATTGGATCTGCCCAGAGCCACTCTGGATCTGCCATAACCAATCGCTAGCGTTCGCCTTAGCCAACTCCTTCAACACAAGCTAGCTGGAAAATCAAACGTTTCCCGAACCCCGTGGGGAGGAGGGCCACAACATCATGGACACCAAGAAAACTCGCTCGCATCTTTCGCCGCCATTATTGAACTACAACTCAAACTAGCGAACGACGTCATCGTTCTCAGCTACTCCCTCTATAGCTGATTGGACCTACAAAAATGTTGTTTCCAAAAACCGACTAATACACCGAAATCCCAGACCTAGTACAGAAGCAAAATGAAAATTGAGCGGAAGTACGTAGGAGGGCAGAGCCAGGCTACCAACGGACAGGAACTGGAGCGAGAGACTAGTTTGCTGGTTTCCTTAACTTAGCTCATAGACTGAACTGAACTAAATTTTTTATGGATAGTAGACCCATTGATGATAAGCATCTCTTTCCTGTTTCAAAGGGTCTTGTTATGGCCCATTTTAATGTCTGCAGCATTAGAAATAAGGTACATGAACTTAACTATCTGATTACATAAAACACCATTCATATCTTGGTCATATCAGAGACCCATCTGGATGATACTGTTCTTGATTCCAAGATTTCCATTGATGGCTATAATATTTTTAGAATCAGAATCAGAATTCGGTTTATTCGCCATGTATGTTATACAAACACGGAATTTACTGTGGCAGGGAGGTGCAAAACACAAAACATATACGGATCTTAAATTAAGTAAAAGTACAAAAGTTTAACTATTTCTAAGAACTAAACAATCTAAGAATACAACAATTTAAATATAAAATAAAATATATATAAAAATAAGAATAGAATGAGCAGCGTGAGTGGTCAACATAGTGCAATCGGATACTGAGATAAGGTGGCTTATGCATACTGAATTGCCATTAGATGGACTTATAATAGTTAAAGAAGTGAATGAATGTCAATGGGAGTCCTTGGCCTTGTTGAAGAGGCCAGTAGCAGATGGAAAGAAACTGTTCTTATGGCGTGAGGTTTTGGTCCTGATGGACTGCAGCCTTCTGCCAGAGGGGAGTAGCTGGAACAGGGAGTGACCAGGGTGGGAGGGTCGGCCACAATCTTCCTCGCACGCCTCAGGGTCCTCGAGGTGTGCAGGTCCTCGAGGGTAGGCAGATTGCAGCCGATCACCTTCTCAGCAGTGCGGATGATACGCTGCAGTCTGCTCTTGTCCTTGGCAGTGACAGCAGCGTACCAGATGGTGATGGAAGAGGTGAGGATGGACTCAATGATGGCTGTGTAGAAGTGCACCATCATTGTCTTTGGCAGGTTGAACTTCTTCAGCTGCTGAAGGAAGTACATCCTCTGTTGTGCTTTTTTGGTGAGGGAGCTGATGTTCAGTTCCCACTTGAGGTCCTGGGAGAGGATGGTGCCCAGGAAGCGGAAGGACTCCACAGTGTTAACTGGGGAGTCGCACAGGGTGATGGGGGTGAGTGGGGCTGTATTCTTCCTGAAGTCCACAACCATCTCCACTGTCTTAAGAGCATTGAGCTCTAAGTTGTTCTGGCTACACCAGGTCACCAGGTTGTATAGTCAGACTCATCCCCGTCAGAGATGAGCCCAATGAGGGTGGTGTCATCGGCAAACTTCAGAAGTTTGACAGACGGATGACTGGAGGTGCAGCTGTTGGTGTACAGGGAGAAGAGCAGAGGTGAAAGGACGCAGCCCTGAGGAGATCCGGTGCTGAAGGGACAGGAATAAGCATGGGGGTGGCATAGCATTATATATCAGAAATAACTTTCCGGCAACACTGTGCTCTGAGTTTATCTCAGATAGTTTAGAATCTCTATGGGTTAAAGTGCATCTTCCTCACCTTAAGGCGGTGCTGATTGACTGCTGCTATAGACCTCCTGGGACTGATGTGCAATATCTGAATGATTTATGTGTGTTAATTGACAGATACAGATGTGAATGGTGATATTTTTTTACTTGGGGATATGAACATAGACTGGTTTGTGAATCAATGTCCAATGAAACAAAAGATTGTTTCATTGATCAATGCTTGTAATCTGTCTCAGATGATCTCTCAACCAATTAGTAGTCTTTACTAACAATGCTGGCCATATTTCTGCCACTTGCATAGACTATATTTACACAAATATTCCTGAATGCTGCACTAAACCAGTTTCTCGATCTGTGGGTTTTAGTGAACATAATATTACAGCAATTACCCGGAAAACTAAAATTCCTAAATGTAAGGTCAATATAGTACATAACAGAATGTTCAAGAAATTCATTCCGGAAAGTTTTTTGGCAGATGTTGGTGATATTGACTGGACTGATGCTTCTGAGGAGCCAGAGGCCTCCTTAAATATCTTTATGGAAAGCTTCATGAAGATTGATGATAGGCATGCCCCTATGAGAAAGTGTATTGTAAAAGTGAGACCAGCTCCATGGCTGAATGAGACTATAAAGAGCCTCATGAAGGAAAGATATGAAGCCAAATCTACATTAGTAAAAAGTCTGGATTAGTGGAGGACAGATTCAAGTACTGTCAACTGAGAAATCAGGTTACAAAACTGAATAGATCGATGAAAAAAGAATATTACATGCAAAGAATAAATGCTGTAAAGCAAGATGGTAAAGAGCTCTGGGAAAACCTTAATGAAATAATGGGGAGACGGACGACTGGAGGGGCTTCCTTTGTGGAATCAGAGGGCATGTTTCTGACCAAACAATCTGATATGCCCTTGACACACACGCACGTTTGAAACCATACATACACATTAAAATCTTTCCGGGGGTGGGTAGGCTGACAGTTTGTGGCTAATTTGGCCCAGACTTATGCCAACAAAAACAGTATGCCAACAAAATCAACCTTATGCCAACAAAAACAGTAAAAACGATTTGCTTAATTGCCTTGAAATGTTGTATACGTGTGACTAGTGTTGTTTTTGGTGGCCTGTTGGTTCATTTTAGTTTTAGTCTAGTCTTTGTGTCAAGCTGTCATTTCAGTTTTTATTAGTTTAAGTCATTAGTTTAAGTTATACTCTTTTTAGTCTAGTCAAGTTTCAGTCGACTAAAAGTCTGAGCATTTTAGTCTTATTTTAGTCAGACTTATCCATGACTATTTTCGTCTGGTTTCAGTCGACGAAAACTGATGACATTTAGTCTAGTTTAAGTCAATAAAAATTGTATTTTAGTGTATTTTTTATCAAAACAGAAGTAGTCTAAGCAGTAGTCTCGGGAGGCATGTTTAATGTATTAGTATAGAATAAGGTATTCAAAGTCATGTTGTTGATACCAAATTCAATTCAGTGTGATTGCTATGTGAATGACAAAACTAGCTACAGTATTTGGCCAACAAGGGATGCTTAGTACACATGCAGTCAGTCAGGTAGGAACTAAGAACCCCTTTACACTCTCTCATACAAACAAATACACACACACACAGTACACACACTAGTCACACATGGTAACCCACAGTCTCACAAACAAACACACACACGGTAGTCACACACGTTTGTCTCAGGCTGTCAGTCGGTTTCAGCTCCAGTGGCTAAAGTTTAAAGCTAACGTCTATAGCTAACGTTAAAATGAGACACATTAAGCACAGTCTCATAAGTTAGCAAATAATAACGTGACTAAACGAGACAAAATAACGTTATAACATTTCGTCTCATTTTAATTTTGTAAACTACATTTCATCTCGCTTTTATTTTGTAAACTACATTTTGTCTCGTTTTTGTTCGTCAACAATATTGCATTATACATTTAATTATAGTCATCGTCACATGACCAGCATTTACGTTGCGTCTCGTCTCGTTTTCGTCACTTGATAAAGGTTTGTTGACGTAGATATTTAGTCATAATTTTCGTTGACGAAAGCAACACTACGTGTGACATACATCTGTATCAAATCTCATATATTTGTCACTGTGAACATAAATAGCTCATGAATTTTTATTGAACATGTTTGATGGTTTAGCATTGGAAAGGGATATTATTCAATGGGGATAAGGTTATTAACATATTAAAATGAGCAGAGTTTACAGCACCTCTAGCTAGTCATCACCAAGTGTGCTTTCCTCTGTATGTCACCAGATTTAAGAATGACGCCATTGTGGCCGAGGTGACAAGACTGGTGAGACTTAACCCCGGGGCGGTCAGTGATGTGCCTGAGGCGGTCAAGGTTAGAAACCACAGCAGGACCCACAGTCCCAAGACTATTTTCATGAAATTATTAAAGGTTAAAGTATGCTATAGAATGTAACAAGTAATTGTGTGTGTGTGTACGTACTGTGTGTTCCTCAGTTTCTGGTGACATGGCACACCATTGATGCTGACTCTCCAGAGCTGAGCCACATCCTGTGTTGGGCCCCTACAGACCCCCCCACTGGACTGTCCTACTTCAGCAGCATGTACCCCCCACACCCCCTCACAGCTCAGTATGGGGTCAAAGTGCTGCGCTCCTTCCCACCGGTGAGAAACACATACTCACAGACTCTGTGCACACTGGCACTGATAAAAAGGTCTGAATGTCAGACATTTTCGGACATTTTGTTTTCCAGTTTCCTTTTTTTTTTCATTTTATGAAAGTTTGCCTTTTGAAGAAGTCACTCAATACAACAAGGATACATTTTAGGATAACTGAATACTCTTAATTTGTCAGCAAAGTAGCGGCATGATCAGGGTTCAGACTGATTAGCATCTTTGTTTTTGTTGGCTGTTGTTACTTCGTTTCGTACCGTCATCTGCATGAAACATTGTTTTGTATTTGTTTAAGTACATTTAACATCTGTCTGTCCTGTTTAGGGACTGTGTGATCATCTAGCTATATGTAGGCAAGCATGTTTATGTTTTTATGTTACTGTTATGTGCTAAACATGCAGAGAATTGACAGCCATGCGTTTGTAAGCAGTAAACCCCGTCCAACAGTTATTAGCTAGTATGCAGAGTTGCAATGCCGATGTCCATATGGTTGGTGGTGGAGTTAACCAGCTATTGTTCCCACCCATTACCTGCTTATAGAAAGTGTGAACAAATTCAAAAACTGAGGTACTAACATATAAATAAGTGAGTTTCCTTCCAGATGTATGATACATAATTTGCACTTTTATAGTCTGTAAAAAACTGAAAATTTACCCTGACCTACATACGGACCAAAATACCAGCAACCTAAACACATGTACACTCACACAGATGCATACATTCATCTGCACTACTACACACACAATTTTTTTTTCAAGTTCTGACCATGTTCTAAGTACAAAAATCAACGTCTTCAAAGTTCAAAAACAGCTCAGAAACTGGAGCATGTCTTGATACAATTAGGAGTTGAATTTAGCTCAATACACCATATTAAACAACGATAAGGTACCCGCGAACCATCTGATTTCCTTTGTCTTTGTTACTCTTTTTATAACCACCCCTGAACTTTTCAAACAAACCTATTGGCCTGTTACAGTCATACATTTCTATGACTTTTGCCTCCAATTGGCCCTCTTTCAATGATGTAGTGCCGTGTAATATTTCTGTTGATTCTGCAAAGTTTTGTGGACTTTCCAGACGAGTACCTTGACAAGTTAGCTACTACTAAAGGTTTTTTACAACCTACTACAGTAAGTTCACTGAGAGTTTAGGTTGCCTTAGTTGATCTCACAGAGCCTCGTTCTTGGCCTCACATTCATGATGTCTTAGGTTTTTTTTCAGGATTCATATAGAACAGGAAAACTACACACCCAGGGCTCTCTCTCTCTCTCTCTCTCTCTCTCTCTCTCTCTCTCTGTAGCTAGTTCATTATCACTCTGTGTCACAAACAATCTTAACTGATGATAAAACATTTCTTATAATTATACTCTACACTGGTGTAGATACACATCTTAACATAAGTACAAACACCTACACACACATACATGTTTATGCACAGAGTCAGTACCATTGCGCTTCAGCAATAAACAAGTTATTATTGCTGTTGTTCCCCAGGACGCTATACTATTCTACATCCCTCAGATTGTCCAGGCTCTCCGCTATGACAAGGTAAGTGAACCCCGCTACTAGTGGTGTAGTACTAAAGACTGGTCTTGGTCACACTTTTTGAAGGTCTTGACCCGGAATCGACCGCATTTTTACTCGGTTTGATAAAGCAGACTTTCAAGACAAGACCACAAATGTGGGAAAATCCCTAAATTGCCTATGCATTGTCAAATGTATTTGTTAACATCATTACTGTGATTTGATGTAAAACTTTCCGCTTCAAATGTAACCAATAATTGGGTCTAATTTTTCATCTGAAACTTTTAACGTTTGTCATTATCACCCCTCCCCACCCCCATTCACATGCACCCCAAGAAAGTGAATGTGGAGTGTGAGTGGAGATGTTGTGTATGTGTACGTGGCACTAATAATTAGCTAGCAATCTTCCTTTGCACAGTACCAAAACTCTCCAGAAATCTCTTCATCCCTCACCCAAATTTCAGGAATCTGTGTGTGTGTGTGTGTGTGCCACCAATTTTATCACGGGCACTCTGCACTATCTATAGTTCAGGTAATTTGTGTTTGTGTGTCTGTCTTAATTACCGACTGCATCATGGGCACTGTGCACAAATCTACAGTAAAGAGGCGATTCGAGGATGCTGGCCCTCCTGGTAGATTTGCAAAGAAAAAGCCATATGTCCTTTTTTTT
The DNA here is from genome assembly GCA_023658055.1 of Thaleichthys pacificus. Lineage (NCBI taxonomy): Eukaryota > Metazoa > Chordata > Actinopteri > Osmeriformes > Osmeridae > Thaleichthys > Thaleichthys pacificus. Next base: position 2,222,928 of record CM042865.1, read on the forward strand.
GGCTAACAAAAATAAAAGATTAAGATGGGCAAAATAACATAGACACTAGACAGAGAAATATTTTGAATATTGGACCCAAAGCAGATTATTTAAAGGAACTAAAAGCCCAAGTTATATTTTACAGTGTACCTGGTTTGCAAGATAATACAGCCATAAATATAGCCACACCCATAGATTCCAGGCATTTTTGTATGATACACATACACAGCCGCTAGCTAATAAAACTAAACAAAACTTTCCCAGTTGTTGAATGCAACAGTATAGCGTTTTCAAATTCCAAAAGGTTCTTGACTTCAGGGGTTATTTTATTGTGGTTAATCTGGGACATCATTTCATAATTTCCCCAGGAATACTTATTAAACCTGTATTTTGGAAAATTGCCAAAATGAGTTTGTCCCATACTGTCAATGGTTTGTATCAAATCAAATGTATTTGTATAGCCCTTTTTACAAGCAATGTCACAGAGGGCTTCACATACGCCCATAGAACTGCCCCTCAGCCAACCTCAATCCTCAAGGAAGACAAGGAAAAACTCCCAGAAAAACTCGAAACTCACTTGAAAATTTTAAAAACCTTGGGAGGGGCAATTCAGTGAGGGATCCCATCCTCTAGAGACGGTTGGCGAAAGAGAGGTGCAGAACACAGGCTAAACATAGTTAGGGCTGCAACGAATTGATTAAATCGACTAAAATCTATTATTAAAAGCGTTGGCCACGAATTTCATTATCGATTCGTTGTGTCGCGCGACTATTAGCGGAGGTAGAGGAAAGGCCATCGGAGAGACGTTGTTGAGTAACGTTGTTCTGAAACACATGGCGGAGGCAGAGAAATCAGTACGACCCAAGTCATCCAAGGTGTGGGAGCATTTCACACCAAATACATCGAAAAAGTGTGTTAATTGACCGAGGTGGAGTTAGTTTCATGTTCGACATTCGTCTCACATTCGGAAGACGCTACTTTGCAGCATCGCGTTAGGGACCGGGTGAAAACTGCCCATACCATTTTGAAAAATGTAGACTTTATAATATTTTTTGGAATATAAAACCTCAAACAGACACCAGAGTATCTTAACAATGTCTGTTATACTTCCACAGCCTTTACTTTTTCAATTAAGTTTCACATAAAATTATAGAAAATCACAAATCTTTGAAAATAGCTCAATCCTCGCAAATCGTAACTTTTTTCAAAATTGTGTCCAAAAATATTAAATATACACCAGATTATTCTAATAAAGTCTGGCCTACTTCCACAACCTTTCATTTTCAATAAAGTTTTAAACAAAACTCCAAAAAAATTGCTCATCTTGGAAAATTGCATTAAATCCACGCTAATATTAATAACTTTTTCTAAATTGTGTACCTGTTTGTGCACATTCTGAAGATCTTTTGCACTGTCAGTTCTGTTTTTGAATAAAGGGTTGGAAATTAATGCTTTTTTGTTTTTGTTTTTTTATCCGATTCATCGATTAATCGAAAAAAGAATCGACAGATTAATCGATTATTAAAATAATCATTAGTTGCAGCTCTAAACATAGTCATACATCAGGAAAGTGTCAGTCCAGTGTTCAACTTGGTTCAGAGTTGGTAAATGTCAGTTTAAGCAGTGGTAGCCTTAGGGCTGGGGTGCGTGATCGGTGCAGCCACACAGGCAGGTGGATGGACAGGAAGGGAAGGGACCAGGAACTCGCTGTTGTCCGTCAGGGAGACCGATGTCCTCTTGGCGACTAGATCCAGCTTTGGCAGACTGTCACAGATCGATGTCCACTGGCGACCAGGTCAACGATGGCAGACCGATAACCAGGCAGATGCTGACAGCTCAAACCCCCCACACCACAGGGGGTGTGTGGAGGGGGGACAGAGAGAAGAGAGCAGGAATTAGAGAATGCAAGGGGAAACTAGCAGTTACAGTAATATTAAGAATGAGGTCCCCACTGGTCAAAGTGGATTAGTGCAGAAATTTAGCAGACCAAAGAGGGTATCTGATGCAGCCTTAGACACTAAGACAGCGCCAGCCCCCCTCGGTTGAAACATGAAATCTGTTCCAGGCAAGAGAAACTCTAAAACACGAATAAGAATGTTTGTACTTCCTACTACCTAGCTTACTAAGTATCTGACCTGAATTTCAGACACTAATATAGAAAAACAAACTCTTGAAAGTGGGCTTGGTGACATGAGGTGAATAGGGAGGTATAATGTGCTGAAAATTCAAATGTTGTATACATTTGAGTATTAATCTATGTGTTTTATGATGTTGAGCAGATGGGTTACGTCAGAGAGTACATCCTGTGGGCGGCCCAGAAGTCTCAGCTTCTGGCCCATCAATTCATCTGGAACATGAAGACCAACATCTACCTGGACGAGGAGGGCCACCACAAAGACCGTGAGCATCTCTTTTCTCTATCTTACTTCTCCATCTCACACTGAAATAGTTTAGTTCATCCTTTTTTAATAATATTTTTTGTACGAAAAATACTGGATATTTAATAATTGGGTGTGCCTGCCTTCGGTGAGCACAACCATTGTTCTCTGGTAGTGGTCAGCTTTTAGCTGATCAGGTTGCGTTCTCAAGAATGTCGAGAGGGGAGGCTGAGTCGGTTACATTCGATTAGATCTCTTCGCCTGAGAAGATCGCTGATTGTGTCGCTGATTTAATCCTTCAACCTCATAATCCGTTTCCATCTGCAACGGACGCAAGCACACCTCACAATTTCCCCAGAAATTGTACCCTCTCTAGTTAGTAGTAGTAGTAGGTTTTATTGTCGTTCAACCATATAAAGTTAGTACAGTACACAGCAACGAGAAGACGTTCCTCCAGGACCATGGTGCCGCATAAAGCAGTGTAGGACAAACACAGACTAAATAAGACCTACACATTCCAACATTCCATTATAAAGTGCATACATTCCTATATAAAGTCTATACATTCCTATATAAAGTGCAAGTATATTACTACAGAAGACAGGACAATGTAGGCTAGTGCAAAAAGATCCCAATGTATTCATAACATACTATGAAATAGTGTTCTTATGGACATAGCAGTTATTGAGGTAGCAGTTGGGAATTAAAAGGATGTTTTTAAGTGGTCACATTCAATTCTTCATTCTTTCGTACATACTTTCTTTGTATATTAGGTGTATTTATGTTATATAGAGATATTATTGTTGCTCTGTATTTAAGCAATTTAGATGTTTTATTTGACTTTTTGTCCATGCCTGGCATCTGAGATACAGATTGTTCCTGGACTCTAACCAATGAAATATTGTAAAACTATGTATGTCTGATACTTGATCTTCTGCAGTACTTTCTATGTACAATATTTGTAAATTGCTTTTGATAAAAGCTTCTGATAAATGAATACAATGTAATGTAATGAAATTACAGCATTTCTGCATAAGTATACCACCATGGTAATCTTGCTGAGGCCTATAAATGATACATTTTAACTTTAATTATTATGTAATGTCAGAGAACACATGTTTTCCTGACCCCCGATTAATGGCGATCACATTTGGCCTCCGATTAAGTGTCAGAAGATTTCTTTGTCCTACGACAATTGTCAAATCAAAAACCAAAAGGAATGCAGAACCTGATGTCGCAATTACTGCGACAAGATGTCATCTTAATTGTTTTCAGTTTTTATTACCAAGACAAACCATTCAGAAAATTAACGCTACAGATAGTTTTTGTTTGCTGCTAGCTACCATTGTAAATTTGCGGATGAATGCGGCTCACTGTAACCGAACGTGCCACAGATTGATGACGTAAAACTCTGTACCAGTCATCTTCCGAGCGTCAGTTTTTTGTGTCTTGACTGTCATATAGTCTGACATGAATGACAACTGAGATCCTACAATGTGAGATTGCCTACAGCGGGGGCTTTAGATAGTTGTAGGGATATCAAATATATAAATGATTCTTGGTATTATCACTTGCCTGGTGAATCTAGAAATCAATATGTCCCATTTTAGAAATTGATGTGTAGGTATATCTACAGGTAGGATTGAAAAGAGTTTAGCAGCTGTAATAGTACATTCATCTTAATTGTTTCAACCCGAGAGCTCATGCCAGGTAAGAGGATAAGATTCCACCTCATCATATCTGCTGTAATCTTTGCAAGAAGAGGGTCACAGTATTTAATTTTGGAATGAGGACACCGAGGTAGTTAATTGAGACTGCTTCCTGCTTCCTACAATGCTGTAATGGATTTTGGTAGAGTATAGTCAAACCTGGGTTTGAAGAACCTGGCTTTTCTCTACATTTAAAAATACCCTTAGATTCCAAAAGCTGACATCAAGTCTAGGAGCAGCCCCATATAAACTGGCACATTGTCCTCCCTGAATATTTGTATCCCTTTAATGTTATTATATCCAATCTATTGACTGAGCATGCTCTATAAATAAGGCAAAAGTTGACGGATAGGGCAACGCTGTCTCGTTCCACATTCTAGAACAAATTGGCTTGAAAAGTCTCTGTTTACTTTGATCCTTGCTGCAGGTCTGTCATACAGTTTTTGTATGATTTAAGTGATGGTCTCATAAAATCTATCTAGTTATAGATTGACTTTATAGATACATCCATCTGACAAAGCAAAATAAATCTGCATATCCTACAACTTTAGCTTCAACATAATGTTTAACTGTGTGTCTCATAATATGTAATGCACGTCTACTATTGTCTTGAGTTTACCTCCTCCGTGTAAAGCAGTCTGATCTATCTGAATAAACGATAGATGGTATATATTGTAATGGCTAAGATAGATGTGAAGAGTTTGTAGTTCACATAAGAGATATTGAAAGGTCTACATTTTACTATCTCTTTAGTCTATCCTCCACAATGGGGGATTCTTACCTTCCTTTAAAACGCAATTGAAAGCGGCAAGTAAGGTGGGACTCTGTTAGGACGACCATGCTCTTACTTTTGTGTATCGCAGCTGTCAAATGGAAAACCCTGCAGGCATTTGATATCTTTCATCCCACCTAGTGTTGTTTTTGGTGGCCTGTTTTAATTTTAGTATTAGTCTAGTCAGTGTCAAGCTGTCATTTTATTTTTTATTAGTTTTAGTCACGTTCATACTCATTTTAGTCTGGTCAAGTTTCAGTCTACTAAAAGTCTGAGCATTTTAGTCTAGTTTTAGTCGACAAAAACTGATGACATTAAGTCAATGAAAATTCTATTTTAGTCTATTTTGAATCAAAACAGTTCTAGTAGTCTAAGCAGTAGTCTCGGGAGGCATATTAATGCCAAAACCATTTGTTTAAATGTATGTATTGGTCTAGAATAAGGTATTCAAGTCATGTTGTTGATGCCAAATTCAGTTCAGTGTGATTGCTATGTGAATGACAACTAGCTACAGTATTTGGCCAACATGGGATGCTTAGTACACATGGAGTCAGTCAGTCAGATAGGAACTAAGAACCCACTTTACACTCTCTCACACAAACAAATACACACACACAGTACACACACTAGTCACACATGTAAACCCACTTTACACTCTCTCACAAACAAATATATAAACACACACACACTAGTCACACACGTTTGTCTCAGTCGTTTTCAGCTCCAGGCTAACGTTTAAAGCTAAGGTCTAAAGCTAAAGTTAAAATGAGACACATTAACCACAGCCTCATGAGTTGACTAATAATAATAACATGACTAAACAAGACGAAATAACGTTATAACATTTCGACTCATTTTGGTCAACAAAAATTTGGCATTTTAGCAGCATTTACGTTGCGTCTCGTTTTCGTCACGTGATAAAGGTTCGTTGACGACGATATTTTGTCATAATTTTCGTTGATGAAAGCAACACTAATGCCACCTCAGGTGTGTTTGCATTGATTCTGTAAACTTTGCCATCGCAAGTTATGAGTGTTTTGGGAGGAGGTGTTGTTAGGAAGAGCGGTGCATTAAAGATCTGCTCCTTCTATAAAATAGTCTTTCTTACACTATGTAATTAATTTCCAAAATCACAATTTGAATAATAATCATCAATCAGTCAATCAAGCACTTTTATTTATGGATGCCATCCAGTAAATAGCAAAGGTTTCCATTCTGTAAATGTTCAGGTTGTTCAAAACGCAAGAGGTTACATCACTCTACTTTATTGCCTAGGCTCAGCACACTGTTCTTTTATTTTACAAATGTTTTAAGGAGACAGGGATTACCCTTTAAATACTTGGCTCATTACGACATATTGTACACAGAAACTCCTTGACACAATTGCATTCAATCAATGCTGTCCTGAGTTGTAATAGAACATTTGCGTGCATGAAAACACATTTTCGCTCGGTACAGCCCCTCCGTTTTTTCCTAATTCAACCTAGTCTTGAGCATTCTCATCATTGCGACTGTTATCACGTCTTCTTCCTCTAGTTTCTCATAAATCTATTGGCTTTGCTTAGTCTGGACTTGTTCCCCGTCATCCATGTCAAAAGTTGTACATGTGATTTTGTACAGCACTTTGGTCAGCATTGGCTGTTTTTAAATGTGCTCTATAAATAAAAAATACTTGACTTGACATTGTCTATTGTCATTATTCAAGTTCAGTTGAATAATAAATTAATAGAATGTTTGCACTTCAAATGAAACCCTGTTGCTTCCTTTTTGTAGCTGATATAGGGGAGCTGCTGGAGCAGATGGTAGAGGAGATAACCAGATCCCTGTCTGGTCCAGCCAAGGACTTCTATGGGAGAGAGTTTGACTTTTTTGGCAAGATCACCAATGTGTCTGCCATCATCAAGTAGGAAGAACACCTCACTGCATATCCTTCTGTCATGGAAATTGGTATGGGAGGGGTATTCTAGTGTAGCACACATAAAATGGTTTTGCTTTTCAGGCCCGTTCCAAAGGGAGAGGAGAGGAAGAGGGCATGTCTCAAAGCCCTGTCTGATATCAAGGTCCAGCCAGGTAATCTTGATCCTTACTGTAACAATGTAATGTGCTTTCTTCCTGTTTTTTGCCCCCCTTGACTTGATACCTTCTGTCTTCCTTATGTGGATGCTGTGGACTTCAGGATGCTACCTCCCCAGTAACCCTGAAGCCATTGTTTTGGATATAGACTACAAGTCTGGAACACCTATGCAGAGGTGTGCTAGATTTGCCTAATAACCCTGATCAAATTATAGTATATTTATACATGTATCTCAAATTGTATTGTGTGTATTATCTGTATTATATAATAATTATTATCATTATTATATACAGTCAACTCCTGAAGCAATGGCACCCCTGGCAAAGATGAGTAAAGTGTTATAACATTTTACATTTTAGTCATTTTGAAGACGCTCTTATCCAGAGCGACTTACAGTAAGTACAGGGACATTTCCCCCGAGGCAAGTAGGGTGAAGCGCCTTGCCAAAGGACACAACGTCATTTTCACGCCTGGGAATCGAACTGGAAACCTTCTCATTAATAGCCCGATTCCCTAACCTTGTGTGGTGCGTCGCTGTCTTCAATGCCACAGCCTAAACTTTGTCCAAAGAAACATTCAAACAATCCCCTCAGTGAAGTTTGGCAGCAACAAATGTATGCTTTAAAATCTATGCAATCTTCATAAATATTAAGTAGGCATTTTTATATTAAATATACAGAAATTTCAGTTGTAAAAATTACAGTTCATAAACGGACCCATCTGCAACCGACGCAAGCAAGCACACCCCAGAAAGAGCATTTTCCCCAGAAATTGTACCCTCTCTAGTTATTTGCAGAATTATGACAATTTAAGTGCATTAGCTTCGCTACACATGGGGGTTTGTGGAAGACTGGTAAGCGCAATTTTTATCTCATGACATAGCGGGCACTTTTTACTCTTTAATGGTAAAATGCTAATATGTTTTGTAAAGCAGGTAAACATAACTAATAAATGCATTTCGCATAAATGCACACAAGGGAGAAACAAATCATATTTTATGACTTTTAGATTTTGGAAACAATTTTGCAAATGGTAGGCAAACCCATTAATTAATTTAATAAGATAGGCTCAATAAAAGAAGATGACGGCATGGGTGGGAGCTGTCATGATCATTGCATTCACAATAGTGTAACCAAGATTTTTTAAGGCTTATAATTTATCATAGAAACACGGACTGAATATAGGCTTTGGTGACTCCTCGATGCTGGGTAACTTGACTACGTTGAAAGGAACTGTTCATATAAAAAACAGTGATTCTACGCGATCGATCATTAGAAGGGAGATGGTTATTGCACCTTTCAACAGCCTGAAAATGCATTCACGGTTTACCAGCTCAAAGAATAATCCTGTGCAAGATGCAATGCCCAATGCAATGATTTAGTCCGTAGATTTAAAGGGACATATTCTAAATGATCTTTTAGGTTAGTTGTAGTAGATAGGCTGCCTACTTGATTTATGAATAACTTTTTTTACACACATATGCGTTACTGCTCATGTGCAACCCGCGATGCACACTTGAAACTGGAGTCCCAATGTTACAGTAATACAAGCACGATAGACATTCTCAACCAGTATTTGATCCACTGCCTAGTATACACTGCCTGTCTTGTCACTCCGATAGGTTGTTAAATTGAATAGATCTAATCCCCATTGAAAATGTGTGGGCTGTAGAGTGTTCAAGAGAAGACCTAGGACCTTGGATGATCTGGAGAGATTCTGTAAAGAGAAGTGGTCTCAGATTCCTTGCTTTGTATTCTCCAACCACATTAGATGTTTCAGGAGAAGACTGTGCTGTTTCAGTGGCAAAGGGAGTTTGTTCAAAGCATTAAATGTAGGAGTGTCCTGAAATTGTGGCACACAAGGTTACATTAAAATAATTAATTCTTGAAGACAGATCTTTTTCTTTTCAAAATACATTAACCTAAATTGAAGGTTGAATTGTGCTAATTTTTTTGCACTAAGCTAAATTACAAAAAGGTGACTTTTTTATCATCTTTGCCAGAGGCGCCGATAATTCCAGTGTTGATTGTATGCTATTTAGATATTTTGTATCTTTTTAGATGTACATTTTCATTGGTCTGTTCAGGGATAAAACATGAAGAACTGGTCAATGTGACTAATGTGCCTTTTTTTTCTCATCTGAAGTGCTGCCAAGGCTCCCTACTTGGCCAAGTTTAAGGTGAAACGCTGCGGTGTGAGTGAGCTGGAGAAGGAGGGGCTCCGCTGCCCCTCTGATTCTATAGAAGAGGGGGAGGAGAGCTCAGACGAAGCACGAAGGATCTGCTGGCAGGCAGCCATCTTCAAAGTGGGAGATGACTGTAGACAGGTTAGGAATTCTCCACCAACTCCCATCAGGCCCCAATGTGGACACATTGCCCTCGGTTAAGATGTTGTGGTTACTTGCATTAAGCTAAAACACAGAGACCTAACTGTCTGTCACCCCCTTGTGTCTAGGACATGCTTGCCCTGCAGATCATTGGCCTGTTTAAGAACATTTTCCAGCTGGGAGGACTGGACTTGTTTGTATTCCCCTACAGAGTGGTGGCCACTGCTCCTGGGGTGAGAGTAACACACACACACTTCACATCACCTACTAGTACTTTTAAAGCTGCTTTAAACATACCTAGCATACCGCATATTTTCCTGTCACCAGTGCGGCGTGATTGAATGCATCCCGGACTGCAAGTCTCGTGACCAGCTGGGCAGGCAGACGGACTTTGGGATGTACGACTACTTTCGTAATCAGTACGGTGATGAGTCCACCCTGGCCTTCCAGAAGGTGATGTGACAAGCCAGGAATGTTAAAAAAATAGCCAAATGGACCTGCATGCAAGTCATATAATAGTGTTTTTTCCTTTCTCTGTATGACTCTCACTCTTTCCTAGGCTCGGTATAACTTTATCCGCAGCATGGCAGCCTACAGCCTGCTTCTCTTCTTACTGCAGATCAAGGACAGGCACAACGGAAACATTATGCTGGACAGCAAGGGACACCTTATCCACATAGGTACAGAACCACGTCAGCAGAAGCTACTTATCTAGAGTGCATGAATACCCAATTATATAAACCCACTTACTGGCAGAGCGTTACGCGGGTAATCACATTCATATGCCGTTCAGGGTTACAGTGTCCTGAAGTGGTGTACTGTATGTGCACATGTACATATGTACGTAAAGATGAGTACTTATTAAATGGATGTGGATTTATGGATGTGTACTTGTGCACCCTAGACTTTGGTTTCATGTTTGAGAGTTCCCCGGGTGGGAATCTTGGATGGGAGCCAGACATTAAGCTGACGGATGAAATGGTGATGATCATGGGGGGCAAGATGGAGGCTACACCCTTCAAATGGTTCATGGAGATGTGTGTGAGGGGATATCTGGCAGTTAGGTGAGTGGTGGTGACTGCACATTTGCATCATTACACATAATTATCTGTGTGGATGGGTGAGTTTGTTTTGGTAGGCACCATCCTGCATCCTCTTGCTGTATCCTTCTCTCGCTCTTCATCCTCTTCAGGCCCTACATGGATGCAGTGGTTTCTTTGGTAACTCTGATGCTGGACACTGGACTACCATGCTTCAGAGGACAGACCATTAAACTTCTGAAGTGAGTAGATATTTTTGGTTAGATACTACCGTATTTTACGGAAATAGGCCGCATTTTCTATAAGCCGCATCCCACCAGAATGGGAACTTTGTGTTTGTAAATCGGTGTCTAGGCCGCACTGGCATATAGGCCGACTGTTTATTTACCCAGGAACACTTTCACATTGGACAGCTTGGATAGCCATCTAACTAGACAACATTCACAATCAGGGTGAACACTCAAATGATCTAAACTACAGACCATAGCAATACAAAACAGAACGAACACAACAATAGGACACCGAACAATGTTTATATAACTAAGCTAATGCCCTTAACTTCGTAGCTGTTCAGCTTGCCGCGGGGCATTCTGGGTACCAAGAGCATTGTCGCTACAATACAAAGCAATGCATGAGTATAGGCGATCTTACAGCATTTTGTAACAAACTTCGGTTGTGGATAGTATGTCCAGAAATAAAGACAAGTCACTCATTTAGTGGCTTGATTTACTGAAATTATTATGAAATGTTATGTTCTACTAGCCATTTGCCTACTTTAGCAGGTCACTGTATTTCCAAGACCTGATAGTGTAACTGAGACGACACAGTAAATAATTCCTCTTTCAAGTAATAAGCCCCCGTTAAAGTGTTGAGCATTAAATTAGCTGCACGGTCTGTAGAGATCTTGGGACAAAGCCACTTTTTTGTTCTAAAACCGGGCTATAAGCCGCTTCGAATTATAAGCCATACAACCAAAAGAAAACTGTAAAATTGGGATACAGGCCACGGCTTTATTTCCGAAAAATACGGTATATCCAAACTGTCCATAAGCTAATTAAATTCAAGTGTGCATTTTATTGGATAATGTGCCAATTTTGACTGTTTTGTGCAAGAGTGTGTGTGTGGAAGAAGATAAAAGTTATAATAGATTCATTATTTTGTTTGGCTTTTAGGCAACGCTTCAACCCTAGTATGAGTGAGAAGGAGGCTGCTGCATTCATCATTAAAATCATCCAGAGTTGTTTTCTTAGCAGCAGGTAAAAAGTAGCTCGATTTCTAAACCTTGCACCACTAATATAATCTGCCATTTGCCAGATCATGTCTCTTAAATCTTTGTAGATGATTCTGTGGATTTCTCAATACACAATTAATGCATTGAAAAATGTGCCCTTTGTGGCATAAGCAGAAGAGTTTGTGAAATTAGCTGAAAGCTAATTGTTGGTTTTGTATTTTTTTCCAACAGAAGCAAAACCTACGACATGCTCCAGTACTACCAGAACCAGATTCCATACTGAAAGCCCATGTTGTCCCTGCTGCTTATCAACCCCCCCTTTTAATGTAGTGCTAACCACCTGGCTTGAATTCAGCTTAATGGTAAAGCTCAGGAAAAAAAGCCAATGCACAATGTAGCCGTCTAGAAAACGATCCCCACATTATTGTTTGTTAAAGTAGGGAGCTTTAGAACATGAACATTTTAGATAATTCTCACTTTATGAGGATAATGTCATGTCATTTGTGATTAGTGTAGCTACCAATGTTAGCCTATAGGGGGAAGTAGAATGCTTAAAATGTGAACGTGAATGTGAAACTCAACCCTTTGACATAACACCAGAAGATAACACCAATGTAATCATTCCCATGTTGTCCGTCAGGCTGTGAACTGGCCAGGAAATAACAATGACTTTGCTTACATTACTGCTATTTCGGACCATAGTTTGGTCAGCACTCCAATCAAAGTACCAAAAAACGTTTGCTAGTATTTCCACCATATCACATTGGCACATCAACTCACATTGTAAATACCCCACCAATGGCAAAATATGTACACAAATACACATTTATTTGGTAGTGTTTAAGTTAATTTACACATTCTTTAAAATATTTTGCTGTCAGACTGACTTTTTAATTGTGCATGAATACAGCTAATTCAGTAACTGGGAATGCCATTACATCAAATGATTACACTTGAGTAAATAGAACCGGCGAGAAACCAGTGCAGCAGCTTATTTGGAAGTTACTTAATGTTTTACGTACATTTAATTTTAAATCTAAACGATCCTCCATATACTTTAAGTGATTAAGTAATTTGTTGCATATCCGCTTTGGCTTCCAGCTCGTTTCAGTCATTTTATTCTATTAACTCCAGTCTAAATATCCAAAACTGTCATCTTCTATTTTCTTTCTGTTCACAAACCTGGCTATAAAAAGAAATAAATTCATTTATTTATTTTTTGCTGTCAATTGATTAGTTTTAAAGAAATCCGAAATGGAGAAACTAGCACCCCATTTTTTTTGTCTTTGTTTGTTTTTTTATGTCAATGCTATCAGCATCACTTTGCTTACATTAACAATCATTATCTTTGATTCTGACAAACTTTACACCGCAGAGATTAACATATTTTCTCAAATAACATTAGAGTTTAAATGTTATTTTGTCAGCATTGCATGTATACTTACAGAAAGTCGAAGGCCAGTGTGCAAGAAAATGTTTGTGTTACTTGGTACCATTCCAGTCCCAGTCCATTTGTGGAACTATTTGTGTTGACGGAGCCAAATAAATGATTAAATATATAAACAAATCATAATCTGTTGTCACTTTGCACCATAAATGGAGCTTGTAGTTGTAATAATGTTGTTATGCTGATCATCAGCATGGCTGTGATTAACTTTGACACTTAGCCAGCGGCCTCATACCCACAAACAGCCATAATGATACTTAGCATAAAGTACTACCTTTCATGTGATAATTTGAAATGATGGAATGTTTAAAATATATATATATAAAAACGCCTGCGACACCAGGAAGAATCATAATCGAATCTAATCAACTCATGGGTGTCAGTACTTCACCAGCTTGTTTACTGACACTGATAGACAGCTATTTCAGAATTAGTGCTTCTTATGTTTCATTATACAGGAGAAGCTTTTTTGCCATTGGTTTGGCCTAGCTGAACTATAGAGTATATTCAATTTGATGCAACTATGAAAAATTACTTGTGTAAACCATGGGCTTAATACAACAATTTCAACTGCGAAAAACACAACTTCAAAATAAAATAATAGCCGCAAGCTGCGATATAAGGATTCAAGCAAGAAAAGGTCTTCTTTTACATTTTCAAAAATAAATATTTCACACATTTTTACAAACTTAGTTCAACATAAATATTCAGCAAGTTGGTGATGCTTGGACTAACCGTCACAGATTTATGGCCCAATTAGCACCAGGCCCGTGCACATGTTTGGAACAGGTGGCACCACCTATTAAGCAATATAAAAATAGTTTTAAATACATTGTTCAACATTTATCAAATATATTCTGCTAGTTTTGTAATAATTGTGACAAACTATTTCAGATTTATAGTCATATTTGTGTTAAGTCTAATACATTTTCTGTATTTGTAGCACCTGCTATTGGTCAATTTAAATTAAAAATTCAACTTTACTTATGTGGACATATCCCCTGAGTTTTGTTTTGATCGGCCCAATGATTGTGGACTTTTGTCAATTTATTTGCTGAACCACACCACTTTTGAAGTTATTGTTCAATATCTTAAAAAATAACTAAAATAACAACAAGCTTTATACAACTTTAGATCATGTCGGTCCAACAATTATCCACCAAATATTTGGTAGCAGTCAGCGGTTTAGGAGAAGTGGTCAGAAATGTGTTTTTCAAAACATTAAAAATGGTCCAAATTCAAGTCAGTTCGACTTATGGTGTGGGGGGCATGGCCTTTTGAAATTTGACATAAACATTTCAATTTTTTAACATAAATTATAGTGCCACGATCTGGCCGGTTTATATTTGTACTGAAGTATTTACACACAACTTCTGATAAATCAGAAGTTGAAGTAAAGAAATCTATAAATGTTTATGTCTCTAAGAGTTACCATCTCACAGGGAATTAGCGAAAACATTTCTAAAGGAAAATTATTATGAATCTAGCAAACAGTAATGGAAGATTCCTCCTCAGAACTGCAAATTATTTTCATATTGACACAGTAGAGGGTTAGGGTTAATCCGTTAATGATTAGCGTCACAAATTTTCCGATAGACAAAAACTATGTAATAAATGCTTTAGTATATCTTCAAAATGTACTAATGAGAAGGCTAACAAGAAACACTAGCATGGTAGTAGCATTGCTATGAGTATTATACTAGGTATCTTAGCCCGGAAGATAACTAAAGTTAGCTAGCTACCGTTTTGGAAAAATAACTTGCGCTGTGGGGACCGTTGGAAATATTTAGAACTCACTCAGCTAAAGGTTAAACTCCCCCTGACAGAGGAATCCTAATTGCATGTCTCTTCCCAGGAGAATCCAAAGTAATAGTTATGGAAGTCCCTGGATTGAAACTATCAACCCTAGTTCAGTCAAGACACTCACATGATTTGATTTGAGCATTTATCGATAACCATATAAATGGAAATAGGTTTGACTTAGGCAGAGTGGATGTATCTAGGGGAAGCACTCCCTGCCTCTAGCATTAGTGAACAACGTACATAGAATATGAGGCAAGGAGCAAATCGAGAAATAACCCCCCCTGATGGATAGTAACATGCCACCACTCCGCCAGACTATGTGTAGAGCAGAGCACCTCTGCTCCTGAACCACAGGAGGACCACATATCAACCCACTATGTACTAGTGACGAAAACAAGATGTTTTCTGGATGCGCAGGTCATGCTAGCATTAATGATGACTTAGACTTTGTGTGCATATCCATCATGTTGCATACCATCTGATGGGTCAATCGAGCCATCTATCGAGCCATCCCGATGCCACGTCTCCTCCAGACCCAGTGCTGGATGAAAAGTCAGCCTGTGACTAAACCAAACATACAGATAATCTCCCCAGTACCCTCCTCCTCTGACATCGGGCAGATAGCTACCTCTAGGGAGCTGTCCCTCTAGCTCCTGTCAGCGAGCCCAGGATGTACACAAAGGCAGCAGACTCGTGAAACACCAGGATATGTTATTTAGTGAGAATAACAAAGTGTCAGCAGAGCACCTGCTGTTCCCTGGCCAGTATCCTGGGTATTTCCAAAGATATCTTGACTTAGACTGTCTAAGTCAAGATATCTTTGGAAATACCCAGTGTCTAAGTTAGACACTGAATTCTGACTGATTGCTACCAGATCAGAGCATGTCTGTGAATCATCAGAGTTAAATCAATATCTTAGGGAGACATTCTAGCATTATCATGATCCTGTATCCTTCTCATCCATAAAGGACAGATTTATAGTGTAGTGAAAAATATTCTACGTCTTCAACCAATTTTCAGGTTAACCCTTGTGTTATCTTCGGGTCATTCTGACCCATCAGTCATTGTGACCCACCGTCGTATTGCGACAACTTTACCGCATACAAAAACAACATGTTGACCACTCACTATGTTGACCACTCACGCTGCTCATTCTATTCTTATGTTTATATATATTTTATTTTATATTTAAATTGTTGTATTCTTAGATTGTTTAGTTCTTAGAAATAGTTAAACTTTTGTACTTTTACTTAATTTAAGATCCGTATATGTTTAGTGTTTTGCACCTCCCTGCCACAGTAAATTCCGTGTTTGTATAACATACATGGCGAATAAACCGAATTCTGATTCTGATTCTGATGAAGCATTTTCTTTTAACCGTTGGGCTGTCTCAGACCCCCCTGCATTGCGAAGGTTAAAAGAAAATTATTTGTATTTGTTTTTGTATTGGGTAAAATTGGGTAAACACGTTATGAACCTTTGGGTCATGTGACCCGAAGGCAGCACAAGGGTTAAGAACAGCACTGGAACTCAGCAAAGTTTGATGCTAAATGTTTATTGAGCTTCAAGGTGACACAAGCTACAACAAACGCGTGAGCAAGATCCCGGGATCAGACAAAAAAAATTCTCTGGACATTTCACTTATATTTTCTCCCTATTATATATTATATTACTATCTGCTACCGTTTGTTGGTAATAATAATCAGTCAACAGCTTTGTATATGGTTTCCAGTAATATAGCATATACTAAAAGAGGTGATTAAGAGTTTCATTTTCAATCATATAAATCCATAATCATTACCCATCTTCATAATTTCAACAGTGTGATGTTATTTCCACAACATTCCCCCCTGTTGGACTTGCAAAGTCCCATCACAGCCCATACTGGAAACACTACTGTAATTATTCAACAGAAACAATAATGGAAGAACATAGGTATGCATTGTGACAGTAAAACCATCAAAAGTACAGTACTGGGCATTGTTATTTTCAATCTTATTCATAAATGTCATCATGTGCGAAGCTCAACCTTGGTGGTCTGGTGGACTGTCCTACTTTCCAAAACTCACTTAAGCTATCAGCTTATTGCAACACGTAGCAGGGGAGTCAAGTAAAAAGGTTTGGGGTAACTAAAAACTCCCCGTAGCCCCAGTGACACGCATAGCGCGAGTCATCAGCGTAAACTATGCTCATAATGTGTCAGAAATACTCATCTTTACCAAGTATTGCACAGTCAGTCGGTGAACAAGTTAAGAAAGCTTTATTGCTTGCGGCCGCAAGGAGACAAAACATCACACGCCATGGTGCCACAAAGTTTGTCCGCTAGCATGTTGTGCTAGCAACCTATTTAAACGGAACCGCTCTTGACAGTCATTGGCTAAAACAAAGGCATGCAAATGTCCCATGGCTATTCTTTCATTGGCTCCCCTGCATAGACCTTGCGCGCATGCGTGCGTCATCATTTTTTTTTTTTAGTCATTTAGCAGACGCTCTTATCCAGAGCGACTTACAGTAAGTACAGGGACAGTCCCCCCGAGGCAAGTAGGGTGAAGTGCCTTGCCCAAGGACACAACGTCATTTGGCACGGCCGGGGAATCGAACTGGCGACCTTCAGATTACTAGCCCGACTCCCTCACCGCTCAGCCACCTGACTCCCTCATCAACCATAGTGAAATCTCTGGTTCTGGTGTCGTAAAAGCTCAACCCCCCAAACATCCTCTCAGCCTTAGTCTGTAACAAATGCTCACCCTTCCCCCAGGTGAAGATAAGGGACCAGTATGTTTACATAAGCCTAGAGTTAATTCAGGGGTAGCCTCTCTTTGCACACAAAGCTAAACACAGTATAATTTCTTCTTTTTTTAACCTCCTTTTATTGAGAAAGGTATATTATAAACAGAGACACATATGTACATGTACAAGAGTTTTCTTTTTCCTTACACAAAACACCCCCCTCCCGGCCCACTCCATCCCACCCCCGACTGGACCAAATAATAAAGTATTAACAATACAGACAATTACAAAGGAAATACATACTTAGAATTAAAACATGAATAAACAAATATGATTTCTGTGAAGGACGGCATGCCTCCAAAACTCTATCATGACCCACCATAGTGGATTACTATAGCCAGGTGTTTATATATCGTGTAGCTTGACTATAGAAGGAGGCAGTCATTCCTCTGAAGTCAGCCAGGATGGGCACTTACTACACCGGTAGGGCTTGGAGGTTACCAAAGTATGACAATAAAGATTTCCACACTGAGAGGAATTTGGTAAAACCTTTTATTGTGAATTTAATCTTCTATAAATGTAAAAATAGCATTACATCCATAAGCCATTGTGCTGCAGTGGGTGGGGCGCTTGATTTCCAATGTAGTAAAATTTGCCTACGGGCCAGAAAATATACAAATGCTATGATGTTGAGTTGTTTTCGTGTCAAGTTTGTTTCTTCATCTGGTACACCAAATATGGCAATCATAGCACATGGTTCCAAAGTCACCCCAAGAACAGCAGACAATACATCAAATATAGTTGACCAGTATCCTGCTAGTGTATGGCATGACCAAAACATGCGTCAGGTCAGCTACATTAACACGACATCTCACACATTTGCTATTTACATTAGGATAGAATGAGGATATCTTAGCTCTACACCAGTGTAGGCGATGAACAACCTTGAATTGAATTAGACCCAGTCTTGCACAGGAAGTGCTGTTGTTCACTTTTGTTAGAGCTTTAATCCATACGTCTTCTGAAATTTCTGTTCCGAGTTCCTTTTCCCACGCGGTTTTGATCTTGTCTATCTTAATCCTTGTGTTATCTTCGGGTCATTCTGACCCACCGTCATATTGCGTCAACTTTACCGCATACAAAAACAAAGTGAAGCATTTTCTTTGAACCGTTGGGCTGTCTCAGACCCCCCACATTGCAAAGGTTAAAAGAAAATTATTTTTATTTGTTTTTGTATTGGGTAAACACAACGATGGTTCGTTATGAACCTTTGGGTCATGTGACCCGAAGGCAGCACAAGGGTTAAAAAACCTCCCTGTTTGACTAGGAATTATAACAAATGTTGACCACGCATTTGTTAATCACCAAACTTCGAATTCATCCAAACAAACACATCTCTCAGCATTTAATACTCACATAATTATGCAGAACTATACCCTCTGGGATCACCTTTGTAAGACTTCAACGTAATGGGAATCTATTTTAGCCCCCACCTTTTTCCATCGGAAGTTCTGTAACTCATGTAAAGTATATTCAAACAAACAAAAACCTTGTTAGCAAATTTAACAAAATACTCACGTAACATCTTTCAAATGTAACCAAATTAGTATGTAAAATTGCTCCATATTCGTCTATTATTTTAAATTTACGTCTTTGTAAATTTCTCAATTTACGTCTGCGCATGTGTCATGCGGTTAGCTATCCTGGATATAAAATGTCAAGCTGCAATTCCTTTACTAGCCTGTACCCGCCGCCATCGCTGTTGGGTCTTCTGTAAGTTTGTTAGCTACAAATGTTGTTGCCATAGTTGCAAATCTAACTTCCTGGACTCTTCTTTGTCTCAGGACAGAGCAGAATGCACTTCCTCCACGTTTTCACCGGAGAGTAGTTAGCCCTAAGCTATTAGCTAACAAAGCCACAGCCTGGTTCTTTTCCTCTCCGATTCCAAAGCTATCCTAGCAACTTGTAAAAGACTGTTCAACAGATAGCGGACAGGCAAATTCGCTTGAATCATGTCAACCTTCTGATTTCTTTCTAGGGACAATTCTACCCTCTTACAACATGTAAAACAATTACCCATGGTTATATTTACAACAGAAATTCGATATTTACAATTCTATCAACTATTAGTACTATTTTTTTTTACTTAAAAATTGGGATCCAAAGTCTACATATGCACCTAAGATTACTCGTCAGAGGATGGTAGTTTACACATACATCAAGAGATCTGGTTGGACAGGCCTTCAGCCTGTTCATTTGAATAGGTAAATATTAATACTAACTGCTAACTGATCCTATCAAATCATTTTTAGTTGTCCTCTATCGCCCACCAGGGCCGCTAGTCAACTTTGTGGAGGAGCTGGACATGCTCCTCAGCGTCCTCCCGGATGATGGAACACCGCTGATAGTCCTTGGGGACTTCAACATCCACCTCGAAGGAGCACAGGCCGTCGATTTAAAGTCTCTTCTGACTTCCTTCGACCTGACGCTGCTGAACACACCGGCGACCCACCAGGCAGGAAAACAGCTCGACCTCATCCTGACACGTAACTGTATCACTGACTATCCCCACTACACATCTCTGATCACTCCTTTATCCAATTCTCTGTCTCTCTCCCTCCAACTCCTCCTACCTCCCCTCCCCTCGTAACTTTCCGCCGCAACCTCCGCTCCCTATCCCCCTCCCATTTCTCCTCCATTGTAACATCCTCCCTCCCTCCCATTAACAAGTTCATGTCCCACCCCACTGACACTGCCACCAACACCCTGTTATCCACTTTAACTGCTTCACTGGACACTCTCCTGTCAACCAGGCCTGCACGATCTTCTCCCTCCTGCCCGTGGGCTCACGGACGTTGTTCGTGAAGAACGGTCCATCCTTCGGGCAGCTGAGAGGAGATGATGCTAAAAGCCACTACTTCCTGAACAAAATTAACTCTGCCTCATACCCTCACAAACTTTTCTCTACCTTCCCCACCCTTCTTAACCCACCTCCCCCCCCTCCACCCTGACAGCAGTCGACTTCTCCTTTGAGAAAAAAGTTGCTGACATTAGCAGTCGGTTCCCTGAACCCACCTTTCCTATCCACTCACCCTCTATGACTGACCCTACTAAATGTCTAAACTCTTTCTCTCCCCTGTCCGAGGCAGAGATCTCTGACCTCATTCTCTCTCATCGCCCCACCTCCTGTCCCCTTGATCCAGTCCCCTCCCCTCTCTTTCAAACCATCTCTCCCTCCATCATAACTTTTCTTCTCCATGTCCTTAACTCTTCTCTTACTTCCGGCACTTTCCCCTCTGCCTTCAATCAGGCCAGAGTTAGCCCTCTACTCAAAAAACCCTCCCTTAACCTAGCCGTCCTCCAGAACTACAGACCGGTATCACTGCTACCCTTCTTTTCTAAAACAATTGAACGCGCTGTATCTAACCAACTGTCAAACTTTCTCTCTCAGAACAACCTGCTTGACCCCAACCAATCGGGCTTCAAGACTGGCCACTCCACAGAAACTGCCCTCCTGTCAGTCACCACTGCCCTCCAGTCTGCCAGAGCGGTTTCAAGGTCATCCGTCATCATTCTGCTGGACCTTTCTGCAGCGTTTGATACGGGTAACCAGCAAATCCTGCTCAAACCATCAAATCCAGCCAGACTTTCTGAGATGGACATCACTGGCACTGCACTTCAGTGGATCTCATCCTACCTGTCTGGAAGATCCTACCAGGTCTCCTGGGGAGGCAAACTGTCAGGCACACGCCAGCTCTCCACTGGTGTCCCACAGGGCTCCGTCCTTGGACCCCTCCTCTTCTCCCTGTACACCACCTCGCTTGGACCAATCATCACCTCCCATGGCTTCTCCTACCACAGCTACGATGACGACACACAGCTGTACCTGTCTTTCCCCCCGACCGACCCAGGGATCTCAGCTAGGATCGAGGCCTGCCTCACAGACATCTCCGCCTGGATGACCGAGCACCACCTCCAGCTGAACCTCGCCAAAACAGAACCCCTCATCATCCCGGCCAAACCCTCCATCTCCCACGATCTCTCAATCACCCTGGGATCGCGACGGTGACCCCTTCATCCTCTGCCAGGAACCTCGGGTTATTATGGTTGACAAGCTCACCCTCACGGCCCACATTGCTGCAGTCTCCCGGTCGTGTAGATTCACCCTATACAACATCTGGAAAATCAGGAGATAGCTGTCTGAGCATTCCACCCAGTTGCTAGTCCAAGCACTTGTCCTCTCCAAGTTGGACTACTGCAACTCGCTTCTCGTCAGTCTCCCAGCATGCGCAACCCGCCCTATCCAGAGGATTCAGAACGCAGCAGCACGCCTGATCTTCAATCTACCCAGACGCTCCCATGTTACCCCGCTCTTCATCTCCCTCCACTGGCTACCCATCACGGCCCACATCAGATTCAAGACCCTGGTACTGACCTTCTGAGTGGTGAACGGGACTGCACCCGACTACATCCAGTCTCTCGTCCAGCCTTGCACCCCTACCCGCCACCTACGGTCTTCTTCTGACAACCGTCTGGTGGTCCCACCTCTCAAGAGCGCCCGCTCCCAACCCAAGCTCTTCTCCTGTCTGGCCCCCCAATGGTGGAATCATCTCCCCATCTCCATACTGAGATGCTGTCTCTCCACCTTCAAGAAAAGGCTCAAGACACACTTGTTCCGGGAGTACAACAGTACTTAGGAAAGAATTGTTAGATCAGATGTTAGTTTATTTCCTCCAGGAACACAATGACCCTTATTGAGGGACTTGTTGCACTTGTTGGTTAGTTGTAGCTGATTTAACTACAACCCCAATTCCAAAAAAGTTGGGACGTTGTGTAAAATAAAATAAAAACAGACTACAATGATTTACAAGTCTCATAAACCCATTATGTTATTCACAATAGAACATATAAAACATGTCAAATGTTTAAACTGATGAAATGTACCATTTTAAGGAAAGAATAAGGTAATTTTGAATTTGATGTCAGCAACACGTCTCAAAAAAGTTGGGACAAGACCATGTTCACCACTGTGTAGCATCCCCTCTTCTTTTAACAACAGTCTGTATCTGTCTGGGAACTGAGGAAACCAGTTGCTGGAGTTGTGGGAGAGGAATGTTGTCCCTTTTGTGTCTGATACATGATTCAACGGTCCTGGGTCTTCTTTGTCATATTATTCGTTTCATGATGCACCAAATGTTTTTAACTGGTGAAAGGTCTGGACTGCAGGCAGGTCAGTTCAGCACCCGGACTCTTCTATTACAAAGCCATGCAGTTGTAACAGGTGCAGGATGTGGTTTAACATTGTCTTCCTAAAATATGCAATGACTTCCCTGAAAATGTTGCCTGGATGCAAGCAAATGTTGCTCTAAAACCTGTATATACCTTTCAGCATTGATGTTGCCTTTCCAGATGTGCAAGCTGATCATTCTATAGGCACAAATGCACCCGCATACCGTGCAGGCTTTTGAACTGAGGCTCTTTAATCCAGAGGACGCAGCGTCCAAGGTTTCCAAAAATAATTTCCAATTTCAATTTGTCTGACCACAGAACAGTTTTCCCACTTTACCTCAGTCCATTTTAAATTAGCTTTATCCCAGAGAAGTTGGCAGTATTTGTGGATCATGTTCACATGTGGGTTCTTCTTTGCATGATAGAGCTTTAACCTGCATTTGTGGATGGCACGGCAAACTATGTTCACAGACAATGAGTTCTGGAGGTGTTTCTGAGCCCATGCAATGATTTCCATTACACAATCATGTCTGTTTTTTATGCAGTGCCGCCTGAGTGCCTGAAGGCATGCAGAATTTATTCCCCCCCTTGTCCCTTACACAGAGATTACACACAGATTCTCAGAATAATTGTATTATATTATGTACTGTAGATGATGAGATATTCAAAGTCTTCACAATTTTACATTGAGGAACATTATTCTGAAATGGTTCTACAATATGTAGATGCAGGTTTTCGCAGATTGGTGAACCTCTGCCCATCTTTACTTCTGAGACTCTGCCTCTCTAAGATACTGTTTTTATACCCAAGTCATGTTACTGACCTGTTTGCAATTAACCTAGTTAGTTGCAAATGTTCCTCCAGCTGTTTATATTTTGTAACAGTTACTTTTTCCAGCCTTTTATTGCCCCCGTCCCAACTTTTAGAGACGTGTTGCGGCCATCAAATTCCAAATTACCGTATTTTTTCCATAAAATGGTACATTTACTAAGTTTAATCATTTGATATGTTTTCAATGATCTATTGTGAATGTCATTTGAGTTTCTGAGATTTGAAAATAGTTGCATTCTGTTCATATTTACATTTTGCACAGCGTCCCAAGTTTTGGGGAATTGGGGTTGTACTTGTACTCGCTATTATTGTTGCTTGCTTTCCTCCAGGTACACTCTGGGCACTTTCGAGGATCATGTTGTTTAATTGTAACTTGTTTAACTACATGCTCTTCTGGTTCTACCCATTGGTACCTATTTGCTTTTCACAATGTATGCTTCATGTTTTGGCTACCTGCAATGTTTTTGGGGCTATCTCATTGTTTATGATCATTGATAGGCTAGAGACAATGCCCCCAAATTTTTTTGATACCCCGACCGGAGGTAGAACTAAACCCAACAATGTTTTTCATCATCTCTAAGGTCTCCCATATATGAAATGGATTCTTGGCAAAAAATATTTTACTGCTAAGATTGTTAAATGAACAGATATTGTTTATACACCCCAAAACCAAAAAGGACTCAAATATAGCCTGTCCGTATGGGAGTTAAGTTATATAAACTAATACAGATCCATCACACAAGCTCTGAGAGCTTTGAAACTTGGCATGTTTGTAGTTAGGAATTTGCTTTACCTTAGCCTGGTCCTAACCAGACCCTCGTACATTTCATTTGTACAGAGGGTCTGGGATCGCTCCATTGAGAAGCGTTAACTTCCTTGAAGGCGGGTACTCTGATGAAGTTTAAAACTATTGGATCTGCCCAGAGCCACTCTGATCTGCCATAACCAATCGCTAGCGTTCGCCTTAGCCAACTCCTGTTACCTTACCACTACTGTAACAGAGCTAGCTGCCGTAGCTGGAAAATCAAACCTTTCCCGAACCCCGTGGGGAGGAGGGCCACAACATCATGGCCACCAACAAAACTTAGCAAAGATTGTTCTTGCTCCGGCTTTAACTTTTGGATATTCGGCAGCGACTCCGCCGCCATTACTGAACTACAACTCAAAGTAGCGAACGACATCAACGTCATCGTTCTCAGCCACTCCCTCTGTTCGCTGATTGGACCTACAAAAATGTTGTTTCCAAAAACCGACTAATACACCGAAATCCCAGACCTAGTACAGAAGCAAAATCTAAATTGAGCGGAAGTACGTAGGAGGGCAGAGCCAGGCTAGCTTTACCTACTAGACAAGACAGAATGTGAATATCTTGATGTATGGAATAAATAGAGACATATAAACACATACCTAAAATAGGCGAAAATCAAGATCTATGCTAATCCGTGTACCCTTCGTTCTTTCATGTTTCCATTTCAAAACCAAATCGGAAAAATCGTTGTTTTTGTTTTAAATCCAGAACGGAAAAACAGGGAAAAATAACAACAGAAATCACTAGTTCTGTAGCGTTTTTTCAGTTAGAAACCCAAAAGACAAGACAATTCTGTCTTGACAATAAACGATTGATAATTTCCAATGCTAGGATAATGAATTCCTAGCCTGGCTGCCAGCCCAACTTAGCCCCGCCCACAAAACAATTTGGTCGGGAAGTTGGGTCTGGGGTAGCTCGGTTGGGGAAAAACTATGTCCGAACAGGAGCTGTTCGGACCAATCAAATTGTCAGGGCGGGCTTTATACGATGATGGACAGATGATCAACAGTAACGTAATCAACCACGTCACCAAAGAGCTCTTGGGTTTTCAACAAACAACATATTACGTTGCTCTGATTGGTTGTAGGTCTATCCAATTTAGCGAAGAGGCATTTTTTTCCGGGTTCGGTTGAAACACGCCCCATACTCACAGCCCAACGGAGCAGTTTCAGACTCATATTCTGACTAGAATTATGAGTATGACAACGTCAGGCTAATGAATTCCCTGTATGTCAAAGCAATTATTTTCATTTGATATACTTCCAGATCAGTGTACCTAGCTGAGGTGGTTGCTGGCAGGTTGAGTCCCAGCAGAATGGTGGTGGTCCGGTTTTTAGAAAGTGAGGCTACCCTTCAGGGGATAGTTGGATAAGTGCAGGATGCCATTGGAAGTCATGACCCCATGGTATTGACTGATGCACAGGGAAATGCAATTTTGGAGTCTGAAGGAACAACAGGTGGGTGTGAGGGCATGACCATCTAGGTCTTCCGTCTAGGTTGGTTTTCCTTTATTCCCCCCTCTCCTTGCTCCTCTTGCAGTTATATAAGCCTGGGCTGCCACAATAAATATAGGGAGGGGACGCCATACATCCTTCCACTTGATAATTGGAGCAAAATTGGAGGAAACACCCCTGCAGCCCAGACAGGGATGGGAGCTTCCCATCCACTCTGGAACTCCATTTAAGCATCATGTTTCCAGTCGGACACCCTTTACTAGGACACGGCAGCCATGCTGCCCTCATGATGATCAAAGAAAGAGGTAACAAAAAGGCTGAAACTAAACTAACAAAGATATGGTAAACCAAAGGCAATAAAGTTGATATGAGAACTAAGGAACAAAAGCTATGTGACGTGTGTTATTTATGTGGAGACAGTTGTATGGTGTTGCTGAATGTTAACATGTACATAAAGAAAATAAGGATGTTTAAGTTCCTGTGTGGGCCACTGTTAGGCGTCCATCACACATTCCCCCTCCTCCGGTGTCCAGCAGGGACAGCGGGAAAGGAAGTCAGCTGTAACGTTGTCCTTACCGGGGACATGGCAAACAGTAAACTTAAAAGGTTGCATGGAAAGGTACCAGCGGGTTATCCGTGAATTAGAGTCTCTCATTGTGTGCATCCACTGTAGAGCCCGATGGTCAGTCTCCAATGTGAATTCCCTGCCCAAAAGATAATACCTAAAGGTATCCATGGCCCATTTCACAGCCAGGCACTCCTTTTCAACGGTAGAATAACGGACCTCTCTAGGGAACAGCTTCCAGCTAATGTATGCCACTGGATGGCGGTCCGCTTGGGTGCCCTGCAGCAGAACAGCTTCAACACCACAGTCAGAAGCATCAGTTTGTAAAACAAACAAGTCATCAAAATTAGGGCTGTACAGGACTGGTTTCTCACCCAGGGCTCTCAGTAAGTCTTTAAATGCCGCTTGAGTTTCCTCAGTCCACCGGATTTTGATCGGTTGGGTCTTCCGTGTCAAGTCTGTAAGAACAGCAGCTCTCCCTGAATAGTTGGGTATAAACCTACGGTACCACCCAGCCAATCCAAGGAAGGACCTCAATTGAGTCTTGGTTTGTGGTAGAGGGCATGATTCAATGGCCTGGACCTTCTGAACTTGTGGCCGGAGGACCCCATTGCCTATCACATACCCCAGGTATTCTGTTTCAGGTTTAGCCAATGCACATTTAGAAGGGTTAATGGTCAAACCAGCCTTCCGGATGTGCTCAAGCACCACTCTCAAGTGTCCCAGATGTTCTTCACACTTTGAGCTGTGGATCACGATGTCATCCAAATAAGCTGAGGCAAACCCCTCCAAACCGTGTAACACCTGATCCATCAGGCGCTGGAAGGTAGGGGGAGCACCATGGAGTCCAAACGGCAGTACCGCAAACTGGAAAAGTCCCCACGGCGTCCGGAATGCAGTCAGCTCCCGGGACCTAGCACTCAATGGGACTTGCCAGTAGCCTTTGCATAGGTCTAACGTAGTGAGATATTTTACCTTACCCAAACGCTCGATCAGGTCATCAATTCGAGGGGTCGGGTAAGAGTCAAACTTAGAGACAGAGTTAAGGTAATGAAAATCAATGCAGAATCGTAGACCTCCAGTCTTTTTGGGTACCAGCACCACAGGGCTGCACCACTCACTTTTGGAGGGCTCAATAATCCCCATAGTATGCAGCTCATCCACCTCCTCCTTCAAGGCCACTAGGAGGCGCTCTGGGATCCGGTAGCTCATCCGCCTTGGCTGAGCATTGTCATTCAGCACTATGTCATGCTCTACCAGTGTGGTGTGACCAGGGTTTTCGCTGAACACATCCGCACTGCAAATGTCTCTCATCTGTGACTGCTGCACTGCAGTCAGATGGTTAAACTCCAAGGTTGAAGGCCTTCCAGTGGGTAAATATTGTTCTTCCACTTCCTCTTCATCCTCCACTTGTCTGAGTAACAGCACGTCTGCTGCTTCCTCAGTCCTTGAAAACCATTCCTTCAGGAGATTCACATGCAGGGTCCACGTGGAGCGGGCCTGTCCAGGCGTCTCGACCTCGTAGGTCGTGAGCCCACGTTTCTTGATGATTTCGAAGGGACCTTGCCATCTAGCTAGCATCTAGCTAACTTGCTGGTTTCGCTGGGCAACATAATGAGCACCTTTTGGCCAGGTTGGAATGTTCTTGTTCTTGCTGACCGGTCATACCAAGTTTTCTGACGATGCTGGGCTTCAGTCATGTGCTTCTTGGCTAGTGCACTCATCTTTTCAAGTTTGTCCCTCATGTCCACTACATAGGAGACAACATTGGCAGATTCTGTTTGTTTTTCATCTCCCTCCAAGATTTCTTTCAGCAACATCAGGGGTCCTCGAACGTCACGGCCATATAGCAACTCAAATGGCGAGAATCCTGTTGAGGCCTGTGGGACTTCCCGATATGCAAACAGAAGGTATGGAATCCACTGGTCCCAATCAGAGCCAGCCTCATCAACAAACTTCCGGAGCATTTGTTTAAGTGTCTGATTGAAACGTTCCACTAGACCATCCGTCTGGGGATGATATGGGGTAGTCCGGAGTCCTTTAATCCCCAGCAATTGGTATACTTGTTTTATTAGGGTGGACATGAAGTTGGAACCCTGGTCCGTCAAAATCTCCCGGGGGATTCCTACCCATGAGAACAGCTGTACAACACTGAAAGCAACAGATCTGGCTCTGATGTTTTTTAATGGGAACGCCTCTGGATATTTGGTTGCATAGTCACTTATAACCAACATATACTTGTTCCCCGCTTTACTTCTCTCCAGCGGTCCAACAATATCCATGCCAATTCGATCAAAAGGAACTCCTACAATGGGTAAAGGCTGTAGAGGCACTTTCAGGGGGCCTCTGGCTGAAGTCAGCTGACATTGAGGGCATTTCTTGCAAAAGGTGGTGACATCCAAAAGGAGACCAGGCCAGAAGAAATGGCGACTGATTCGATCCATGGTTTTGTGTTTACCAAGGTGGCCGGCCCAGGGAATGGAGTGCCCTAAAGTCATTATTAACTCCCTGGCCCCAGTGGGGACAACTAACTGCTCCGCTGAGCCATGCTGTCGATATAGTACACCATCCTTCAGACAGTACTCCTCTCCAAGTTTTCCTTCATGGACACGTGACCCGGCCTGTTCCCTCTCCATGGCATGTTTGTATAAGGGAGCCAAGGCAAGATCTGCTTTTTGTTGTTCACGAATGTCACTGGGAACTTTATATCCAAAGGACATGCCTTCTCGTTCCACCATTGAGGGGTTCACTACCGTATGCAAAAACTTATCTTGCCTACGCTGACAACGGCTCTTACGGGGTTTCCCTGGCTCTCCCTCAATCTCTGCATCATAAAACGGCAGTTTGCTAAGTACGGGGGCCTCCTCTTCCCCCTGCTTGGCCTGCGTTCTAGTTAGGGCCATATTGCATGAATGACTGGGGGTCAGTAAGTCACATAGAATAGGCAAAGCTCTCCCTAACACTACAGAATAGGGCAAGTGATCAATCAGCCCTACTCTCAGCATATAACACTGTCCTTGCACATCCAAGTACACCTCTGCAGTGGGGTAACGTTTCTCATCACTGTGTATGCAACAGATAGAAACTGTTGTCTTGTAGTCCCACAAATACGTAGGCACCAAGTGATCCTCCACTGCAGTTTGTACACTCCCTGTGTCTACCAACGCTCTAACCTCCTGGCCATTAACATGTACAGTTATGTCTGGCTTACTACTGGACAAGCTCAATCTTGACTCAGGTACAACACACATATGAGCAAGTTTGGTGGTGTTCTTGGGGCACATAGGCTTAATATGACCTTCCTGACCACAGAGGTGACAAATAGGGATCTTACTAAAGGGTTTAGCAGTACTGACTTGACTACCCTGGGTGTCCCTTGCACTGACATTTCTACTCACTCCTGTAGAGGATGCTGTTCTCACCTCTGGCAGATTAGGTCTCTGGGGCTCTTTCACTGCTTTCCATTTCGCAAAGCCCCAGGGCTGGGCTCTTCGCCTTGCCGCCACAAACACATCTGCCAGAGCTGCTGCCTCCACTGCCGAACGTGGGTCATGTTCCTTAACCCAGACCTGCAGGTCAGGGGACAGCATGCGGAGGTATTGTTCTAAAATGATCACCTCCCCCACTTCCCTTAATGTGTTTTGTTGGGGTTGAACTAACCTAGGGACTAACCTAACGGCCCAGTGTGGTTGTGGCCACTGGCATGCTAGAGCCAACCTCTCAAATGTAGTCAAGAAATGTTCAATATCATCTGCTTCGGTTAGCTTCTGAAGCCTTGGTTCTTGGATGACGTACTGACCATGGCGAGAGGGTGCAGGTGACAGCTGTAGACCAGCCGACAGTCCGGAACGACGTGGCTCCTCAGTTTCCCGTCTCCCTAGCACCAGGTCCTCAGCACTGTCTCCTTCCTCAAGGCGGTCAGCGCCGAGACGCACCTCTGCTGCAGAGACTCGGGCATCTCTGGCATGCACCTCCTCTTGCAGTAGATGAAATTGGTGCTGTATGGCCCTCCACCAGTGCTCCTGTTTTTCCGCCTGCACCTGCTGTGCCTCCATACTCTTCCGGACTACTTCCACCAAACTGTTGAATGACAGAGCAGGTTGTGGTGTCTGACTGTGCACAGCATCACCCCCAGAGGCTCCGTACTCCTCCCCTGTTCCGTCATCGCCAGGTTGGTCCTTTGGCCCGGCCCTAGTTTTCTGTCGAGTAGACATCTTGTGTCAAGCAAACTCTTTAATCTCCAGGGCTGCGTTTCCCGATAACGACGGATCGTAGCTGTTACGAGGGTTCTCTACGATCAAAATAACGATCCATCGTTATTTCTTACGTGCGTTTCCCGAACATGCTCGTAAGGAGAACCATCGTATGTGTCTCTTAAGTTGCACTTAACAAGACGCTGTCCATTGTACTGAAATGTGATTCTTCTGACGCAACTTTAAGACTTTCATATTAAAACGTTAACCAAAATAATTGATGAATTACGGTACACAAAAAAAAATTCTGTCGCTAAAGAACATTTTACATTTATTATAAGCTACTTATTATTAGTACTTTTCAATGTACATTGTATGATGCTACATGAAGGCAAAGACAATAAAGTGAACGTGCAAACTATGCTGCATCTGAGTTTTACACCGGTGTCAGTTCCCTGCAATCAGCATGACGAGTATAAAAATGCTCAGGTAACGGCCAAACCTATCTATGAAAGACCAATGGCGTCTGACAAGAAAAGAAAGGCTGGCTTCAAGGCCGAAGAAATGAGCATTCTCATAGACAAAATTGAGAAAAATAAATCTATTCTATTTTCTAGATTCAAAGGTGCCCACACCAACAAAGAAAAAACTAAGCTGTGGGAGGAAATTGCTACAAAACTGACGGCAGTCAGTGAGGTCAGGAGAGGGGGAACTGACGTCAGAAAAAAATGGCAAGACTTCGCCAGTCTTTCAAAAAGAAAGGCAGCAGCAGTGAGGGCTTCTCTAAGCCAAACTGGTGGTGGCCCAAGCTCTGCCACATCTCTGACACCAGAGGAGGAGAGGGCAATACACATCATGGGTGTCACTTCCACTGACGGAATCACTGGGGGGGTGGATATCCGGGGGGGTGTTTTGCCCACAGCCAGCACCTCAAGAGCTCATGACCCTGGTCCCCCGGTCTCCCCTTGTCCCGCGGTCTCCCCTGGTCCCCTGGTCTCCGGTGTGCTGCAGACGGTGGTCTCAAACGCACCCAGGTTCGAGACCACCTGTGCCTGCAGCAAGGATCTGGTGGAGCTCGAGAGAGAAAAAATCAACATCCTGAAAGGAATTCAACAAACCCTTCAGGACTCAGCGGCCAGGGATGCAAGGTACTAGGAGGAGGTTTTGGAAATCAAAAGGGCTCGCCTCCAAATTGAGGAAAAGAAGCTCCTGCTTGATCAAATGAAATTTGAGAGGCCCTCCATTTCTGTGCCAATTCTTCTGCCCAACCAACAAGGTAGTGTATAGGTGAACTTACAGCCTAAGCATACAATGTTCATTTTAATTAAGTAAAAGCTAAATTGTGTATTGTAGTCTATCATATATTCAGTGTTGACTGTCCCATCCTTACATGCTTTTGTTTTTTCATCTTATAGATCCAAGTGAGGAGCAGGGAGAACAAACTCTGCAATAAAACTAATATTTCTCTGATATCTTGTGCCTTGGTTTTTAACTCTTCTTGATACTCCACTTTCCATGGGCAAATCTATAGGATTCCTATATTTACTACTTGATTGTGCAACAAGGTAAAAAAACATGCATATAAATGGTATCACACATGCCATGCAGCTAGCAGCCTAAATAATACAATGTACAAGCATCCAGAGCGAATAGTGTCTTACTGAGTGTACTTCGTGACTGCCATCTTGACTGTAAGTAAGTAACCAGAGTTTGTTTTATTCATTTGTGTTGAGCTAAAACGTTGTTTCTAGGATAGAGGGTAAGGGTATAGCAGCTAAATTGGTCAATAGGTAGCTAGCTAGAGGTCGAGTTTCAGGGTACTTGCCGCCGAGTGAGACCCTGGCTTTGTTTACATAATTAGGGCCATTGTCAGCTGCGCCTTTAGCATATTTAAGGCGGCTAGCAGTGCAGAGGCAGCCTCGTCTGGCAGCCTCGGTGCACGAAGACTTGGTCGAACAAAGACAGGGAGTCTACCTGCGGGAGGCCACCGAGGATGGCCGACGAGGCGGACCACCTCTTCCGATAGGTATCACCCTATTTGTATTCTATTCTACCTAGAACATATTCCTAGCTAGCATGTGTTTCTTCAGCATTCCCGCTCATTACACCACTCGCAGACGTAGACGTAGATATGTCAAAAAGTATATACGGTCCACTTCTAATCTTAGCTACCTATCCAGATCTTCCTCACCTGCCCTCTCTCTTTCTATTGGGCTCTGGAACTGCCAGTCTGCTGTGAACAAAGCAGACTTCATCCCGGCGTTTGCATCCCATGCTTCTCTTCACGCCCTTGCGCTGACAGAGACATGGATTCGCCCAGAGAACACTGCAACTCCAGCTGCTCTCTCCGTCAACCACTCGTTCTCTCACTCACCCCGCTCATCTGGGCGAGGTGGTGGGACAGGTTTGCTCCTTTCCCCACATATTAAATACACATCCACCCCACTCTCTGTTACTGCCAAATCATTTGAACACCATTATGTGATGCTAACTGATCCTATCAAAGCATTGTTAGTTGTCCTCTACCGCCCACCAGGGCCGCTAGCCGACTTTGTGGAAGAGCTGGACATGCTCCTCAGCGTCCTCCCAGATGATGGAACACCGCTGATACTCCTTGGGGACTTCAACATCCACCTCGAAGGAACGCAGGCCGTCGACTTCAAGTCTCTTCTGACATCCTTCGACCTGAAGCTGCTGAACACACCGGCGACCCACAAGGCAGGAAAACAGCTCGACCTCATCCTGACACGTAACTGTATCACTGACTTAACCTCTGTAACCCCACTACACATTTCTGATCACTCCTTCATCCAATTCTCTGTCTCTCTCCCTCCAACTCCTCCTACCTCCCCTCCCCTAGTAACTTTCTGCCGCAACCTCCGCTCCCTATCCCCCTCCCATTTCTCCTCCATTGTAACATCCTCCCTCCCTCCCATTGACGAGTTTATGTGCCACCCCACTGACACTGCCTCCAACACCCTGTTATCCACACTAACTGCATCACTTGACACTCTCTGTCCCCTGTCAACCAGGCCTGCGCGATCCTCTCCCTCCTGCCCGTGGCTCACGGATGTGATTCGTGCAGACCGGTCCATCCTTCGGCAGCTGAGAGGAGATGGCGCAAGTCCAAAGACGGTCTGGACCTCGATAAGTATCACTCCCTCCTCAAATCCTTCTCTGCCTGCATAACTGATGCTAAAACCCACTACTTCCTTAACAAAATTAACTCTGCCTCAAACCCTCACAAACTTTTCTCTACCTTCTCCACCCTTCTTAACCCACCTCCCCCACCCTCCCCCTCCACCCTGACAGCTGACGACTTCTCCTCCTTCTTTGAGAAAAAAGTTGCTGACATTAGCAGTCGGTTCCCTGAACCCACCTTTCCTACCCACTCGCCCTCTATGACTAACCCAACTAAATGTCTAAACCATCTTAATCTCCAACATATTTACTGTCTTATTTTCTAGTGTTGACTATATCTACAATCTTGCAATAATAGGCCAACAGCTTTCCAAGACCATGTTTGCAATCTCATGATTCCCACATTGGCCACAAATGACAATGTGACAAACACATAAGTATTGAATACCCCATGTCTTCAACATGGAACCATTGTTTCCAACATGAATAATCAACTCTACTTTAATTGATGGTTGATCAATTATACTCATTATGAGTGTTAGATGTGTCAGATGACTCTAATCAGTTTAATTGACATACAGACCCGTCCATTAGATTCTCACGGTATATAAAGGAGAGGTCTAGCCTTCTTCTCAAGCGGAACATGGCTGCAATACAGCAGATCATACGATTGAGAGAGAGAGCGACGGCGGCCCAGAAGTAGGCTGGTAAGGCTCAATGCCTTTGTGAGGACGACGATCAGTCCACTGGACATCCTCGAGGATTCTGCCATCCAACATAAATACCGGCTCAGGAGGACTGACATCATGATGCTCCTAAACCTGGTAGAGGCAGACCTGCAGAGGCCAACCAGGAGGTCCTACGCACTCACCCCTGCAACCCAGCTACTGGCAGCGCTGCGTTTTTATGCCACTGGCAGTTTTTTGGAGGTTCTTGGCGATGGATATGGGCTCTCCAAGGCCTCAGTATCGAGATCTGTGGAGGCTGTAACATCAGCACTACTTCGCCACATCCCAGACCACATCCAATTCCCACAACAAGAGGGGACACACAACATCCCCCAAGTCATTGGGGTAATTGATGGCACCCTCATTCCCATCCTCACCCCTTCCAATGAGGGCCATGTTTATTTTTGTAGGAAAGGTTATGCTGCCATCAACTGCCAGGTTATCTGTGACCATCAGGGGCTCATCACTGATCTTGTGGCAAGATGGCCTGGCAGCAGCCACGACTCTTGTTTTTTCAAACTCCTCTGTTGGCCAGGAGGCACAAGCTTCCAGGGATGGATGGCTGCTTCTCGGGGACAGTGGGTATCCATTGAGGCCATACCTTTTTACACCTGTTGCCAACCCCCACAACGAGGCTGAGGAGAAGTACAATGAAGCTCACCGTGTGGCCAGGAGTATCATTGAGAGGACTCTTGGCAGATGGAAGATGAGATTCCGATGTCTCCACAAGTCGGCTGGAGGTCTTCTTTTCCACCCATCAAAATGTTGTGCAGTTATTGCAGTAACTGCAATGCTGCACAACATAGCTGTAAGAGCTACAACCCCCTTGTGTCCTCAAGAAGACCAGTTGGAGGAAGATGGTGAGGAAGAAGATGGCCCTCCCCTGCAGGCCCACGATCCCCGACATGTCCAGTACCTAGCTGGCTTTGAAGCATTAATTAGTCATTAATGAGTTTTTTGTGTAGGCCCTGAATGGCTTATGATTTTTGTATGAGTTTTCACTCCCTCCCAGCCCCTTCACCCTGTGACTTCCCAGTCAACCCTGTGGAATCCTTCCATTTCCTGGGCGCTACCATCTCCCAGCACTTTTTGTAAATCTCTCTCTTAGAGGCGCTTTGGATAAAAGCGTCTGCTAAATGAATACATGTAAATGTAACATCAGCTCCCTCACCAAGAAGGCACAACAGGATGTACTTCCTGTGTCAACTGAAGAAGTTGATCTGTCAAAGACAATGATGGTGCAGTTTTGGGTACTGACAATGATGGGTACCATATTTGAGTGCATCCTCACCTCCTTCATCACCATCTGGTACCCTGCCTTGGACACACTGTTCCAGCCACTCCCCACCGGCAGGAGGCTGCGGTCTACCGGGAAAAGAACCTCTCGCCCAAGGAACAGTTTCTTCCAACTCTCACTGACTCATGTCTAAATGGAATTAGGCACTTAAAATTAACTTATCACTACTACCAGTAGTGATACCGGTATCACTACTACCCTTCTTTCTAAAACAATTGAACGCGCTGTATCTAACCAACTGTCAAACTTCCTCTCTCAGAACAACCTGCTTGACCCCAACCAATCGGGCTTCAAGACTGGTCACTCCACTGAAACTGCCCTCCTGTCAGTCACCTCTGCCCTTCAGTCTGCCAGAGCGGCGTCGAGGTCATCCGTCATCATTCTGCTGGACCTTTCTGCAGCATTTGATACGGTTAACCATCAGATCCTGCTGGCCAGACTTTCTGAGATGGGCATCACTGGCACTGCACTTCAGTGGATCTCATCCTACCTGTCGGGAAGATCCTACCAGGTCTCCTGGGGAGGCAAAGTGTCAGGCCCCCGCCAGCTCTCCACTGGTGTCCCACAGGGCTCTGTCCTTGGACCACTCCTCTTCTCCCTCTACACCACCTCACTTGGACCAATCATCACCTCCCATGGCTTCTCCTACCACTGCTACGATGACGACACGCAGCTGTACCTGTCGTTCCCCCCGACTGATCCGGGGATCTCAGCTAGGATCGAGGCCTGCCTTACAGACATCTCCGCCTGGATGACCGAGCACCACCTCCAGCTGAACCTCGCCAAAACAGAACTCCTCATCATCCTGGCCAAACCCTCCATCTCCCACGATCTCTCAATCACCCTGGGATCTGCGACCCCTTCATCCTCTGCCAGGAACCTCTGGGTGACCATGGATGACGAGCTCTCCCTCACAGCCCACATTGCTGCGGTCTCCCGGTCGTGTAGATTCACCCTCTACAACATCCGGAAGATCAGGAGATACCTGTCTGAGCATTCCACCCAGCTGCTAATCCAAGCACTTGTCCTCTCAAAGCTGGACTACTGCAACTAGCTGCTCGCCGGTCTCCCAGCATGAGCAACCCGCCCTCTCCAAAGGATTCAGAATGCGGCAGCCCGTCTGGTCTTCAATCTACCCAGACGCTCCCATGTTACCCCGCTCCTCATCTACCTCCACTGGCTTCCCATCACGGCCCGTATCAGATTCAAGACTCTGGTACTGACCTTCCGAGCGGTGAACGGGACTGCACCCGACTACATCAAGTCTCTCCTGCAGCCTTACACCCCCACCCGCCACCTACGGTCTTCTTCTGACAACCGTCTGGTGGTCCCACCGCTCAAGAGCGCCCGGTCCCAACACAAGCTCTTCTCCTGTCTGGCCCCCCAATGGTGGAATCAACTCCCCACCTCCATCAGGGACACTGACTGTCTCACCACCTTCAAGAAAAGGCTCAAGACACACTTGTTCCGGGAGTACAACGGCACTTAGGAATGCTTGGCTGGACCTGATGTTAATTTCCTCCAGGATCACAATGACTCGTATTGAGAGACTTGTTGGTTAGTTGTGACGGTTTTAAATTATTGTACTCGCTGTGAAATATTTTACTGTTGACTGTTGATTTTGTCTTCTTCTTTACAGGTACACTCTTGCACTTTTTGAGTTTCATGTTGTTTAATTGTAACTTGTTTAACTGCATGCTCTTATGGTTCTTCCCCTTGGCACTTATTTGGTTTTTCACAATGTATACTTCATGTTTTGGCTGCTTGCAATGTTTGGGGCTATCTCGTTGTTATGATCAGTGACCTATGCTCTTTTGTAATGCTCTCTCTTGGAAGTCGCTTTGGATAAAAGCGTCTGCTAAATGCATAAATGTAAATGTAAACTTAAATCCAGGAGAAGAATACCACATCAGGCCAAATGAAGTACGGGAGAATTGGACTGCACCTCCCTCTTCCCAGGTAGGCTATTGTTTCCGCATATACACTCTATTCCTCATGTCTGCATGCTCACATGTTTTGTTGCCCTCCCACCATCTGCTTCTCTCAGGCACGCCAGGGGGATCCGCTCGTGCTTCTGCTCAGTCGTGACCCTCAAGGACTCTTCCACCACACCCGAGATCCAGCCCGGTAACTACTATCCCATCCTTACCCACTTCATTCAGTCTTGATCATATTCTAGAGAATGACACTCTTGTCTTCACAGGAGGCTAGGCTCGGCCTCGCTACCAGCCTCCCCAACATCAGGCTCGGCTTTATGTGGAGACAGTTGTATGGTGTTGCTGAATGTTAACATGTACATAAAGAAAATAAGGATGCTTAAGTTCCTGTGTGGGCAGCTGTTAGGCATCCATCACAGTGGGCAACATTAATTTAGTCTTTCTAAGTAGAGACAAAAGTCTCTACTTTTGTGATTGAACAATTTAATGGCATATGTTTACTCATGACTAAATCAACCATTTAAGTTGTAGTGGGTTTTTGCCCATTTTAAAGGGTCACAATACTGGAAACAAAATGCACAAAAGATTCTTGCTGTACAAGAACGGGACTTCTAGGAGTTGCAGTTAACCAAAAGGAGAAGAATGAGGTAATCTTAGGTCATCATAATTATTTTATTTATCCAAACATTGAAATGCATTGTGTTCTCTTTATCTTTGTTGTTCAGACTTGTGTTTTTATTATTATTATTATTTTAAATCAGCACCTGTTTGCTTACCCTTTGGCCATTACTGTTTCTGTATAGACAATCAAACAAAGGTTAGGCTTCCACCCCTCCCCACCACCACAACCAAAACCACTACAACACAACTAATGCATATCTATTATGTTTTTGCCTAGTAACAACCGAAAAGATGTAGATGCTACAGGTATTGGAGAGGTCACTGAGAAAGTAGAAGAGCTTGTACTGGCATCAGAGTTTACCAGATGTCACAGCAATCCGAGAACTCACCAATCTGGCTGCCACTCAGTCATCCTGACTCCTTCCCAGCTACAGACCATCAAGCAGGGATTCTGCTGTGTTGTTTGTATGAGTAAGTATGCAATAGATAGTAAATGCACACATGTAAAATAATTTAACATCTGACACACACACCAGGGCTCTTAAGTGTTTCCCCTACCATTATATTAGGGGAGTAGTAAAAGTAAAAGGCAGTAGTGAAAGTAATTTGACTTTGTATGGTACTTGAATGTTGCATCACAAAGGAACATTCCCCGCCCCAAAGTCAAATGACTTTCAACACCTAACTGCTGCCTTTTTCTTTCTGCATGAAATACTGAAATATCTGAAATATATCCAGATGAATGTGTTGGTGATACTAAAATGACTAAATTTACAGTTTTTCACAATTGTTACAGTTTTTCTCAATTGCTAAAACACTAAACCCTATTGTCTGAACCAAATGCTCAGTTGCCTAAACCCACTGATTGAATCAATCACTCTTTTGGCAAAACCATAAGCACTTTTCACCTGTTTAGACACAACTTGCCAACACATTTTCATTGTAATGCACCCAGTGCTGCATAATGGTGAGCACAGGTGACAGAAGTCAAACACAATTAAAGCACATATGTCACCACTTGAACACAACAACTCAAAATTGATCACACTTGTGGCTAATGATGTGAGGGAACATATAAGCCAGTTCAGAGAGCACTGGTTTGTGAGGCCCTACAATGGATAGAAATCTGAGAGGAAGAGTTTGTGTGAGAGGAGGTTGAGGTGGTCGAGGTGGTCAGCGAAGACAAAGAACAGTAATATCTGATGAAATCAGAGCTACTGTGATTGACCATGTTCTTGTCCATGGTATGAGCATGAGGGAGGCTGGACAAAGGGTACAACCAAACATCAGTAGATTCACTGTGTCCACCATAGTACGAAGATTTAGAGAAGAGAACAGGTAATTACCTTTTTTTGACATTATAGTACAGTATGTAAATGTTGACAGCAATTACTGTATGACATACTATATACTGTACCACAGTATACTGTAGATAAATATAAGTAAATATGTTTCAGTACATCACTGTACCAATGTACTGTAGTATTGTAATGGAGGGTTGGTCTAACTGTAGTCTAGTATTCCATGTATATTTTTTGTAACTCCATGTTCTCTTTTGGTAGAATTGAAAGACTGCCACATGGGGGTCGGAGGACAGGTATGTTCTCCCCACACCAAGAGACCCTAATTGTTGATATGGTCCGTGAGAACAATACCATTAAACTGAGTGAAATTCAGCAGAAGATCATTGAGGACCATGTAAATTTTGAGGGTATCAACAGTGTCAGCCTCTCTACTGTTGATCGTGTCCTCAAGCGCAACAGACTGCGCATGAAACAGCTATACAGAGTGCCCTTTGATCGCAACTCAGACAGAGTCAAAGAGCAAAGATTCCAGTATGTAGAGGTGGGCATATATCCAGACACATTCAATGTTGATTACTCTAAGTAGTGATTTACTGTAGTGGCCTAAAAAAAAACTATATCTATTTCTACAGAGGGTTTTTGAACTGGATGCAATGGAAAGACCCCATGAATACATCTACGTGGATGAAGCTGGGTTTAATCTCACCAAAAGGAGAAGGAGAGGCCGTAATGTGATTGGCCATCGGGCCATTGTTGGTGTTCCTGGGCAGCGTGGTGGCAATGTCACATTATGTGCTGCCATCAGAAATCATGGGGTTGTCCACCATCATGCAAACCTGGGGCCCTACAACACTCACCAGCTCCTCATGTTCCTCAATCACATGCGAGATGCTCTGTTAGGGCAGCAGGATGAGCATCCCATATATGTTGTTGTTTGGGACAATGTGAGTTTTCACAGAGCCCTCCAGGTTAGAGAGTGGTTCAATATGAACCAAGGTTTTATCAATCTTTGCCTTCCACCGTACTCCCCTTTCCTAAACCCCATTGAGGAATTCTTCTCCTCATGGCGGTGGAAGGTATATGAACGCCAACCTTACACCAGGGTAAATCTCCTGCAAGCCATGGAACTTGCCTGTGGTGACATAGGTGTGGAGGCATGCCAAGCCTGGATACGGCATGCCAGGGGTTTTTCCCCCCGTTGTCTGGCCAGACAAAATGTGGCCTGTGATGTGGATGAAATCCTGTGGCCTGACCCCGTACGGAGACATGATGCTGTGGCTGAGTAATGCACTTATTTGTATATTTTTGTACTTTATTTTTACATGGGCTTACTGTACACAAGTGGCAAACGCAAAATATTTCAGTTTTGTCTTTTTGTACAAGTGCTAAATTCAGTTTTGTTTTGTTTTGCAACATGCATTTAGCCTACGGTGAGCAATAAACATTTATTTCTCCAGCTTCATGTCCTGAGCATTGTGTTTTCAATTTTTCTACCTAGTGTTTAGTGACTGTTCAGTAGTGTTTTTAATTTTGATTGACTCGGGGCACGATATGACAACATAGTTCAGTTTTGAGCACAGCTTGAACTGTTTTGAGGTGAAAGTTTGGTTTTGCAAGAAGAGTCTGAGGTTTT
Source organism: Thaleichthys pacificus (assembly GCA_023658055.1). Taxonomy (NCBI): domain Eukaryota; kingdom Metazoa; phylum Chordata; class Actinopteri; order Osmeriformes; family Osmeridae; genus Thaleichthys; species Thaleichthys pacificus. Next base: position 2,264,158 of record CM042865.1, read on the forward strand.
GTGAATGTAGCTTGAAAATTGGGGTTTGTGTTCACAGTTTAGAGAAAAGGAGAGCAGCTTTCAAGAAATGTGTCTTAGCAATCGAGAAAAACTGTAACACACGTTTCTCAAAACAATAACGGCTTTCTCAAAACTGCACACACAAAACTGAAAACCTCACACACAAAATGCTAAACCTGACACTCCCTTTGCGAGATGACTGTTTGCCATCAAATCTCTTACCTGTTCACAAAATGCTACTTGTGTTCTCATTGGTGAGAACACGAGTTGCCATGGTTGAGCACATGGTCAACCACGGTGGCCCGAATCTCATTAGAGATCACCGTTCTCTTTCTTCTTTATCCTCCTCCTCCTTCTTCTTCTCCTCTTCCTCCTCCTCCTTCTTCTTGGCGTCCTCCTTTCTTCCTCATCCTCCTTCTTTCTGTCGTCCTCCTCTTCGTCGTCCTCTTCCTCTTACTTGTCCTCCTGTTCCTCCTCTCACTCTTACCCCTCTCCTTCTCTGGTTGTCGATATGTTCTAAGTTCTCCATTGTTCACCAAACAAAACAGAGGCTCAAGGCCCTTTTTATGCTGCAGTCCTGATTGCAATTTGCTCACCAGACCTGAGTGTTTAGAGATTTGTTGTAGTTTGATGCTTTGAGACTTTACTTGAGAAGTTTGTGCAACAACTGAACATTGTGTGTAGTGTTTTGACAACGAGTGTGTAAACAAGGAAAGTCAGAGTCTAATGCAGATAAGGGAGTGTGAAGTAGTGCCAAATTGGGTCGAGCAATTGGTACATGAAGTTAAGGTTGTGAAAATTGTGCCAAATCTTTGCTTTTTGTGTGTTAACAATTGTGAAAAACTGTAACTGTACAGGACTTTGCAGGACTGTTGTATTGGATTACATACATTTTAGCTTACGTTAGGTGAACTTAATAACCTAGCAACCGATAGTAGTGCTGGATTTATGCACCTAACTATAGTGGATACGGTTATTGAATTCCATTACCAGGATTTTGCCTAAATTTTACTTATTTTTAGGTAACCAGCCAGAGCCTGTACCTCACTGACGATACCAATGTGGCAGTTTTCCCTGGAGCAGAGGGCCACTTCAGTTCATTCGACCTCAGGGACAAGGCCCATTACGAAGTACACGGGGCCGGAGCTGTGCTGGATGCAGGTGTTAACGTTGCTGCAGGGCCACTACCTATTCCTTCCACGAGTGGCCAGTTTCGCTCCTCCAGGTCGGCTAGCTCAGCAAGCCCCTCAGTGCCACTCAGGGCTCAATCCCTAAAATACTTTACAAGATAAGCCACATTTTTTTTCAATTTCCATGCCCTTGTCAATAGAATATAAATATAAATGTTCTCGTATGTTCAAAATTTGGAATGAACCTAAATTTAGTTCTGAATTCCAGGACTGTCAGTCTGGGAGAGGTACAGAGTGGAAAGCTTGTGAACAGTAGAATGGTGGTTGTAAGATTTACTGAGCAGGAGGCCAGTGTCCCATCCATGATTGCCAAAGTAAAAGATGCCTTAGGAAGCAATGAACAACTCATCCTGACAGACCACAATGGAGTGGAAATATTGGACTCAGAAGGAACAAGAGGTGCTTCATTTGAACAACCCTGTGTCTTGAAAATGTACTGTGACAATAGCATGAACTTTTAAGTTGCTTCACAGCTAAGTGGCAAATATATTGGGCTATTAATTGTCATGTCAACATTTATAAAGTCTCACATTTTAAACTGGAGCCATAAACAATGTCAAACCTTTGCCATTTCAGATAAAAACTAAATGAATATGCATTCACATGTCCGTCTTCAAGAGTGAGCTCTTATTGATACATACTGTATATTTTGTACTCAATTAAGCGCCTTTTATTGGAAGCAGAACTCGCGAAAAATCATGGCTGTACCAGAGGTTGATTTCCAAGCTGTGCAACAAAAGAGGCGAAGAATCTCGTAAGTCGGACTACCAGTGGCTTCTGTTACACCCCCTCAGTTTTTCCTCCTGACATGAGGCACTGTAAAAGGCTAAGCATGGCCTGAATTAAAGAGCAGAGCTGGTCTGATACAACATATTCAAAGAGACTACATGAAAGCACCTAAAATAATGGAACATTTCTCCTTCAGTCTGTCCAGAAACACTGCCATGTTTATCTGAGTCTTTTCTTTGATACAACTATATCTCCTACAATCAGACATCTTCAGTCAATGGACACATCTTCAGTCAATGGACACAGATCGAGGAGCTTGTCCTGGCTGCTCAGGGTTTGTCTGAGGTGACAACTGCCATTCAGGGACTCTTTGACCTTGTCCATCGAAAGAGGAACACAACATTGGTACTGACCAAAGAAGAGTCCAGGAATGTTAGGGATACATTCACTTGTCTGGTTTGCAGAGGTAACACTTAGGAAGACAAAAAAAATAATGTATTCACCCTGACAAACCTATTGTAGTTGTTTGGTGGAATTTATGATGTAGTGGTCATTTAAAAGCTTAAGTGTCCTGCTCCTGGTGTCCTTAAGCAGAGCCATTCCTTAAGCATACTTCAGGAATTTACATCCGTGATGTTAAGTGGTACGGGGTGTGCTTGGAGCATCTGTAGACAGAGAAAGGAATTTGTTCATTCTCATTGAACTTATGCCATACATAGACTCAGTTACATAAAAGATGCTTTTTGAAACGCTGTCTGACATTCAATTGGAAAATATTTTTAATTCTTCATCTAGTATATCTTGTATTGTGTTTTCAGACCTCTAATATTTATTTCTTACACTGACAGGAATCATGGAAGATCCAGTATTTGCAGCATGCTGTGGAAGTTTGGTCGGATGCAGATCCTGCACTACTGTGTGGCTTTAGAATTCCTCAATGTGTTTGAAGTGCAGAGCAGATGATTTTTCTTTCAATATTCACAGAGTCACTGGCCTTTCTGGTGTAGTAAATGTCATGAGAGAGCTGGCACGTGAAGAGTAAATGCTGCTTTTCTGCTTGCCATCAATCCTTATTACTTTTCAGTGTTATATCATGTTATAAATACTTTTGATATTGAGGATTGATGTTTTTATGTTGCATCGATGTTCTTAGCTATGGAGTTTTAAGAGCTAGAAAATGTAACAATGTTTTATGTTACATCATTGTTCCCACCTCACAGTGATTTTATAAGAGCTAGTAGGCCTAAATGTGGCAAGATGTTTTTATGCTACATTATTGTTCTCAGCCCACAGTGATTTTATAAGAGTTAGTAGGCCTAAATGTGGCAAGATGTTGTGACAGGCTCTTCTGTGGAGATTTGCAAAGCTGGATTTACTTTGTTTACATAATTTATGTCTCTGATTATTCTTTCTGTACAAAATAAATATATTTTTTCTCCATAAAACGACCCTGTGAATAATGTCTAATATGGATACAATGACAGTAAAATTATTTATTAATGGTAACAAAATAGGCAGTTGACATTTTTATAGTGACACTTATATACACATATAAGGTAAACTTGTATGGTAAATACTATCAGGGTATACTTACACCCTCTACTGTTGTAGTAGTAGTGAAGTTGAGTGTGTATTTGTTTTTTTGGGGGGGGCACCATCGTAACTTTTTTTGAGCATTTAAATAGGCTATATCTCTTGTTCTACCTGTTTTGTAATATACGTGCCTAATATTTCTATACTAAAATAATATTGGCATTATAAGTATTCTAACTGATGATGATTTTTCAGTTGGCTAATTTTTGGTGCCCCCTCAGTAGTTGGTGCCTTACGCACAGCGCGTAGTGCGCGTTATGGGAGCGGCGCGCAGCACTGGCTACTAGACTACACAAACACTGTTTTTGACGTGATTTAACATAATATTTTGATCGAACGAGTTGCAATAAAGTACTCACATTAAGGAAAATTAGGACTGCGTTCATAACGTGATATAACATTTTAGTTGACATTGTCCAGGGCCCCTTAGATGTCATGTGCCCCTGGGCAAGTGCCCAGTTGCCCTAATGGTTAATCCGGCCTTGATTGTAATTTATTTCTACCTTCTCATTCTTAACCAATGAGATACATAAAAAATTATACAGTAACAAACCTTTGCATTACTAATTCAATACACAACAATTTGAAATGTAAATACAATGATATCCTCAGTACAATTTAGAATACTATAGATCAGCATCAGTATTTAACTTTCAGAACTCAACATGTAATCAGTTCTTTTGAATGTTCTTCACAAGTCAAATGAATCCACTGTGGTTTGCAGGAAAAACCCTGAAAGTTTAATCCTACCACAGTCCAGGGGTCTCATTTATAAAGCTTGCGTACGCACAAAACGGGGCTGAAAATGTGCATACGCCACTTTCCACGCAAAGGTTGTGATTTTTAAAAAACAAACTTGATGGGAGAATGTGCGGTCCTCCACGCAAACTCTGACCCTCCCGTAGGCCTACGCACATTTTGGAAACAGTTGGAATTGGCGACGCAGATGACCTTACTGTAGTCAGACTGCAAAAAGTAAATGTGGGAAGAACGATTACTCGTAATATTTATATATTTGGTTTTCCTCACACACGTTTTTTTCATTCGATGTCATCATTATCATGAAGATTAAATCCAGCAGTGTTATTTGCGCTTGTACTGAGTGATCATTGTTCCATAAACACCTTGTACAAGCCAACTCAAATTTTTAAAAACAAAATTCAGCTGAATATATCATATGTCAAAAACTGTAAATATGGTCGTTAAGCTCCTACGCAATCGCTACACTATACGTCCTCGTTATCAGTCCAAACTTTAATACTATTCATAACAAAATCGACTTGAAGAAACGTGTGTTTAGGCCTAACTATTACCCTTTTTACCCCAAATTCCATCTCGGGTGGGGGATACCAGTAGGCCTAATTGATGCTGTGACTTCGGCAAGGTGTTAACAAACACTAGAATTGTAGTCAAATAAATACTGCGGGAACCCCCGTGCGTAATGCTGCATGATGGCACTGTTGGCACTGCTGGAGGACTATGCCAATGGCAGAATCAGGAGAAAGAGAGTATTCAGGGACCGTAATGATTTACTGGCCCATGATGATGACTGGCTAATAAGCCGATTTAGATTCCCTAGAGCTTTGCTCTTGGATCTATGTGCTGAATTGGGTCCAGTACTAGAGAGGGCAACACGCCGAAACCATGCCATCCCAGTCCAAACGCAGGTCCTCACCACTCTGGGGTTCCTGGCAACCGGCTGTTTCCAGCGGGAATTGGCAAACAGGTAAGTGTTTTATATCATCTTCAACTCAATCACTAAGGCTTGTCTGGATATAATCTAATTGTTAAATATCATTCCTATAGGTCTGGTATATCGCAGCCGTCTCTGAGTGCCATAATGCCGGCCGTTTTGGAAGGCATTATTAATATGGGTAGTCGATACATCAAGTTTCCCTACACTGTGCGAGAACAGGCCGAAATTAAAATGCAATTTGCAGCAATTGACTGCACTCATATTGCCATAAGGGCTCCATATGTTAACGAATATGCTTATGTTAACAGAAAGCATGTCCATTCAATAAACGTGCAAGTCATATGTGACTCAAATGATCCTCACTAACATTGTGGCACGCTGGCCTGGCTCCACACATGATTCCTTTATACTGACAAATAACAGTGTAGGGAACAGACTACAGGCAGGCGCAGCACGTGATGGCTGGCTTATTGGTGAGTTAACATTTAGAAATGGTAACCATTTGTCTTGATGTTGACTATAATTATGTATTAATTATAACCTGTAGGTGACAGTGGCTACCCCCTCAGACGCTGGCTCCTTACCCCATTTTTTAACCTGCGGAGCGCACAAGAATTGCGCTACAACAAGGTCCACTCTCGTGCGCGCTCGGTCGTGGAGCGTGCCATCGGCCTCCTGAAATGCCGATGGCGTGCTCTGGATGCCTCAGGTGGCAGACTGCTGTACCACCCGGCAAAGGTGTGCGCCATCATCAGGGCATGTGGCGTTCTACACAATGTGGCACTGAGGAACGGTATCCCTCTCCCTCCTGACCTCCCTCCCCCCCAGCATTGTGACCCTGAACCACAGCCCCCTGCCCGACAACAGGCACATCAGCATGGGTCAAGGATACGTGAGGAGGTCATGCAGCATTTGTAAGAAAGACGACTATCAAGTTTCATTTTGCAACAACATCTTTTAATAATTGAGCAATTTCTTGCAGTACTTGTCTCATCTGCTGTAGCTCATTTGAAACGTTGTTGATGGCGTTTATTGTATCTTGCTGTAGCTGAAGGACGGCGTCAGTGAGCACCCGACCACTTCCATGTGCACGAGGTGCACCGCTGACTGGAGCAGAACGCTGTGCACCTGCCGGGGACCCCTCACTGTCCTCGACGGAAACCTCCTGCCCACCCATCGCTCCAGACTCTGGAAGTGCTGGGGGAAAACATTTGATTAGCTGGTTTTCACGCTTTACAATAAAACTGTTTTACCTTGTTCCTCGGTGGTCGCGTCGGTGTCTCCCTCCTTTTCCGACACAATCCCACACATGCTGGCCTCACCAATTATGGCAGCGATTTTGCCATCAATTGGTGATAGATCAGGTGTGCTTGGGCCCCCACCGGTTGCAGCCACACTCTGGCGGTGGGAGGACAGTTTCCTCTTTGCCTCCACCTTGAATGAATGGATGAGATTATTTATTTCGCACAAATGAGCACATTAAACTAAAACCTCTTCAAATACACACACAACAAATTAAATAAATGTCAGTTAAGGAGTATAAAGATGTTGTATATTTTACCTTCAGATCGGACCACTTCTTCTTAAGTTCTGCCACTGTGCGCTCTGTCCCACTGGCACAGTTGACAGCAGCCGCAATTTTTATTTGTGATCCCGCTGCTGTGCCCACCAAATAATGTGGGTTTTCGGGCCTCCACCTCGCCTACAAGAACTTCAATTTCTGTGTCCGAGAACTTTTGTTTTTTTGGTCGCCATGATTCACCGTGAAGAACATGCGCATGCCAGGGTCATGAGATAGATTAGCATTCATGAGATGCTTTGCATTGACCTTTTATGGTTAGAAATTGGCGTGTTCAGGGCGGGGTACAATGCTGATTCACTTACGCACACTTGTGGGTAATCTGTGATTTATAAAGGGAACATTGCGTACAGGTGTGCGTACGCACGGTTTTATAAATCTGATTTTTTTTGGGCGTACGCCATTTTAGGCTTTTGGGTGCACGTACACTTTTAGTAAGAATCCTACGCACAGTTTTATAAATGAGACCCCAGGTGAATGTAAGAATCAGTGTCCATATCCTTGGAATGCAAGTTGGTTTTGTAGAAGCAGATACACTACACATCCAGTGTTTCCTCCGGTGGGTGGCTTGCCATCTTCTTTCTCCAACGCTTGGTGTGCAACCCCAAGCTTCTTAACGCATGGCGTACATGCTTAACGTCTCAGCATAGTTAGAGAACGTTGACTGCGTATTTAGCTTAAAAAGTTATGAAATAGCATCCTAATCGACATAATGCAAGTTCGGTTTTAACTCACCAAATCCTCATTCAAAACATAAATAAAACCCAGAATCCTGGGGCCTCATGTATAAACGTTGCGTATGCACGAAAAGCTTGCGTACGCTGGTTTTCACACAAATGGTGTGATGTATACAAATTCACTTGATGTGAGAATGTGCGGGCCGTCACAGAAACTTTTGAGCAGATGTGAGAATGTGCTGGACCGTCCGCAAAGTCTTGACTGGCTCTGTAACGTGACGAATTCTAACTGAAAAGTACCGAAACTCTAGCCTGGTCCTAACCAGACTCTCGTACATTTCATTTGTACAGAGAGTCTGGCCTCGCTCCATTGACAAGCGTTGACTTCATTGTAGGCGGGTACTCTGTTGAAGTTTAAAACTATTGGATCTGCCCAGAGCCACTCTGATCTGCCATAACCAATCGCTAGCGTTCGCCTTACCCAATTCCTTCACCACTACTGTAACAGAGCTAGCTGCCGTAGCTGGAAAATCAAACTTTTCCCGAACCCCGTGGGGAGGAGGACCACAACATCATGGCCACCAACAAAACTCAGCAAAACTTGTTCTTGCTCCGGCTTTAGTTTATAGATATTCGGCAGTGTTGCCACAACAGACCGAATGGCTTCGCTTGCATCTTTCTCCACCGCCATTACATTACGGAACTACAACTCAAACTAGCACACAACATCAACGTAATCGTTCTCAGTCACTCCCTCTGTTCGCTGATTGGACCGGTAAAAAGTTTAACGGAGACGTCTGATTAATATACCTAAAACCCAGACGCAGTACAGAAGCAAAATGAAAATTTTGAGCAAGTACGTAGGAGGGCAGAGCCGGGCTAGTACGTGTTGGCCTTTTTACGATTTTTCAGCGAAATCTTTTTTTTTCAATTTGGAAAAGTCCTCGGGATACTGCGCTTTCACTTTATAATTAGGGAATTAGGAAGGAAAAAAATAGCCCCATTGGGGTGTAATGTTGCCTGGCCTTATTGGCACACATCTCGGATTGATGAGAATTAAACATATTTCCACAACTAGGATTTCTTAGGACTTTTAGTATGTTGTTCTGGACACCTCATAGAAATGATCTATGCTGAAAATATTTTATAATTATTTCTATTTTTGGCTCCAAAATGAGTTACTTTGCCTGGACTAATAGCCTTGAGGTTTTTTGCTTCAGGTATAGGCTACATTTTTATAAGGTATAGGCGATGCAGAAAACATTGGCAAAGCCGCAGCATGCGTTGCTGTAAGAAAAGTGTACTTGGCGCTTAACCAGCTGATGAATCAATTCATCATATTCCCTGGCCATGTCCCAGTCAATGAAATCAAAGAGGGATTTACACATAGGCCTACATGCATATACACATATATAGTATCATGATATAAGCGCAGTAGCCTACATATATCCTCATAAGTGTCTATGAATTCGTATCAATTAGATACTCTTTGGCCTTGTTTTTATCTAGCCTACTTAGTCTGAAAGAGTTGAGACCATTATTTTCGCTAGCAAGATCTCATTCGATTATTAATTTCCATTAAGCCTACTGCCAGCAGGCACATTTAAAGAAATGTGATCTGATTGATTGGGGTAATGAGGCACTTAAAATGAGCCTATACATTTCCCCACAACTTTCGCATTTAGCTTATCGGCAATTTTTTGCCAAGCCGCTTGTCTTGCTCTGGCAGCGGTGGCGGTGTTTGACTTAGCCATGATAATATGCTTATTGTCTTCGTAGAGACTCATTATAATAGTTTGCTCGGATGGCGAGAATAGCCTATCACCGCTCTCTCTTTCGTTTTTTCCACCATCATACCGTTAGAAAATCACGGTTTTGGTGATCGACCTTTCCTGCCTTTTGAAGTAGGACGTGGGCGTGCACTTGCCCTGATAAGTTTAGCCTGATTGAAATGAACCAGATGATTTGGATGCGGATCAGCCGTCGACGAACCGATATTTGCGGTTCTCAATTAGCTCGCTAATGTTAACGGGCTAAAGGGACAATTGATTAACTTAGCCTCAACCCTTACGACGAACGGGGCCCAGGTCTATAGAGGATAGAGACCTGTGTTATGCTGGGTACACACACAAATATTTTTTTAATCTTTTAAGATTTTTTAAATGTGAGAGACCACAAACATGAGGACAAGAAAATCCTATATTTAACCTTTCGATCCTATAGTGTGTGGTGTTTGTCCTCGGGGTTCCCCCCACACATCATGATTTCGGAGCGGCTCCAATGTTCTTCCGAGAAAGTTCGGTCACTCTCACACCTCACATCAAGGGAAAATCTGATAAAATAATCTGTAGATAATCGGGACATAATTTAGGATTGTCGGGACATTACCTAGGATTGTCGGAAGGGGGAAATCGGCCCAAAATCAGACCGATTATCTTGTGGTGTGTACCCAGTCAGAGCATGTTTGAACGGAGTTGTAAATTAGTGGAGCAAGGAACAGATTGCCATTAATTAAACCTGAGCAAGAAGCGCACATTATTAATGGCCCAGTTTCCCAGACATGGATTAAACCTGTAGTCCTAGTCCAAAAGTAAAAGAAAAATGACGAGGCTTAATCCATGTCTGGAAAACTGGGCCATATCGGCTGTATAAGAACAAATACAGTATGTGAACAGATTTAATTACTGCTATGTTGCATTGCCTGAGCAGCACCTTTGGCCAGATATCTGGTGCATTCCTTTGTCTATTTGGTAGGCTATTGAATGTTTGAATCCCCTCTGACCATATGGGGCATAGCGCATACATTTCTTTTTTCACTCACACTTTGGTGGTTGTAAAGTTTCAGCATAATACTTTTTCATGCCAAAACGAATCTTTAATAAATGTGTATATGACCTTTCATCAATTATTTACAATCTCCTTGCATGCTCTGCGCTTGGAGTCATTATAGGCTATGGTTGCATTCATCCCTGTTCCCCAGTCGAGGTGCATCATTTTTGTCAAATGAATGACACTGAACAGTTTGCCATGAAATGCTTGTCTTGTTAACTAGAAAAACAAATTGTAGGCCTATGTGTAGGCTACACATAGAAAAAAAAGCTACAGAGTCACATATTTATGCATAAAGTTGAACACGTTGTTTATGAAATGTCTAAAATTGGCCAATTTAGATTATGTAGGGCTAGATTAATATTCTAACCCAAGGGGGTTAGTATATTATGCAGTGTACATAATGCACTGTACATTTAAACATCAGTTCTCTGCTTTTTTCTAAACTGTCGGAGGCCAAACACACCACAAAACATAAGGCTACAGCAAAATATACGCTATTGACTTGACTAGGAATTAATTAGCCTACGCACTATAGAGGCTTAATTATTATTGTTATTATTATAACAATGTATATTAAAGTGCAGTGAATGAAATCCCTAATCCCAAATATTGGCTAGTGCTCTACAGTTTACATAAATAATCCTCCCATAACTTCCCTCTTAAAGGTCACATGACATGAAAACTTCACTTTAGGAGGTTATTTAACATTAATATGAGTTCCCCTAGCCTGCCTTTGGTCGCCCAGTGGCTAGAATTTTCGATAGGTGTAAACCATGCCCTGGGTGTTCTTCTCCGCCTTTGAAAAAATGAAGGCTCAAACGCTCGGTTTGAAAATCTCCTCTTATTGACGTAACAAGGAGCCAGGCTACCGCCCTTCTCTCTGCTGTGCCCGCCCAGATAATCTGGCCCGCCAATGAGGAATTGAGCTACGATTGTGCAAGGGCGAGTGCAATATCGTGTTTTCCTGCAGAGACATCATGCCATGGCTAGCAAACGAACGAAGCATAACAGTTGCTCAGTGCTTGGATGTACAAATCAACACACAAGTCTTTTTGTAGTTCCGTCATCCGAGCCTCTAAACAATCAGTATCTTAATTTTATTTTCGCTGAAAATTCGCCTACACAACTTCTGTTGTAGGCGCATTTGTTTTGTATGTCTGCGCCAAACACTTCAGCCACGACTGTTTCCTCAACTTGAGCTAATACAAAACTGGCCTTGCTGAAATTAAATTCTGGATCAGTACTAACTCTCCTTCGTCCAGCTACTAACCTCGGACAAGTAAGTTAAATAACGCTATATCATTTTGTAGCTTTACTGTATATGGTTACCTAGCTTGCTATCCTTAGAATGTGGCTGTAACATTAGCTCTGCAGCTAACAGCTGAGTTACTGTCGCTATGGAAAGGTAGATAGCATCAAGTATAACGGGGCGTTCACACTGCAGCGTTTTTTAACGCTCTGCACCGCTCGCCTTCCCACAGTGCCCCACGCTCGGGGGCGTGTTAGACAAGTTAATACAGAGTTGTAGTTCTCTAAGGTCACTGTTGTTGTCATGGCCAAGCGTGCAGATTTGGGTTCATGTACTCATAATATCGATCAAAATACCGAATTTAACTAGTGCAAGATTACAGTAGAATAACGTTACATGTTACGCCACCGGTCACTCAATCAGTCGTTTGTAGGCTCACGTAATGTGACGAGACTGAATTTAAAAGTAGGCTATAAAAACACACTAGGAACACTGACGACATCGGCAACCATGCACTATTAGTTTAATGTAATCTTTAAATTCAGGCTCGTCACATTAGTAACTTTGTTCTGAACAGAACTGGGTGTGCAGACACATACGAAAAGTTTCTCCTCCATCTCGAAATTGTGAAACCTAGAAATGTTTATCATGACCAACGGTTGCTACGTTACAAGAAACAAGAAACCAATCCAATTGGCCGATGCTAGCGTTTTCACGCTCCTCATTTACATTAAAAAAATCCAACTTTCAACGCTCTGCTCCGCTCCGCTCGCCTTCCCACAGTGCCCTACGCGAGCGTCAACGCCTGGTTTCATTGAAAATGAATTGGAAGCCGACGCCCCGCGCCGCCAACTCCGCTGCAGTGTGAATGCCCCGTAAGTGTGAATACATATGCTGTACGTGAGTGTTGTACACTTCTTTGTTATTTGGATAAACGTTCTGCTGTTGGTGTTATGGCGCGCGCGATATCCACCTTTCCCCTCATTGAAATGACTGAGTGTGTACCTCTGCAAACCAGGGTTATCAGATGAGAATGGGCAAATTCGAGGTATTTTACAGCAACGGGGTTACAGCCATTGCGATACATCCGTTGTAAACATTAGCGCATGGTGCCGCCCCTCCGCTCCTCATTAGCATTTAAAACTACAGACACCAAAACAGCGCGTTCTGAGGAAAGCTCCTTGTGGGACTGCTAGTAGTGGCTGTAATTCTGCACCAAGGCTGAATTTCGGGAAAGAGACTTCTGATACAGTATTAGGGGGCCACTAAGGCCTATATAAAAGCATCCAAAAACAGCATGTCATGTGACCTTTAATATTATAACCTAAAGTAAATAGACAACCACTGAAAACGAATCATTTGCTTCCGCTCAGACCATATTAACGACCGTTAGTCGTTATAACTCTGGACAAACTGAAGAAGCCAGTGACAACCCTGCAAGTTCTGCGACACTGGTAGACAGGTTAGTGCAATATTTACTTCAATAGAACCACGATTGGGTAAATTCCTGCCACAAAGTGTAATGTTACATCTCGATAGTCGGCATACTGTAGGCCTATATCTAAAACTAACTTTATATGTACCCCATCCTCATTGTATCCCACTTTTGTTGTAATCACGAGCCAACCTGTTTGAATGTTGGACATTTACAGCCTTCGGAATAAGAAATCTAATAAACCTGGGACATGGGTCATTTTAGCGTTCATTGATAGCCTAAGGCTTTGAAGGTGGTATTGTGGGTCGTAGTAGTGTATGTGTTTTAGATGTACCTCTTCCAACACACCTGACCCCTCTTCCACAAAGCAAGTTTTGTGGAACAGGCCCCTTAGTTGAAATGAATGGGTCGTTATCAAGCTAAGCACAGGCCAAATTACACATTAAATTGTATCTGGTGTTGTGGAAGAGGCAAACATAGGATTGAGGAAGGTAGTTTAGTGCATAGACAATGGTTGCTTGTCTTCCAACATGCCAACCAGAATGTTCCATGAAAATCATCTGTCTGGCACCATGTGAAAAATGGACACAGGTTGAATGGTCTTTATTTTCAGATTTGCTCATCTGAGTGAGTTTGAATTTAGCGTTTATGTAATGATTCTTTTTCATAAAGACTTAGGGAGTTTAGGAGAGGTCAGGAGCCCAGGAGGACAGGACCAGCCAGACAGCGGATGACAACGATAAGGATGGCAGCTCTCCCAAATGGCAGAGACGCATTATATTTTCCGAGGTGTAAGTTAGGGGGGAGAACAGTAGTAGGCAGGGGCAAAGAAAATATTGCTTATAATGTCTGCCAACCTAACCATCAGAAAGACGCTTAACCTAGACAAAGTCTCTACAGACAAATTTAATAAAATGGTTTACCAATGGAGAGTAACAATCGTTTAGAACTATTCTTTGTCACTGTGAGTAGTAGTACATATGAGTAGGCTAATACAACATACTTTCCAATAAACAAGCTCTGTTGTTTTAAGTAACTCATTTTTAAAAAATTGATTTAAGGATGTAAAAGAACCTATAAACAATTTCTGATCTTTGTGGTTTTCTCCTTTCCTCAGCTGGTTCAAACATAAAGAAAGTTGTGGTACACCCCTTACAAAAAAGAAGTATATTAAAGTATACTATAAGTATACTAAAATATGGATAGTACACCTTTAGTTCACTTTTGATATACTTTTGAGGAGTATATTTAGAAAATAGTTCACTTTTGATATACTTTTAAGTATGCTTTGAAAATAGTTCACTTTTCATATACTTTTAAGAAGTATACTTAGAAAATAGTTCACTTTTGATGTACTTTTAAGTATGCTTTGAAAATAGTTCACTTTTGATATACTTTTAAGAAGTATACTTAGAAACAGAAAATGGTATACATTTCTTCTGGAGTAGGATGTACGTTTTCTATTATTATACAGCAAAAACTGTCAAAATAATTTTAAAGTACATTACAGGTTACATTTTTTAGATCCATCTCATTCTAATTATTAATGTCTATGAAAATCTATTATGTATTGCACATTGAATCTTTTTTGGTACTGAAGCTGTAACAGTAATTACTGCCAAAATATTCTGAAGCCCTATAATCTTATACTAATAATTATCAATTGGAGTATTAATGGAAAAAAAGAAAAAGCTACTTGAGAAAGAAGCAGACAGAAGGGTTGCATTATGCATTTGAAGGTTATACTGTCAACTTGACCGAAGAACGAAATAATGACGTGAAAAAATGAAGATAGCGTGGCTCATTGGCTGGTCAATTCCCATGATGCAAGGCGGCAAATAGTGTTAAAATGTGCTGATAAGTTTGCCGTTTGTTCGAAATACAAATGTAACTTCATGAATTTCGTTTTTTAAATGTGTCTGCTTAGAATGTAGTGTTTTGTTGCGTGGTCATTGTTTTGGTGGTTTACCATTGTAACCATGAGTTAAATTACTGTTACGTTTCATAAGAAGAGCTGGATTCTTAAGACGTCAACGCTTGCGCAGTGAATAGCTTATTTCAGCTAAGAAACTGCAGTGTTACTTTGCAAGGGCCCCCGTTCTCGCTAAATGATTTATAATCTGAGGTGTTTGAGGGGCTCCTAAACATTATAATATATTAGTAAATAATAGTAAATTTTAGTTTATTAAGATTACTTCTTGAAGTACTTACATTAATTGAAAGTGCACTTAAAAGTATTGCAAAGTATACTTTGAGGCTCTTTAGGAAGTATACTTCATGAACTGAAAGTGCACTCCACAGGTTACTTTACAGTATTCCAAGGTATACTTTTAAGTACTTTGGGAAGTATACTTTATGAACTGAAAGTGCACTACACAGGTTACTTTACAGTATTCCAAGGTATACTTTTAAGTACTTTGGGAAGTATACTTTATGAACTGAAAGTGCACTACACAGGTTACTTTAGAGTATTCCAAGGTATACTTTTAAGTACTTTAGGAAGTATACTTGATGAACTGAAAGTGCACTACACAGGCTACTTTACAGTATTCAAAAGTAAACCTTGAAATACACTATAAGTGTACTTTAAAGTGTACTAAGTGACCTAAAAAGTGGGCCAATTCAGTTTACTTAGTACAAAAATAGTATATAAATAAGTACAAAAATAGTATATAAATAAGTACACTGCTAGTATACTTTAAGTAACATGATAATAGTATACTTTTTATACTAAGTATACTTACAAAATAAACTTGAAGTATACTTTTGTAAGGGCGTGTCTTCCTGTATCGGCCCTACTGCTGTATGTTTCATTCCATTGAATCCTACTAAGAAAGCCGAGTAAACGCACTCAGTAGTAGGCTACATCTGCTACTGCTATTACTATCCCAACTATAATTTCAGCTGTTAAAACTATAATATTCTTGTTACGACTAGCTAGCCTAATTCTTCTTCTGTTTAACAGTTCAGCTTCTCCCGCATTGTAGGCTATTTAATAGTGATGGGCATTCCGGCTCTTTTTCATGAGCCGGCTCATTTGGCTCAGCTCACTGAAAAGAGCCAGCTCTTTTGGCTCCCGAATGGCTCTTTAAAAAATAAATGTTTTAACTATGAATTTGACTATGATAGGTGTGAAAACAATTTGAATTAAATTATTTAATGAAATCATACTATACCTTAACCACGTCTTTAAAAATGCATTGATTTGTTATGGCTCTCCTCTGAGTTTCGACTACTCGTCTAACTGAGAGTGTGTGAGTTGGCTCGGCCCTCCCTCATGCAGTATAATTTGTTGACACCGCGTGTATGATTGACAGGAACAGAATTATCGCTCTTATCCAGAGCGACTTACAGTAAGTACAGGGACATTCCCCCCGAGGCAAGTAGGGTGAAGTGCCTTGCCCAAGGACACAACGTCATTTGGCACGGCCGGGAATCGAACTAGCAACCTTCGGATTACTAGCCCGATTCCCTAACCGCTCAGCCACCTGACTCCCACCTTTGTTAGATGATGCAGTTCAACTTCCACACTGCCTCTTTTGTGTGACTCACACATTTTTGAAATTCATTTCAGCTTTCAGCTTGCGGGTATTTTCTCATTTCTGTATTTTCAGTAATAAAAAAATAAAAAATCTTTCAGCATTCCAACGCATTTTCTACAGGAAATGCACTTTCTAGTTCCAACTTCTTAGTTCTTCCGTAGGTTTTTTGTCCTTTAACTACTCCTGCATACTTTCACCGATTCCTACAATTTTAGTATCAAAACGTTCAGCTCCTTCAGGAGATGTGTGCTATGTCTTTTGGTATTTCTCACTTTTATACTTTTTAAAATATTAAGGTTTTTGTGCAAATTATTCTTTCTTTAAAAGTAATGGTAAATCATCACATATTCAGCCAATTTTGAATTATGACAGTTTCAAATACATGAACATTTTTGCTCCTTCTTGATTTTTATGAATGAGCAGCCAGCAGAGTGGCACACTGCTGGCTGTTCAACTAAATTGTCAAACAAATTCCTCTAACTTTCATGTAGTTTAACTTACAGAAACAAGTTATACCTTAAAATGTAGGAAGAATTGTCCTCTTTCAGCCAATGTAACTACTAAAGAGCTCACAATTACAGATTTTCAGCTAAGAGCCTTGAAGTGAGAGCAGCCTTTCAAATTCCCTCACTAACTTCAATGGAGAGGTAGGTGTGACAGCAGAGACTGCTTCAACTGTGTTCAACCTGCTGCCGTTTAAAAATGTTTTACTGCATTGAAATAAAAATGACATTGCCGCGTTCCTCTAAGCCTTCTGTACGGTGGGCCTGAAGTGCAAATCACACCCACTAATATGAGTGCATCCCCCAAATGAAAACAATCCCCCCCAAATACGAATCAACTTCCCCCAAATAGAATGACGTGCTCACCTCCCCCCAATACAAAGACACGCTCCCCCAAATGGGAAACAACATTACATTAACTCAAAACACATTACATTAACTCAAAACGGAATTCAAATATGCACACTGACTCATCGCATGGGCAAACACCTGTCACACAGTTTTACAATTAGCAATCAGAGCTTTAGCATAAAAGGTCAACAGGTGAGCTCTTCTGTTTTGGAGCAATGGATGCCAACATTGGTAACAGAGGCAGAGGCAGAGGAGTCAGAGTGAGAGGAGGAGGACGGGGCGGACGGGGAGGACGAGGAAGGCCAAGGACCGTAATCTCCGATGAGATCCGAGCCACTTTGGTTGACCATGTGGTCAGTACAGCCAAATCTGAGCAGGTTTACTGTGGCATCCATCATCAGGACTTTCCGAAATGAGAATAGGTAAGATCTCACTAGAAAATTGCAGTCCTGCATATCAATACAGTACTCAATGAGTACAGTAGTACAGTATTGCCTGTGGGCTGTTCTGTAGGACTGTAAAAAAAAGTATTTGGGAAATGTATTCCTACACAGTATTTACAGTATTTTACTATTTGTTTGGCAGAACTGAAAGATTACCAACGCAAGGTGGTCGGGAATGTCTTCTGTCTCCTGAACAAGAAACTGCAATCATAAACATGGTCCTAGAAATTAGATATTTGAAAATATTGATAGGGTAAGCTTATCAACACTGGACCGTGTCTTGCGCAGAAATAATCTAATGATGAAGCAGGTCTACAGGGTGCCATTTGAACGCAATTCAGAAAGGGTCAAAGAATTGCGATATAACTTTACATTTACATTTATGCATTTAGCAGACACTTTTATCCAAAGCGACTTCCAAGAGAGAGCTTTACAAAAGAGCATAGGTCACTGATCATAACAACGAGATAGCCCCAAACATTGCGAGCATCCAATACATGAAGCATACATTGTGAAAAACCAAATAAGTGCCAAAGGGAAGAACCATAAGAGCATGCAGTTAAACAAGTTACAATTAAACAACATGAAACTCAAAAAGTGCAAGAGTGTACCTGTAGAAAAGAAGACAAAACAACAAACAACAGTAAAATATTTCACAGCGAGTACAATAATTTAAAACCGTCACAACTAACCAACAAGAGCAACAAGTCTCTCAATACGAGTCATTGTGATCCTGGAGGAAACTAACATCAGGTCCAGCCAAGCATTCCTAAGTGCCGTTGTACTCCCGGAACAAGTGCGTCTTGAGCCTTTTCTTGAAGGTGGGGACACAGTCAGTGTCCCTGATGGAGGTGGGGAGTTGATTCCACCATTGGGGGGCCAGACAGGAGAAGAGCTTGTGTTGGGACCGGGCGCTCTTGAGCGGTGGGACCACCAGACGGTTGTCAGAAGAAGACCGTAGGTGGCGGGTGGGGGTGTAAGGCTGCAGGAGAGACTTAATGTAGTCGGGTGCAGTCCCGTTCACCGCTCAGAAGGTCAGTACCAGAGTCTTGAATCTGATACGGGCCGTGATGGGAAGCCAGTGGAGGGAGATGAGGAGCGGGGTAACATGGGAGCGTCTGGGTAGATTGAAGACCAGAGAGAGCTCGTCATCCATGGTCACCCCGAGGTTCCTAGCAGAGGATGAAGGGGTCACCGTCGCCGATCCCAGGGTGATTGAGAGATCGTGGGAGATGGAGGGTTTGGCCGGGATGATGAGGAGTTCTGTTTTGGCGAGGTTCAGCTGGAGGTGGTGCTCGGTCATCCAGGCGGAGATGTCTGTGAGGCAGGCCTCGATCCTAGCTGAGATCCCCGGATCAGTCGGGGGGAACGACAGGTACCCACGTGTCCACGCTGCGTGTCGTCAGCATAGCAGTGGTAGGAGAAGCCATGGGAGGTGATGATTGGTCCAAGCGAGGTGATGTAGAGGGAGAAGAGGAGCGGTCCAAGGACAGAGCCCTGTGGGACACCAGTGGAGAGCTGGCGGGGGCCTGACACTTTGCCTCCCCAGGAGACCTGGTAGGATCTTCCCGACAGGTAGGATGAGATCCACTGAAGTGCAGTGCCAGTGATGCCCATCTCAGAAAGTCTGGCCAGCAGGATCTGATGGGTAACCGTATCAAACGCTGCAGAAAGGTCCAGCAGAATGATGACGGATGACCTCGAAGCCGCTCTGGCAGACTGAAGGGCAGTGGTGACTGTCAGGAGGGCAGTTTCTGTGGAGTGACCAGTCTTGAAGCCCGATTGGTTGGGGTCAAGCAGGTTGTTCTGAGAGAGGAAGTTTGACAGTTGGTTAGATACAGCGCGTTCAATTGTTTTAGAAAAGAAGGGTAGTAGTGATACGGGTCTGTAGTTCTGGAGGACGGCTGGGTTAAGGGAGGGTTTTTTGAGTAGAGGGCTAACTCTGGCCTGTTTGAAGGCAGAGGGGAATGTGCCGGAAGTAAGAGAAGAGTTAAGGACATGGAGAAGAAAAGTTATGACGGAGGGAGAGATGGTTTGAAAGAGAGGGGAGGGGACTGGATCAAGGGGACCGGAGGTGGGGCGATGAGAGAGAATTAGGTCAGAGATCTCTGCCTCGGACAGGGGAGAGAAAGAGTTTAGACATTTAGTTGGGTCAGTCATAGAGGGTGAGTGGGTAGGAAAGGTGGGTTCAGGGAACCGACTGCTAATGTCAGCAACTTTTTTCTCAAAGGAGGAGAAGTTGTCTGCCGTCAGGGTGGAGGGGGAGGGTGGGGGAGGTGGGTTAAGAAGGGTGGAGAAGGTAGAGAAAAGTTTGTGAGGGTTTGAGGCAGAGTTAATTTTGTTAAGGAAGTAGTGGGTTTTAGCATCAGTTATGCGGGCAGAGAAGGATTGCGGCGGAAAGTTACGAGGGGAGGTAGGAGGAGTTGGAGGGAGAGAGACAGAGAATTGGATGAAGGAGTGATCAGAAATGTGTAGTGGGGTTACAGAGGTTAAGTCAGTGATACAGTTACGTGTCAGGATGAGGTCGAGCTGTTTTCCTGCCTTGTGGGTCGCCGGTGTGTTCAGCAGCTTCAGGTCGAAGGAAGTCAGAAGAGACTTGAAGTCGATGGCCTGCGTTCCTTCGAGGTGGATGTTGAAGTCCCCAAGGAGTATCAGCGGTGTTCCATCATCCGGGAGGACGCTGATGAGCATGTCCAGCTCCTCCACAAAGTCGGCTAGCGGCCCTGGTGGGCGGTAGAGGACAACTAAAAATGCTTTGATAGGATCAGTTAGCATCACATAATGGTGTTCAAATGATTTGGCAGTAACAGAGAGTGAGGTGGATGTGTATTTAATATGTGGGGAAAGAAGCAAACCTGTCCCACCACCTCGCCCGGTTGAGCGGGCGAGGTGATGTATACAGATACCTTTTTCTAGAGTTTTTTCTCTCTGACTGAACTGCATCATCACTGAAAACTCTACTGTGTTGGCGCCTGCCGCTTGTGAAATGTGGGACTTGTAGTTTTTAATAGCCAGTCATCTTATGCAAGGAGATTGTTATGGCTGTGCAATGAAACTGTAATATAGCTTATGGCCCAGTAGAGGTCCATAGAGACTCATGGAAGAAAGTGTCAACTTTGGTAACTATGGTTGGTAACTATGGTTTTGAGTGTGAATGTTTAATAGATGTGAAACATTCACAGGGACTCAGGGGACTCGTGAGGCTAAATTTGTTTTGAATTTGTCAAAGCATAAATAATAGTTCCTACATAAATTCCGTTAAATAAATTATATGTATTGTTGATTAGAGCTTTCTCAATTGATTGAACTGAATTTTCCCAATCTTGATTATTTTTTCATCAACATTTTCATGTCTTTCTTTCTCTCTTTCTCTCTCTCACTCTCGCTTTCTCTCTCTACATATACACACAAACATACGCACACACAAAGACACAAACTGTATAAAGACATACACATACTCCCACACATACTTTTCTGGATAATGAAGTTGACACTCAGATCCAAGTCGATTTCCAACAAGTAGTGTATTTATAAAACAGATTTGCAAAATATAGCCAAGGCTTATTTAAATATGCATAAATAGCAAGAAAATAGTTTCCCATTTGATTAAAACAAATTCAGAATAACAATATTTATACATAAATCTGTGGAGAACAAGTTCATAAAAACAGGGCAGAAACCCTTTTCAATATTACTGCAGAAAACACTAGCAGTACACAGCTAAAGCGCAATTAGCCTGTGACAAACATACATCTTCGTCCTTTGAAGAAACGCATAAGCATGAAAAACAACTGTGAAAACTCCACATCTTTGGATAGTTTCTCAATTATTAAAGATCAATACCAATTTCAGCATCGATACATCAGTATATATCATTATGGTAAATCTGTAAAACATTATTTATATATTTACAATAGTGCAGACAGAAGCTTAGATGAGAACAAAGCAGTACAAAAGTAAAAACAAGTTTTGAATGGTCTTGATTCAGTGGAGTAATTTTCATTTTTATCATCATGCTGGATAATATTCAAAGGAAATTAGAAACCTGTTTGTACCCAGGTTTGTAAACATGTTGATCATGCTCATTAAATCACAATTTACAAATCTGTGAAAGATTTCTTGGTAAATATGGTAAATATCTGCAGTCTGATCAGAACACCCTTACTGGTTTTACATTCATTGTAGTCAATAATCCTATATTGTCTCCTGAGAATAATTGATTGTTTCATTACATGACAAATGTTAAATTGTATTTTAAGTTGTTTTGTAAGTAATGTAAAAGTAATTTCTACAGGATAGGAGTAGTAAATGTTTCGAACAGCATTGTAAACCATGAGGTCCTACCCCAACTGGACGCATTTATCCATTTTTAAGTGATATGGTATGATATATATATTTTTTTTATGGCAAAAGAGAAGATTGCATTTTTTCCCCCTCACAATTTGTATCAGAGATTACCTAAAAAAGATGACCTCTCATGTTGTGTATGACATCAATAACCTTAAATTCTCATGACTTCACCCTTGTCTTTGTACAGTAGGAGGGATAGATCTTTAACTAGTGAACTGAGTTCAGTTGGACGGCTCAGGGATGGGCGTGGCACGTTCCAGTCTCATGGTCCAAGGATCAGGGGTTGTGGAATAAAATTGAGGGTGACTGAGGACCTCCTCCCCTGTCAGGGCAAAGGTGAACACGCCTCTCGGCCTCCCCACCTCCTCCATTACGTGTTTCCTTTCTACCCTCTTCCTCTCTCTCCTCTCCCTGCTATCACTGTCAAAATCCTTGTAGGCCAGACCTCTGCTTCCTAACTCACGCATCTCTTCACCATTGTGACCTTTGACCCCCGGGGAGGAGGAGGATGTCACGACTCTGCAGCTGCCAGGTAGTCCCTTCTCCTCCAGGTGGTAGCTGGATGGAGGAGGAGGGCACAGGAAGTTCTTGGCTGTGCGCCAGGTGGCAGGCTTGCGTCCCCGCCGAGGGCGCGAGACGCGGCAGCTCTGCCTCTTGATGTGGCGGTGCAGGTGGTCAGAGCGGGTGAAGCTCTTGTAGCAGTGCTCGCACTGGTAGGGCCTCACCCCTGTGTGAATACGAAGGTGGTTCTTCAAGTCATAGTTGTGGACAAATTTGGAGTTGCAATGGAGGCAGATATAGGGTCGCTCTCCTGTGTGCTTCCGCATGTGGATCTTCAATTTGTCTTGTCTGGGGAGAGACAGAGAGGAATCAGTCATTTCATTCAAGACACTTTCTGTCTTTTCACATGTTTGTGAAAGGACATCTTTCTTATAATTGCATTTACTTTTGCAAATGAAATGATTCTTACTCTGATTCTATGTTTTTGGGGAGGAAGTATATTTCCGTAATGAACAAAAACAGTGAGTGTGTGTTCTGTGAGCTGCTATATGACAGCTTTAACTAAACCAGTAGAGAGACAGGAAGTAGGGGATTGAGGTTACTAATTCAAAGAAGCACATGAGGGGGGTTTCCAGTCTGAAGGTCATATGTGGTATTGAGATTAAACAACAGTTGATAACTATCTCACACTAGAACCACATGAACATCCCCTTTATTCACCTTTGTCTTTCTCATGTCCACAATATATCAAATCTATGACACATTTAACATGACAATAAACTGTAAATATGCTACCAACATGCATATGTACATGCATTTTTCATGGACATGTTATGGACATTATATTAATATATATATATGAGTAGTATAATATTAAAGTATTCCTACCTGGTGAAGCGCACCTCACAAATGGTGCACATGTAAGGCTTCTCTCCAGTGTGGGTCCTCATGTGTCGTGGCAGCTTTCCAGCCCCCTGGATGATCTTGTTGCAGATGGGGCACTGTTGGGAGGCCTTGGGCTTCATCTTCCTCTCTTCCTCCAGCTGCCATGGGGGGAACAGCGCCCCCAGGTGGGAAGCACTTAGAAATCCCAGGTAGGAGCGGAAGTCCGCCTCATCCTTCACCTGCCCTAGGTGACCATCTGTCCCCCCGATTCCAACCACGCCCAAGCCCGAGCTCACAAAGTCTTTCAGAAAGTTGCCATGGAGAATGTTGGATGGGACATCCTCCTTCAGCTCCTCCTTGATGACTTCTCTCTTGACGGCTAGATTCAGGGGGCAGGCCTCGGGCTGGGGGGGGTAGGGAGGATGCGAGGGGTGGTGGCTGTGGCCAGGCTCCATAATGTGCTGGGAGATGCCTGGGAACTCGGAGGCCCACATGGGGGGGTAGAACCCAGGGAGTAAGGGGGAGAAGCTGGAACTCCTGTCCAGGACTGGTATTCGAGGATACAGCCCTTCCTGAAGCAGTGACTCTATGGAAAAGTCTTTGAGAGTTCGGCTCTCCATGCTGTCTTTCTCGCTGGGCTTCCTACAGATGGAATCTGTGTCCTGGGATGTCCTCTCCCTCTGGGTCTGGTATTGTGTCTGGTACTGAGAGGTGCTGGGGGGACTGTCCACTTGCTTCGTAGGGGTTGACCCACCCTGACTCTCTGAAGATTTTGTCGATCTCTCGCTGGTGGCATCCTCGTGGTCTTCCTGCATACCTTTCCTGGACCCCTCAATGTCATCCTCTTCCTCCTCATCTTCTTCATCGTCTTCATCTGCCTCCAAGTCCTCTTCCTCCTCGTCCTCTTCGTCCTCCTCTCTTCGTCCATCTCTTCCCCCACCAGAGTCCATTATCTCCAGACACACGTTAATGATACAAGGGATCTCAAACATGCGTGCTGCGCTTAGAATCTCCTTCACATTGGACGCTGTCACCGTCAGTGTGGACGTGTAGGCAAACTCCAAGATAGCTGTCAATGACTCCGGGGCCACAAAGTCAATCTCGTAGACAGCGGTATGGTGCTCGCTGCCCCCATCATTCGCCACAGTGAAGAGCTTCTTGAAGTACTGGCTGCAAGCGGCCAGAACTGAGCGGTGCGTGCGGTACTCCTGGTCACGGACAATGAGCACCACGTCACACAGCAGGCCGTCACGCCGCTGCTCGTTGAGGCAGCACAAGACGTCACTGCTGTGGTTGGGGAAGGGAATCCCTATAAGGTCCTCCACGCTGTGGGCCATGCTCTGGTTGATTTTATGCTGCAACACAGGATAAAAGAAAGATTATTAGAGAGCCATAGAACAACAGATACGTTAAATCCCGCTGATAATACACAACAGAAGGGTAATCAGTTTCTTTAGCTATATGTGGAGAAACATATTTTTGTTGGATTTCTACACAATGAGGATTTAAACATTATGGGCGAACCTGTGTATGTGTGTGTGCATGCATGTGTGTTTTTCACCTGTCTGATATCAAATGAGTGATCAGACATAATTTAGGTATAGCTTGCAAACTGATGTGGTCAGACAACAGAAAAAGAAGGGGCAGATTCCACTTAAAATGATAAAGAATATTCCCAATTACATTTTCAGGATTAATAGGGCACTACAGAAATTCTAATCTATTGAATCTGTTGGTTTTCTTTCTATACAATATTCAGCAATTGTGTTGGACCTGTTGATTCAATTGATAAAATGGATGCTGCATTATACTCACTCATTTAACTCTGAATAGATTTTAAACCTGCTCTTGATGATCACATAAGCAGCTTGACCACAACTGCCTTGTTGACTGCATCCAAGTGACCCAGCAACTGCATTACCTTAAAACTATCTCAGGAACATAGTTTGTAGTTTATCACCAGGTAAAATGGTACTCAGCAACCAATAAAATGTATAGTGTTCTTTATCTTGTTGCTAGGGAACTGTAGCTATGATGATAAATCTGACACAGTTTCTACATGATGGAAACGCCTATAAGAGACAATGAGATACAACATGACAGGTTGGAGGAAAGGGTTTGGTGGAACAGTTGTATGGTTAAGCATGTTTGTTGGATTGAAGGAATTGTTTAGTAAATACAGTCAAATGTCCAGTCTTGTTGTTAGAAGTGGGTAATGTTGATAAATACTAGGTGGTCCATCGTACATCGTGTCAAAGGATGCTAACCAAGGTTAACAAAGAGACAGATATGATGGACAGATGAGATGGATAGTGTTAGCTTAGCTAGACCTAGGCTAAGGCTGGAGATGAGGTTTTGAGGTCACAGCAAACACACATATTTTCACTCCAGCAAGGTCTACTTGACTGAATTTGCTCTGTGTGTTAAAAACTATGGACAGTCACTACAAGGTGAAAGAATCTCCACTGAAGAGGGGGAAAAAAAAAAGGGATTGTATGTCCTCAAAGGTTCCCTAACAGGTTGCACAAACAGCCTTGCGGTCGCCCCTCCCTGGAACAGCCAGCCAAGTCAAACAATAGAACTGAGCTTAGAACAACGGAGTGGATAAGAGAAGAGAGGGAGGGTGTGTGTGTGCGGGGGGGAGGGGGGGGGGGTAGTGTGTGTGTGTCCCTCCTTCCCCCACCCCCTCCACCAGACACACTAACCCGGCCCCTAATTACAATGTGGAGAGGATCTGAGGAGGATGTGCCACATGGGCAGGGAGGGGCGGAGGGCACAACTTTCCCACCACAAGGTCTTAATGCACCATTTCATCACCCAACTGCCCTTAACCCCCCTCTCTCTCTCCTTTCCACCCTTAGACAAATAGGGTGGGAACAGCAGAGAGCTCAACCTATGGTGAAAGGCCCTGAAAAGGCGTTTCTGTCGTTTTTTTCTCTGTCTCTTTCTCTTGCTCTCTGTCTCTTTCTCTTGCTCTCCTTTCTCTTAGAGATTTGGAAAATCTCACCCTAATGTATCTTGGTAAAACACACTGTACAAAGTCGAATCACACCTCTAATATTTTAATCATAAAATAAAGAAAATACATATTGCTTATGACCTACCCACTTACTGATTTAGAGGTTCAGTTACTTGATTAAAACTGATTTCTTAATTGATAGAGTTGTCCTAATCAACCCATGGAGTGGAATGACCAGTCTCAAATGACTGCGACTTCATCATCCAGGTAGATTCCCTTCCTGACACTTAAGTGTCAACTCCTCTGTGCTTTCCAGCGTGATCCTGTGGCAGCCTCATCATTAGTGCCAGTGGACAGAGGCTAGACAGAGGCTAATGGGGCAGCCTGTGTCCCTGACCGGCACAACGTTGGATGACTGACTGGATAGGGCCACCAGCTCAACCCTGTCAGGTTGAACTATTGTTTTGACTTGAACATGTGTCTATTGCAGGGGACTCTGAGAGCAAATGTGTTCATACAGATTACTTTATGATAATGATATTTACCTCAGTATACATAGATGTATGCTGTCATTCACATTGTCCAGAAACCATTTGCATGTACAGTACAGAGTTATGCCATCAATGGCCAACAGTTTATTGACAGTACATACAAATGAGAGGCACGTATGGATGGGTTGGATGTATATTTGTGGGGCCCACTTAAATTACTTTGTACCAATTGTTTTTGATAAAACACCATCTATATCGTGTAGTCAAAAATGTTCTAGTTTGCTAGGATCTTTAGATACAAAAATATGTTTGATTCTATTGGTATCAAATCAGATTGGATGAGATGATAATTACATTCTAGTTCTGAAATAGATTATACTGAGTGTGCAACACTAGTCAAACAAAAGATATATCCATCCCTTCACTGATGAATGAAACGGGCAAAATGTACGAAGGCGCGTACGGATGAATATGGACGCAGAAACATGTGTACGGGTGTTTCTACACAGTTTCAGATTTATGAAAAAAACATTTGTGAGTTACTGTTGACCTCTGCGTACTTTAGAACCCCTGCGTACATTTGAGATGTGATAAAGCGACACAGTGACCGAAAGGCGGAGAGAAAGTTCATGCATGACAAATGACAGTTTTACTTGATCTACAATGGGAGTTAATTGTAGGCTATAGGCTATCTGTAAATTATGCAAATGTTCTCGATAATGTCTCAACTATTTAGCCAGAAAGAAAACTTGTGAATTTAGGCCACAAATGAGTTAAGCCAAAAGTGATATAGGCTACGGCTATATTATAGCCTGACGTTGTCATACTCATAATTCTAGTCAGAATATGAGTCTGATACCCAGGGCAGGATTTAGGGGGGTGGGGGACCCTGGGTTTGAGTCATTTTCGGGCCCTACCTTCTATACATGACTTTAAATAGAACAAAATGATACATACACAAGCTATGTATGTTCTGGATAAATTGAGAATACAATAGAGATCACAATTCTAAACACACAACTAAACAAAATAACATTATTTATGTTAATTGCTGAAGTCTATTTAAAATGTTAAAATAGTCTGAATTATAAAAAAAAAAACTTGGTTTGAATGAATGATTCAATTACTCACTCAAATACTTCATTTGTTTCATGGACGAATCAGCATTTTTGAACGAATCTCCTGAATGAATGATTCAATGACAAATATTTTAAGTCATTATATCTGGTGAATGTCTGGGTGAATACTCGATTCTGATTGGCTGCAGGGGTGTCCATTATCAGATGATAATGTACACCTACTAAGTAGTTCCAGCAAAACTGTCTTTTCACCATTCTAAATTATTGCGCTGGCTACATAGTATGAGCAAAGAACTATACTCTTTGGTATGAGCCTGTACAAAGTGTCTGAAATAACTAGCTAACCATAACAACAGGGACGCAGTCAAAGCCTCCGTTTACAATTTTGGAAGACTTTAACAAGCTAACATGTAATTACAACAATGAGTGACTTTAATATTTCTTTTAAACTATTTGGAAAATGTTACCTTTCTGAATTTACTGTGTCAGTGTCACGTAACCGCTAATCTCACATCCCATTCACTATTCACCTCGCTAGTCAATTCAGACAGGCTGCGGCCAACACGACATGCCGATTATTTTGTTCGTAGAAATCTTGATTTGATTTGGGGACAATGACATGGCTGGATAGCTGGCTAGTCTTGTTGTTAAACATACGGTCAAATTATAATTACTGTTTGGAGAATATGTCAACTTTGATACGATCATCTCACATCCATTTGCTATTCAACTCGCTACAGTACACAGGCTGCGTCCGTACTGTAGCTTAGTACTAGTAGTAGCCTATATGTCCGATAACTTGTTTGTGAAAATCTTCATATTGATTTGGGGACAATGACATGGCTGTTTAGCTAGCTGGTCTTCTTGTCCAACATATTGTGAAATTATATTTACTGTTTGTCAACCATACACAATGTTATTGCCTATGAATCTAGCTAGCATAACTTAGCTTTCTGGCTAATAAATAGCTCAGTCCTCCACTGCGCGTAAATGTAAACGGGCGGGGCCCCCTACAGGGCGGGGCCCATGGGCTGGAGCCCAGTCATGCCCAATGGTAAGTCCGTCCTTGCTGATACCGCTCAGTTTGGCTGTGAGTATGGGGCGTGTTTCAACCGAACCCTGAAAAAAAATGCCTCTTCGCTCAATCGGATAGACCTACAACCAATCAGAACAACGTAGTATGTTAACTTTTACCGAATCCCGTAGGAAGGACGGCAAAAACATATTTTCCATCGACAAATGCCTTGATCGCGTTTCTCTGTTCTCTTTCAAAATTAATGTGCTGTCGATGTCTTCTAAAACAGACTCGATGGCAGAATGTACACATCACAGCTCTCCAGCGGCAGCCATGTTTGTTGAAAACAAATTCAACCCAAGCGCTCTTTGGTGACGTGGTTGATTACGTTACTGTTGATCATCTGTCCATCATTGTATAAAGCCCGCCCTGACAATTTGATTGGTCCGAACAGCTCTTGTTCGGACATAGTTTTTCCCCAACCGAGCGACCCCAGACCCAACTTCCCGACCAAAACATTTTTGTGGGCAGGGCTAAGGTTGGCTGGCACCCAGGCTAGCTATATCGATACGCAATGCTTTATCACTTTTGGAGTAGATCGCCAATTCACCTCAATTCACGTGACGTCACGTTCCGAAGGACACGCTCCCCTGGAGGGAAAAAAAGACTTTCCGCTGCCTGCCATCCATTATAAAGTCGTACATTTACGTTGAGTCTGCTGCTTTTGTTTAGGCATAATGCCGGATAGTTGTTGTGCTATCGGATGCACTAATTGCAGAGGAGACAAGCCTGGGCTGGGTTTCTACAGAATTCCGTCCGATAAAGAAAATATAGAGAGGAGAAGATTGTGGATTTGTGCCATTAAACAACACTACCTCAGTCTCCGGTGAGGGCATACAATGGCAGCCGTCCAAATATACACGTATTTGCAGCGAACACTTCATCAAAGCTAAGCACAATTAAAGTTAAACGCAAGTATATTAATTATCGTATTTTTAGACATAAAACACATCTTTATGTAATCGGTTTGAGATAGTTTGTTGTGTATCGAGACAACCAACTGCATTGGTCGTAGTGAGATAAAGTTAGCTAGTTAGCTAAATAGTTGGGTTGTTGTGTTAGACGCCAACACTTGCAGTTTGTGTCCATATCTTTCCTTTTCTTTAGCTGAGAGGTGATCCAAAGAAACATGGGAAGGTAAATTTGCCGGCTTTTGCTGCGTCTCAACGGTGTGAGCCTCTATCGCTAGCAGCTTTCTGCCCTCCAGGTCACAGAGCATGTCACGTGACTGAAAACTATGAATTGGAGATTAAGGCAGGGCTCCAGACTAACTTTTTTTACTAGGAGCACCGTAGCCCTAGCCTGGCTCTGCCCTCCTACGCACTTTCGCTCAATTTTATTTTTGCTTCTGTACATAGGTCTGGCCATGAGGTACGTAAATCAGATTTTTCAGGTTGATTTTCTACCGGCGAATCAGCGAACAGAGGGAGTGGCTGAGAACGATGACGTTGATGTCGTGCACTAGTTTGAGTTGTAGTTCAGTAATGGCGGCGGAGAAAGATGCGAGCGAAGCTATTCTGCAGTTGTGGCAACGCTGCCAAATATCCATAAGTTAAAGCCGGAGCAAGAACAATCTTTGCTGAGTTTTGTTGGTGGTCATGATGTTGTGGCCCTCCTCCCCACGGGGTTCGGGAAAAGTTTGATTTTCCAGCTATGGCAGCTAGCTCCGTGGGGAAGGAGTTGGCTAAGTCGAACGCTAGCGATTGGTTATGGCAGATCCAGAGTGGCTCTGGGCAGATCCACTAGTTTTAAACTTCAACATAGTACCCGCCTACAAGGAAGTCAACGCTTGTCAATGGAGCGAGGCCAGACTCTCTGTACAAATGCAATGTATGAGAGTCTGGTTAGGACCAGGCTACCGTAGCCCCTGACTGAGCATTTTAGGAGCGCAAGCAGAAAATGTAGGGGCACACCTTAAATCGACATGCAATGCAATTATTAATGTAACTAGAAAGGGTACAATTTCTGGGGAAATTTGTTACAACTGATATACAGCGATGCACTACACAAGCTTGAGTTTAAATACATTATTTAATGTGATATTACGTACTGTACATGCAAGTCTTAGCTAAATGCCTTAAATGTATGATGCACTTATCTATCAGTCCTCCTTCACCACAACACGATACTTTCTGAGCAACAGCGCAAACGCAGGCAGGGATACAGTAGCTAACAACGCTAGTGCTAAATAAGTATTTAGCTGCTCGGCTCCATGACGCCGGGTAAGAAGGGCTCGTGAGACTGCTCACCAAAAGAACGAAGGGGAACCCACTTGTCTGGCAGATTAAGACATGTTCGTAGGAACCTAGCGAAAAATAGCCTAAACTTTCCAAGACTTTTAGCACGTTTATAGGTATCTAGCGAAAAGTAGCCTCAACTTTCCTAGACTTTTAGCTACGGTACTAATAGGTGCGTTCGACATGAACTGACTTCATGCAGCGCTGCAGGCGGCTGACTTGAAACAGTGAATTCTGGTTAGACTTTTTGTCCGACTTGAGACGGCGCCGAGGCTAGGTCACTGTGACGTAGCCATCAAAGTACCGTGAGATCGATTCGAGAACTGACGGCTGTGTAGCCGAGCGCATTTTCTCAAGAGCAACTGCACAGGTTCTAATGACGACACTGCTATTTCATGATTGGCCAGACTCACACACGACAACTTTGACGCGTGTTTTGTAATTATTCTGACACCTTCAGTTTCGCCAACGCTCAAATCCGGACCAAACTGTTTAATTTAATAAAAAATGTGTTGATGAAAGGGTTTTAGTCCGCCTCTTCACTAACGGAAAGTTTAATTATAAACAAAGTAAAGTAAGCAAACAGCGCTTGATCGGCCATGACTGACGTCAACGCAGCAAACCACGAGAAGCTGGAATGTCCGACTTTACAGAGCCGTTTTCAACTCCTCCCCGACTGCAAGCGGCTACTCTCGCTGGTCGCTTCATGCAGCCGCAGTCCATGTCGAATGCACCTATTGCTGAGGGCTCGCTGATATCGCTGTCTTACTAGAACGTGGTATCTATGCGTCGTTGTTAACGTGTGCTGAAGTTGGTGCACACCTAATAAATTCAGAATTTGTAGGTCGCAAATGCGCGAGTAGCCTACTTGTTAAACATGCTTGCACTGTCTCAAAAACTGGTCGCAAAAATGCGACCATTTGGTCGCAGTCTGGAGCCCTGGATTAAGGTGAGCGGTAGTTCAGGGTCATGCAGTCTTGGCCCACAATGATGACTGGTTGATAAATCATTATAGATATCCGAGAACATTTTTTTTTTACCTCTTTACTGAGTGAGTTGGGAATGCCCATCAAAAGTCAAACCAAAGTCAAGCGAATCGACTGTAAAAGTTCTCTGCAACTGGGACTTTTTAGTGGGAGCTGGCAGACAGGTCGGGGATAAACCGATCCAACCTCAGTCATGTGATGCCCGAGGCGTGGGATGACATGATCCGTCTGTCCTTAAATTAGCCTACATTAGATCCCCTTTACACTGCGGTTGACCTGGGCTACGTTTCCTGAAAGCGTCATAAGCCTAAATTGATCGTAGAATCCATCGTACAACGGTTTTAAGGATGTTTTCCCAAAGCCACCGTAGCTAAAGTGGCTTTTGAAAATGCGTATTTTTTGAAAGCTCGTAGATTAGCCTACTCCTTACAAGCATGTTCGGGAGACGCATGTAAGAAATAACGATGGTTTCGTTATTTTGCTCATAGAAGGCTATGATCCATCGTTATCGGGAAACACAGCCTAGGCCAACATTAATGCATAGCCGAAAACCGGTTTCCCAAATGTAATCAGTGCTATTGACTGCACTCATGTTACGATAAGGGCACAATGTGTTTTTTAATTTTTACTCCATCAAAGCTCAAAAACTGCTAGCCTAAGGCCACCTAATAAGATGCTCCTCCGACTATTTCGCTAATTAAGATCGCCATTTCATATTCAGTAAAGTTGATATTTTTCACTGTTTTTTTTGTTAGTTTTTTAAGCTATTTCTCATTTTGAATCATTCATTGTTCACAATGGGTTAATTGAAAACTTTATTGAGAAACCTGACAAAATATGGGCGTTTCAACAAGCATGTAAGGTCAAATATGGGAGTTGACGGGGTGTGGACTACTAGCTCGTTCACGTGCGCACAATCACAAGTTAAGTGGAATCTTAGACGAAAGTGTCTGTCGCGTACACAGTGTTCATAAATCTGAGTTTTCCAGATTTCCCCGTATGCATACTTTTACGGATGAATTCACACAGAGTTTGATACATTGACCCCAGGTGCGTGGAAAAATTTCAAAAGTCATGTTCATGGTGTATGATAAAATACTGTTACCTTACATGGGATGAAATATCAGGAGGATTCAGAACACTGTTGAGACGTTGATGCAAATTATAACATCAATCATTATCCATTCAAATCTGGAATAAAGTCAGAGATGGATTTTTAACGGAGTGTGGGTCATTCTCACAAGAGTATGTATTCACTCTAGCCTTGAGGGGAACCTGCAGCCTCACACCATTATCTGTCTCACTCAGTGAAGCTGTTTAGTGGCAAAGATTGAAGCACTACGGTTTGTAAAACAGCATCGTTCACATGTTTATAAGGAGATAGAATCCCATTTCTCCCACTTTGTGATGTGTTTGTCCCTCTCATCTCTCTCCCTTCAATCTGTCTTTCTTTCTGTCTAAGATAAGAGAGATCTAAATAAATTTGACACAGGAGAGACAAAAAGGATAAAACGATAAAAAGGATGTAATTCTTGCTTGTTTCGTATATAAAACATGGAATATGGGCATACTCTATTGTACCAACTTCCAGTACATTTATTTGAAAATAATAAACTGCAAGATATTTTTGTGATAGCCTCATATATGGCAATCTCGTGAAAAGATCAGTGACTTCACTAAATCTCCCCTTTTTCAACACAGGGTACAGTATTCTTTAAATGCCGAGTTGCCGACTGTCTACGAGTCTAGATTTACCGCTTCTTTCAAGGAAACAACTAAATGTATCAATTCTGTCACACTCTAAGAGCTTAATCCTTGTATTTTAATACTGCTTGTGGAATGAAGGAGAGCAATGGCAGAAAAAATATATAATTTAAGACACATTTTACTACATGGCATATTGATTATACATATATATATACGTACATATATATGAAAAAACATGAACATGTTTATAGTTTAAATAATGGTTTTCACTATTATGGACTGTACATGTCAGTACTGTATGTTTCAGTAACTGAATCACTTGCCCACAAGCCTTTACAGTTATCCTATTTCAAAACCAAACCTCCCCACACCCCGCAATTCTTTTCTCAATCAGACTATGTTTAAAATTCTAAATCACCATGCATGTTGCTTCTGCAGCTTTATTAAAACTAAGGCACCTTCATTTTCTTTAAACAGTGTCTCCAGTCCTACCCAAATAATTATGTGAGTCATCAGATAAGTAGGCACACTCTGATCTGCTGTCAGTGTATTAGCACCTGGGTGAAACACTTGCATCCAACACTCATAGTCTACAACAAATACTGTAGCACTCCCAATACACTAACACACACACAAATGAGAGTCAGGTTGCTGAGCGGTTAGGGAAGCGGGCTAGTAATCTGAAGGTTGCCAGTTCGATTCCCGGCCGTGCCAAATAACGTTGTGTCCTTGGGCAAGGCACTTCACCCTACTTGCCTCGGGGGGAATGTCCCTGTGCTTACTGTAAATCGCTCTGGATAAGAGCGTCTGCTAAATGACTAAATGTAAACTGTACAACATATACAGCTTACAAAGACTTAAGACAAACACACACAAGACACACACACAGACACTCACAGAGAGCATGCTCTGGCATCAACAAAAAATCAACACGTCCAGATTTGTTTCACAGCATTCCAAAAAGTATGTAGGAGATTACTGGGAGAGGAAAACTCTCTGATGTCACCTACCGTATTTACCTTTTAATTATCCTTGCGTGTTTCTTTTCATTCCAAGACTACACCGCTGGTGCTGCGTGACCTCTCGACATTGCCTTGTCTACGTTGATGCCTACGCTGTCTGTCAGTCCATTCACAAGCTCCTCACACATCCCCGGACATCCATTCACAAAAAAGGGACTATCCGGTAGCAAATCTAAGTACACGGCACAACAGCGTAAAATAACTGGAACAGAAGAAATTGGAGCTGTCTTGGTCAGGAACGGACTGGTGAGCAGCTAGAGTGTGGACTTTCCAGCAGGGAGGCAAACAGGCAGGCAGGGAGGCAGCCTTGTGTGTGTAGTTGAATGTAGGCAAGAGGGAGGGCAGCCACACTGCAATGTGGAGATGTCGCACCACTAGTTTTTATAGCAGGGTGGGTAGCTAAAAGATAATAATACCCCATCCTCCTCCACAACACAAGTTTAAGCGCAGTGTGTAATAAGCTTATGGCGCAGACACCCTCTGATTTAGGTCAGACAAAATGAATTTTTAGTTTTGTTAGAGTGGATTTCAGTATGGAGGGAGTGGGGTGAAACGGGAAAGGGTTGTTTAGGGAGAACTAAGGGGGGGGGGGGGGGGGGGGGAAGAAAAAAACAGAAGAAATGAAACAAGTTTGGAAGACTATTTATGCCACTTTCCTGTTCACAAAGGAAAATATTTGTAGATAGGCTTAGATTCTCTGTTTTATGATGTTAAGATCAAGGTGGAAAACACAATGTCATTGTCAAAAACAGGCATTGTCATTCATTCTTCTCTATCACAAAAATGAAAACACAAGTGCATGTTTGATCCTAACTAGAACTTTCATTTCACACACTTGAAGCTCTCATCATAATGTAAGATAATAATTTCATTGCATTTGTTTTATACACTGGCTTTGCTAGTATAGGTTTAGGATTTCACTTAAGCAATTTTGAAGATATTCAACAAACTGGACAGTATAGGATTTAAAAAAATAAATTTGATACACTTAATTCATATATGATAGTTACCCAGAAAACTGTATAACATAGGTTAAAAGGCTACTTGTTGCCAGTAATTATAGACTACGGTATATTGAATACAGTCAGTAGGTGTCAGTCAGAAGCTCAGGAACTGTTTGTGTTAAACGTAGTCTGTCTGTGAGATGACAATTGGTACGTACTGAATGGTAATCTGAAAGTAATCTGGGGCAGATTCTCGCACACCAAACCCTGTAAACTACTTCCTGTTCCAGGCAGACAAGCAAGCAGACAGAAAGACAGACAGACAGACTGATAAGCATTGCCTCCATCACATCCCTCAAGGCAATACACATGATTGTTTTATTTTAGGGCACTACAGGAAACTACAAGTCTTAATCAAAAGGCTAATATAAAACACACTGAGGTGAGGGTCTTACAAGAACTGAATGTACAGTAGATTATAGGACTGTGTGTCTTGCAACTGATTTTTCATATAGGCGTCATGCTATTGTTGAAGAAAAAAAAAATCACAGGTGTCAAGACCACAGGAGCCAAAATAATGAAGGGTGAAGGGTGAGCAAACATGAATTCATGCTTTTTGCTCCACCCTAGTGAAGTATAGAAAGGAAATACGAATGAGCAGAGTATACTTTCTCTGTCTGACTCAGAGAACAGAGAAGCAGGTTAGAGGTAGGAGTTTACTTTGCCCAATATGTTGACAGTCAGGCTCTGGCCAACAGGGATGTCAACAAAAAAAACAGACGAGGGCACTCTTATTCTTCAAATTCAGAGAGGGCAGAGCTGTTTACTGAGAGTAGAGTGGATGGGAGGGAGAAAGTGGGAGAGGGAAATAGCAAGAGAAGGAAAGAGAAAGTGTGACTGAAAAATAGTAAAGTGAAGAGTAGGAAAAGCGTTCTCTTAAGAGTGCCGTCTCTAAACTTTCAGACTATGCCAGATCGTGTTGGAAGTCAAGTTCCTATTTTTCATTGAAGGGTGAACACAATATCTATGGCAACTGCATAAGCCAGGCAACGACCTCGGAATATATATATTCCATATATCTACAACAACAACTGTCCATGTCAACATTATGTTCTTCTCCTTCTGTCTCCTAACATTATGGGTTTACAGAACTTCAGTGTTCCGTAATGAAAAGACACTTTCCCAAGATGGGCATTGCATAAGAGGAACGCCTGGGCCGTGAAGATTTCCTGTATGACATCACATAGAGCCCGTTTTTATGCAATGGGCAACCAGTCAAATAAAATCCCCAAAATGGCATGGTATCCAGTGTCCAGTAAACATATCTAGTTGAGTCCACTGAAACCTGCATATTTATGCAACTTTAGCAGTGATGTTGAAGGTGAATTCAGGTGAGGCGGTAAACAAGCGTTAATTTCGGAGAGTATTGCCCTCCGATCAGGGCCGGCCTTAGGGTTTTGGGGGCTCTAAACAAAAATAGTGTAGGGGGCCCTTTAATTGGCATAGTTTTTTATTATTTTTTCTTCATGCCAATCAAAGGGCCCCCTACACTATTTTTGTTTAGTATATCAATAAGTAAGTATTATTACAATATTATTGTCAAGTTAAGAAGATTATATCCGTCTGATCTTCTCTCACCTCCCAGCACCGACTAGACAATCGGAAAAAGATACATAATCTGCATTTCATATTTTACTGAAATCTACAGATCAACCAGAGTTTACTGTGTCTAATGTACAGGACTGTGCAAGCGTCTGCACAAATAAAATAAAAAGTAAAGTAAAAAGGCACACAACAAATGAATAGTCTAAACAAGCATTTTCTCATTGCACTTTTTACTGAGTCACAAATACATTAGACAACAAAAAAAAACTATTTAAGATCATATTTTGTGTTAAAAAAAAATTGGGTGTCTACGATTTGACACAGTACTGTACATGCCAAACTGTTTCTTTATAAAATCCCTGCAATGCTCCTGGTGAGTGAGTGAGTGGGTTAAATCTATTTGGTCCAGCTTGGAGGCTGTCGTGGTTGAGGGCTGGAGGAACAGTGTGTTCGCGGCCAGGAGGCCGAAGGCTGAGTAAGTGTCAGGCTCTGGAGTACCTGTTTGCTGCCACCCACTGGTTCTCAGCATGGCAGCCATGCCAGGGCTGCCGGCGCCAGCAGGCTCACCCAGGAAGGAGGGAGAAAGAGAGGGAGGGGAGGAAGGGACTGGGAGGGGTTGAAACAAGGGACAAGAGGGCGAAGCAGATGGAGGTGTAGGGAGGGATAGAAGGGCAGGAGACCGGGTGGATAGGATGAGGGGATGAAAGAAAAAAGTAAGAAACTGGGGTGTAGGGGATTGATAAACATTCACAAAGTGTTGGTATAGATAACCTTCTGCTGTGAACTCTCTTTCTCCTGCTAAACCAACTCCAAGGACAGACGATCACATTAACATACACAAGCACATACACACATAAACACATGCCATCTTTACTTAAGGTTATTCTGGAACCCAGCTTCAAAAGATTACAATCAGGTGAGTGAAGTTGGGAACTATTTTTGCTGCCATCTATTCATTTAGTCATTTAGCAGACGCTCTTATCCAGAGCGACTTACAGTAAGTAACTATTCCTGCTTTATAGTTTATTTTGCCTTTTTTCACACATTCTAAATCCGGAGTCCAAAAGGGTATCACATTCATCCAGCAGATTGATAAATTATTCTGTACGGACAGCATGAGTTTGTATTTACAGTTTATATGAGTTATGGCTGGATGTGGGTTTCTATTGTCGATAGAAGTTATTTTACAGGTAGTCCCATAATCAGTTGTATGAAAGGCCTGAGCAAGGGATATGTGTGTGTGTGGTGCCTGTGTGTGTTCTGTGAGAGATAGTGTGTTTACGTGTTTGTGTGTGTGTGTATGTGTGTGTGCACTTGCCTGTGTTCGATAAGAGATGGTGCGTTTGCATGTGTGTGTGTGAGTGAAGCGTTGAGGTGAGTGAGGACATCTCCCGGCGGTGATAACGAGGGGGAGGCCAAGCATGGCGGGAGAGCCTCTGTCTGCCCTCGGGCTCTCTGGCACCTCCTAATTAAAACCAGCCAGGCTGCAGGGCAGGGGAGACAGATGCCTGTCACGCTAGCCAAACACACACATGCACACATACCCACACATATACTGCCACAAACACACATACATGCTCACACGCACACATACACATACATACAGACGCAAGAACACACATTCAGAAGACCCCCTGCTGCCATCTCCTCTTATAGCCCCATTACAAACAAACCTCCATCCTCTCGCTATGTGAGTGAGTGAGCACAGAGGGCATGTTGGTTCAGGAATCAGGCTAACTATTGTGTGTTGGGGCCGGGTGGGTGGATCAGTGCTGCCTTCCGTAGTGAGAGATGCAGCTAGCCCACACACTCATGCCTTTAAACAGCCATCCAGTCCCTCTCTGCCTCTCACACAGGTGGGTGGACCCACTTCTTCAACCCAAATCTTTCAGAGACATTATGAAATATGTATTGTTTTAATCCTATGCTAAATTAGTTTTCTCTCACGTTGGACCAAGGGTATACTCACAAGCGGTGTTGGAATCTCTTAATTTAATTTGTGCCTGAAAATCATGCCTTGCGAGATCTGTGTCACTTAGAAAAGCTGGGTTGCCAGTGGTTACAAAGACTATTTTAGATGATGTTGGCCACACAGGAAACACCTACATAGCTGAAGCTTCTCAAGGACGCACAGAGCGGAGGCCTATAGACATTCAAGCAGAGGCAGACCTCAAGGGGGCGGGGGGTTGACATGCTCAGTAGGCCTCTCACGATACAAAGTGAAACCAATGGAATATTGTACACGGCCTTTGTTTTTCTGAAGATTAACTTGTTATGCTCTTATCCGCTTAACATACAGAGCTGCAACAAAGAGTGTAATAATACTTTTCAATACGATTGTCGGAATCATTACATCTTATGGAATAAAATAAAAATAAGTGAGAATACCTTGCGCTTCAGACAGGCTTAAGCAAATTCGCATTTGAAACCCTTTCAAATATTACTTCACCCAAGTGTGGAACACACACTGGCATATCTATCACTTGATTACTAAAGAGAGAGTTCAGAATGACAGTAGGAATGATCAATGGGTGTGTGTGAGCATGTTTGGCGGTTGGAGAAAGGCATTTGCTTCGTGAATAACACCAAAGTACACAAATCCCCCGAACTCGAAGCTTTTTTGGCAGATATTCGGCCTTCCACCCACGACACCCTCTTGATGCCTCCTCCCACCCTCAATTCATCTGTGATGGTCGGGTGCTTACTCACCAAACACGGCAGAGCAGAACCTGTGCCTTTACATGAGCTACAGGGGAAGACAGAGACTCACTCCGGCACTTACACACACACATAAACACACCCTCATGAATGCAATAACACTGGTCCATCACTTCCGACTATTGATTACATACAGGAAGGAGGGAAGGCAGCCCGTAGGAGAGTTCTGACAGGGCTGTGGAGGGGGGCAAGAGAGATAGGTAGAGCCATCGCTTTGTCAGCTATCATCCCCTAGCTGCTCAGGACTGTAGATATGCTTGTTTGAGCAGTTAAGATACAGTAAGCTTTGCATTCTCTTGGAGCCTGTTCAAATAAAGCTAGCCTACTCCTGCTCTGTTTGTGAACACACCACTAAAGTCTCCTTATCCTAACAAAAGAAACTCAGGGATCAAATCCAGACGTGAGAAAGTCCTCGTCAGAGTGAGAGGGTAGAAGTGTAGACCTTAGAGTCTGGTTCAGTAGACAGAGAGGTGTGGCTGCCAGCTATCCCCAGGTAATCTCTGTTCCCTCAGGGTGAGGTTGGTCTGGGTCGACTCAGGGCTGTGGATCCGGCCTCACCTCAGCAAATAGGACTGCAGAAAAGTTTTTCGCTATGGCGAAAACATAGGGTGTTTCCGCTCTGTCAATCTGGGATCAAATCATGCGTCTGCTGTTTGTAAGTGCATGTGTGTAAAAAATCTCTTTACAAATGATCAGTTTCTGAATGACAGTCAGAAGATTGGATCTTCAGAAGTAAACTTATTGCTTTGTGTCTTGTTCAGGAGAAAACAAAGGACTAGCATGGTGTTTCAGTAGAGAAATGTGCAGTGTGGTAGAGGACACTGATAAATAATGTAATATGTCAGTAACTACAAAGATGAAGTATCCATCACTGTACTGTAGCATCTTACTGGAGCCAGGTTGCAATGGTTTTGAAGTAAGTTCACATTTATGGCCAATGAATGTGCTCTTTGTGAGTGACGGATTGTAAAATGTTATTTTACAAAACATACTTCTCTCAAATGCTTGACATTTATAACACAATATTGAACATTTGTTTTAAATAATTGTTTCTTGAAACCCTGTCAATTTTTGGAGTGGTACACTGACAAACAGATAAGAATCTCATTAAGTTCAAAGGAACATGATAACAGCTAGACACATTTTTACAAACTCAATCATGTGCTCCATTTACCTATGTTATAATTAAGATACTCCTCTAAACAACGGTACTTGTATACATGTGCCTTTCAACCATTTAAACTCTTTATTTCTGCTTTGACTTACAATCTTACAATTTGACTTACCTCTACAACACAAAATAGAGCAATTCAGTCAATGTGGTTATCCTGAAAAAGTGACTGTAGTTGAATGCATTTGAATTGATTTTCATCCACTGGAAAATCAAACACACTGACCTGAGGTAAGTCATGGCCATAGTGTGGTACCTGTATCTCTGGTATGCTGTAGCTCCCTAAGATGTACAGCATG
Source organism: Thaleichthys pacificus (assembly GCA_023658055.1). Lineage (NCBI taxonomy): Eukaryota > Metazoa > Chordata > Actinopteri > Osmeriformes > Osmeridae > Thaleichthys > Thaleichthys pacificus. The sequence continues at coordinate 2,306,006 of CM042865.1, forward strand.
AAACATGACCCACTGAAAGTGAAACATTCGCTGACAAGTGTTTGAGACCATAGAAGAATGGATATATAAAGAGAAGTCCCTACAGCAATAGCGAGCTGTAGAGACGTTACTGACCTTTAAGAAGAGGCGTTTGGATTTCAGTTCCTCTCACACTCAGTCCCTGTCATGAAGACAAGTCCAATCCTCTCTGGTAGGCATGTGAAACTGAGAGAGCGAGAAAGAGAGGAGGGAGGTAGGGTGGGTAAGGAAGACAGAGGAGCTCAAATTTGCACTGAAGGTGTGTCACTGACTCGAAGGAGGAAAGTGAACCTTACCACAAAACAGTTATCTAAGAAAACAGAACAAAACAAATGTGCACACCCACTCATCACCCAACACCCCCTCCCTCTGAACCAAAAGTATTTGGAAGCATTCCCTACATGTCCACCTGTGCCGAGGGGAGGGGAGTGATGCAAAGGCCTTGCCTGCAAATTAGCTCTTGGGTCTGGGGCTGAAGCTGAGGCTGAGGATGGGGCTGGTAGTAAACTGACATATTAATCATGTTGCAGTAGGGAACAGAGTTGGGGCTCAAACATGGGCTAGGTCTTTGGGGGTAGATAGGAGCTGGGCCAGACAGGGGGAGCTTAAATATGTCAGAAATTAATGACAAAGTTAATGACAAAAAAAAAGCAAAGTCCGATAGTGTAAGTGGGCTGTATCTGTGTGTGTTGGGTGTGTGCTGCCATGTGTCAACCTGTACCTGGCAGCAAAGGTAGCACATTCACATCACCCACTCATAATGGCAATATAATGAGGGTGGAATAACAATGCAGCATGATTTTGAAATAATGTGAATGTATTATTAATGACTTTTTATCAATTTCATACAGGGTCAAATTGACTGGTGCTCAACTGGGTACAAAGACAAAGAAACTAGATAATGAGATCTATGGAGGACCAAACCTGACATATTTAGAAATAAATGAATGAATAAATAAATGTCCACATCCATGCATTTAGACAGAAATAAATGAATTAATTAATTTATGTATTGATTTGTGTATTTATTGTTGTCATTTATTTATTCATTCATTTATTCTTTCATTCATTGTTCCCAATATGATAATGAGAGGAGGCCAGTTGGCGTGGAAACTGACGTTCAGACATTGCAATCAATCCATAGCCATAGATTCAATCTAGCTAATGCCTGGGACACACTGGCTGCGAAGCGCCCTGAAGCGCCGCAAAGCGCCACAATCGGCTAAGAATGGCGGGCCGGTCACCAAGCCTTTCACCAAGCCTTTCACCTTCTCTGAGTTTTCCTTTTTCACATGTAAAGCTGACATGGTATATAAACATGGCATAGGCTATATTTAGGCAACTTGTTGCTCCAACAACCGTCGCAACAGCACCCAAACATAACTTCGCAACATTTGGCTTTTTGTTGCCGTAGTCTTTGTAAAATACGTGCTGTGGGGCATACAACTCCATATAGGACGAGGCTACTTCTAATCTTCGATGATTAACTTTGTGTCGTCAATCTTCCCAAATTTCTCAGTTGGTTTGTGATGTAGCCTATGGGTTTCAGTGTCTCTTCTGCTTGATTGGGGGCTATGACAGATCGTCGATCTCGCTATTAAGCACACTGTTTAGAAACAACGGACAAATATGTTGGCTTGACAATCAACACAATCAACAATCAGGATTTATTTTAAAATGTTAACATTTTGAGAATTGATAAACAGGGTAAACACATGGTTGGCCATTTGTTACCCACAACTAACGTAGTAAAATCTTAATAACATGTTTGTTTATCCAAATATATCATATAATATGGTGAATTTTATCCTCCGTCTCGCGGAAATATTTGACCAGCTGCCGAAACGATCGCTGCAGAGCGCGTGCCAATCACGGCGATTCGCAGCGCTTCACAGCCTGTGTGGCCTGTCCAATTTGATAACATGGCGCCAAAAGGAAAAAGGCTGTGCTTCCAAGCTCTTCCAGGCGCTTCGCAGCTAATCGCGACGCTTCGCAGCCAGTGTGTCCCAAGCATAACTCTGTGTCCATTTCAGCAGCTATTGGCAATTTGGTCAAAAGAATGAGAAATTGCTTGTGACAAGTACTTTTGAGAAAGTACTTTTGAGAATTTAATCTGTTAACTGAGAAATGTAGGTACCAATACTGAGAAAAACTGCATCATGGGCACTGCACCATCCATCTATAATTCCAGAAATGTGTGTGTGTCACCGACATCTTACTCATTAACTGCATCATGGTCACTGTGCACTATCTATAGTTCCAGGAATCTGTGTGTGTCTCACCAACATTTTAATTACTGACTGCATCACGGGCACTGTGCACTAGTGGTAATTATGGGATTTTAATGATTTTAGTGAATTGAATCTATCCCCAACCCAAAAAATGTGTGAATTATGTTTCATAATAGCTTATGCAGATACTATTTTGGAGAAGGAATAACAACATCTTAGTTCAGCCAGAAGAGATCAGAACTTTAGTTCTGTTCTACAGAACGTTTATTGAGTCAATGCTGTCTTACGTATGTATTGGGGCATGGTTTAGGAACCTGAATCTAGCTGGCTGGCTTGTCAGAGTGGCCAGTGTTGTTAGGAAGGCCCATGCCATGTTGGACTGTACTGATCAAATGCAGAAGACTTTAGGTGGAAGAGATAGAGTTCCAACTCATAGGTCAAAAAAGTATTTTGTGTGCATTGCGATTAGTATGCAAAATTCGCTGAAATTATTGCACTTTTCAGTGATTTGTCTTGTCTTTGATCTTGTCATCACATGAAGGGATCTTGCACTGCATTGTATTGTACTGTTGTCTGTGTGTCTTGTGTAATGTGCTATTTTTTATGTGTTCGCGTGTGTTTTTTAATACCTGGCTGCGACCTAATTTCCCTTGGAGGAAAATAACTGATGACTTAAAATACTTTTCAGCTCCTGAATAGCGTTTTCTGTGCATTTACATTTACATTGACATTTATTCATTTAGCAGACGCTTAAAAACATAAACCTCAAAAAGTGCAAGAGTGTACCTGTAGAAAAGTAACAATAATATATTTCACAGCGAGTACAATAATTTTAAATCAGTTACAAATAACCAACAAGAGCAACAAGTCTCTCAATAAGAGTCATTTGTGATCCTGGAGGAAACTAACATCAGGTCCAGCAAATCATTCCTAAGTACCGTTGTACTCCCGGAACAAGAGCGTCTTGAGCCTTTTCTTAAAGGTGGGGAGACAGTCAGTGTCTCTGATGGAGGTAGGGAGTTGATTCCACCATTGGGGGGCCAGGCAGGAGAAGAGCTTGTGTTGGGACCAGGCACTCGTGAGCAGTGGGACCACCAGACGGTTGTCGGAAGAAGACCGTAGGTGGCGGGTGGGGTTGTAAGGCTGGAGGAGAGACTTGATGTAGTCGGGTGCAGTCCCATTAACCGCTCGGAAGGTCAGTACCAGGGTCTTGAATCTGATACGGGCCGTGATGGGAAGCCAGTGGAAGGGAGATGAGGAGCGGGGTAACATGGGAGCGTCTGGGCAGATTGAAGACCGGGCGGGCCGCTGCGTTCTGAATCCTCTGGAGAGGGCGGGTTGCGCATGCTGGGAGACCGGCGAGCAGCGAGTTGCAGTAGTCCAACTTGGAGAGGACAAGTGCTTGGACTAGCAGCTGGGTGGAATGCTCAGACAGGTATCTCCTGATCTTCCGGATGTTGTAGAGGGTGAATCTACACGACCGGAAGACTGCAGCAATGTGGGCTGTGAGGGAGAGCTCGTCATCCATGATAACCCTCAGGTTCCTGGCAGAGGATGAAGGGGTCACCGTCGCAGATCCCATGGTGATTGAGAGATCGTGGGAGATGGAGGGTTTGGCCGGGAAGATGAGAAGTTCTGTTTTGGCGAGGTTCAGCTGAAGGTGGTGCTTGGTCATCCAGGCGGAGATGTCTGCAAGGCAGGCCTCGATCCTAGCTGAGATCCCCGGATCAGTCGGGAGGAACGACAGGTACAGCTGGGTGTCGTCAGCGTAGCAGTGATAGGAGAAGCCATGGGAGGTGATGATTGGTCTGAGTGAGGTGGTGTACAGGGAGAAAAGGAGGGGTCTAAGGACGGAGCCCTGTGGGACACCAGTGGAGAGCTGGCGGGGGCCTGACACTTTGCCTCCCCAGGAGACCTGGTAGGATCTTCCCGACAGGTAGGATGAGATCCACTGAAGTGCAGTGCCAGTGATGCAGTTTCTGTGGAGTGGCCTGTCTTGAAGCCCGATTGGTTGGGGTCAAGCAGGTTGTTTTGAGAGAGAAAGTTTGACAGTTGGTTAGATACAGCGCATTTGCATTGTTTTGTATGTAACTACTGGGTGAATGGTTTCCCATCAACTTTGACTGTCCTATTATGTTTCTTTTGGTGGTGTATACATGGCAAAGGTGTTTTGGTATAGACATTGTGTGTTCGTAGTCAGTAATAACATGTGCATTGTACTAGTTCACATTACATGACAGTGCTTAGATGTCAGCCAAAAAAAGGTCACATTGACTCAAATCAACTATATTTCATCATATCCACACACTACTGCAAATATTTAAGCATTAGATTCAGTTTTTGAGACATTTGATTTTTTATTGCTTTAACTTGGCAAGTGCCATCTTCACGATTCTGACTCCTTATCAATTCTCTTATCGATTCTCCTCTCTACAGCCAACTAGGTCTGTGCGTCCTGCACCCCCCCACACACACACTCGTTGTAAACGAATTTCTCAAACTGGCTTTGACTGGCTCTGAAATGAGCTAATACCTAGCACCTCTAGGCCTCTTCAGGCCTCTGTTTTCAAAACAAAATCTAGTTGGAGATAGAAACTTTCAGTTTCCTTGTGTTTAAGCTTCTATTACTCAACACCAGTAGGACTTACAGGGGTCCTAACAACAGGGGAAATAACTTCAGTGTCACCTTTCAAAAGAGACCATTTACATGCATGTACTCCAAATGGTTCAACAACAGCTTTCAATGTACTTTGGGTATGTTGTTTAGGCGTTTTCAGGCACATTTAACAGGACTATTAAAAGGTTAAACAATTAAAATGCTAAGTTTAATAATGGATTAAAAATCGATATGCTCAGTTTAATAATGGGACACGCGAACGTTTGCTGATAACACACACCGCCCCGATAACGTGAAATGATCAATAAGATCAATACTAATGGGAGACGAATGCCGGAGCTAAAATGTATGCTTCAAACGACGGGACAGAAGATAACTAGATCGACTACACACAATAAAGGCAAATTGCTTCACACAGTAACAAGTGGTTGTGATCACTTTTGATGTTACATCTAGATGTTACAAATAAAGTAAATCTGTTACTGTATATTGTTACTGTTATAGTTTCCGTTGCTGTATATTGTTACTGTTATTGTTTCTGTTTCTAGTTGGAGGCAACAGGGGACGGGTTGTTTCCATCCTTATTCTATAAGTATAACTTATTTTAGAGTTATTTCCCCTGGAACAGATTTCATGTTCCAACCGAAGGGGGCTGTCGCTGTCTTGGTGTGTGGGGCTGCATCAAATACCCCTTTTTTGCTCTGTTAAATTGCTGCACCAGTCCACACTTGACCGGTGGGGATCTCATTCTATTATGACTGTAACTGTTAGCTGCTCCTGGCATTCTCTAATCCCTGCTCTCCTCTCTCTGTCCCCCCCCCCACACACACATCCCTTGTGGTGTGGGGGGTTTGAGCTGTCAGCACCTGCCTGGTCGTCGGTCGGCCAATGCTGGACCTGGTTGCGAGTCTCCTGGTCCTGTCCTACATCTATAAAGTTGAACAATGGATTTTGGTGTTTCAAAACCCATTGACACTGTATGACTATGTTTAGCCTGTGTTCTGCTCCTCTCTCTCACCAACCGTCTCTGGAGGAGGGGATCCCTCTCTGAATTGCTCCTCCCAAGGTTTCTTCCATTTTTTCTCCTGTTGAGAGTTTTTCTGGGAGTTTTTCCTTGTCTTCCTTGAGGGTTTAGGTTGGTTGAGGGGCAGTTCTATGGGCGTATGTGAAGCCCTCTGTGACATGCTTGCGTGTAAAAAGGGCTATACAAATAAATTTGATTTGATTAGAGATGAAGCGCGAACGTTAGCTGCGCTGCTGCATGCATCGAACACATGACGTTCCAGTAACTTCATTCCATGCTGTGTGTTCAAATGCTTCTTCATATTTGTAGTATTTCCTCCCTTCGACGAAATATACTTTTTACACGCGTTACAAGTGGCGTTGTTGTCATTTTGTCGTGTGAAATACAACCAAACTTTAGAACGCTTCTTCCTAGTTGCCATGTTTGCTGCAGTCTGTCTGAATAAACTATAAAAGTTTGCGCATGCGCAACGGCACAGAAAATCGTTAACAGAATCGTTAAGGAATTTTGCTAACGATTCCAAGGAATCGATTCACTGGGAACCGGTTCTCGATACCCATCCCTACAGAGGTTACACTTGCGTCATGCAACAGTAGTGAGTGAGAGAGGGAGAGAGAGAGAGAAAAGGAAAGAGAACTTTGGTGAAAGACACAAACAGAAGCTTTTATGTGTTTTTTTTATTTATTTAAAAAAGAGAAGAAAATAGAGAGGTAGAGTGTGTGGGAGAGAGATAGAGAGATGGAGAGAAAGAGAAACGGAGAGAGGGAGTGGTGGGATGAGTAGGGTGCCCGTGCTTCTCAGTGAGGCAGTGCCAAGGATACGCCCCTGGAGTGGTCAGACTGGTTCACACCAGAGTTCCCCGTTTTTGCCCCTCCCCCCTCTCTGTCTGTTTCTTCCTCTGTCTCTCCCCCCTCCTCCCTCTGTCCCAGCCAACCTCACCACAACCCACAGCATGAGAAGACATGGAAAGGAATGTGATCTAACCACACACCCAACAATATTACCTCAGATCACCACCCCCCAGCCATCCCCATATGCCCACACCCTCTCTCCCTGCAGCCTCACCCCCCCCACCATACCCTCCATGCCCTGTTCTTTTAACCTCTGTCCTTCCTCCACCAACCCTCCCCTCCCCTCCACAGCATTATTGCTGCCAAGACTGGAATGTTTTTCTTTGCCTCTCCTACACAGTTTCACACAGTTTTCTCTCCTCTCAACATACATCCTACCCACCCAGGACCAGGATCTTCTCTTTTTCACTCACTGAAAGGGGAAGAGGTATGAGGGAAAAGGGTGAAGGAGTTGGGGTATGGGGGCAGCAGAGCCTTCTCTGTCGCTTTAACAACCTAATGCAGGCTGGCTGAGACAGAAATGTTACACAAGCCAACATTTGTTGGCTTGAGTAATTGTTGCAATTGTGTAACAATTACTTTCTCGACCAGTAATTGTGTAACAAAAAATGACAGGCGGTCGTCACGTTTACTTCTGAACTCATTCTGGGGCTCTTATCGACCAAACAATCGTTGTTCTGTTCTTGTTGAGATTGTGCTGGTGTTTGGAGACAGGATGTCTCTTTAGACGTCTGTAAAAGGTTAAAGTGTTTGTTATCAGCTGTACCGTCATTGTGATTAAGCCTGTGGTTTTGAATAAGGCCTTTTGGCTGGTGGGAAAAGCGCTATCAAAATACAATATCGCACCTGCTGCGCAAAAACAGCAAGAGGAAAAAGTGATGGCCTTGACTCTTTCACACATGTAAGAGAGGTTCTTCACTGAGATGAAGTCAAGTTTTTTTCTTTGTTTGCAGTGGAGAGTACGTACAAAACACATACAGAATACACAACCCTAGCCATAGCTAGGCACAGACATGCAAAAGAAGCAAGTGATATTGATGTTCTAAAGTACCTAGGGCCATGTCATATCTCTCTGGGAGAGTTTCTGCTGGGTCATCATTGCGAAAGGGGGAGAGGGAGAGAGAGAGAGTGACAGTGCTTCCTCGTGATCAATTGTTTACTGTTTTCCAGATTCAAATGGCACAATGTATAAACAGCACAATAATCCCTCTGGACTATCAATATACACATACTCATTATGGGGAGGAGAGGGCGCTGGTCAGTGGAGGATTATAGGTTTTGCAGTGCGAGCGGTTAAAATAGCCATGCTCTGCCAGGGGTGTGTGACTACAGGATGGCCAGTGTGTTCTGGCAGTCTTTATCAAACCACCCACTGACAGAAATGAGTGCCCCCAACCGCCTTTTATGTCCAAAAAGAATCAAAGACCGTTCACAAAGAATCAGTCTCAAAGATGCACATGGTCAAGCCAGAAGCTCAGCCTCTACACAAAAAGAAATACATCACTGTTTGGACAGGATTTTTTATTTTATCACAACAAAGTGGACTGGGCAATGCAACTTGTTATTTCAGAGTTATGCAAGGTTTTTCTTGAGGTGTATTTCAATGTAAAATGTACAGTTTGCTATAATGACATTTCCTATCTTCAATATATCTAAATGAGTGTATCTTATCGCAGAAAATTCATCCACTGATTAGGAACCAAGCAAAATATTTCGTTATTTAGGGTCTGCCTGCAGACTGTAGTTCAGTGGGTTAAGACAACAGTATAATGCACAGGAAATTTGTGTTTCATGTGGTTCAAAATGAACCAAAACAAATTTAGACTTCTAACAGTTTGGAAGTAAGCCGGCTTTGAGTTTCTGACAGGGTGTATATGTACAGTGCAATACACACTATGGTTGCAAGTACATGAATGTACACATTTGTGCTAGATTGTGCAATTAATGATTCACTAATGAGGGAGAAAGTGGGAAGAAGTTGTTTTAAATTACACGGGCTAGCCTACACCAGCCCCTTCTCTGTAATTCCCTTAAAAAAATCATTAAAAAATCATAGCAAATAAAAGCTCACAAAACTTACAAAGACTTCAATACTGCCTTCTCTGTGCTTTAAACTGGCGGGTAAAGGGATAGACAGGAGGAACAGGACAAGGGGTGGCGTGTACCAAGAAAAGTGAGGGTAGAGATGATGAGATTGAGTAAGCAAAAGAGGGAGTGTGAAAGAACTGAAGCAGCAAACATGAGAGAGAAAGGCTGAAAAGAAAAGACAACCTCTCAATGTCATTCACACAGTTACACCCGCCACCTCTGATCCCATGACCCCTCTCTCCCTGGCCAGGTGGATGGCTGATCAGACAATGGCTTCTTGGTGTTTCCTCCAGTGCTTGTCGAAGTGAACCAGCTGCCAGTGTGTAGCTCAGGCAGCACAGGCCTAATTACAGGCACAAGGCTACAGATTTAGCTGGGATGCTAACCAGAACGGAGGAGGGAGAAGGGAGGGTTCACATGGAAAGTCATGGCTGGACGAAAGCTTCACAGGAGCAGACCACAGAGAAGAGGGAGGCGTCTATTTCAGGATCGGCCGCTCTCATTATTTCTCATAGTTTGAGTCTCCACGTGGTCCAGCAACCAGAAATTGACTGGGCACAGATGCGCAGGACCCTCCCGAACTGTGCCTGTCACCCCAGGCCTGAACAAAAAACCCTCACACATGCAATACTGCTGTTGTTGGGCGTTCAGTTACAAGTCGCACACTATATTCAGCTAACACACCAGACTGTGCACACACACACATCATGTTAAGTCTTGTGTCTAGCGATGAGCGATGTATTAAGCTGGGTGTAAAGGACTGTTTATGAGATCACAGAGGACTGGCCGTTTAACTCACCCACGAATCCACCACTTCCACCCACAGTGTCCTCTATACAGCTGCTCTCACTGAGCCAAGCTCACACCTCTCTCTGTTTCTCTTTCTCTCTCTCTCTTCACCCTTCTATGTCTCTCTTCATTACCCTCTATTTCTTTCTTTCTTACACTCACTTTCACTCAAATTAACTAAGGGTAAACAATTTGCAATTGTTTGTGCAGAAACAGTGATTCATTTCAATCGTGAGATGCGGCACATGGTCAATGATCAACAAGAACACAGAAGAATTGACTCACAGGCTTATAGTTGAGTTGAGCTGCCAGTGTTTTGTCATCTTCTAAGATTTGCTGACACAGTCTCAGTTTCCATCTTTCATCCTCCTCTGCTGGGGTAAATGTCATAGTGAGAAAGGCCTGCCTGCCTACTTACCTTTAAGAGTTTTTATTTTTACTGCTGGATCTGGTATTGGCTATTAGTTAAACTTCCTGGCTGTCTAACTTTCTATCCTTTTGCCCGTCCCCACACATACACACAAGTTAGTATGGTTAGTATGCATCACACCCCTACCACTGCCGTCAGTCACAGTGCAGTATGGGAAATAAGGAATGGGAGAAAGCCTGACCTGACAACCACTCAGATACCCACATGCACTGCCATCTCCTTCTACTCTGCAAGTCTCTCCCTCTCTCTCTCTGTCTCTCTGTATCTCTCTCTCTCTTTCTGTCTCTCCATAGATGGATCACTCCCCATATTCCTGATGTAGAACTGACATATGAAACCTTGGAGTGTGATTTTGTTGATATCATGGATGTTGTTTTTGTGCTATTGTGTGTATACTGTGTACAGTCACCTAAATATCACAATGCTGACGTTTTTCCTCAGGAATTAATTTAACACAGGAAGTAAGACTCTTCAAAGTACTACGCTAGCTTAATTGGGCATTAAATAAATTGCTGTGCCACTCACATTAGACATGGTGTTCTAAAATGTGTCCTGCGTTGTCCTATTTTCCTAGCCTGGCTCTGCCCTCCTACGTACTTCCGCTCAATTTTGATTTTGCTTCTGTACTAGGTCTGGGATTTCGGTGTATTAGTCAGTTTTTTGGGAAATTTGGAAGAAAATTGTACAGAGGGAGTGGCTGAGAACGATGAAGTTGATGTTGTTCGCTAGTTTGAGTTGTAGGTCAGTAATGGCGGCGGAGTCGCTGCCGAATATCCAAAAGTTAAAACCGGAGCAAGAACAATCTTTGCTAAGTTTTGTTGGTGGCCATGATGTTGTGGCCCTCCTCCCAACGGGGTTCAGGAAAAGTTTGATTTTCCAGCTACGGCAGCTAAACTTCATCAGAGTACCCGCCTTCAAGGAAGTTAACGCTTGTCAATGGAGCGATCCCAGACCCTCTGTACAAATGAAATGTACGATGGTCTGGTTAGGACCAGGCTACTATTTTCCTACCATAAGGCAAAAACATTGGACTAACCATAACCCTAACCTTGGTGTACGCATGCATGGTATGTCCTGGTAGGACAATCTGATGGGTAGGATACATAGATAAAAAACAGCACCAACACTGAACAGTGAGCAACACAAGAACACTGAATGGGGCTTCTGTCAAGTCGGTCTAGCCCCATTATTTGACCTGTATCTCAATGCAGCTACTGTATCACACCATGTATCTTTAGTTGACTATACACTGTGTATTACAGTAAAACTGTTTAAAAGCGTACTGTGTAATGTGGGTTTCCCAAATAGTAATTATATTTGATACCCATTCCATATCATTGCATCATTAGCATTCAGGATGTATCATGTATCAAGTATCATTATTATTCATGTATCTGTTGAATAATATAGAATTTATTTTAATGTCTTAAAGTATTGTGAGCCATTTAAAATTGTAAAAGAAAAAACTGTCCAGAGTTCTATTTACAGTCACTGTAAATAGAATTTTACTCTTTGGTCTCCATCTTTGGGTGACTGCTCTGCTCTCTCTGAAATAACAGTGTTGCTTATTGGCAGAGCCCTACAGGAAGCCTGACTGTAATCAGCTCACCTCCTTGGGCATTGCTCTCTGCCCATAGGCACAGAGGGTTGACTGGGACCCCCCCCCCCCCCCCAGGTATAGACACACACAGCGTCCCGCTCAGCTGCTAACAAGCCTACACACAGCACCTGTTTACAGAACAGAGTCACACTGAGGAGACTGTTGGAGACAGACAGACAGGTACAGACAAATAGCAGGCAGCCAGGTAGGCATATAGTTCAGTAGGCTGGCATTCAGACAGGTGAGTAGGTAGTAAGGCAGGCAGACAGGCATGCAGACAGCAAAGTAAGCAGGCAGGTAGGCGGACAGACAGACCAGCAGACAGTCATACAGACAGGTAGGTTGGCTGGCAGGCGAAGCTCCCAGACAGACAGGTATTTTTTAGATGCTCTCTCAATAAATTGAAAGAGAGAGGCCAAAGATATGTAGAACAGCAGTCTTAGTAGCAGGAATAGGCAAAAACTGTCTGACTTCCACAATGCATGTCAAGCCTTTGTAGATAACAAGGAGCAGGCTGCAGTTTCTGGGTCATCTGTGGGCAGACCTGCTTTGTCCACCCTCGCTTTGTTTCTGAGTAAGACAGAGGAGCAGTTGAGGAGGCAGAGTGTGTGATGGCCTCCTTAGATTAGGGATGGTGTGTGTACTGTGTCTGGGTCTTCATACCATTCATGCTATCACTGAGTTACGGCTGTGGCATGATAAAGTAGCCAAGGGTGGACAGACTGATGAAGCCTAGTGATGTCTGATAACAATGAGGTACCTTCACCCAATATAATTCAAGATGAATATATCACAAAACATTGTTCTTTAGTCTTATTCTCTACAGTCCTGTACACTTCCTGTGATACCCACAACTTTTGCGCCTTCCTGCACCAGAGTAGTTGATGTTACACTTATGTTATTGATTCTACTGCACTTTTGTAGGCCCTACTGTAATTGAAATGTCATGTTAAGACTAGTTGGTGTTACTTAAGCAATTAAGATGTTATTGTTGCACTGTAGTTGCATTGTAGTATATTGCAGTATTATTTTTGTTCACCCTGTCTGTTAACGGTGGTTGCTTTGCTATGTTGCTAATAAATACAGACTGTCTTTTGACTTGAAAACATTTAGAACTATGCACTCCTGATCATTTTTCATACACTTTTAATGTTTTATAACATTTACTATTGTTTCAGTTGTCAGGCTTTGTTAGCCAGGTACAGTATGTGTCCCATTTAGACCAGCACTCTTATCCCTTTTCTTTCTGTAATCTTTAACGGAATGTCATACTTTCCATACTGTACACTGTATTCTGTTTATGTGATATATCTATTGGTTCAGGGTGGGAGGCTCTTTGAGGTGATAGCATCTTGTCTTATTGTTTGCTACCATGATAATTGTTTATAAAGATTTGTCTCTGATATCTGAGATGTTTCCCAGGTAGAGAGAGTGAACTCAATATCAAATCCTACACTCTTAGTGGTGGTTTGAACATCAGGCCAGAAAGGCTGCAAACATTACATTATCTGAAATAATTTTCATTCGTTTGAATTTAGTTTGGGGGATTTTGAAAATCGTACACAGTTCTTCCAGCAAAAGTCTCTCTAACTTTGTGAGTTTGTAGTAGTCATCTGGGTGTGGAAGATGAGAGCCCATTCCTTTTGAAAGATTTCAGTTTTACAGTTTGTCACAATTGTTAACACACACAAAAAAGGCTGTGGGTGCTGAAAACACTTCTCTGCCAGAAGAGTAGGTGGCGCTGCACTGCGATGCTAGCTAGGTTATCGAAAAGTCGGAGCAAATTTACAAATTAGCCGTTTCATCAATAAAATAAGCACATTTTCAGCAACTACACTGCCCATTTTTCGTCATATTTAAATTCAGATGCTGATTTACATGTACTGTTTAGCTGAAATATGAATTGTAAACTTACAGCAATGGCGGTCAAAGGATTCTGTTCGTCTCGTTGGTCACGGCAACCCCGCCCCTGACGCAAGCGGTTCTTAATACGGACCAATCACAGCCAAGGTATCCGTAAAATGACGGACGGACGGATAGTCAGGAAAATCAGGAGGTGCACGTAGAGCTCTCCGAGGGGCTCGGAGAGGGAATTCCTCGTCGGAGAGGGTGTTCCCTGTGTCCATCTCCGTAAAAACGGAGAAGTATAAATCGGCCTTTAGTTCTCCATTGTTCACCAAACAAAACAGAGGCTCAAGGCCCTTTTTATGCTGCAGTCCTGATCGCAAATTGCTCACCAGACCTGAGTGTTTAGAGATTTGAATATTTGTGTGTTGTAGGTTGATGCTTTGAGACTTTACTTGAGAAGTGTGTGTAACAACTGAATATTGTGTGTAGTGTTTTGACAACAAGGTGATGTGTAATTAACATCAGTGTGTAAACAAGGAAATTCAGAGTCGAATGCAGATAAGGGAGTGTGAAGTAGTGCCAAATTGGGTCGAGCAATTGGTACAAGTTTTGCTTTTTGTGTGTTAACAATTGTGAAAAACTGTAAAAAGAATACATATTCATTGATGAGGTTGGATTCAACCTGGTGAAGAGGAGGCGCCGGGGCAGAAATGTCATTGGCCAGCGCGCCATTGTTGAGGTCCCCGGCCAGCGTGGTGGGAACATCACTTTGTGTGCTGCAATGGGTTGAGCAGGCCCGTTGACAGTACTGTACTGCTCAGAAATAAAACTTATTTTGCTGCATGTGTGTGCTGGTTTATGTTTGACTATGAAAAAAAGTAGGCCTACACTGAGACATTTTACAAAAGGAGAAATGACTCATTCTCCAGAGTCATTGTCATTCATATGGTGTGTTCCATTTCTAGAATTGTGTTTTCAATTTTGCACTACAGTGTGCTGTGAACGCTTGGTAGTGTGCAGCAAATGCTTATTGTGTGTATTGTTGTGAATGGTATGTGTGTGTCATTTGAAAATATGGCTGTGTGTACCAAATGAGAACACGAGTTCCATTTTGTGAACAGGTAAGAGATTGGATGGAAAATAGTCATCTTGCAAAGGAAGTGTCAGGTTTAGTGTGAGGTTTTCAGTTTGTGTGTGCAGTTTTGAGAAAGCCGTTATTGTTTTGAAAAACGTGTGTTAACAATTGTGAAAAACTGTAATAACATTCTTAGACATGTCCCATTACAGTTTTTTTTCAAATGCTTACACACATTTTTTTACTTGTCCTCTTTTTTTCAAAACTTAACAGACAAATCCAACAACTGCACACACAAAATGCAAAATGCCTCGCTTCTCTTGCAAAATGAAGCACTGCATTCAAAATATCACAAACACATCTCAAAAGCACACATTTGTTTCATGTTGCAAAAACCTTTGCCATTATAATACATTTTTGGATATATCATATACACACAGTTATTCAAAATGTAAAGCTCTTCTTTCATGAGCTCCTTTGCACATTTCTGTACAAGATTGAAAGTAAATGGCAGAGATGATGAAAAATTCAAGGTATAAACACGAAAACAAGATTGAAACCAAACGTATTTTTTTACTATAAGCATTTGTGGTTGTGAATACAGTATAACACAGTACAAAAGAAAGAGTGTAGTAGGACAGAAACCAAAACTAATTTTGAAAAAGGTGATTACGGAATGGTGTGTCTGTGTGTGCCATGAACTGTAGCATACAGTAATATATACTATTTTCTACAATATTGTCAGAATGTCTTCTTACAGTCACTGTACTGTTGCACGGTATGATACAGTAATTCACCAGACTGTGACTAATCATGCAGTGCACTACAGTCAATGGATGCATGGGTGCTAAAGTATATGTTTGTGTATAGTATACTGTGTGTTGTGCTGAAACAGCTATTATGTGTACATTAGAACATGTGTATATTACAATATATTGTTACATACCTGTTATCTTTTCTACAGTAAAGGTTCAAATTATACCCACCACTGTAAATCAACTCAAATTAGGCTATTTATAGGCATATTCTAAAGCCATGATTGGTTGGTGTTGAGTAAAGCAATGAGTGTTTGCACATGTGACGAATGACACTGATGAATTAGTGTGGCATTTCGATTGGTTGTGTTTGAAAAAGGAAATCAAGATTTTTTTGTCAGTTTAGCAGACGCTCTTATCCAGAGTGACTTACAGTAAGTACAGTGACATTCCCCTGAGGCAAGTAGGGTGAAGTGCTTTGCCCAAGGACACAAAGTCATTTGGCACGGCTGGGAATCGAACTGGCAACCTTCAGATTACTAGCCCGATTCCCTAACCGCTCAGCCACCTGACCCCCCCAAGATGCTTCCTGTTAGAATTTTGTGTGTTACGTGGAGAATTATTTACATTTATGCATTTAGCAGATGCTTTTATCCAAAGCGACTTCCAAGAGAGCTTTACAAAAGAGCATAGGTCACTGATCATAACAACGAGATAGCCCCAAACATTGCGAGCAGCCAAAACATAAAGCATACATTGTGAAAAACCAAATAAGTGCCAAAGGGAAGAAACATAAGAGCATGCAGTTAAACAAGTTACAATTAAACAACATGAAACTCAAAGTGCAAGAGTGTACCTGTAGAAAAACAATCAACAGTAAAATATTTCACAGCGAGTACAAGAATTTAAAACCGTTAACCGTTAACAACTAACCAACAAGAGCAGCAAGTCTCTCAATACGAGTCATTGTGATCCTGGAGGAAACTAACATCAGGTCCAGCCAAGCATTCCTAAGTGCCGTTGTACTCCCGGAACAAGTGCGTCTTGAGCCTTTTCTTGAAGGTGGGGAGACAGTCAGTGTCCCTGATGGAGGTGGGGAGTTGATTCCACCATTGGGGGGCCAGACAGGAGAAGAGCTTGTGTTGGGACCGGGCGCTCTTGAGCGGTGGGACCACCAGACGGTTGTCAGAAGAAGACCGTAGGTGGTGGGGGGGGGGGGGGGGGGGTAAGGCTGGAGGAGAGACTTGATGTAGTCGGGTGCAGTCCTGTTCACCGCTCGGAAGGTCAGTACCAGAGTCTTGAATTTGATACGGGCCGTGATGGGAAGCCAGTGGAGGGAGATGAGGAGCGGGGTAACATGGGAGCGTCTGGGTAGATGTGTTGAAAACTGAGTCAAAGGCCCAAAATGTACGTATGGTTTTGCAGATTTGAGTTGTGGTTCTGGTGTTTGAGTGTCAGGTTTCAGAAATTGTGTGAAAAGTAAAGAATTTGTGTGTAAGCATTTGAAAAAAAACTGTAAAACCCCAATAATCTATGGGGGGTTCCGAGTTGAATGCTTTGATAGCATTTGTGTAACATCAAAGGGTTCTGCATTGCTTGATCCCTTCACGTCTTTACGCAATATATTAGTGCAGCATTTGCAAGTATCTATACAAATCTTGACTTTCTAAACTATATTTTTCTAATATACTGTAGATTGGAAGTCTACTAATTCCTCATCCTTTATTAAAGATGAATAGGATAAGTAATCTCTTTCTGGAGTTTGATCTCTTTTTGGATCTGAAATGCATTCACAAATCTGCCATATACCAAAAGAAAAACCAACACATTGATTCTGGATTTCAAATTGTTCTTTGATCATAAAAGCACAGGCCAACAAGGATTGTACAGGTCTACAAGATATTCAATGTTTTTGAAAAGGTATCACTCTAAGAAGTGCATAGTTGGGTGGATTGGGTAATTGTGCATCATCTGTGGAGAGCTCAGGACGTATCTGTGCTGGTTACTCTACCACATGGAAACAAGAACTAGCAGGGTTATCTCCATGGTCACTCACAAGAGCTTCCGTCCGACTTCCTGCTGGAACAGACTTCACAGGGGCAGCTGATAAGGGTGTGAGCATGTACGTGTATGTGCATGTGTAGAGATATTTGGGGCCTGGAGGACTCACACTCAGTCACCTGTTGTCAGAGACCAGTTTCCCCTAGTGTTTCCATGACCTCATCTTCCTCCCTCCAGTTTCCCAGCATGCTTGATAACCAGGGCTCCCAGTGGTGCTGACCTCAACCTCTGACCCCCAGGAGAAATAGAGCAGTCCCGTGTACACTAACTTACTGCCCTCTCACTCAAGTAGCCCTAACTGCAGTATGCAATTTGGGGCGAGACTCAACGTGGGCAAGGCTCAACGTTTCTATTGACACTTGGTGGCGGAACTTTCACAAAAGGCCCTACCTGTCTCTCGTCGAAACAAGTATAGATGCTCTTTGCTATGTAATAATCATGTCAGACCAGTAATGTGATGCATTTTTATACAGCCTAACCAAGAACCAAACCGATGTTAGCATAAAACTTGAGTTCTCACTGAAGGCATTATACTGTGTCTAAAACAAAAAACAGAACTATTTTATGTCTAGCCTGTGTGGTGTGTGGGCAAGTGAATTAACTATCCACACGATTATCCAATGACGTGGTGATTAACTGGATGTACTGTACAGAGGCACAGACGAAGCATGATCATTAAAATCACAACGCATAATGAACTCTTAATTGCGGAATAAAATCACTGCACATGAACTCAACATGATTTTCTCCTGAAATTAGAATATTGAAGAAAATTGTTTATGCATTCATTCTGTACACCGTATCACCCACTGTAATTTCCAAAACCTCGCCTAATGCACCTGTGTTCTGCATTGCAAATCACTAGAGGGGTGATGAATCTTTTGCATTGGGAGATCCAATTACGCTTGACTGTGTCAGCCCATGGAAGAAGGGTAGCTGGGCTCCCTCCAGGCTACATAGGCACGGTAAACACCAGGTCATCAGCTGATGAGACTCACTGCTGCTGTATCTTGTCTGCCTCAGAGCCTTATTATCATCACACATCCCACAAACATATACACATGCAGGGCCTAACCATGCACACACGCCTAACACACCTACACTCATGCATATGCACAGGCTGCTGCAAAAGCATGCACACACATGTACAGCCAAGCGTACAAGAATGTTGCAAAGTCCACACACAGAGACAGCACACACATATCCTTTCCCAAGGCAACCATACCATACAGTCCAGTCTGGCTTGTGCTGAATGGCAAGTCGCTGTGCTACAGAAGCGCCCCTCTGTCACCCCTTGCGGGAGATGCATTGGGGAAGGTGAAAATTAAGGCAGGCAGGAGGTGTCTTGCACCTCAGCCCAACCTGCCTCCTAGCCACTCCTTCTGGGCTAAGTCGGTCTCGGGGTGATCTAACAAATGATGGACATCTCAGGGGTGCGGACGCATTGTCTATAGAGACTCACAGGTAGAGATGGAATCAGAAGTGTCTGCTTAATGAATAAAAAGTAGGTCTGGGAAAAGTAACGTGTTAAAAACTAATTTGAAATGTTTAACAGGAACAGGAAATGTTTATTCTTCCTTTTTTTGGAGAGATTTCAACTACTATTCGTCCTGCAATGGCCTACTGCATCTGTCCTGCGCTGTAACAGCCTGGCAGGCCCGTAGAGATTACCGCCGCAGCCCCCGCACCACGGGGGGGCCTCGCGGTTTTTTATTTTTTTTATCCAATTTGAATTACATGGGATGCGCACTATGGTCTTATTGTCTTGTCTGTGTTTCCAGAGTTGATATAAAAATAAAGAAAAGTATATTTAATTGTGCTTTCTTTGTTAGCAAGGTAAGTGACGTGACGAAATAGGTCAGATGGTCACACAGACCGGCGAGCCCGCAGCAAATAGGTAGCTATAACTGTAGCGTAGCTCGGATCCTGCTACGCGGACTGGTGTTACTGTTGGGCCTTTAAGGTCGTTTTCCAAGCTAAAACTGATCAAAACATATCTCAGAAGCTCCATGTCACAAGAGAGGCTGTCAGGTCTGGCCATCCTTAGCATAGAGAATAAACGTGCGCGCAGTTTAGATGTAAAGAGCGTGGTTAAAGACTTTGCACACAGATTTGCTAAAATACGCGCACATGTGTATTCACCTGCAAACCTGTAGAAAGTAGCCTCCGGTGTATCGACTAGGCATATGTTATGTTGTTGTAACATATGTTCTGTTTGATAGGCCCTAGACTATATTTTTTTCTGTTGGAATATATGTGTTCTCTGTTTGAGCTGTTTTTTCTGATTGAATACATTTCCCTCAAAAGAAAAGCTTATAAGTAATCAATCCTGTTTCCGGTCAATTTTATGTAATTCAAATCAAAATGTATTTGTATAGCAATTTTTACACGCAAGCATGTCACAGAGGGCTTCACATACGCCAATAGAACTGCCCTCAACCAACCTGTAATTCATTCAATAGTCTAATAATGATGCAATGTTTAAAGTTTTTAAAATAGAAACTGACTGTGCCCCTAAATATTTGTCTGTGCCTCTAAAGTTTTTCACTTGGGGGCACATGTGCACCAGCAAAAAAAAGTTAGCGTAGAGCCCTGTCCAGTATTTTTGATAATCTTAAGGGTTTAAACTTTAAATATTCAACGTGCACTTAAAAACTGTTGTTCATAAAGTTGCGGCATATATTTGATGGAAATTACTATTCTGTAGTTCCCAGGAGAGACTGTTTACAGTTGTCATAACATTTTCTATTTAACCCTTGTGCTGCCTTCGGGTCACATGACCCAACGGTTCACAACGAACCATCGTTGTGCTTACCCAATTTTACCCAATACAAAAACAAATAAAAAGCTTCTTTTCTTTTTACCTTCGCAATGTGGGGGGTCTGAGACAGCCCGACAGTAAAAAAAAAAATGCTTCACTTTGTTTTTGTATGCGGTAAAGTTGTCGCAATACGACAGTGGGTCAGAATGACCTGAAGATAACACAAGGGTTAAAATATGCTTGTGTTAATTGATTTAATTCAGTGTTTTACATGATGATAACGAGCTTGGGGAAAATGCTATTAATTGCGATTAATCACAGCATATTGTGAGATTAATAATTTTTTAAAGATGTAGCGATTCCCAGCCCTAATAAAAAGTAAAATGCATTTTAGGGCGCCGAAGAAGAATCCGAAGAAGAATCCCCCACGGAGTCCAGACACTAGTGGCGGCAGCCGACAACCCAGCCAGAGGAGTCGAAGAACAGTGAACAAAGGCACCGGGTGGCGACAGGGAGGTGGAGGGTCATGGACTTTGATAGCATGGACAAACTAAACAGGGAGAGAAACGTATTTAAAGTCACGGCATCATTGTGATAGGCTGACAGCTAAGAGAAAGATTAGACACCGCTAATTGATAGACGAGAGCGCTAATCGATACTGAAACCCAGATGACAGCCCGGCATAGGAAAGAGGCAAAGTAGAGAGCGTTCTTAGCGGGGGGAGTAAGTAGTGAAACATTATCGTGGATGCCCGAGTGCAGGGATCGGTCTTGCCTGACTGAAGTTGCGCTAATCTTCATACAATTTTATCCAATGGCAGCTTAGAATAAAAGCTCTAATGACCTACACAGACACTACACGAACAAAACGTTTTTTGTTGTTGACGCTAGTTAGGCCTTCATTGGTTGCCGAGCAGCGAAGCTGCAAAGCCACCTTAAGTGTTTGTACTAGTGCTGTCAAACGATTAAATATTAATCGATTAATCGCGATTAATGTCATAGTTAACTCGCGATTGATCGCAATTAATCGTACATTTTTATCTATTCTAAATGTCCCTTGATTTCTTTTTGTCCCGTTATTTTTTCTCATTTTGATGCTCTTATGAACATGGAAAAGTGGATCGGATTGCTTAATGCAAATGTTTTTTTTATTGAAAACAACATTGCAATCGCCTGGCTTTGACTAGAGGGCGGAGAATTCGCATCAGCTGTGTGCTTGCCATGTGGTATTTCAGACTGGACGTGCTGCGATGATGGCTCAGTTCACAACGACAAAACACACAGATCACTTTGGTCTTGTCAATGGAACCATTTGGCAACTTTTTAAAAGGAAACTTTCCATTCAGAGTCTTATTGGCATCCATTTCGGCGTCTCGCGCTCGCCATCCACTCAAAACGTAAAGTTAGCCTACTACTCTTTAGCCGGCTCGCAAGCCCAAACAAGTGTGTGTGGCATGCCTGTTGTTTTGTTTCCGGTCTAGCTAGATCCGGTGTGGTGTTGTAGTTTTTCTAACGTCAGCAGTTGTTGCAACAGCATGTGAAAAAAACGACAAAGTTTGCTAGGCCAAAAAGAACGTTAATCGTGCGATAAAAAAATTTACGCCGTTAATTTGGGTTTGCGTTAACGCCGTTAATAACGCGTTAAACTGACAGCACTAGTTTGTACCTTTTCTTATTACAGTTTTTTACAATCACTTTGACACTAATTTCAGAACCTTGATGTCCTTTTTCAAAACTCTAGACACAAAACTCACAACTGATGATCAAAATGCAAATTTTTCAAAACGCTAACACAATATTCAATTGCTTGGATACAATACACATACAGTTTAGATCATTTGTTCATTGAACTATAATCATCTGTTCAAAATGACACAACTTAACATCAAAGTATCACCATTTTAAAATGCAATAACATCTGAAATGTCTGTCATTTCCTTACATTACAATGATCTCACTGTCAATTGATACTACTGATACTATGCTTTGAACATGTGACAGTCTGTGTTACAAGTAATGACAGTTTCGAGTTTTGTATATAGAGTTTTGAAAAAGGACATCAAGGTTCTGAAATTAGTGTCAAAGTGATTGTAAAAAACTGTATTAGTTCAAGTATTTTATTGTCAGATGCACAGAACAACACAGGGTCAGACTGGGCACTGAAATTCTTAGGACAAGAAAACGCAAAGCAACTTGGCATAACATAACATATAAGTACACAGAACATAGATTACATCTATGATAAGCAAAAATATAGTAGACCTCCTAATATACAACAATATTCAATACAGTATACTAAATCCTCTAAATACACATAATACACATTAAAACCTACACTAACCTAAGACAAGTGAAGTACAATAGTGCAATATTAGGGTTCTTCCAGACAGGGCCGTATTAACAATTTTCTGTGCCCTGGGCAACAAGGCTCAAGTAACATCTCAATTTAGCTTGCACCTAAGTTAAAACATATTTGAGTGTGCTAACATTAGCAATAACGTCAGCTAGTTTGAGGTGTATGCATAGGCTAACCATTAAATTAGCAGCACATTTCCCGTATTTAATAATTATTAAACATGGGCTTACCTGAAAGTGATGCACGGGCACCATCTCGCAGTCTCTTTCTTTCTTTTTTTCTTCACCTGACTCCTGTTATCTTTTTAAGCCCATTTTAGAAAAGTTGACCTAGCCTACTGTCAAAGTTCGTCAGGCCACTGAGATAGGGAAGGGCACCCACAGCGAGCTTGGGTAGTTGAGTGTGTATTTGTTTTTGTTTTTTTTTGGGGGGGGGGGGGGGGGGGGGCACCATCGTAACTTTTTTTTAGCATTTAAATAGGCTATATCTCTTGTTCTGCCTGTTTTGTAATATACGTGCCTAATATTTCTATACTAAAATAATAGCGGCATTATAAGTATTATAACTGATGATTTTTCAGTTGGCTCATTTTTGGTGCCCCCTCAGTAGTTGGTGCCCTACGCACAGCGCGTAGTGCGCGTTATGGGAGCGGCGGCACTGGCTACTAGACTACACAAACACTGTTTTTTACGTGATTTAACATAATATTTTGATCGAACGAGTTGCAATAAAGTACTCACATTAAGGAAAGTCAGGACTGCGTTCATAACGTGATATAACATTTTAGTTGACATTGTCCAGGGCCCCTTAGATGTCATGTGCCCCTGGGCAAGTGCCCAGTTGCCCTAATGGTTAATCCGGCCTTGCTTCCAGAAGGAGGACCCTATTGTTATTGGTAGTATTACGTTTGTTCCATGGGAGTCAATGGCAGCCCCTAGACCAGTTATGTAAAAAGTTTAGAAATTTGGCATGGTGAAACTGCAGAGCAACTACCATACCAAACATGACCTACATGAGACAATACAGTTTTTCTCAATTGCTAAAACACTAAAACCCATTGGCTGAATAAAGTTATGTTGCCTGAACTCATGTAGCTAATTGTGCAGTCTGTTGTCAATACCTTAAACCATTTCACATGGTAAAACACAATTTGCAGATCTCACTTAGACTTTTCAGAAAAACTCTAAACACATTCTCATTCTCAAAACACATTCTGCACTCTAATGCACATGTCATCCATACTGGTAAACACAAATGGCAACATGTCATTGACAAAACACAACCACTCAAAATTGATTTCACTTGTTTCAAATGATGTGACACAACCAATATAAGCCAGTTCAGAGAGCAAACGGGGGTGTTCCATCAACGTCGATTAAGACAGTTCCGTCGAGTAAATTCCTGCGCGCAAACCACTTTAGTCCGTGTTCTGAAACGTAAATTCAGACTCTGAAGTGCAAACATTAATGATTTAGCTACATGTTTACTTCATCTCCAAAAAATATATTAATTTAAATAAACAAGTTAAGAAATAATGCCACTTTAACTGTTTTCAAAAGCCATTGGTTAATTGACATAAAATAAGGACTTACAAACTAAGCAGAGCATCTAGACAAGTTACAATGAATTATGGCGTATCCGTTCTTTGACAACCCTGTGGTGGATGAAGGTGCTCAGATTATACAAAGAGTGTTTATCCCACCAGCCCCAAGGGTCTTCAGAGACAGAAGTAATGCTTCCCTAACCAGTATCTGTGGAAGAAGTATAGGTTCAGCAGGCCCAGTGTAGCCGGTGTGAATCGGTGAAACTCACTCCTCAAGTATGTAACAGGCCACCCGCGTCATTGAATAGCTAGCTTTTCTTTGGCGTAGCTGGTAGTGGTGGCGCTTGGGAAGTCAGAGATGGTGTGTTCGATCCTCGGTGAAGCATGAACACGGTCCGGAAAACTCTGACGGAACTTGCAAGACCACGTCTGTTACATACCCGTCACATTGGTGCCGTGACCCGGATCTCACTAGGTTAGCGTTAGCTAGCCGCCGGAGTGAGTTTCAGAGGGGTGAATGTAGCCGGTGTGAATCGGTGAAACTCACTCCTCAAGTATGTAACAGGCCACCCGCATCATTGAATAGCTAGCTTTTCTTTGGCGTAGCTGGTAGTGGTGGCGCTTGGGAAGTCAGAGATGGCGTGTTCGATCCTCGGTGAAGGATGAACACGGTCCGGAAAACTCTGACGGAACTTGCAAGACCGCGTCTATTACATACCCGTCACACCAGCATAGTTTATCTAGATAAATGTAATTGTCATTCTTAAAAAAATAAATACATAAATATATATATATGAAATAACACTTTAGCAACTCTTGAGGATGGCAATGAACACATAAGAGCAGCCTACCATCCTTTGTAGAAAGTAATATAAAGGAGAGTAGACTATAATAGTAGAAAGGAGGGTAGTAGACTGCAGTCTATGTAGGTAGGCCATTGTTTAAAGTAGCCTATATGTTGACAAGCCTCTATATTACCTCTCCTCTGGCTTCCCAAATATTATAGGTGCAATATACTGTCCCCATGGGTGTATCCAGGCCCATTGGAAGACTCAGGTGGTGACTGCCTGGTGCCCCCATGGTTGAAAGTGTTTCTAAAATGCCTTCTAGAGTGGCAAAAATTAGATCAAGTGCCCTACTGTCTGCCATTCACATTGTGAAATATGCTTGAGTGCACAGGATGCCCCATGCAATAAATGACAGTGTGCCCTCTATAAATGTAAAAACATGTCTTTATGAGTTCCTTTATAGTATAGAAAATGTGATGCAGTACCCTATAAGGTGCCCTTACAATGGCCTAAATTGGACTGTTCCCATGCCCTTACTTCCAATGGAAAAAGGTGCTGTTATGAAGTGCCCTTTATGCTGCCCCTACATGACAGTGTCCCAAATGTTGCCCTTTCCGAAGAAGACAATTAGATTCTGTGCCCAACAGTCTCCCCTAATGTTCCCAGTAGGGCATGCTTTCCCAAAGTGAGGCTGTGACAACACTTGGCACAGCCACAGTCTGTCACTGTCCAAGCCCCCTCTGGATCTGTGGAGGCAGACTATGTTAATTGGAAATACTCGTAATATAATAATGATAGTCATGCTGAGCAATTTTAAATGACTGTTCTGCCAAACAAAGTGTGCAGTTTGGGTCACCTTCTGATCTAAAAAGTCAGTGCTAGATCTGTGCACTAGTCATTTCAGTGAATCCCCATTTAAGTCATGGTTATCTTTCCCTTTTATCTTAAAGCTCAGCATTTAGCCTATCAGTTAATAAATGTGTGTGGCAACGTTATTTTGAAGTAATTTTTTATTTTGTTCAAGACGTGAAGACAAAAACATTATTAGCCCACATCAAGTGCAATTAACCACGGCCTTCTTCAGTGTTCAGAATTTTATCCTACAATTTTCAATTGCTGCCACGTTCTTTTTTGGGCTATTATTCTCAATCTCCTGTTGAGAATATCGGCCATAGGCTAGCCTACTGTCAGAACGGTTTCAGACAGCTCATCAAATTACGCTAATTATCAGTAGGCCTAAATGCATATATATATGTTAAGTAGATTTGGTAGGTCTACAATTTACGCATTTTAACGGTCGTAATGGTTTGACAAGTTGTCTCCCTTGCCATGTTAATTGCGGCAACATTGCCCTTTTTGGAGACAACTCCAAAGAAACTCAAAAAATCAATTTACGCTGCTGAAACAACACCCCTCTGCTGCTTTACGCTATACTTTTTGCGACATAACTCCTCTTTTCGATGATCGCCTGATCTGGGCTGCACAGTCTAAGCTTATTGAGGTCTAGCTTGAATTAGCGTTGCCTGTTAGTGGAACGGAACGTTAGTGGAACGGCTTGAGGCTTAAGTCTAAATTGACGTTTACCCAAGTGAGACTTATTCGTGTTAGCGCAACTTGCGTTAGCGACGTTGATGGAACACCCCCCAGGTTGTTGATGGTGGGAAAATATTGCTTGTGATGTTGACGAAGTGCTCTGGCGTGACTCAGCCCAAAGACAAGAAGAAGCACATTGATCACATGTTTACTCCTTTGATTTTTGTCCCTTTTAGTATTGTATACTGTAGTACAGTGCATTGTAGGCTGTATACTGTACAATTAACAAATTGTATGGCCCTGTGCTTTCCATTTGTTACAGTAACAGTACAGACTGCTCAATAGATTTTGACTGGTTGCAGGTTCATATCAACAAAGAACAACAGTGAGTTGTGAGTAGTGAGATGCAGGGTACAGTACTATATAGGGGTAAAAGCAGGAGAAAGAACAAAAAAAATTGCAAAGAGCAAAGCAGAGTAGTAATTTCTGATAAATTTTGAGCTACTATGATAGAACATGTTTTCGTTCATCAAAAGACAATGACGGATAAATATGATTTTTTTTTTGAGATTAGAAATGTACTTCTCCCTGAGAACTATATGTTTTGAACAATGTGTTTTCAATTTTTTGGTGTATTGTTTAGTGACTGCTTGATAGTGTATATCATTTTGAGCACAGGTAAATCTGTTTTGAGGCAAAAGTTTGATTTTGAGCACATTTAAAACTGTTTTGAGGCTAAAGTTTCATTTTGCAAGAGGATTCGGAGGTTTTGTAAATAGTGCTTGGAGATGAGGATTTGTGTTTACAGTTTTGAGAAAATGGGTGACTGGTTCAAGAAATGTGTTTTAGCAATCGTGAAAAACTGTAAGTGGCGCTACAGGCCACACCCCAATATGTCAATTTTCAAAGTGATGCCATTTGCAGGCCATAAGTCCCAACATTCTGAAACTTACTAGATATGAGTTACTGCTCATGAGCAGCAAAAAAAAAGCTTCAAGAACCTATAACGGCCGCTATATTGGATTTCGTCCAAAACGACAAAATTCTTCTCCTCATGAACCGACTTGACATACGAAACTGATTTGAGTAATATATTACAGTTGAGTAATATATTACAATGAGTAATATATTACAAAATGGCCAAATTATTACAGTTCTTTTCAATCGCTAACAAGCGCTTACCCATACTTTGGATACTTTTTCTAAACTCTTAACACAGACTGTTAGATGATTTTCTGTCAGAGGATGGGCCAAGGAAAGCACCACAATGGAAAGAGTTGACTTTGTTTATTAGGTCGAGCTGCTCGGATCACGTCACCACGACAGGCAGAGTGGTTGGCATGAGTGAGAAAACATGTCTCTCAGAAGTCCTTTATATATATGGCTGGACTGTACAAATATAGTAACCACCAAAACATGCCCTTAAACGGTACACATTCCACAACTTAATGCACAGAAGAAACAACACACAGGTGATGCGGTCATCACTCATTGCTTGTACTATTCTCTGCATCTTGCTCTTAACCTAAGTTGACCAGAGCACATTCCCTGATCTATATGTGTATTGTCCAAGGCCTGCTACGTGACCTCTTGACCACAGCAAGAGACAACCTCACATATGTATAGAAAATCTGCATATCAGTCCTCCCTTTTCTATCTTTGGAAATGGTTTTACCATTTTCAACAAACAAAATCACTGTACAAATGTCTGATAAGCCTGCACCGTTTAAATCAATCTGGAATCAAATTGAATTCCCATCACAATTATCAATGATGCATGAGTTATCAGTCACCGATAATCTATACTCGCACAAACAAAACCTCACTCCACACTTGACAAAGAATGAGTAAAATATCATGCGGCTAATCTACCCTACACTTCACACTTAGACAATCACTTGGTCAAAACTCCTTCCGAGCAAGGATAAAATCACCAAATGTCATCTTTTAGTGTGACAATGCTAAAATCACAAAACTCACATGCTAAATATACATAACTCTCAATACTATTCATTATTACGACTGAATACTATTCATTATTACTTTCCTAACGTAAGGAAGGCTCTGAACTTGTAAATAATGTAAATCAACATTGCACACAAACAAATTCCAAGAAAGAGGATGTCTTCATCCGAAGTTCAGCCGAACTAGAATTCCTCTTTAGTTATGGCCTCTCCTTCTCCATCTGTCTGACTCAGTTTGCACTCATAATTAGACATTTCATGACATGCAACACTACTTTTCCTAATCAACATTGTCGATGGAATCTATTGATGAGAATGAACTTTCAGACGAAATATCAGAACGTCCTCTAATGGACTTGATGTTAACCGCTATATTACCCGTAGTTATAACCGGCATGTTAGTGATGGAGTGCAGAGATCTCACCATCAGTGCTCGAAATATTGGAAAGCAGCAACCCATGATCACTATAACAAGTATGATTACCAGAAACACTGGTGCTAAAATGCCTACAATCCATGTCAGTAGAGAATTGCCTTTGAACATGTTAGCTATGACGTCCAAGATCTGATTATTATGATATCCTCATCAACATTCTCGCATCTCGATTGGTCCTAACAATGTTCTCCTGTATGTCTCTAATGTTGTCAATAGCTTTAGACAAATTACCAAGACCTTCAGATTCTGAGGGAAGATAGGTGCAACATGAATCGTCACCCACAATAGCACAAACACCTCCTTGAGCGGCAGTGATTGCGTCCAAAGCAATTCTATTATTTATAGTAAATTCTCTAATTGCAGCAACTTCAGCTCCCAACGCCTGAAATCCCATAAGTGTAGCATTAGCCACTCTAGCAACATCATGACGAGTTAATGCTATCATGTAATGATTAGAATATTGAAGTTCAGTATTCCAAAAGATGGTTTTGAACACTAGCTGAGTACGTGTAAATATCCTGAAATCACGGGGTAGAGCACTATATCTATCAGCCAAATCAGTTGCATCAGTGTTTTGTAAATGTACATAACCCATAGTTTCAACATTGGAACGCTTAGCTCTAGAACCAGTGCGATGATGTGTCATGAATTCAATAGGTTCGACCACATATAATAGATCGTTCAACGTACATACTCCACAAAGTCCTCTGAATAACGGTGGTAGACTTGTCCATACATTCTCACCACAGCACCAATTAAAACCTGGGGTGGGCGGAGTTCCCATTGCTGTAACGTGATATCCTAAGCCCGGATACTCAAAGATGCTCTGACACCGAGTGATTCGCAAGAAACCTACGTCTTTTGCACCAAAAGAATCCTTCTCTACTCCTCTAAGGCAAACTTCATAACTTGAGGATGAATTGATATTAGCTGAAACTTTAGTCGGAACTACAGATAAATCATTAGGCAAGGAAATTTGCCTAATGTTTCTTGTAGAATATTGTACATCCTACCAATGATGGCAAATCCTTAGGTACAGAGAATATAGTAGCATGAGAATTCTGTAAATCCGGCTCATTTATGGAAATATTTGAATAGATTATATACTGTGACATCATGTTCAATAATCCTTTGGCTTTGACTACCATGTTACTAGATTTGGCTACGTAGATGTTATTCAGCACAATAATTGGTCGTACTGGGGTCTTTGAATTAGGTTGTTCTCCTAACAAAGGATGCTTTTGCAATACATATTGATAAGCAAGAAGGCACATGGATGGTAATCCTTCAGGACCTTGAAGTGGAACTGTCCAATAGGGAAACAATTCTTCTGTTGATTGAGGCAACATGGAACATGCATAGCAAGAATTAGGAGTCAGTCTTCGAACCCTACTTTTGAGAGCACTGTACCATAGATTAGATACAAAAGGATGATCCTTATTGACTGGCATATCCTCATCTGTATGTTTTACCTCATCATTTTCTTTAAAGGTTCCAGATAGATCATTAGGTGAAATATCTGGCCATGCCGTAGGAATTTGAACTTTCCCAAATACAGTATAGGTGGTATCCAATAAGGAGCACATCTACCTCTCCAATGAAGTGGAAGATAAGTGTAAATATTGTTATCGCAAAGCCAAATCATGAGATAGTAGACACAGTAGATGGCCACGGAAAAAGTGTTCCCATAAAGATCCTCTTATCTGGACAACCCTGAGTAAAACCCATACGATGTATTGTTTTAATACCCTCAGTAGAGCTGAGACAAGTTACAGGTGCATTCATTTGTGTAGCCTTAATAACTACCGGTTGAATATTATCATATGCATCTAAATCTCGCTGAACCAGAAGCTTAGGAGTCAATTTTTTCCAGAATGCATTACAGTACTCAACGGTGACTGTGCTGGGCTTGGAAAACATAAGTGTTTGAATCATTATCAACACTTCTTCATCTTCGAGTGATTCGTATTGTGCTTCAATTGATATCATACTTTCCGTCATAGTAATGAAATTGACTTGCTGAACATAGAATGGTTTCCTCCCTGTTGCCATTAACGGATAATATAAGCAAATCATGTCTGATTCATTCATAGGAATATGATTCTGTACTTCCACTACAAGAATACTTGTAGGTGTTGGAATGTTACGACGTACATGTGTATGAACATGCTGATCCGAGTTAGAATGTTCAATCAGTTCTTCTTGAAGCACTATCCCTGCCTTGATATCATTCCATGAAACATCATCCAAATTAGTATGGTGTTTGAGCATGACCGCGTAATTGACCGTAATCAACGCTAGAATGGAGATGATGCTCTGCACGACCACGAACTTGATTCAAATTCTCTGTGGAGTGTCCCCCATCCTTTTTTCTGGTCTCATGGTGCTCACTGCTCGGTATTACCGCCAATATCTCCACTGCTATATATCATGAAACAGAAAGAGAAAAACAACACCATATCCATACTCAAGATAATGAAATATTTATGCTTGTCGTAGTCGAGACGCATAGATCCATTGTGGTTGGCCTTTAACCTTAACAGCTGTTCTGGTCGCCAAAAGAACCTGAGTTGGGGGTCCAAACCTTGGCTGATCCTGCTGCGCCAATGTTTTAAACTGCGTACTAAAACATAATCACCTGGCTTAAAACTATGAATACTCTGCTCACCTGGAGCGGGAAGAGAATCTGTTACTTGTTGATTATTGTCAGACACAAAAGACCACATAATGCTTCACATAATTTTGTTGAGTCTCCTGCAACAAGGTTAAATCATTTGCTGGTGTCTTGTCCATCAGCACACCTAAAGGAAAAGGTCTAGCCATTAAAACTTCATGGGGGGCCAATCCTGTACCTGAATTAGCCATAACTCTGATTGATAGAAGCACCTTTGGAAGGGCGTCTATCCAAGTCGTCTGTTTAGTCTGATGTAGTTTCACCAGTTTTTCTTTAATGGTCCTATTTGTTCTTTCCACTTGTGCTGAGCTTTGAGGGTTATAAGGAATATGAAATTTCCAATTAATCCCCAATGCAGGTGCCAATTGTTTAGTTACTCTAGACGTGAAAGGAGTGCCATTGTCAGAATCTATTCCATTTGGTATCCCAAAGCGAGGAATAACATGTTCCATCAAACACTTGACTACTGTTTGAGCGTTTTCTTTCCTTGTCGCAAAGGCTTCTGGCCATTTTGAAAATCCACTATCACTAGAAGATACGAAAATCCTCTGCACTTGGGCATGTGAGTAAAATCTATCTGTAATTGTTGTAAAGCACCTTCAGGTTTTGGCAAATGATCTCTTTTAGCTGGATTGATGTGTGGATTACAACGAGCGCAGATTAAGCATCTCTTAACAAAATCCCTAACTTGTTGTTCCAATCCAATTGTGAAAACAATTGTGAAATATAGTGCATGATACTCTTATACCTCACATGAGTAACGCCATGTACATAGGATATTAAGGATTCATACGCTATTTTTGGTAATGGGATTCTGTCATCCACATTTGTCCATAAACCATCATCGCACTTCACGCATCCTTTCTTCTCCCAAAATTGAACTTCAGATTACGTTGCCTGATTCTGAAAAGATATCAAGTCATCGACAGTAAACGGAGGATCTGAAATTTGAATATTCATGAAAGAATGATTCATCCACGGTGGGAAGGAAGCATTTAACGCTGCTTCCTTTGCATGCTTGTCGGCTAAGTTATTACCTTTGGCAATATCAGAATCTGCCTTTGAATGACCTGCACATTTTACTATAACAATGTTAGTTGGTAACATCATAGCATCTAATAATCCTCTTACTAAATCTGCGTGTTGTATGGGCCTACCTGCAGTGGTTACAAAACCTCTATTTTCCCCAAATCTTACTGAAATCATGTGCCACTGAAAATGCATATTGCATATGTGCTTCGATATAGTTCCCTAAATTATCCACTATGGAATATCCCGAAAGAATAGTTTTATCATCTTGGCGCATTGCTGAACCATCACAAAATAAAATCACTATGTTTTCATATCGTTACACCAGCAACAAGACTTTACAGTACCGGGAATCCTGCCCTTAAATTACTGACCTTCTAACCAAGTTTTGTTACAGGATTTTACGGTCCATACGTCTTACTATGACATATAATTTAACACAACGGCCTTTCACCGCATCATATGACCTACGCAGATACAAAACTATTTAACCAATCAGAAGCCAAGCGGACTAGCCCTTGCTTACGGTCTCTGTCCCGTATCTACGCGTGTTCCGTTCCCAAGCAACCGTTAGGCCTTCTCATATTACAATCAATTATCAGTCATCGAGTGAGATAAGATATAGTTTTCCAATTTTCTATTAATTCATTAGACTAACTCAAAGTTGTGCCTCCTGCCTTCTCCTGTACAGAAATCATAATTTCCCCCTTTAAAGATTACCCAGGTTCGTTACCCCAGCAGCCAGTCCCCACAGGTAAGCAGAAGTTAACACAATCATTTAATGATGATAATCAGTCTGCTCACCTGGGTTCTAGCTGAAGAATATCCTGTTCGTGACGCCAACATGTTAGATGATTTTCTGTCAGAGGATGGGCCAAGGAAAGCACCACAATGAAAAGATTTGACTTCATTTATTAGGTCGAGCTGCTCGGATCACATCACCACGACAGGCAGAGTGGTTGGCATGAGTGAGAAAACATGTCTCTCAGAAGTCCTTTATATATGGCTGGACTGTACAAATATAGTAACCACCAAAACATGTCCTTAAATGGTACACATTCCACAACTTAATGCACAGAAGAAACAACACACAGGTGATGCGGTCATCACTCATTGCTTGTACTATTCTCTGCATCTTGCTCTTAACCTAAGTTGACCAGAGCACATTCCCTGATCTATGTGTATTGTCCAAGGCCTGCTACGTGACCTCTTGACCACAGCAAGAGACAACCTCACATATGTATAGAAAATCTGCATATCACAGACTGACACCTACAAAACACAATTGGCCAAATGGATAATTTTCTTCTCAAAAACACATTTTGTTAAATATATACTAACTCTCCATTTCAAGACAGAACACATGTTTCTCTGCACACATTGACTTTACCAAAACACTGGAAATCTGACTCTGACTCAAAATTAATTATTCTGTCAAAGAATAACACTTGTTTTCACTGAAACTTGTGTTTCATATCCATGAAACACAAGAGCATTCCGTTTTAAAAAAACCCAGCAAAAAGCCCAGATAAAAAAGGGGGAACAAAAAAGCACAACATTACTGTATCTAATCCCTGCGATCTTCAGGGTTAGGCCACATGTTTTCATCAACATGGTCAATGATAGTGGCACGAATTTCATCACTGACTACTGTTCTTGCAGCCCTTGGAATGCCACCACCACACATTCTTACACCTCTACCTTGCCCTCTCCTTGGGCCTGCTCTTCTCCCCAGCCCTGCTCCTCTCACTGCACCTGCACCTCCTTCTGCATCTCTCACTGCTTCTGCACCTCTTTCTCCATCTCTCACTGGGCCTGCTCTTCTCCCTGGGCCCCTTGCTCTTCATCTTCCTCGTCCAGGACATTAGTGTTTGTGTTTTTCTGTTTCTGTTTCCAAAAACATCACTCCTCAAAGTCCTTCTTTTATAGTAATTGAAGGAAATAACCCCTGCCACTGAGTCTAAGCAAGACTGGAATCAGCTGTGGTTGGCCCACTTTACCCAACATAAAATCAGCTGTGTGTCAATTTTTCAATTGTCTTTTTTTTCAGCTGAGATGTTGCTTTTGAACTAATATCATTGCAGAAGCAGATGCTTTTATACTGCATCTAAGGTTTGGATAATTGTTTTTGCTATTGTGGGATGTTGTGTGTTAACATTCGTAAATACTACACAAACAATCCATCATTTTGTTGGGAGGTATAGCTTGTCTGTTAAGAAAATGTAAGCGTTATGGAAATGTGTTCACTGACTGCATATTGTGTGAAAAAGCCAAGAAATATGTGAATTGTATGGCCAAAAAAGACTGATGCTGTGCTAATTGTGTTTAGAGTTTTGAAAATGTGACAACTGGGGGTATTCGTCGTAGCTTGCTAAGCGGTTTAGCGAGCTAATTTTCAGGCTAAGATAAAAAACGCCCCTCTTTTTGGTTCGTGGAAGCAACTTTCGATAAATCACCATAGTAACATATCAATTAGCACTAACCTGCTCCAGAGCAGGCTAACGTAAGTGTAGCTGGATAAGCTTGCCACACCCCCGGAAAATAACATGGCAGCTCCCTTTTTGAGAGACCCAGTTGACCAAGGAGCTATATTTTAGTTCGATAGAGTTCTTCGCGATTGCCAAGATCCTTTATTTCACACGGATGAGTTCTTGTTTGAGCGATATCGATTCAGCCGACAAGTACTCATTTATTTGCAAGACCTTCTCGGGCCGTACATTGCGAATATCACACGCCGCAGCAAGCTTTATGCTTTATTATGAGCTTATGCTGCTGTATGTGAATATGTAACGCTATGTTTTAGGAAATGTCTTGTCTTATCTGTTGTGCCTGTGCTTTTTATATTTTTCACTGTGGGAGAGTGGGAAACGTCATATCGATTCCTTTTTATGTCTTGACATGTGAAGAAATTGACAATAAAGCTACTTGAAACTTTAACTGTGCTTCAGACTCTGCATATAGTCCAGGCAAAGTAACGTTTTACGACAGACGAATTGTTAAAAAAATTTTTTTGCATAGATCATTTCTATGAGGTGTCCAGAACAACATATTAAAAGTCCTAAGAAATCCTAGTTGTGGAAATATGTTTAATTCTCATCAATCCGAGATATGTGCCAATAAGGCCAGGCAACATTGACACCCCAATGGGGCAATTTGTTTCCTTTACTCCTATCAAAATGAAACTTAACACAATGAAACTACCCATGAAAAGTTAAATTTTTTGTATTACAAGTTTCTTTTGAAATGTATTTGAATATGCACACGAGCTTATTGAATATGTCCTAATTTGTATAGGCAGAAACACCATTCATATGTAGGACCAATACATCGGCCCAATCTCCAACCAATCATCCTACTGCCAATGGGTGATGGCTATGCTGCTTTTAGACTGGCCTCTAACCTGAAAACTGCCTGGCTTGGTAGTACCTGCCAGGGGTATAACCCCCGCCAGTAGTCTTCAGGGTCACGGAGGCACACAAGCCTCCCCACCACAACAAGGTAGCAACAACAGGGGAGGACTTTTTTTGGTGTTTTTTATTGTAGTTTTTTTAATCCAGCCTGGATCCTCGACCCCTTCTCTGTGGCTCTTGGTTCTGGCACCCCCTATATCAGTTCCTGGTTTGTTCTTTGCTTAGTTCTTCCCCTCTGGGTCATATTCATCTGATAAATCAGGCAACTGTGAGTTTGTGCAGCTAGTACCACGACATTCTCCGCAAATGGCAGTGCAAGGGAGTCCATGTTTTTTGCATGTGCATCTCTTTGTGCTGCAGTCTTTCTTGCAACTACAGCAGACTACATCTAGTATATCTGGTGGTGCTGCAGGCTGATCGGTCATTATTGGCATAAATCTCCCATCCAAAACATGCCACCCCCAGTCTTTTGGGTCCATACGTTCACTTGCCCCTTTCCACTCCATCATTTGGAAAAAGACCCGAAGACTATGGAACTTTGCAGCTGTTGATGTTGGAGGGAGAGTTTGAGGTTCCACTGGAGATGAGTTCTGAGTTACTTTATCACAGAATCTCCTGTATCTCAGCATATCCAGTGATTCATCTTTTTTGCATACAGTGATACTAGAGCTTTTTCACCTGCTGCAATGATGATGCCTTTTCCCACATTTTCCCACATGGAGACTTGCTGGTGACTCTGACGGGAAGTATTTAAACTTGTAATACAAAAAAATGTACTTTTCATGGGTAGTTTTATTGTGTTAAGTTTCATTTTGATAGGAGTAAAGGAAAAAAATTGCCCCATTGGGTGTAATGTTGCCTGGCCTTATTGGTACACATCTTGGATTGATGAGAATTAAACATATTTCCACAACTAGGATTTCTTAGGACTTTTAGTATGTTGTTCTGGACACCTCATAGAAATGATCTATGCTGAAAATATTTTATAATTACTTCTATTTTTGGCTCCAAAATGAGTTACTTTGCCTGGACTAATAGCCTTGAGGTTTTTTGCGTCAGGTATAGGCTACATTTTTATAAGGTATAGGCGATGCAGAAAACATTGGCAAAGCCGCAGCATGCGTTGCTGTAAGAAAAGTGTACTTGGCGCTTAACCAGCTGATGAATCAATTCATCATATTCCCTGGCCATGTCCCAGTCAATGAAATCAAAGAGGGATTTACACATAGGCCTACATGCATATACACATATATAGTATCATGATATAAGCGCAGTAGCCTACATATATCCTCATAAGTGTCTATGAATTCGTATCAATTAGATACTCTTTGGCCTTGTTTTTATCTAGCCTACTTATTCTGAAAGAGTTGAGACCATTATTTTCGCTAGCAAGATCTCATTCGATTATTAATTTCCATTAAGCCTACTGCCAGCAGGCACATTTAAAGAAATGTGATCTGATTGATTGGGGTAATGAGGCACTTAAAATGAGCCTATACATTTCCCCACAACTTTCGCATTTAGCTTATCGGCAATTTTTTGCCAAGCCGCTTGTCTTGCTCTGGCAGCGGTGGCGGTGTTTGACTTAGCCATGATAATATGCTTGTCTTCGTAGAGACTCATTATAATAGTTTGCTCGGATGGCGAGAATAGCCTATCACCGCTCTCTCTTTCGTCTTTTCCACCATCATACCGTTAGAAAATCACGGTTTTGGTGATCGACCTTTCCTGCCTTTTGAAGTAGGACGTGGGCGTGCACTTGCCCTGATAAGTTTAGCCTGATTGAAATAAACCAGATGATTTGGATGCGGATCAGCCGTCGACGAACCGATATTTTCTGTTCTCACTCATCTCGCTAATGTTAGCGGGCTAAAGGGACAATGGATTAACTTAGCTTCAACCCTTACGACGAATGGGGCCCTGTTTGGACAAATGCTTGTTAGCGACTGAAAAAAACTAACATAAGGGTCAATTTGCACCTTTCATGTGTCCATAAATTAGTGCCACATTGACCTAGGGACTTGATATGTTCCACACACGAGAAGGCACTTCAAAATGTTACCATGTGCAAAGGCAACTTCATATCTCCAAAATTATTCAATTAAAGGGAAATATACGTTTTTGCTGAAGCTAAAATATTGTTACTGTAACAAATATTCCATTTGTTACAGTAACAGTACTGACTGCTCAATATATTTTGACTGGTTGCAGGTTCATA
Source organism: Thaleichthys pacificus (assembly GCA_023658055.1). Lineage (NCBI taxonomy): Eukaryota > Metazoa > Chordata > Actinopteri > Osmeriformes > Osmeridae > Thaleichthys > Thaleichthys pacificus. Next base: position 2,344,104 of record CM042865.1, read on the forward strand.
TCAACAAAGAACAACAGTGAGTTGTGAGCAGGGCCGCGTTTATGCAATGGGCAGGAGGGGCTGCTGCCCCGGGCCCCGGCCACTAGGGGGCCCCGGCACGGGAGATAAAAATAAAATAATAATAATAATACATATTTTTGATGCATTTTGTAACAAGTACAAGATCTCTAGATTCCTAAGACAGAACAGATACGATACTGGTGGATGATTATAAAGATTTATTTTCTGTAGCAAAACAGATACTCTGAAATCTAGTACAGCTTAATACTTTACAAAAGGTATGAAAATAATAAATCCAATGAATTTGTTTGAAGTAAATGTGGTTATTCTTTTATATCCTGCTATTTATCTGTTAAGTTATACATGTAGATTGACTTGGAATTTCTTAATTTGATACCTATTTATTAACCATGGTTTTCCTAATTTAGAATGATATTAAACCTTATACTTTTAGTTTACTTATCAGTTATTAAAGAAATTAATTTTAAACTTAGATTTCCTATTTATTTTTTAAATCTTAATTCAAGTTAAGATTGTTTGGTTTAGCTTTGTTATTCAATTGAACCTTCTGTTTTTGAATTTCTGTTTTGGTTTTGACCCATGTCAAATTTCATGAACATATATGGACGTTTACATGTCTAAATAATATAGGAAAGTTACTTTGGCCGAAAGACCACTCGGCGACACTCGGGCGACGATCTTTACTCTGACAAGTGTGTCTGTGTTGTCATCGTACTGCTACTATGGGTTAGCATATGAGTGTATTTCAAAGCTAGCTTAACACTACTTTGTCTAGCCAATGAAAATACACGATCATGTGTGATGTGATCTGTAGTCGAGGGGAGGAAGGGATGGGGCTAGCAAACTTTGAGAAGAGTTCAACAAAACATCCAGCAGGTGGTGGTATTCAGTCAAATTGAGATTTTATCGCATAGTTTGGAGATGTTGAAGCGTGATATCTTATTGTGGAGGACATAACTACGTCCCCGGATATGTTGACAGCATTGATGGTCAGTTTGGTGACCCTGGATCAAGTTAATATCCCCGGAAAAACAGCAGCGACCAGTGTTTAGAAGTGCGGTCGGGTTTGGACAAGGGTAGCGCACGGCTAATTTACCGGCGCCAGCGTCATTTTACCGGCTGTAGTAAAGGCTAAGCTAACTCTAATTTTTTTAACAATATTTAGCTCGAAAGGTAAGAAGTTAAAACTTAACGTGAAGTCAGTAAATCAGCTGAAAACGTGATACGATCATTTTTATCAATATTTGAATATTTTATCAGAATATTAGCTAAAAAACGGTCGGGATTGGACACAGTGACGTTACACACTAAAAGTCTGCATGGCAATGCCTTCTGCAATCTGCTTCCATCCACATCAATATAAGTGACAAACGTGGATTGTCTCTCTACGATTGATATGTCTTTAGAACTGAATTGTTCTTTAATGTTCTTAAACAATTGAATCAATTTATTTGTTAATTTATCCAAATGTTTCAGAGATCACCGTCTGGCGTGCTTCTCTTGGTTCTCTCAATCAACCTCTGACAGGTGTCCGCACGTCAGTTCCGACACGCCACCGATCAGTCACACGACTTCCGGTGAACATGGATATTTTCAATATCTTATTCGAATTTAATATTCCTAATTAGTAATTTATCAGTTTTGGACAAATGTATAATATTTTTACCCATTATATACGTATTTACTTTTATATAGTTTTGCTTTTAATTGGTCCATTGTTTTACCTGGGTTACAATTTACCCACCCGTAGTGAAGTCCACGTTCTCTAAGCGTCACGTGTCATTGCCGGTATCAAAGCATGCAAGACAACATTAGGTGGATTCGACATGGACTGCGGCTGCATGAAACGACCGGCGAGAGTAGCCGCTTGCAGTCAGGGAGGAGTTGAAAACGGCTCTGTAAAGTCGGATATTCCAGCTTCTCGTGGTTTGCTGCGTTGACGTCAGTCATGGCCGATCAAGCTCTGTTTGCTTACTTTACTTTATTTATAATTAAACGTAGTCTTTCCGTTAGTGAAGAGGCGGACTAAAACCCTTCATCAACACATTTTTAATTCAATTAAACTGTTTGGTCCGGATTTGAGCGTTGGCGAAACTGAAGGTGTCAGAATAATTACAAAACACGCGTCAAAGTTGTCGTGTGTGAGTCTGGCCAATCATGAAATAGCTGTGTCGTCATTAGAACCCGTGCAGTTGCTCTTGAGAAAATGCGCTCGGCTACACAGCCGGCAGTTCTCGAATCGATCTCACGGTACTTTGATGGCTACGTCACAGTGACCTAGCCTCGGCGCCGTCTCAAGTCGGACAAAAAGTCTAACCAGAATTCACTGTTTCAAGTCAGCCGCCTGCAGCCGGCTGCAGCGCTGCATGAAGTCAGTTCATGTCGAACGCACCTAATGGCTTCGCATGAAGGTGATGTCAAACGAGTGTGACCTGCTTCGCCAAATTGACTTCAACGATTTGATTCGTGACTTTGCCTTCAAAAAAGTAGACGAGTGGACTTAAACTAGTCCCACACTGATTATCTAGCCTATGTTCTTTTTAGTAGGCGGCATAGCCTGATAATTAAATTGTTCAATCGAGTTGTTTGTGTTCGCTGGGCTGTGTGTGTGCACGCTAGACTGCATGTTCCAATTTATTTGACATCGTGGCTGGCTAGGGGTGCGTGTTTACAATGTATTACAATCAGTGGCGATTTCTGCTGCAAGGGAAGCTCAGCGTCCACTAAAATGTAAAAAAATTAATGGTCAAATATTTACTATTGTGTTAACATTTTAAATGCGTTAGAACACGTTCATATCGAAGACGAGTTCTTTCAGAATCAGCTACATATATTAGCAGGTCGACTGACTGATTTCTAGTGATGTTACGCTCGATACCGTGCTCACGAAGCGGTATCGACCTTTCGAAACAATTGGTACCGACACAAACGTGTCGAGCGTGGCTTCAAATGGGAAAAAAACACGTGATCCCCTGTCGAAGTGACGTCCGAAGCTTCGGACGTCACACGAGCAGCTGAGACAAACTGCGTTCTATTCAAACGCGTAAAAAGACATCAGAAATCACTAATATTCGTAGGTTATAGAGAGGAGACATAGGCCTATTTACGGACGCTATAGAATATATTCATTGACAGAGCCAAAGTTACAGATAGATTGCCAGAGCTAGATAGACAGAGATAGATACAGATGTGAGATAGTGTACACAAGCACATAGCCTACATCTTTCTCTAGTTTTACCAGCCTTCAAATGTGGCCATCCCTTTCCCGGTTGCAAAAGCATATTCCAAAACCTTAACTGCTAGCCTACATTATCATATAATAATGTATTCATTTAGCATATACTTCCACTAAAAAGGGGTCCGCGGATGCGATCTCATAATGTCTAAGTGAGGGCAGCGCTCTTACCACGAAGCCATACTCAGTTGGGCAATTTCTGTAATTAATATTATAAGAACCTAAAAATAAATGTTATGAACGTAAAGTAGTAAATACGTTACGTTGTTAATAATACAACAAGATATAAGATAACATATTTTTGACACTTGCAGATCGAAACATTTGTCACATAAACTTTATTTATCAAGTTGTCAATGACGATTGTGAGACTGACGTCTCGAGGACTTGACGTCACTTGATTCCTTCCATCGCTCGATACAGTCGCCATACCATAAACTGACCAGCAGATGTCCCTATGGAGAAGATGCATAGAACGCTTCGAAAAAGCGATACTTTCGACACAATTGTGTCAAATAGCTCGTTGCTTCGGAAAGCTTCGTTTCCCCCATCACTACTGATTTCCTTCTCATACATTACCGTAGCGTCGTACAGTGCATTTTCCTACCTGTTGAAGCTCAGCTTCCATGGACTTCAATGGGGCTGCTATTAACAGTTTTTTTCAGTGCTTCGAAACTATACCGTCATTGGATGAATGCTGAGATTATGTCCCGCCTCTGACGCTCAGCGTCTCTGGGGGTGAATGGAGGAGTGGGCTGGCCTGGACACTACAAAAAGTCACCGAAGCTATTCAAGCTCAGTCCCATCGCGGATTTTGCAACTGTAGTTGAAAGACAAACTACAGCAACCTATTTCTTGGTAGCCTGATATTTATCAATTTATCCCCGCCCACAAAATAATTTGGTCGGGAAGATGGGTCTGGGGAGTCTCGGTTGGGGAACAACTATTGTCCGGACCAATGAAATTGTCAGGGCGGGCTTTATACGATGATGGACAGATGATCAACAGTAACGTAATCAACCACGTCACCAAAGAGCGCTTTGGTTGAATTTGTTTTCAACAAACATGGCTACCGCTGGAGAGCTGGGATGTTATGATTCTGCCATCGAGTCTGTTTTAGAAGACATCGACAGCGCATTAGTTTTGAAAGAGGAACAGAGAAACGCAATCAAGGCATTTGTCGATGGAAAATATGTTTTGCCGTCCTTCCTACGGGGTTTGGTAAAAGTTAACATACTACGTTGCTCTGATTGGTTGTAGGTCTATCCAATTGAGCGAAGAGGCATTTGTTTTCCGGGTTCGGTTGAAACACGCCCCATAGTCACAGCCCAATGGAGAGTTCTCAGACTCATATTCTGACAAGAATTATGAGTATGACATCGTCAGGCTAATTTCTTGGTATTTGCTTGGCGAAATTGCAAACCAATTTTCATCATACATTTCATACAATTATACACCACGTTCCTTGTTTCAGTTTAACCAAATTACCACATTTCCTCCTTGATTAATATTGTTTTGTTAGATCGTTTGTTCATTCATTCAGTAGGCTAGGCTAGTGTAGTAGGGGTGAACTAGCCAGTGAACTAGCCAAATAAAATAAAAACATTTTTAGGATGTAAGCCGAAAATGAGTTTCCCCTCTTTGAAAGACCAGCAGCCGCCACTGATTACAATGTATCACATACTGATATGTTTGTCTGTCATAATTTAATTACCAATCCCTCTCTCTCTAATATATATTGATAAAAATCATAGTAATAATAATATAGCTATATTTAAAAATATTTTGCGTGGGGGGCCTCGGGGAGGCTTCTGCCCCGGGCCCCAGATGACCTTAACCTGGCCCTGGTTGTGAGTAGTAGGATTCAGAGGTTTTGTAAATAGTGCTTGAAGATAAGGTTTTGTGTTTACAGTTTTGAGAAAGTGGGTGACTGTTTCAAGAAATGTGTTTTAGCAATTGTGAAAAACTGTAAGAGCAGCGCTTGTTCCATGGCGGATTGCTATTATAACGGCGGATTTGCCAGGCGCACCCCAGGAGCGGTTCACAGCCGAGGAGACCAACGTTCTCGTCAGGGCCGTAAAAGATAGAGGAGTGACATTGTATGGGAAAGGCAGAGCAGTTTTCTCATTGCACTAAGTTGCCCACTCATGCATGCTCATTCAAATTCTTATTTTTATATAATTTATATTTAATTTTTTTAATTGTTATATTTTTTAATTGTTTAGTTCTTAGAATTAGTTTAACTATTGTACTTTTTAACTTAATTTAAGACCCATATATGTTTATTGTTTGCACCTTCCTGCCGCAGTAAATTCCATGTTTGTGTAACATAGGCTACATGGCGAATAAACCGGATTCTGATGGGCATGGGAGAAGAAACCTACCCAAATTAGCTTCGGTTAAACAGGCGTGGGAGGAAATTGCCACAGTTGTTCCAAATCAAGTTCACATACATAGAGATGAAAATCTTTTTAATCATTGACATGAAAGAAATGTAACACAGCTAGCCATACAATAAATCAAAACAATGAAGAAGACCCTGGCTTTGCCAGCAGTGCGCAAGGGCCAAGCTTGCGCCCTTAAAATAGCATCTGAATAACGCGCCATTGACTTTAGACTACGTTTTTCCTGGTCTGTGGCGGAATTGTTTTTCTGAAGCTGCAAAACAGCACCAGGGAACGTTTGCGCCGGAACACGCCTCCTTTTTTCGCTGAACCGCCCCCGGGAGCGCAAAGTCATTCCCTAATTTACCGACGTGCTTCTGTGGAGGGAAAAGTCCGCTTTGTGTCGAGTGCAAACTAGGAATGATACTTGCGTCGTTGACAAAGTCAATTGCGCTGGGTGCAAGATAAGGCCCATTGTCCCAGATGACAACGTATCTCATCTGCTCTGCCTCTATCTGGTCTTCTGGTGTGACAATGTCATGTAGTTGGTCTAAAAATGTGAGGATGTGGTTTGTGTTGTATGGACCTAACTTGTCATGGCAGTGGAGGACCCCATTCTGCGTGATTGCGGCGCACATTGTGATGTTACCACCATGTTGGGCCAGAACATGCAGAAAAGCTCTGTGGCCGATGATGTTTCTCCCTCTTCTTCTAACCTTTGTCAGGTTAAACCCAGCCTCGTCTATGAATATGAATTCATGCCGGATTGCATCAGCATCCATTTGCAAAACTCTCCGCCAAAGTTAAATCTACATGTCCATGTCATGTAACAATAAATGCTCAAATCTAATACGTGATTGTCTTGACTGAACTGACGCCCGTGTTTGATCAATGTGTTGACGTGTGGCATTTTTTAAGGCAGTGTCTAAAAAAGGCAATTAAGTGACATCATCTACAATTTCTGTGTCTAATGTAGAAAAGTGTGTTTGGTGATTTGCAAAACACTGTGTAGTATTTTGCAAATAGTGTGAGGCTGAGAATGTGCTTATAGTTGTGCAGCTCTGGGCTGCTGTTTTCCTCCTTGAGTGTCAGGTTTCACTAACTGTGTGTTATTTGACATTTTAGTGTCTAAGCAATCGGAAAAAACTGTAAATGTTGCACAACAGTGTGTAACTGGTTCAAACAGAGTCCAATTTTATGAACCATGTGTATGGCATACGGTGACAGAAATGGTTTTTTATACATGATTGTATAGTTTTGAAAGTATGATTGTATAGTTTTGCAAAAGATTGGAGGTGTTCTGCTACTTGTGTGTCTAGTTGTGTGAATCATGTGTTGTGTTTTTACTAAGTGAGCCCTGTTTCAAAACTGTGCTTACCGTAAGCAACTGGAAAAAACTGTAAACTACACACCATGCACAATCAGGGTGACCAACAGGATTATCTTAATTAACAAACAATAACATGACACAAATTTAACTGAACAAACACAACAACTGAAATCCCTCGCACAGCTTTTTTAACCAAATTATTTTCCACAACTCTTTGCCTTTTTTGGCATGCTGCACTGCATGCTGGGTACCCAAGGGCACTGACGCTACACTATGATTATCTAGCTGACAATGTATATGTAAAGATAAAATAGGGGAGACAGTATTTTGGAGGAAGCCATAGCAATTAGCCAAGCATGCACATTTCAAATATTCACAATAAATGTACTTTTCATCTTACATTCAACATTCTCAGATTTGTGTACTAAACATTCTCAAGAGTCTTCATATGAACTTGTGATTGAATCAGAGTATCGGTTAATGAATAGTGGATGTGTAAAGCTATATTTTAGCTTCAGCAAAAACGTATATTTCATTTTAATTCAATAATTTTGGAGATATGAAGTTGCCTTTGCACATGGTAACATTTTGAAGTGTCTTCTCGTGTGTGGAACATATCAAGTCCCTAGGTCAATGTGGCACTAATTTATGGACACATGAAAGGTGCAAATTGACCCTTATGTTAATAATTTGGCCATTTTGTAATGTATTACTCATTGTAATATATTACTCAACTGTAATATATTACTCAAATCAGTTTCGTATTTCAAGTCAATTCATGTCAAGTCGGTTCATGAGGAGAAGAATTTTGTCGTTTTGGACACATTTTTATTGTACAGAAAAATCCAATATAGCGGCCGTTATAGGTTCTTGAAGCTTTTTTTGCTGCTCATGAGCAGAAACTCATATCTACTAAGTTTCAAGTCTCTCCTGCAGCCTTACACCCCCACCCGCCACCTACGGTCTTCTTCTGACAACCGTCTGGTGGTCCCACCGCTCAAGAGCGCCCGGTCCCAACACAAGCTCTTCTCCTGTCTGGCCCCCCAATGGTGGAATCAACTCCCCACCTCCATCAGGGACACTGACTGTCTCCCCACCTTCAAGAAAAGGCTCAAGACACACTTGTTCCGGGAGTACAACGGCACTTAGGAATGCTTGGCTGGACCTGATGTTAATTTCCTCCAGGATCACAATGACTCGTATTGAGAGACTTGTTGCTCCTGTTGGTTAGTTGTGACGGTTTTAAATTCTTGTACTCGCTGTGAAATATTTTACTGTTGACTGTTGTTTTTGTCTTCTTCTTTACAGGTACACTCTTGCACTTTTTGAGTTTCATGTTGTTTAATTGTAACTTGTTTAACTGCATGCTCTTATGGTTCTTCCCCTTGGCACTTATTTGGTTTTTCACAATGTATACTTCATGTTTTGGCTGCTTGCAATGTTTGGGGCTATCTCGTTGTTATGATCAGTGACCTATGCTCTTTTGTAATGCTCTCTCTTGGAAGTCGCTTTGGATAAAAGCGTCTGCTAAATGCATAAATGTAAATGTAAGTTTCAGAATGTTGGGACTTATGGCCTGCAAATGGCATCACTTAGAAAATTGACATATTGGGGTGTGGCCTGTAGCGCCACTTACGTAGTAAAGGGAATGTGAGATGACGCTCTGATTGGTTTATTGCACGTTACGCCCAAACCACACCCATTAGTAATGTAGCTACTTCAGACCAACCCATTTTAGACTTGCGCCAGACGCAAAGTCATTTATTCCGCCGGCAAAATACCAATCGCGCCGGAGTCCCGCCCACAAAGTTACTTGCGCTTTGCGTTTTGATACTTGCGTTTCAGATCGTTAAAATAGGGCCCAATGTATCTTTTCACCGATCTGCTCTGGTCCAAAACTGGTTTCAACAGCACCCATCATTTTCAGTTCAGTACCTTCCACCATACTCTCCCTTCCTTAACCCCATTGAGGAGTTTTTCTCTGCATGGCGGTGGAAGGTTTACGATCTCCAGCCTTATGTCAGGATACCCCTCATTCAAGCCATGGAGGAGGTGTGCAACCAAATTGATGCAGGATCTGTGCAAGGATGGATTCGCCATTCAAGAAGATTCCCTCGCTGTCTGGTGACAGGGAACGTAGCCTGCGATGTGGACGAAGTGCTTCTGGCCCGATCCAGCTAGGCGAAGAGATGATGCCTAGGAATTCTTTTTTTCTGTATTTCATTTGCTGTATGCTTTCTTTTGTCTCCACACATTTATTTGCTGTGTTTACAGTATTCAATTTGAAATCTGTTCTTATTTTCTGTACAAAATGCAACCTTTAGTGTACGTAGACATGCATACAATGTGGAGAAATACAATAAATATTTTCATTAGTGTGCAATACTGGTGTTGTGTTTGGTCAACATATTCATGTACTTTTTCGTACTCTACTGTAACAATATCTCTGACAAAATCAAGCAGGTTATATCATTAGAAATGAATAGTTAGTGTAAAAGTGTTTTAAATTTTGCACAGCAGTGTGTAACTGGTTCAAACAGAGTCCAATTTTATGAACCATGTGTGTGGCATACGGTGACGGAAATGGGTTTTTATACATGATTGTATAGTTTTGAACAAGTGTTTCATTTTTCAAAAGATTTGAGGTGTTGTGCTACTTCTGTGTCTAGTTGTGTGAATCGTGTGTTGTGTTTTGACAACATGAGCCCTGTTTTCAAAATTGTGCAAAAGAAATTGGAAAAAACTGTAAAACACTTTTACACTATTCTTTTCTAATGATATAACCTGTTTGATTTTGTCAGAGATATTGTTACAAGTACGTAAAGTACATGAGTATGTTGACCAAACACAACACACAAGACCAGGGGCCCGTTCCATAAAGGCCGCTCAAATAAGTTGGACTTAAAGTCCCAAACCAGACTTGAATTAGCTTAACAAGTCAAGCGGGGCTAAAGCGGTTCCATAAAGACCAATTTCAGCTCAGGCAGTCCTACTAATTCAAGTCAGATTTAAGTAGTCAAGCTAATTGCGCATGCACCCTATTCTTAAGCAGCCCGAGAGGTAAAACATGGATCATACAATCCACCACGGCAAAAGCAATGCACACGGCCACGTGACTTCTTCCAGAAAGAACGTTCCCTTTAAGCCTTGTACTATGACAGCTCCCTCATCCACCGCTTCATCAAAATGAAACGACACGCCATGATTGACGTGAACGATAGGCTACGTAGGTCGAGGTCCTTTTTTAGACCTTTAGTTACTTCGTTGATTAAGAAACAGACACCCTCTAAACACATGTACATTTACTTTTTTGACATTGTTTAAAATAAATAGCCTACTATTAATCAATACATTACCCAGTAGCCTAACTTTATAACATGGTTGTGTCGGGAAAATGGAGGATATAGATGTGGCTATCCTATGGATTTAGGTTTGTTTTGCAATTGTAGACTACTGTTAACAACTATATAGCTATGATAATTGTACTCGCATAATTTAGATTGAGATAGGCCTATGCCTGATGCCTAAACATTTGAAATCCCAAACTAGGCTAGCCATAGGCTACGTTTAACGTGGCGTGTATCAAATCATGTTCATCATCGTTTAATGCATTAGGCTAAATGTTGTAGCCTATGTAGGCTATTTAAGTAGATTTTCTATCAATGTTGAACATATTGAACTGATGAGAATAAGAAAATGAGAATATCCGTGGTAAATCATCGTTTTCCCGTTGGGTCAGCGTTACAGGAAGGTCTGGTTAAGCACCAAGTCACGCTAAGCCTGACAGTTAGCCTGCCCCGGACCAGACTAGTTTCGTAGCCTAAGTTGCCATAGTAACCGATTTCGAACTACGTTGGAACCGAATGAACTAGAAATGAGTCCGACTAACTGACATAAGTCTGGCTTATTCGGTAAACTCGCTTTATGGAACAGGCCTCTGTACTGCACACTGATGAAAATATTTGCTGTATTTTTCTCCACATTGTCTACATAAAGGTTTCATTTTTTGCAGAAAATCTGAACATATTTCAAATCGAATACTGCATAGTAGGCTACATACTGTAAACACAGCAAATACATTGTGGAGACAAATGAAAGTATACAGCAAATGAAAGACAGTAAATTGTTTCAATCATGGACTGCAGTAAGTGGGTACAAAAAAGTACTGATGTAGTGCATAGAGTAGGCTACATTTTACTGTACTGTAGACAGTAGAGAAAAGACTCTTGTCGAAATGTCCAAATTACTGTTGCAACAGTAAATCTGCTGAGGTTGGGCTGAACTCTCTGTCCAGCCTATTTCAATGTTGCACCATGGTTCACAACATGGTCAACCAATGTTGTTTGAATTTCATTAGATACTGTAAATTTGGCCCTATTCTTCCATGGCCTCCAGGTCTACCTCTCCCTCTCCCTACATTTACATTTTACATTTAGTCATTTAGCAGACGCTCTTATCCAGAGCGACTTACAGTAAGTACAGGGACATTCCCCCTGAGGCAAGTAGGGTGAAGTGTCTTGCCCAAGGACACAACGTCAATTGTCATCCTCACTCTCCCTCTTCCTCTTCCTGCAACATTGCCTTCCATTTTTGATAAGGACAGGGACACTGACCTGTTGCCTTTTTATAGTGCTTGCACCTGATTGGTATGTTTACAGTTATGCACTTTAGTGCTTGTACTTGTACTGTCTGATGCTCGTGTTTGATCCATTCGTTCACGTGTGGCATTTTACCAGACAGTGTCTAAAAAAGGCAATTAAGTGACATAATTTTTTATTTCTGTGTCTAATGTAGAAAAGTGTGTTTAGTGATTTGCAAAACACTGTGTAGTATTTTGCAAATAGTGTGAGGCTGAGAATGTGCTTATAATTGTGCAGGTCTGGGGTCTCATTTATAAAGCTTGCGTACGCACAAAACGGGGCTGAAAATGTGCGTACGCCACTTTCCAGGCAAAGGTTGTGATTTATAAAAAACAAACTTGACGGGAGAATGTGCGGTCCTCCATGCAAACTCTGACCCTCCCGTAGGCCTACGCACATTTTGGAAACAGTTGGAATTGGCGACGCAGATGACCGTACTGTAGTCAGACTGCAGAAAGTGAATGTGGGAAGAACATTACTCGTAATATTTATATATTTTGTTTTCCTCACACACGTTTTTTTCACTCGATTTCGTCATTATCATGAAGATTAAATCCAGCAGTGTTATTTGCGCTTGTACTGAGTGATAATTGTTCCATAAACACCTTGTACAATCCAACAATTTTTAAAATAAAAATTCAGCGCTGTATGTCTCACCATCAGATTGTCCACTACGGGATGTAGGAGGGGGAGATGCCCGAGCCCGACTGCATGGAATACAGGATAACATCACATATCCTACCTTTAGATAACTGCAGAACACATTGTATTACTAAATATATTTAATACTGTGCATATATCATCATATGTCAAAAACTGGAAATACAGTCGCTAAGCTCCCGCGCAATCGCTACACTCTACGTCCTCGTTATCAGTCCAGACTTCAATAGACTACTGTTCAATAACAAAACGCTTTTGTTAGAAAAATTGTATCTTGACTCGCGGTATCACTGGCACAGTTGACGCCACATTTTTTTTATTGGTGATCCACCGGCCACCAAATAATGTGGTTTTTGGGCCTCCGCCAATAGGCTAACAGTGTCTGAGAAGTTGTCATGCGCCATGATTCACCGTAAAGAAGAATCGCATGCCAGGGTCATTCATGAGGTGCTTTGCATTGACCATTTATGGTAAAAAATGGGCGTGTTTAGGGCGGGGTAAAATGCAGATTCACGTACGCACACTTGTGGGTAGTCTGTGATTTATAAAGGGAACATTGCTTACAGGTGTGCGTACGCACGGTTTTATAAATCAGATTTTTTTTGGGCGTACGCCATTTTAGGCTTTTGGGCGCACGTACACTTTTAGTAAGAATCCTACGCAGTTTTATAAATGAGACCCCAGGGCATCTCTAGAGATATCTTCAGACACTATGGATTCTGATTGATAGCTACCAGAACAGGGCACTTCTGCGGATCACCACGCCTAAACCGAGATCTAAAGAGATATTCTACGGTTATGGGTTAACAAGCCGACCCAGCCACCATCTGTAATGCAGGCTTGTGTATTGACACACTGCAATTAGTAATTTGACCACGTGGCCGCAAAGCTCGTTCACATCAAGCTCAGATCTCTGGACTCCTACAATGTCTAGGGCATTGGGGCGTACATAGCGCTCGTAAGCCGAGGACGACCAGTCCCCATCATCTCAGTGTAGCTAGGCACTTGAAGATGCCCAGGTGGCAGCCCCAATCCGGAAGCATTGCGATGTATACCAATCCGGGGACAGCCCACAGCGAATCGTTGCGCAAACCAAGATTTCGTCATGGCCTTGCCGGCATCGGTGACAACAGGGACTCGGAAGGTGTCGCCTGGGGCGACATAGCAGGTACTGCGACATAGAGGAGAGTTAGTTCGAGCAATCACAATAGAGGTACCTTTGCATAGTATCGGATTGGAATGTTCAGGACACAGTACACATTCACTGCACAATAGTGGTGAATTCCCCACACCGTGAAACATTAAAAGGTTGTGAAAACACTGACTCAAAAGAGTATTATCGCCATATAGGGCCCAAAGTACCCTTGTTCAGTTGGACACCAGTAATTCGAAGGGTATTGCCCTATAACAAGCAATGGCACAGAGGGCTCACATACGCCCACAGAACTGCCCCTCAACCAACCTAAACCCTCAGTGGCCTACGTGCAAGATGGGTAGACTGATAGTAGACGTAATCTTGATTCTGAATGCTGCTCTTGGCCCGTTCATCAGCAGCTTGCTCAGGGCTCCGAACACCTTACAATGAATTGAATACCCGATACCAGTGTTTAACATGTCGGCGCTGTGTGCTCCTTCGCGCCTGCTTAACCTCGAAGTTGCATCCTTCATCCACCAGTGTGGGTTGAAAATACCTTCCTCATGTATTCGCCGGCAGACAAACATAGGCCTACATGTGCACCGCGCACGCACCTGGCCTAAGGTCTAGCACCGTCTGAGCAATGGCAGCATGCTTGCCTATCGGAACTCCTGAAATGAAACAAGACAGTGCGCCACACCGTCTCTATAGCTTGAATGAATGCGGTGCGCCATGTGAGATTCCCACACTCTGGTCCACGTCAGCAGTCTGACTAGATTGATAAGCACAGAACCTCCTTATGATGATGTGGACCTTGCTTCGATATCACAACAGTAACCTTTCCCTACGCAATAACAAGCAATCACGATGGAATACAATTAGTGTAAAGCTGTGGAATACGTCTCAAGTGCCAGGAAGTTAACTCCGCGACGGTACGAAAATTGAGGCGGCGGAAGACTCCACGGAATCGTGATAGAAGAACTGATGCCGTGCCAACGGCCGCACAGCCTACTCAGAACCGCAGATCCGACTGCAACCGTCATCTACACTATTCAAAAAAATTGCCGCGTGTCGAGAAGTCCAACAGACGGGAAGCAAACCCTGGGGCATGATGCATAGCGGAAGTAAGTGCCCCCGGGCCCCGCAACGACACCAGGTCACACACAGCCATAGAAGCGGCGCCCAAAGCGGCCCTCACGACACTGAGGACGCGCCCCAGGTATCCGAGGGTAAAGACGCCCACATGAAACGCTATCAGTAACTGCCGAGAAAATGAGGTGAACGGGCCTACGGTCTACTCAAAGGACAGTGAAATGTCCACGCAATCGAACGCGTCCGAACAACGAGATGCAGTGCGGGCGGAGACGACGGAACATCCACTACCAAATCGTCCAGCAGGTGCATGATGCCGACTGGTGTGCAGTAGCAGGATCCAACACAGAGCCACCGACAGCGTGTCGATGTGTGCTGGCCGCTGGGGCGGCCGAATACCAACTCCACCGAAAGTAGGCTACAGCTGCCGCCCCACCGACGCCGATTAGGTGCCAATGAGAGGCATGCAGCAGAAAGCACGGACCAGGGGTCGTTGACCTGCAGGCAGGCTGAGAAATAGTTGTCTGCTTGAGATGTGAATGCTACAGTTTAGTCCATTCCCTCCAGAACAAGATGACACAAAGAGGGACTGGTGCACTCGTTGGTTAGTCGTAACTGATAACCTAT
Organism: Thaleichthys pacificus; assembly: GCA_023658055.1. Lineage (NCBI taxonomy): Eukaryota > Metazoa > Chordata > Actinopteri > Osmeriformes > Osmeridae > Thaleichthys > Thaleichthys pacificus. The sequence goes on from CM042865.1 coordinate 2,359,228, forward strand.
GTATGTACTCGCTGTAAATCAAAATATTATTACTTTGAATAAAAGCGTCTGCTTAATGACTAAATGTAAACGCAGTCACAATAACACTGACAATATTGAATGTGTCAAAGCATGTAATGCAGATAGATGTCCCTTCATGCGATGATGCAACAGTACCCCCACGTTACCATCGACCCACTACTAGCCACAACGTAGGGGCACTCTGACGGCCCATCACACGTCAATTACACCCTCAACGATTTTGCATTGCCACACTCGGCATAACTTAGATGCGTGAGTCCAATTATCCCCACGCTCCCACAGCATGAGTTATTCCCAAACCGTAGCTAGCTAGCTAGATAGCTTAGTTCCTTCCGGCAAGTACCTAGCATGACACTCGTAGCTAGCAACGCTAGGCCTACTAGATGCTGGTGTTACCCGTTGCGTTACCCTCTTGCCAGTACATTGTTTGCCACACCAGCGTAGGCGCATAGAGCTAGAATAGTCCGTATGCCTATTGAAACGTCCGAAATCACACATCCGTGGTGGTAGCCTATACACACGAACGATCAGATACTGTGATGCTACTCATAAACGGGTTAACCAATAACATAGGGATACAATATGTTAACCTTAGTACGGTGGCCGACGTGCAAACGCACTGCAAATTAAGAAAACACATGCAAATAGACAAAACACAAGCAAATTCAGAAAATATCTCCATTAATTTGACAACACATGCGCAGCATTCAGCAAACACGCTGCAAACACATAAACGCGTTGCAAAAACGAAAGCACGCAAACCAAAAACGCTGCAAATACATAAACGCGTTGCAAAAACGAAAGCACGCAAACCAAAAACGCTGCAAATACATAAACGCGTTGCAAAAACGAAAGCACGCAAACAAAAAACGCTGCATCCAGTTTTCACAACGAAAGTTGACCAGGCCAGAGAGAGAGAGAAGAAGAAGAAGCATATGAGAATTAGACATTCTCTGTGAGAAGTTTGGACAAACGTCGAAGAGGCGACATAAAAAGGTCTCATATGCTTTTTCTTCTTCTCTCTCTCTCTCTCGCTCCGTGGGGCCGAAAATCAAGCTGTTCCACTAAGCGCTCTCACTTAGCGCTCCCCCTAGAGGCCTGGTCAACTTCCGTTGTGAAAACTGGATGCAGCGTTTTTTGTTTGCGTGCTTTCGTTTTTGCAACTCGTTTATGTATTTGCAGCGTTTTTGGCTTGCGTGCTTTCGTTTTTGCAACGCGTTTATGTATTTGCAGCGTTTTTGGTTTGCGTGCTTTCGTTTTTGCAACGCGTTTATGTATTTGCAGCGTTCTTGGTTTGCGTGCTTTCGTTTTTGCAAAGCGTTTATGTATTTGCAACGTTTTTGTTTTGCGTGCTTTCGTTTTTGCAACGCGTTTATTTTTTGCTGCGCGTTTGCTGAATGCTGCGCATGTGTTGTCAAATTAATGGAGATGTTTTCTGAATTTGCTTGTGTTTTGTCTATTTGCATGTGTTTTCTTAATTTGCAGTGCGTTTGCACATGTCGGCCACCGTACCTTAGTATGTTATTTGACATTTTGTAATTTTTTGGGCTGCCTTTAACATCTGGCTGGGGACAGCAGACAAAAATTTGCCTCTCTGGCTAACTCTGCGCATTTACAGTTTTGCTGTTGATCAGTGTGCATCCCTGAAATAAATGAGAATAACATTTACATTTAGTCATTTAGCGAATAACAATGAACATATTGACAAGCTGTTACACACCGGCTCATACATTTCCGATATCGATTCCGTTTGCACCGCGTATACTTCTGAATGCCGTGGCAATCAAACAATACAATCGATTTAAAGAGCCGAAGATACACAAACCCTCTCATTCGGGTACGCCATTCCTGATTTAACAGCCGGTGGTGTCCTAAGACACGGGACCACGTCATTTCTCCCCTGAAGTCAATGCGAAGTCGAAGTCCACGGGACGGCCTCCGAAGCAGTACCGGAGACCTCGACGTCCAGAGGGGCCAAAAGCACCGGGTCTTCCTCCCTGGACCAGAGCCCTCTTAGCGGGCACAGTTCTGAAGGAGAAGGAAGGAAAAAGGAGCGGCCTCGCTGCACTCCACGAACGTACAGTTCCTCATGATTACACCCAAGGGAAGAGACACAACCATGATGTACATGTAGTCCAGGATGCGTTTGACCGGCCAGTACTTGATGTTAGGCGATCTTTGAGCCGACGCGAGTTACACAGGGCCTGGCTACCCGCATCGTCGCAACCGCCATCGGGGTGGTTCTCAGAGGATGCGAATCTGGGTGAATACCCGAAACCTCCCGCAAACTCCCCCAACAACAAACAGGCCGCCCCCGGATCGCAAGAGCCGGACATAGCAACACAGGCGAAAGCAACAACCGACAACGCAGGAATACGAACAACATTGGCAGCAGCACTGATCATGCAACAAATGGGCTGAGTGTGTGTGTGTGCGTATCCGTGCGGCCTCTTAATGCCGTCTTATCGGACGCTGCCCGATTGCCCTGGCTGAACTAGCTGCGCTTATGAAGCTTGTTCCCCTGAGCTGTAACACAGGAGTAAAAATGGACACCAGAGACAGCAGACAGTGAGCTCTCCAACTACTTCTAGCACATTAGCTACCATTTCACCAAAATACCATCATTCTACACAGAGTAGCCTAATATCAAGTTAGCAGTTTGCACTAACTCATAGCAGAGATACCTCTGGAAAATGTATCTAGTATAATTATAACAAGAACACAGAACTGAGTGATGAACTGCTGGCAGTGGTGGATGGTCCAGGTGCGACCAGAGGAGGAACGGCCGGGAGGGTGATGCTCGGCTCCGCGCTGAAAGAGAAGCCGTGTGTCCGTGAACCCTGTCTGTCTCTGGTCCATGTTAAAACTATCCGCCGTGAAATGGTCACTGCATTTGCTGTTGGAGTTTATCCGAAGCTTCCCAATCGTTTCAAAACCATTTTCCCGGTACAGCCAATCAAAATGTGCAGCTAATCCGCCAAACAGGAAGTTTGGTCGTATCTCTGCAAATCTTTGATGTATTCACAACAAACTTGCACTCGGGAACCTCTTCTGAGGATGCCTATTTTTTTAATGGTTCGCAATGTTTTGGAGGAATCCGCCACTCCCATGAAACGAGAATAATAATAAATATATTTATTATTATTCTCATTCCATGGGAGTCAATGGCAGCCCCTAGACCAGAAAGTTGGCATGTTGAAACTGCAGCACATTAGTAACTACCATATCAAACATGGGCCACTTTAGACTGAAGGTGACGCTACAGGCCACGCCCGATTTGCCCATTTTCAAAGTGATTCCATTTGCATCCCATTTGTCCCAAAATTCTGAAATTCATTACACATGCCTTATTTCCCATGAGGAACAAAAAAGCCTTAAGAACCTATAACGGCCGCCATATTGGATTTTTATGTACAATAAAGATTTGTCCAAAACTACAAAATTCTTCTCCTCATGAACCGCAAGTCCGATCGACTCGATTCTGAACCCTACATGTGTAGGATACCAGTGATGGGCAGTAGCGTCGCTACTAGCTTAACTACATTTGTCAGTAGCTTGGCGGTAACGTCGCTATTTACAAAACGAAGTAACTTTTCAGTAGCTAAGCTCTTTTATTGATCAAGTAGCGCAGTAGCGTCCTCGAAAGCTAATTTCTCCTGGACATTTCTGATGTTCATACATAAGGTTGGTGGGTTATTGTGTTGACAAAGCACTGACAAAGCATCTCACATATCCCGTTCTGCAGTTCACGTTACAACCGATTTCACGAGAGCTGAGTATAGCGAGGGCTGTCATCGTCTCATCTCCACTCACACAGCGCCTGCGCGGCCAGTCTGACTAGATAACAGCAATTGTGTATTAGCATTGTGGATTAGGCTATTGTTCAATAAATAAATCTAAACATATTTTAGCCTTTATCTGAATGACAATTGTGTTGATCAGTAAAATTGCATTGACTTGGCATGCAGTTTGTTTAACTGAAAGTAGCTACTAATGTATCAAGCTACTTTTGACAGATTTTTGTAACTTAGCTTGCTACATTTTTATGAGTGGTAGCTTCTGTGTAGTGAAGCTGAATTTATTGTAGAGTAGCTAGTAGCTTAGCTCACTACACATATCAAGTAGCTTGCCCATCACTGTAGGATACCTAGTTTGGGAAGCAATAAGGAATATATTACAGAATTGCCAAATTATGAACATTTACAAAAACTTTACACCTGTTGCACATATTTCATGTGTCCATAAATAACCGAGGGACTTGATCTGTTCCACACACGAGGAAGACACTACACCATGTTACCATGTGCAAAGGCAACTTCATATCTCCTCTAATTTAATGAAAGGAAATATAAAGCTAAAATAATGATTTTATTATCCTCTAGTCATAAACCGAAACTCACAAGTTTACATTACATTTACATTTATGCATTTAGCAGACGCTTTTATCCAAAGCGACTTCCGAGAGCTTTACAAAAGTGCATAAGTCACTGATCATAACAATGAGATAGCCCCAAACATTGCAGGTAGCCGAAGCATACATTGTGAAAAAACAAATAAGTGCCAAAGGCCAGAACCACAAGAGCATGTAGTTAAACAAGTTACAATTAAACAACATGAACCTAAAAAGTGCAAGAGTGTACCTGTTGAAGAAAGCAAGCAACAATAATATATTTCGCAGCGAGTACAATAATTTTATATCAGTTACAACTAACCAACAAGAGCAACAAGTCTCTCAATAAGAGTCATTTGTGATCCTGTAGGAAACTAACATCAGGTCCAGCAAATCATTCCTAAGTACCGTTGTACTCCCGGAACACATACTTTACTGCACACAATACTTGTACAAAGCGTAAATTTGTGCATGTTGTAATGTAATGTTTTCCCTCTTCGTGTTTCTACACTGAAACTATAGGCCACAAGTAACACTACAAATGGCAGACCACATTGCCCATAGGTGGCGCTACAGGCCACGCCCCAAAAGTGATGGCATTTCCACCCCATAAGTCAAAAATGTCTGCGCGTTGATATGCATGCCTTATTACTCAAGGGGAACAAAAAAGTCAATAGAACCGATAATGTCTGCAGCATGGAATTTTCTATACAGTGACAATTTGTGAAGAATTTTCAATTTTTAAATGGTTTGCAATGTTTTCCTCCGGTAGAAGGGAACCTATTGCTTTTGTTAGGACTCTTATTTTTCTTCTTTTCCATTCAATGGCTCAATATCTCCATAAGTACTCGACCGGATTTTTTCAAATTTGCCCCAATAATACAACAGGTCACTCACTACTTCCAGACGGCTAGTGGCCCACGTACGCCCATAGGTGGCGCTATAAGCCACTCCCAAAGTCTACGTGATTTCCCCTGCACCCCATTTCTCCAAAATGCCTGAAAATTGGTATACATGCCTTATTTCTCATGGGGAACAAAAAAGCCTCAAGGACCCATAAAGTTTGCCATGATAATTTTGCTGTACTGTCCAAATTTGGTACAACCTTCAAAACTATTGTCCTCATGAACCATAGATCCAATCGATTTGAAATGTGTTACAGATATTATGGTTATGTCTTTATATAGGGTGAAATGGAATAAGAAATGCAATACAAAATGGCTGAAAGGGGTGTATTTATGTACATGTCCATGTTGCCTCAATATCTTTGTCAATAAATAAAATATAATTTTGACTGATGGTTTTTCAAACATAATATGGTTCAAGATGACATCACTCTGAAGTAGCATAAACAATTTCACCTTGATATGTCAAAAGATCACTGAATTACAGATGTTTAATCTTTGGCCGAATCTAAAAATGTGTGCTACAGGAGAAATGGCTTCCTTTTTTCTACAGTAACTGACCACAATCATTCTCAGCATTGAGAATAGCTCAATGGGCTGGCATGGTGTCCTTCAAAGTCCAAGGGCCTGTCTTGATATTTATTATCTGTTTAGCTATTCATGAAATTTCACCTTAAAATGTCAACCGTTTCTTAACCTTTGTCCCAAAGCTGACCAAAGCTAATACTCTGCCCTTTCTATTCATGAAATCTCAACAGTTGGTGTGTAGCAGAGAGGATAGAGAGACTGTTCAAATCCCCATTCAGCCTATTGTTGTTGGCCAAACATGAAGTAGTTTTGCTCTCTTGTTGTCCATCTCTTGATCTTCTACAATGTACATTTTTATAATATTTTGCCATTTTGCGGAGGAACCCGCATTGCTGCTTGCAGCTACATTTTTCAGTATTTCCGAAACAAGTTAGCTGGTAAGTTGATCAAATTACTGCCTTTTAAAAATTATTTCAACATATTAGTGGACCTCATCTATTGTTATTCTATAACTATAGGGAGCTAATAACTTTAATGCTTATTCTGTAGTACTGTTGCTTGCCCTGTCCTAATACTATAACCACATTTTTTACATATTGACCAGAGATGACCAGGTTGATGCAGCAATGATGCCAGTAAGTGGGTCTGGTGGAGAGTTGGAGAGGCTGTAATATTAGGCTCGGCTCTGCTACCGGCCTCCACCACACTGAATTAGGCTTGGCTCTGCTACCAGCTTCCACGAACCACAACAGGCTTGGCTCTGCTACCAGCCTTTATGAACCACAACAGGCTTGGCTCTGCTACCAGCCTCCACACCGCATCAGGCTTGGCTCTGCTACCAGCCTCTACCACATTGCATCGGGCTTGGCTCTGCTACCAGCCTCTACCACACCGCATCAGGCTTGGCTCTGCTACCAGCCTCTACCTCACTGCATCGGGCTCGGCTCTGCTACCAGCCTCTACCACATTGCATCGGGCTTGGCTCTGCTACCAGCCTCTACCACACCGCATCAGGCTTGGCTCTGCTACCAGCCTCTACCTCACTGCATCGGGCTCGGCTCTGCTACCAGCCTCTACCACATTGCATCGGGGTTGGCTCTGCTACCAGCCTCTACCTCACTGCATCATGTTCGGCTCTGCCACCAGCCTCCTCCACCATCAGGCTTGGCCTGCTACCAGCCTCCACCAACCGCCTCCACCAACCACATCAGGCTCTGTTCTCTACCAGCCCCTCCTCACTATTACACTAACTCCCTCTCCCATCTCTCCATCCAGAAATTGCCTCTTGGCACAAGAGGTGGACCACTTCCTATTTCCGGATCCTCCGTTTTCCTGTACCATCATCCCATGACGGCACACCTCCACAACCTTCACTCCACACCCAAGAGGCCATCCTCCAAGCTTCATTCCACGCACACATACACCTCTCCATCCGCACTTCCACTATCCTGTACCTTGGCAGCATTGGCTTCATCAACTTCTTCTGCAAGTTGCTCTCCCTCTGCACGGCTCCCCCTCACTGCCGACCTGCTAGCCGCCTGCATACACACTGCGCACTGGCTACTCCTCCCCTTCCACCGATTCCACCCAAGAGGCCATGCTCCTCCTGGCCTTCTTTGGCTCCCTGAGGTGCTTGAGTTCACGTCCACCTTCAACCCCTACGCTCACCCATGCGTCTCTGGCATCACGCTACATTCCCCAGACACATTCATCTTCACCCTAAAACGCAGCAAATCAGAACAGGCCAGCTGTTCCGATCTTCCTCTTCTGCCTTAACTCTCCCCTCAGCCCCTATGAGTCCCTGGATAATCTGGTTCTCTCCAAACCAAGAAGCCATGCCCTCCCCTCCAGCCCACCATTCCTCACGGAATCAGGACACGTCGCCTTCCGCTTCTGGTTCCACCATCATCCTCGCCAAATCAGGTATTGACCCTTCACACTATTCCGCACATTCATTCAGGATCGGTACGGCCTCCTCTGCTTCCAGCCAGGGCTTTGCCGACCACACCATCCAGCTCCTGAGTCGCTGGTCCTCCCCAGGCATACCGGTCATACGTGAGGACCAACATCCCCGACCTTCACCACAGTCAGGCTTGCATCAGCCTCGCTGCAGCCCGTAGGTGAGTCTGTTCCTTTTGGGGATCTGCTTGAGCTGCTGCTCGGCCGTGACCCATTAGGACTCTGCGCCACACCCCGAGTCCATGCCCGGACACCAGGCCCGGCTCTGCTACCGGCCTCCACCAACCGCTCCAGGCTCGGCTCTGCTACCAGCTCTGCTTCAATAAAAGCTATCCATTCAATCTATGGTGTGATTACTGAACTCGTGAACATGTTAATAAAGTAGCAGACATGTACATGATACAACACACCAGTAATATATTGATATTATGTGTTAATATACCAAAAATGTCAGTAAATAGAGATGGTGCTGCTGTCTTTCCCGCCAAAAACCATTCAAACTGGTTGACAGCAGTGGGGTTTTTGGAACTACAGCGAGCTACTTGAACCACGTGATTGAGTGTCGGCAAGATCAAAGAGTGTCATAACTCTCTTTTTCTATGGCTCTGGTGCAGTTGCTCTGGATAAGCTGTGCTGGCTGACCCAGCCGGCCGCTCTTGAATGGCACTTGCAGTACTTTGATGGCATACCGCAGGGGTTCCCAAACATTTCAGCCCACGACCCCTAATATAATGGTGCCAGTGACTCGCAACCCCCGCATCCATGGAGGTGGTTTACGTATACGTGGGAGTAAAAATACGCCCTGGACTTTGAACCAGACTGGCCCACCAGAACCAGCCCCTGTATATGCCACCACAGCTGCCCTGCCAATGCATGCACGTTCTGTGTTTGATGTGATGCTAGTTCGGGAGTTTGATGGTAAATTTTTCAGCCCCACCCTTACGTTTCTTAGCCTGGTTTTCCATTGTTATTCTACTCCTGGTGCTCCCGATGGCCAGTCCGCTACTGCGTGGCTGTGCCGCGGTGGTGGATTTTCAAGTCATATTATTTTTTAATTATCGTGCTGTCAGGGGGTGCTGCAGCACCCCTAGTTCCCGCGGCCATGGGTATTCCCTCTCCACTGAAATCCAAAACTCAGCCAGTGTCTTGACTGAAAAGCTGCCTTTAACGTTCGGTTGATTGACAGTTCAACTAATGTGTCCTTCTGGTCGGATGTCAGATGGTTTGCCGTACAGTGAATGGAAAATCAAAAGACTGATGGCTTTTTTATTTGCATGCATTAATTTAACTACTATTTTTAACTTGTTAAAAAGAGGGGGTCTGCGCCATTTCAAGTCGGACAAAAATACTAACCGGCATGTACTGCTTCAAGTCAGCCGCCGATGAAGTCGAACACACCTAATATCTTTTTTATGACTGACCAGTGCCTTCTGAGCCCGAACAACTGACATTGAGCGACAGAGCAAGTGGCCAGAAAGAGGTGTGAGTGTTGGCCGCTAGACATATTGAAGTGGGATGTGGGTGGGACACTTTTTCCCCTCACCAATATAGCTGAAGAGCTGAGAGCGAGAGAGGCATGCAAACAGACACTCAGGAAGACGGGAAGCCGTCACGTGGAAAGCTGACCTGCGGGAGACCCTGAGTACGGACGGACCCCCACAAAGCTGTTAAACACACCTGGGCAGTAAGCCTCAGCTTGTGCCCAGGATAAGCATGAGTTACCTTTATAGTCCAAACTACGATTGGTGTGTGTTGCTGTGGGAGTGCCGGGAACAAGAGTATTAGTGGTGGGTCCCCGAAGTTATCAATTAAAGCTGTATTTTTGGTACTTCGTCATTGTAGGTCTTGTTACTCTGGGTACTTCATACAATGTTCCTCCCTCCCAAAACAAACCCTTCTCAGTTTCCCACGTGCTATAACCAGGGGTGGCGTAGTCAAATTGCTCACTGGCCACACACACGGCTTCACACAGTATTCAATGAGCGGAGCAAGTTCAGGCATGGCACTCGGGCAGCGTGCGTCATATCACCCATCGCCGTGTTCTTAGCCCATAGGCTCAGCTCGATAGGTGGCGCTATAAAGTCGCACGCACACGTATCCTCGATTAACTTTGTGTTCTGTGCTGCTGCCGTTGCTGGTCGCTTCCCGTTCTATGTCTTGTGTTAGCCTATCTGTCATTAGCGTTTCCCTGTCCGTCTCTTCGGACCCGGGCGGCGTGTGCGTGTTTTGGGGATCTGGAAGAAGGTTTCGAGCCCGGCCAAACGTTCCCGTTTGGCCTTGATCGGCCAACATTAAGGACTGTCCATTGTACAAGATGGGGTTCGGCCACGAGGAGCTGTTTGTTCCTCGAGTGTGGCGAGGCCGTTCCATCCACTCCCCTGCATGCTCCCCGGGGAAGGCTCCGGCGAAGGGCGGCTCCGTTTCCCGTGCTGCTGTTGTGCTGTACAAAAAGGGGGGCTCGCGTCCAGGAAGCCGGCCACGAGCACTCTGGCATATCTGAGGAGCGAAATTTACAGGTACGGACGTGAATCACGTTCAGGTTCTCGGTGCGCTGACCTGTTGGTCAGGCGTCTGACCGATTGCGGGGTGTAGGGTTGGACATATCGGGCCAGGACAAATGCAAATGTGCACGCCTTCTCAGTCTAATAGTAGTCAACAATAATAGGAGCATTACGAGATGCATTGCTGTGCAGCACGCATTTGAAGAAGCAGCCAGAGTTCACTAGGTACCCTACTTTAGCTAGTAGTGTTACTGTTTCTATACTAAGCTGGTCTTTTTGTCACTGCTTGACTGAACCGAACAGAAGTGCTTGCTGTATTCGCGCTGTTTAATTGGTTGTCATGACTTCGCTAGTGATTTTAGTATTCTCACGATTTTAGTTGCTCATCGTCTCCAGTGGAGAGAGAACGGAGACAATCGTAAAGTATACTCGCTCGCATTTGATGACGTTTCATTCAATTCTGAAGCAGCGGTAATGATGAATATAGTGGAAACACTGGAGCACATCGTCCTCGTGACATTTTATAAGCCTAACATTGGAGACGACACCTGATGAGCCCCTGTTTACCAGTGACGCAGCCAGCAAGGCCACGACCAGATCATGGCTCACGCATCGCCACGGAGTTCTGTGCGAGCACTGTGGCCTGTCCCCGGAGCTGTACACTGCGCATTCCTTCCGGATCGGGGCAGCTCCTTCTGGTGTCCACATCCGCGCTGGACGTCGTGGCAGCGCAGAACTCATGAGCGCTTGAGAACAGAGACTGTGACTGTGTCTGGCAATGCTTGCAGCTGGTACACAATGCATTGGATAACGCTCAGCGACTATCTACTCTAGGCATAGTGCTCAAGCTGGGCAGGCGCTCAAGAAGAAGCTGAGCAGGCGCTCAAGCTGAGCGGGTCTGAGACCTCCGGTGACCAATGTGGTCCACATGTATCATGTGGCTGGGTGGCTTCATACACACATAGCCTTAGTCATCGTTAATGATGGCATGACCTGGATGCCATCATTAACGATGACTAAGGCTATGGATGCCATCATTAACGATGACTAAGACTATGTGTGTATGAAGCCAGGTTTCGTCACTAGTAAATAGTGGGATGTCATGTGGTCCTCCTGTAGCTCAGGAGGAGCGACGCTCCCCTCTAAACATAGTATAGACTGGCGGACTCTGTTTTGGGGATTTAACTCGTTGCTCCCTGCCTCATGTCATGCATGCTGCAGTGAAGGCAGGGAGCGCTTCTCCATGTACATCCATTCCACCAATGTTAAACCTATTTTTAATGTATATGAATAAATGGTGAAATCAATCACTTGAGTGTCTTGACTGAAATGAGCGAAGCAAGTTCAGGCATGGCACTCGGGCAGCGCGCGTTATATCACCGATCGCCGTGTTCTTAGCCCATAGGCTCAGCTCGATAGGCGGCGCTATAAAGTCGCACACATGCACGCATCCTCGATTACCTTTGTGTTCTGCGCTGCTGCCACCCACCACCATCCCCTTCTCCCCCATGTTGTCTGTCTGTACTCCCTGTGGGGGATTTAACTCGTTGCTCCCTGCCTCATGTCATGCATGCTGCAGTGAAGGCAGTGAGCGCTTCTCCATGTACATCCATTCCGCCAATGTTAAACCTATTTTTCATGTATATGAATAAATGGTGAAATCAATCACTTGAGTGTCTTGACTGAACTACAGTGTATGTGCACACACCTGCTCACTTGTACACATGCACGCCTGCATATTTCCAACACTACCTCACACATAGGGTGTAGGGGACAGACAAGTCTCTCTACATAAGACCTATTATTTTTCCAAATTGGGTGGAACAAGGAGGAGAACTTCCTTGTCAAACTGATTCTTTACGTGAGTTTTATTGTTACAGATTAGGCTCAGCTTCTTGCATGGACGGTGTCATCTAATTTTTGTTTGTAAAAGGCCGTGTTGATTGGTCTTCCATGCCCATCTCAGCAGGGGCGGATCTACCGGGGTGGCATGGGGTGGCAACTGCCACCCTAAAAATAGCCTTGCCACCCCAGTTGGCAGCTTTGAAAACAAATAAAAGTTGTGGCTGATCGGACATTTGCGAGAACTAATTTCTAATATCCCAGTGCAAAATATCCGAATGCAAGTAAATGCAGCACAAGACGACTCCATCCACCCTCCCCACACCGCCGACCTAAGTTGCTTTCATTTGAACACAAGGAAGGCGCGAACTGACCATAGAAGACCATAGAAGGCTCCAACTCACATAAAGCAAAAATATATCTTCAAACTTAAATAGCTTTTTGGTCATGTGACCTAAAATCCTCATTAATTTAGTGTCAAATGACTATGCATACATGTTGCACAGCCTTTAGTTTTTTTTTTCCACACACGTCTCACACAGATTATGCTAATCTACTATGGATATTAATGCATTCAAGACAAAGAAGAGAAGAGAAAGAAGTTGAGAGAAAGAGAGAGAAATATACATGCAGTGAGATCGAAAAAAGATCAGAGTCAAGAAAGAAACAGGCAAAGAGATATGGAAAGAAAGAGCCAGAGAGAGAAAGACGGTCAAAAATCAAGTAGGCAAAGGCAGGGAGGAGAGTGAATTGGTCTGAAGTTGTGCTTGGGAAGCTGGGAGGGCTGAGAGCTGGACCTCATTGCGCACAATCGCTAGGTTTCCATGCAAACAACATAGGCGGTTAAGGGGGAGGATGTTAAGGAGAAGGCAACACCCTTGTGTTGCGCTTTGTTGTGTGACACATACACAGCCCACCCTAGCATTCCAACTCCTATATTTGGCCTTGAATACAATTGCAGGTTTGAGAGTGACAAAAGGGACCGGGGCAGGCTCTGCTGAGGACAACCCACTGCGCACTGTTTATCTGTGTCAGAGGAAGCTACATAACTATGAGTCAATATTATCTTTTCAGCATTCAAATTAAAAATTCCTGACAGTTGGAGTAGTATAGATGCAATTTGTACAGTATGTGTATGTTCTCTACTGTTAATGTAGACTTATCGCTCATGGATGTGTGTTTTTACTTGTTTTTGAGTGTGTGTGCGTTTGTGTACTGGGGTAATTATACAGTAGTGGACCTGTGGCAGGACAGTAAATCAAGTGTAGAATGGCTTGGCCCTGCGGCTTGTAGGGTTCCTCACCCAGACGGGACATCAGGGAGGAGACACCGGCCCGACTTAACTGCTGCCTCTAGGCTGCACTGTCCATTGCCAGCACATTGGTTGCTATTAAAAACCTTCTTAAGCCCAGAGAGAACCAAACTCTCGTCATTCTCAATCTATATGCATTTCCATTTATTTTATTAGAAGCAGCTCCTTTTAAAATAAATTGTCTGTATTTGTGATTTGGCAATATTGCTTCATCAATCGCCTGCACATGCGGGTACATAATTCATGCATATGCATGCGTACACATTTACAGACACAGGTGAGTTGTTTGTCATTCGACTCTGGGTGTGTCCCCCCTACTACAAGTCAACCAGGGGGAGCGAAGTGCATGATGAGAAGGCCAACCTTGCTTGCCAACACACAGAACGTGACTACAAAGTCCTCTTGGAGCCCAGACATGTGCCAACATGAGTCAAAATCACACCCCAACACCAGCACACGCACAAACATACACACAGTCACATGCACACATACACATTTTCTCTTTCTGTCGCTATCAGGAAATTAAAACTTTGCTCTTTACAGGAACTTAGTAAAAGGTGAGGGCAAGAGTACTTGAGACAAATGCCACAACTGAGTCAGAAACGTTGGCTTGATGCACACTGTTTTCCTGCCATCTGTTTACCACAGACAGGAGTGCCCACCCCGCCCCCTCTCCCACCAAGCCTCTGGGGTGGGGGTGGAAGCCTGGACCTACACTAAAAAAGGCAGCTATGTTCAGGAACACACCCATAACCCCAACCCCACCTAAACACTATGATGACATAAGTGCTGCGGGCCAACTTCAGACAGGCTGAACCAGACAGACAGACAGACAGCCCTCCCCTACCCAGGCTTGGTAAACAAGGAGTTGGGTGGAGGTGATGTTGCCTAGGCTGATTGGTGATCAGGAGGGGTAAAAGCAGGCAGTTCACCATGACAGCTGACCACACCCACATTATTAGAGTTTTGGTTACACCCCTCCCCAAGGTGCATCCTGAGAAAGCTATGCCCTATATGGAAATGAGGTACTCAGGTCTGGTGTAGTGCTGTGGAAAATTAAGATACATTTGGAGCTAACTCAAACCAGCAACTAACTCAAACCTTTAAGGAGAATTTGTTTGGGACAATTTGCCAAGGATATTTTCCATGTTCATACTCTTTTCCTACAATAACTTCTGAATTCAACAGAAACTTCAGAAAAAGTTTAATGTGCAGAGTCTGAGACAGAAAACAGTCTATAAATAGCCTCACACCTCTCGACCACTAAAGATGAACATGTGAATTTTTCTTAATGCCATGGCAACTTGGAGGTGCAAATGAATCCTACCTGCAAAAGCAAGACTTTGTGGGTGTAAATGCTGTTTGTCAAATCGGTTACTGGTAGAACAAATACTTATTTAGTATTTATTTAGTAAAGATACAATAGGGACAATGCGACAGTATGAAGGAATCAAAGCGTATAGCCAACTGTAAAGACACAATTATTTCCACCTGCAGATACAGTTAATTCACATGACTGTTGTAGTTAAAAACACTTCCCTACATCTGTAATTGCACTCGCTGGGCTAAGCCCTAGCCTCAAGCAGGTCAACATCAAATGGAATATGACTTAGCTATGACTTAAACTGTGGGCAAGACACAGGGAGGAGGGGGATGTTTCGTTAAAAAGATTACCCAAAAAAACGAGTGAGTCTCTTAGGACTGTGTGGGATGTCTTTTGGCTGTGGATAAACCCAACACATCCACGACACTCCTATTTTTTGTGCCTGTACAGGCTGTGAGGTGGCAATATGTTTAAAAAACATTTTGTTTCAGAGAGGACAGCGCTGATGGAAAGTCGCTCAGTCGTCAGCGAGGTGTGACCATTTAAACACCCCCGGACCTCGTCCTGTCCCTCCCCGTAACCCATCCCCTCATCACTTTACACTACAATAGACACACAAGAACATGAGTAATGTCCAACAAATATACACACACACACTACACACTTTACTATTCGTTACATTATATTGTGTTTTTGCAAAAACCTAATCTTATGATTGGCTCGGTTTATCCACAGAAGACTAAGTCAAAGCAGGTAGAGAGTGCAGTCTCAATGTGGAACTAACTGATGAGGTGCCCAGACAACACACACGACCAGTAAAGTTTGCACATCTGGTTAAGATAGACACCTAAACACATTTACAAGGGGGAGATACTTTAATAATAATAATATGCTGACATGGTACTGTTTAGCATACGTGTCACCAGGATCTGTAATGAACATTATATATTTTTTAATTATAATTCAGTTTGTCCAATTGTTATTGATTATAAAAAGGATGGTAGGGATGACACAATGTTGTATTTATTAGGAGAGAGATCTCACTCCACTTGTCCTCAAGGATATTGTGGTGGACATTTTTAAGGATAATCAATCGTTAAACTGAACTGGATGAATTTGAAGTCATATTTAGATACATACAATATCTTTGAGTTCTCTCATACCAAATATATATATATTTGTCAAATAGATTTGGACTTCAGAGTTAATTCTATTAAAATAGCCATGAAGGTCAACCTGACTCTTTAATTTCTCTTGGTGTCCTTTTTCCACCTTACTTGACACGCTCCAGTCCCTGCCCTCACTTGCACCTGACACCCTTCCTACCCCCTTCCTGTCATAAACCTATAACCCCCTTCTGCCCCTCCCTCGCTCCTATCCATCACCTCCCTCCCCCTTCTCAGCCTCCCTCCCTCTCTCCACTTTCTGACACTCTCTGTGTCCCTCCTGAACTTCCCTCTGCAGTCCATCTGCCCCCTTCCCACCTCTCCCACTCCCTTCCAGCTCACCCACCTACTCAACGGGTGCTCACCACACATGCAGGCACACACACACAGCTCAGGGCTGTCAACGCACTCAACAGGGGGTCTCGTTGCAGTGCAATGGCTACACCAGGAGGGGGAGTGCACCCATTTACCGTCTCTGCACCTGGAGGAACACTGCATGAAAACTGAGTGAGGAGTAAGCTAATGTTTCATATGTTTCATAATTTCACTGTTCATGTTATACAACATAAGTTAATTGTATAAATGTAAAAGGTAATGCACCCTTTAAAATATAGCCTAAATGTAAAATTGATAAAATATTTTTGTCCTTATACCATCTACACAGATCACTTTATAGTAACAAAATGAAAATGTCTTCAGACATTTTTCATTCATTGCACGTATAGAAATCTAATACCTATATATCTCATGTACTTAAGTATTTACTAAAATGATCATGTTTGGTACTTGGCATTTTTTTTAATTTACATGCACTGACTCTTGAAGCCTATGACCCATCGGCATCTTTTAAAGCTAAATTAGCTGTCACTCTTACAAGCTGCAAAACCATTATTGTGCCCCTGCTATCGGGGTTTGCTGTAAGAATGGATCTTGCCAGCGCTTGTTTCTCTTGACTAATTTTCTCACAAAACTCTATGGAAACATCAGGCAGTAGAAATAATAGCCATAGTTATCCATTCCTTCCACATAGCTCATTTGCAGTAGTGTAATGATTGACACTGGTTTGCCACCTCAGACGTCTCACAGCTGTATCTATGAAGCAGGAATTAAACGATCAACCCCACCTAGTGGTAGGTGGTAGGTTTCACAGGGTTGAAAAGACTAGACTACAGATATGCTGAACAAAGTTGTTTCATTAAAGTTACAATATTTAACGTTAAACAAATGCATCTCTTAGAATTAGAATATCCTAGAAAAGTTCATTTTTCCCCATAATTTAATTCAAAAAGTGAAACCTTCTAGAATCATTACACATAAAGTGGCATGTTTCAAGCCGTAATCTTGATGATTACGGTTTACAGCTCATGGAAATAAAAAATCCATTATCTCAAAATATTAGAATACAAACATTTTAACACAGAAATGTCAACCAGAGAAGAGCTCTAATCAGCTAATTAACTCAAAAAAGGATTCCTGAGCCTTCAATCTCTAAATCTGGTTCAGTACACACAACCACAATTATTCACACTTATTCGTTGTTATGATCAGTGACCTATGCTCTTTTGTAAAGCTCTCTCTTGGAAGTCGCTTTGGATAAAAGCGTCTGCTAAATGCATAAATGTAAATGTATATGTCTGCTCTTTTGAGTGCTGCAGCAGCCCCAAACAACTGATCAATGAAGTCAGGCTGTTAAACTTAAAAATAACTTGCTGAGAAGTTATTAATGTAAACAGATTGACAATCTGTTTGAAACAGTCGAGTTGAGTGTTGGTGTTTCCCTCGTGCATCACAATAGAATTAGAGTGGAATCTTTGAATGCAGTTTTCTCCCTTATCACTTTTTGACACAGGTCAACTTTAAAATGATGTAACTTCAGTTGTGATAAAGATATCTGAGTGATTTAAACAGATTTGTAATCAGGAAAGTTTGTAGATTCCAAAGATGTATACCACCCAGAGAGTCCAATTTTCACCATGTGAAGGGTTTCCCCAGGTCGCCACACAATTATGTTGCTAATGCTAATCATTAGGCCTATATCTCAATACCACTTGCCACTTGTGTTTGTCCTCTTGAAAATGAATCGGTAAGCTTGGCACATTTGGCAGCTTCCTCCTCCAAGGTTTTTTTTTTTCAACCTGGCTTTTTCAGCTCCTCCTGGCCTCTTCCTCCCATCCATCCTCCCTGACGCGTGTATCATTACGGTAGGTCCGCCCTGCCCAGGTATCGGTAGCCTCAGAAAACATTTTGGAAAAGACGGGCTATGGACCCAACCAACTCTATTTGGGAGGGGAGAACTCCCTCACATGGTACAACCCATGCAGAGGCTGCGGTGTCAGAATGCAGAATGCCTACTTTAAGAGAAGATAGACTAACGTGACAAATCCTCGACCGGCCCAAAAGTGAAGCGGCCCACCGGGAATATTCCCAATTACCCACTCCGGCCCTGGTCTCAATGCAAGGCCTCTCAATGCAAGATTGTATTGTCAAGAGGAAAATGAGATACACCAGACCCAACAATGGAGATGAGCTGAAGACCGCTAACAAAGCAACCTTGGCTTCTATAACACCTCAGCAGTGCCACAGGCTGATTGCCTCCATGCCATGCCGCATTGCTGCAGTAATTCATGCAAAAGGAGCCCCGACCAAGTATTGAGTGCAGAAATTAACATACTTTTCAGAAGGTCGCCATTTCTGTATTTATATTTTTTTATTCTAATATTTCTAAATACTGGATTTTTGATTTCCATGAGCTGTGGGACCTAATTTGCCAATTTACAGCCATAGTTACTGTTATCAAGATGTTATTGTGGCACTGTATTTAAGTAATTGAATCAGAATCAGAAAGGATTTTAATCGCCATGAAAGTTTGCACAGACAAGGAATTTACCTTGGCAGGAAAGTGCATACATTAAACATATAGGAATCTTAAAACTTAAATACGTGGTCTAACTATACTAAAGGTACAAAGTCTAACTAATACTAAGAGGATTTATAATTAAAAAACTATATATATATATAAAATAAAATATAAAGTATAGCCATAATTTACTATTTAAAAATACAAATAGTACAAAAGATACAAATAGTGTAATATAGTGCAAAATGCAATGTGGCAAGGTGTTATTGTGCAGTTTGTTATTAAAGTCAGTGTGAGCCCTTGGCCTTGTTGAAGAGGTCAATAGCGGATGGGAAGAAACTGTTTTTGTGGCGTGTGGTATCGGTCCTGATGGACCGCAGCCTTCTGCCGGAGGGGAGTGGCTGAAACAGAGTGTGTCCAGGTTGGGAGGAGTCGGCCACAATCTTCCTCGCTTGCCGCAGGGCCCTCAAGGTGTGCAGGTCCTCGAGGGTAGGCAGATTGCAGCCGACCACCTTCTCAGCAGATGTTGAGATGTTATTGTTGAACTGTAACTTTCTTTTTTGTTTACTGTGCCTGGTGGAGGCTGGAGTGGGTGCCATGCTTGAGCCTGTATCACACCACTCATATTAATTAGCCTCAGACAGCGAGAGCTGTGTCTGGTGCCATCTGGAGAGTGAGGAACTTCATGAGATTCTCTGCTCAGCTGTGTCCTTACTGGTGAAACACTGATCGACCTCCTGACACAACTGTGAGCCAGTGGAGCATGAAAGCTCACTTAAAAGATGTTATTAGAGTCATAAGTTATGAGTGTGGTCACTGTGGAGGTCAGGCAACTACACAAGACTGTGCGGATGATGTTTTAAGTTAATTTCTTTCATCACCTCTAAGTGTAAAAATAGTGGTAGGGTTAGAGTGGTAGACAGAAAAGCAAGATATATTTGAGGTTTAGGATTTGAACAAATCTAGATGCCTTAATGGAACATAGAAACCAAGCAATCTTTATGGAGAAATCTTCTCATGCCAATTCAAGTTGTAGTTTCGAGTTGTATTATCTCAAACTGCCACAAGAGGTCCCTCGTGGACTAGCCGAACAAGCACACAACCTGGTGCTGTATCTTGATGGACTATTAAAATTATACCTCATAACGTAAATTGAGACTATGTAGTACAGGCCTTATTTCAGTGATTCCTTTGACAGCCGTTCCGTGTTTGTGTAACATACATGGCGAATAAACCGAATTCTGATTCTGCTCATAAATCGACTCCGTACTCGCCTCATGCATACATGTTTACATGCTCATTTTCCTGAATAAAAATGCGTAGGGCTAATGCAGTTGTGGCTTATTAGGGGCCAAACAGCGAAGCTGCTAGGGCACCTATTGTTTTTGTTAGTTTTAATATTAGGGTTCCTCCGGTAGGAGAAAACCTATTGTTTTTGTCAGTATTCTTATAGAAAATGCGAAGTTGACATCATGTTTAATTAATATCATGCTCCCGTATCGCTGTTTCATATGGACTGTTATTATAGACACTTGCTCAATCAAAGATTTAGTTGGCTCGATGGCGGAGAATCAATAGCCTGGTCCTAACCAGACTCTCGTACATTTCATTTGTACAGAGAATCTGGGCTCGCTCCATTGACAAGCGAACTTCCTTGAAGGCGAGTACTCTGTTGAAGTTTAAAACTATTGGATCTGCCCCAGAGCCACTCTGGATCTGCCATAACCAATCGCTAGCGTTCATCTTAGCCAACTCCTACGTGATTAACGGAGCTGGAAAATCAAACGAACCCCGTGGGGATCAAAGATTGTTCTTGCTCCGGCTTTAACTTCTGGATATTCGGCAGCGTTGCCACAACGGACCAAATGGCTTCGCTCGCACCTTTCTCCGCCGCCATTACGGAACTACAACACAAACTAGCGCACAACATCAACGTCATCGTTCTCAGCCACTCCCTCTGTTCGCTGATTGGACAGGTAGAAAGTTAACCGAAGACATCTGACTTACGTACATCAAGTCCAGACGCAGTACAGAAGCAAAATCAAAATTGAGCAGAAGTACGTAGGAGGGCAGAGCCAGGCTAGAGAATCAAGAGACCAGCAAAAAATGCCTTTCTGCACGTTAGCTGTATGAAGACGTGCAGCTCCCTCAGTTTAGTTTTCAGTAGGATAGTGACAAGTTTAGTTCTTCGCTAATTCAGTGGCAAAGTAGTTGACCATTACTGTGCCTTATATGTTTTGAGTGCTTAAATCATTATTGTTCGACATTTATGTGAGGCATTGTGTACCTTATGAAAGTAAGTGTTTTCATGAAGTTAATACTGTGATAGATCGTGTTTGTAGTTGGGCTACGTGCAAGCACATGTTGATTTTTGGCCAAGGCTAACCAACTGTCAAATACTGTGGAACGCCGGTAGCAAGCGCATTGAATCGAATGGTAAGTTAGCCTGAATGTAGCTAAGAACACCACTGAGAAATCTGGCACCGGAATTTTCAGGTCCACGTCCTTTTCTTAGCTCTATAACTAGCGACTACTAGCGAGATATTAAAAACAAACATGCCAGTTAACATGTAGACACTTACCCCTTAATGCTATCAAATGTTGGTTGCAATACACATTGAGAAAGTGTATGAAAATAATGTTTATATTTTTTGCTGCTTTGACTACCTTTCATAGAAGGTCGGCACCACTGGGAGACATATCTTAAATGAAAGAGTAGGTTGTTTTCATCGAAATAAGGTATATTTAGTCCATTTTAAAACATACACATTTTGAGAAAAATCAAGTTGAAGACATGTTGATGAAAATGCATTGAAATCTGAACGTTCTAATAAACTAATTTTCCTTTGTAACTTTTTCCAGCATGTCGGCACCACACCGACATTTCCTGGAAAGCTATATGTCATCAGTCAAATAAATAAAAAAATCTAAAGATATACATTTAGGGTTTTGACTCCAGTATTTAAGCAACCTGTGACGTCAGACACTGGCTGCCTCAAGAACTCCCGCGCCTGGTATTTTCTTATGTCAACTGAATCAGATTGTACTTTGAGATGACCCCCCCTTCAATGTTCACACGATTAACAGCAAAGGCCTAACGGTATGTGGATCCAAGTATCGGTCATGGTTACTGGTTTAGAAAATATATTTTTTAGACATTTTTCATGTATCGTTTCAGTTATCGCAACAAAAAACTAACATTGGCAATATAAAACCCACTCTCTTGGTGACTTTTTAAAGACATTTTTCGACCGAAATGATTCATGGTAGGGATATGCAAATGTTGTTGTCACGTATCACAAATCGGAACCAATCATTAGCGTTTTTGTCTGTCAGGAAATGCAAAGCTTTTCAAGAAAAAGCGCGAATATTCCTTCATTCCGACAGCGCTCCCTCCTCAGGCCCAGAGCCCGTCTACGGACCATATTAGACATTCTCTGTCAGGCCCCTCTAAACCGGAACCAGAGCCCATATTAGACATTCTCTGCCGGAACTCTCTCCTCAGGCCCCTCTTTTCATGTGTATCCGAGGTATGGTCGGAGGATACTGTAGGCTATTTATATTAATAGGCTAACTTACATTGAACTTCGGTTTTAACATAAGTCAATAGCGTTTAACATAGCGGAAATTACCATTGCGGCTAGCGTTACGTATGGCGAACATTATCACAAAATATTGTTTGAAAATGATTAAATTAGCTGGTTAATTCACAGGTGAGGGGGAGCAGCACAGGGAGAGCTGCTCGGATCACGTCACCACGACAGGCAGAGTGGTTGGCATGAGTGAGAAAACATGTCTCTCAGAAGTCCTTTATATAGGGCTGGACTGTACAAATATAGTAACCACCAAAACATGTCCTTAAATGGTACACATTCCACAACTTGATGCACAGAAGAAACAACACACAGGTGATGCGGTCATCAATCATTGCTTGTATTATTCTCTGCATCTTGCTCTTAACCTAAGTTGACCAGAGCACATTCCCTGATCTATATGTGTATTGTCCAAGGCCTGCTACGTGACCTCTTGACCACAGCAAGAGACAACCTCACATATGTATAGAAAATCTGCATATCATTACGCATAGTCACAAATTAGCACGTCAAATGCCAGCGCACCTTGTAACGTTTAATATAATTAAAAATAACTTTAAACTCCACAAATGTGACTTCGATGATAATATATGGAAGAGAGTAGGGCCTACATACTGGTAAACTGATGAAACGATTGAATAATTTAGTCAGAGTTAGTGATAAAGAATCGTGTCTCGGTGAGGTGTTTGAGCTACCGCCTCCATAATATGGGCGTGAAGTTGTAGAAACTCCGCCCTGCGCGTCTCATGATGCCGGTGAGACAAGTCAAAATGACATTTTTGATGTTAGAGAAGCTAATGATTTAGTGATTGGTTTACAGGAACAAGTTAGCATAGTCAACGACAGTAGAATACAGTACCACAAAGTAGAAGTAGATATAGATAAATTAACTAAGGAAAGCAAAGATATGGGGCTTAAAATATACCAGGCTGAGAAATAAATAAAATCAAAGATTTTAGAACTAAATTAATCAAATCGACGGAAAGACAAAGTCTGGTCAACGTAGGCTACGTAACATAATTAAGAGGAAAGACGATCAAATAGATCACCTTAAAGCTCAATGTAAAGGGAATTTGCAAGTAGCACATGAGTTTGAGTAGGTAAATGCAGAGCTCAAAACAGAGAAAGACTAGAGCAGAACATTGAGAACTTGCAATTCCAAATGCAAAGTCTTAGGGTAAAAGATACAAAGAAAAGCAAAAACCTCAAGAGGAGAGATGTAGCTTTACCTGACAAAATTACCGATTTAAGTGACCAAATACTGTAGGCCTACTGGCAGGATCGAAGGGTTAAAGCTGAAGATCAGACCAGAAGTGCGTTAGTCTCAACGTTAGATGGTCGTGTATTTAATGATAAAACTAGGCAGACCGTAATGGAGCTGACTTCGGTATCAGGGGTAAGTATGAACAAAGCAACATAAGTAATAGATGGCGTTTAAAAAAATATGTCATGATTAGAAACAGAGCGTTTACCTAGCGTGTCAACGTGTAAAAATTTAACAGAGGCGAGACATGTATCCTTGCAGCAGATTAAAGGTAGGTTGATAGACAAAGACAACCTCACTCTTACAACAGACGGTACTAGTAAACTGGGCCACAAATTCGGAACCGCTGGGGGTTGTTTTTCTGATGGGACTAGGCTACATTTAGGTCAAGCAGAGAGCAAGCATCCGGCTCTGCCCAAAGCACTTTCGACACAATTGTTGAAATGGTGCATGATGTAGTCAACACGGTGTAGAGGACGATAGGGGTGGGCTCTCAGGATTTATTTTTAATTACTAATTTGGTAGGCGATAGAGCAAGTACTCATAATACATTTAATGAAACATGCCTACTCTCTCAGTACAGTATGCAAATATTGCCAGAAATAGTCGATGGTTATACTCAGTTACCTGACTTTACCTGAAAGGGTAAACTTGCTGTAGTCAATTAATTGTTTTGTGGGATGCATGTCATTGATGGACTGGCACATTAAACAGGTGTTACTTTAGATATGTGGGAGACACTAGTTTTTAAGGGAGATAAGGTAGTTTGCGTAAAGTTAGATTCAACCCTTAAATCGGGGGGGAGAGCGGTACCGTAAGGCTCATCCATACTTGATTATAATACAATTAGTGTATACTTTTTGTCCATCATAAACAAACAGAAGTTTTAAAATCAAGGTATTTGAAAAGAATGGGCAATGCCAATGTCACAACAAGCACCCAACACCCAAGCCCTGTTCAAGGTTAAATACATCGCCAAGTGGCCAAAAATTAACATTACAGCAGTAGCGCCAAACGTGACAAACATTTGCATATTGGTGGTCTCCATTTAACATCATTATTTATAACGAAGTACCGGACACCGTTAGCTCGCAATGTACAAAGAATCTAAGTCATATTTCCCGCCCTGGCTAGAAGCAGAGCTCTGTGACGTAAAACAATGGCGTTCTTAAAGGGACCTTGACAGCCTCTCGTGCCACAAAACTCAAGGCTTATATGGCGTGAAATTAGTGCCAGGAGAGCGAGCTCTGTAAAAACGATTTGTAACTTGTAAAAAATATTTGTGTCTCTGTAGAAAATGATTCGTGTACTTGCAAAAAAAAAGTTTTGTGTCTGCGAAGACAAAGTCATTAACACATAAAACACTCAGACTGCAGGTAGGTCTGTTCTGATATCTGCAATTGATTTAGCTAGTTGTTGCTGTTGTTGCTAAATTCAATAAATTCGAGGGGGCGGAGCTTCAGCTCCTTCGGGCGACACCCCCCCCCCCCCCTCCCAGTATCAAGCAGAGAAGACTGCTGATTTTCTCACGATTTCAAAGCCTAATTTAACATACTTGTCAGTGGGGTTCGAATTTGGATGTGTAGTTAACAACACATTTGTCTGTGGTGTGATGAACTTAAAACTCATTTTCAGTTCTGCTTTACAGCCACTTTAAGCACACCGGATTTGAGAGACTGTAACTTCATTTCCCATAATCCAACCCTCCACGTGCGCGGTTTGTCAGCAAACCGGACCAGACGTCACATTTCTGCATTCTCCTTTCTCTAGTGGTGGTGTGTAGGGAGCGTTATCTTTTATTTTCGAACACATTTCTTTCTTACAAAGTAGCCCCATGACACCGCAGGTTTAATTAAAGAAGGTAATCCCGGATTCCTCAGAAGTCCGAATCCAAGACTTGGGTAAGAATTTGTGCTTTCTGAAAGTGTTTAAATTCCATGGAAAACGGTTTGCCGGTTAAACTGGTTAGCTAGGTGGTGTGTAACCAGATCCAATGCTCTGGATTTTGTGCTAGTTGGTTGGGGACGTTTTACACTGTTGTCAATTGTCAGATAACCTTTTGACAAGATATCACTGTTAATGCTACTTAAGTCTTTTTTAACTGTAAATGTTTTAGCTATACCTAGCTAGCTGGCTTATATACAGAGCTGTAGGCTAATGTCAATTGGCTCACAGCTTCTGTTGCGTATCAGACAGACCTGTTGACATTAGCTTGCTAGCTAACTAGCCTACGGTCATTAGCTTTTCACAGTGAGGCTGCTTTATCTATCTACTGGCGTCTGTTGCCTTTTGAAAATGCATGTTGCTGTATGATCATTGTTGTGAGAGTGCAACCTAGTAGTAGCATCATGCGTCTGTTCTGTGCTGCATCTCCACCTTGTTAGCGACAGCGGTACTAGGCAGCCAACGTAGCAGGGCGTGGAACTGGAAGCCCAGGCCGGACAGATGTGTGGTCATTATAATCTATGACTATGACCTATGCTAATGATATATATTGTTTATATTGAAACAGAAATATCATAACATCTGCCAGAGCAACCATTTGATCAACTTAATACATTAATTCTTGATTTAGTAGCTACTACAGTCGGTAATATTATGTCAGGATAAAAGCTCAAAATACCAACGCATTTCAATAACGAAATTAAATGTCTTAATCCCTTTTACAACCATAAACGTTCCGCGATATACGTTTTGTTACATTTTGTCTAGCTACATGCACAGTTGTGGTGGTCAGTTTAGCCTCTTGGTTTCTTTGTATAAGATTGAGTTAATTATTGTCCCAGTCTGCGCCAGTGATCGGCGACTGTGCCATAGAACACATTAGAATATAGCTATTTAACTAGATGTGATCAGTGTAGGGTATTCAACCCATAGATATATATAAACACTGTTTGTTTATATATATCTATGATTCAACCTCCCAAAATGACATTTAAGATGACTGTAACAAAGTTCGTGTCATTTGGTTACATCCCAGCTAACACAGTTACGTTGCCCTTACGTTGCCGCAACGTCATTCAATGACCAAACATACGTTGCTGCATCGTAATTAGGTTCGACATCGACTGCGGATGCATGAAACGACCGGCGAGAGGTGCCGCTTGCAGTCGGGGAGGAGTTAAAACGCCTCCTTAAAGGTCACATGACATGAAAACTTCACTTTAGGAGGTTGTTTAACATTAATATAAGTTCCCCTAGCCTGCCTTTGGTCCCCCAGTGGCTAGAATTTTCGATAGGTGTAAACCAAGCCCTGGGTGTTCTTCTCCGCCTTTGAGAAAATGAAGGCTCAATTGCTCTGTTTGAAAATCTCCTCCTTGTGACATCACAAGGAGGAAGGTTACCTCCCCTCTCTCTGCTTTGCCCGCCCAGATAATCTGGCCCGCCCATGAGAAACTGAGCTACGACCGTGCAAGGGCGAGTGGGATATCGTTTTTTCCTGGAGAGACATCATGGCTTGCAAACATCCACTGTAAACATTAGCGCATGGTGCCGCCTCTCTCCTCCTCATTAGCATTTAAAGCAACAGACACCGAAACAGCTCGCTCTGAGGAAAGCTCATTGTGGGACTGCTCGTAGTGGCTGTAATTCTGCACCAAGGCTGAATTTCGGGAAAGAGACTTCTGATACAGTATTAGGGGACCACTAAGGCCTATATAAAAGCATCCAAAAACAGCATGTCATGTGACCTTTAAAGTCGGACATTCCTGCTTTCCGTAGTTTGCTGCGTTGACGTCAGTCATTGCCGATCAAGCGCTGTTTACTTACTTTATCGCTGACGAACTGCATGGTTGCGAATTTAATTGTTTTCACATTAGAACTTGCACAAACCAGTGCACTGAAATTTGTCATTTTATGTATTGGGCTGTTAAACTCTTTCTCCAATCTGCAGATTGAAAACCAGAACTCAATTAAACTTAGTCTTTCCGTTAGTGAAGAGGCGGACTAAAACCCTTTCTTCAACAAATATTTAATTCACTTAAACATGTTTGGTCCAGATTTGAGCAATGGTGAAACTGAAGGTGTCAGAATAATTACAAAACACGTTGTTGTGTGTGTGTCTGGCCAATCATGAAGTAGCTGTGTAGTCATTAGAACCCCCACACCACACCTTGGGTGTGGTGTGGGGGGTTTGAGCTGTCAGCACCTGCCTGGTCGTCGGTCGGCCAACGCTGGACCTGGTCGCGAGTCTCCCGGTCCTGTCCTACATCTATAAAGATTGAACAATGGATTTTTGTGTTTAAAAACCCATTGACACTGTATGACTATGTTAAGCCTGTGTTCTGCTCCTCTCTCTCACCAACCGTCTCTGGAGGAGGGGATCCCTCTCTGAATTGCTCCTCCCAAGGTTTCTTCCATTTTTTCTCCTGCTGAGAGTTTTTCTGGGAGTTTTTCCTTGTCTTCCTTGAGGGTTTAGGTTGGTTGAGGGGCAGTTCTAGGGGCGTATGTGAAGCCCTCTGTGACATGCTTGCGTGTAAAAAGGGCTATACAAATACATTTGATTTGATTTGAACCCTTGCAGTTGCTTTTGAGAAAATGCGCCCGGCTACACAGCCGGCTGTTCTCGAATAGATCTCACGGTACTTTGATGGATACGTTACTGTGACCTAGCCTCGGCGCCGTCTCAAGTCGGACAAAAAGTCTAACCAGAATCCACTGCTTCAAGTCAGCCAGCTGCAGCAGGCTGCGGCGCTGCATGAAGTCGAACACACCTATTGTCAACATGGCGACAACGTGAAAAGTGGAGGGCGCCAGTTTGTAACGGCAACGTCATTTTGTGACGTTGTCAGTCTGTAACCGCGACATCCTGGCGACGTTAATTAAGTAACCTATATTCTACTGCTTATATTGGGGCGGTTCATATGCAGACCTCATTTGCCCAAAATGCTACTTGTTCTTGTATAATAGACTACACGGTAGCCAACTTTAGTAGGACTATTTTTGTGTGAGGTGTAGCCTAACTCAAGCTAATCGTAAACAAGGCAGCATTTCCATATAACTTTCATTTTATTTGAGAAACAAAGAGCCAAACTGTGAATTAAAATCTTCTGCCAGTCCCCGCTACAGGTCCTGTCTGTTGGCCCTGACAATGAAGCACAAAAAAAGTTAGTGTCCTATCAACACAGGGTTCGACATAAGTGATGGCCCGATGGCCCGGGGCCAGTAAAAAGTAACGTCCCTGATCGGGCCACTGCAAATTATTGATTGAATTTTTTTTTTGCATCGTAAAAGTTAACATCCTTCATATGTTTTGCTATCTGCTAAATGCATAAATAACTTTGCAGCTCGTGGGGCGCACATTTGGCAAATCAAGAGTTGAGTAGTGAGTGACGAGTGGTTGTCAAATTGTAATTCTCTAATCTCGATACATTTTTTAACAACTGGCACGAGACAAAAGTGAAGATGGCAGCAAAGTAGAGCTACGAGTTCAAACGGAAGCAACTTTTTTTATGGAGCTAAGATGCATTGTGTCGTCTGTCGTATGTTCCCGTCTAAAGCAGACAAAAGTGGATCTTTTTACACAGGCACCGACAATTTTCGAAAACAATCCCTGACCAGCCATGCTAGCAGACAGCACCTGGTTTGCGTGACAGTTAAGCGGATGGTTGACAATCCATCTTCCAGGCCGTTGACCATGCTGGTCAGGAATTTAAATGCAGATGCCCATCGTGTTATTGCACGACTTATAACAACGGCATATCACGTAATTAAGACGGACAGACGTTCGCCTTGTTCCCCCGGGCTATTGAACTGCAGCAGAAGAATGGTGTCAACTTGGGTACTTAGTATCATACTGATGAAATGCAATGGAAGCTTTTATAAATTAGCATTGAGGGACCAGAGGTTTCAGTTTCAGCCTGACAGAGTTGTGCAGAGATGGCTGTCAGCAGGGAAGAGAGCACGTCATGTTTGAGGTTAAAAGTCAATTGTTTTGCTGACTATTACCTTTTTATTTTTTATCACTAGAAATGTGATTTCATTTTTGTTCTTTTTATATCCAGGATGTGTTTAATAAATGGTTAAACATGTTAACAGAATAACATAACTTATAAGTCTTTGGTTTTGTTGTAACAATGATAAATTACAACTTTTGGAGGGGGGGCCAGTAAAAATGGCCTTGGGGCCAGTAAGTTTCAAACCCACTGGCCCGTGGGGCCAGTCGCAATTTTTTTTAATGTTGAACCCTGCAACATAATTGCACGTGTGAAAGGGGCTATACAAGTCATAAAAAATCACATCTAAAATAATATACATCTTCAAAATTCAAATATTATGTGATTCTAGTTTTTTGTCACATAGCCATGTGAAAGGTTGGATATGGAAGCTACAATCATGTTTCATTCACCTGGCTTGTTTTGAATGGGCTGCCGGGGCGTGTTTGAGTGTCTCCGCTATGAGGAGCTCCACAGCCTTCTCTCCCAGTCCCGTCTTCCACTTCATCACAGTATCTGCAATTAGAAGTCATGAACTTATTGTCAGCACCAATTTGAATGTTGAACGCTGCGTGTAAGACATAATTCATGGCATCTCCAAACACCTACCACTGTCTTTCGGAACTCCAGCGCCTTAGGGCGCTCCTCAAGGTCTTGGAGTCAGGTGGCTGAGTGGTTAGGGAATCAGGCTAGTAATCAGAAGGTTGCTGGTTCGATTCCTGGTCGTGCAATATGACGTTGTGTCCTTGGGCAAGGCACTTCACCCTACTTGTCTCAGGGGAATGTCCCTGTACTTACTGTAAGTCGCTCTGGATAAGAGCGTCTGCTAAATGACTAAATGTAATGTATGGAGCTAGAAAGCTGACAAAAGTATCTGAATTTAGTCAGTTTTGATCAAATGCCGACGTGTCGGCGACGTCTTGCCAATTAGCAAAAGATCTTCATACTACATCTTGCCGACGTATCTTCTGTACATTGGGCCGTGTGCTATCTGGGTCTTCCTCCAACGAGCAACTTTTTGTTCTAAGGTAAAGTTTGGTCGTTCTGAAATCGTCTACTTTTCCCTGTGAAAGCAAGCTGTTTCACCTTTGGCCTAGTTCAGACAAAATCTGAATTTCCGCAGTCTGAATTTCAGCAATCTGAATTTCAATAATATGAATTCCTGCAATCTGAATTTCAGAAATGTGTATTTATGGATCAAAATATTTGTTTTATTAAATTCGTCATTTAAATAATTCAGATATGGTATATTGAACGGCAAAATATTTCAGTTTTATGAAATTCGACATACAAATATTTCAGATCTTTCATATTCAAATTCAGATACTTTTGTCAGCTTTCTAGCTCCATACACCTGTAGGTCCATCACTGGCACCTCTTCAGTGTGTCTGCCCTGTAGACGCCTGAATAGGAGAGCCTCTCGCTGGTTCTCCTCCAATGTCTCCATCTTCCGGAGCATAACCTGGGGGGGGGAAGAGCTCAAACAGGTTTCTTACATTAATCTAACGACTCCCGCCTGGCCAATGACCTGAATGAGTTCTACTGCAGATTTGAAAGACAATTGGACAGTCCTGAACTACCCCTTCCCACCCAGGAGGCCTCCCACCTCCTCCCCTCTACAGTGACGACTCTCTCCATTCAGGAGGGTGAAGTTAACAGAATATTCAAAAGGCAGAATCCCCGCAAAGCAGCTGGGCCGGATTCTCCAGCCACCCTCAAGCACTGCGCTGACCAGCTGTCTCCGGTGTTTACCTACATCTTTAACACCTCCCTTGAGACATGCCATGTGTCTCAAGTCCTCCACCATCATCCCTGTGCCCAAAAAGCCAAGGCCAACAGGACATAATGACTACAGACCCATCGCCCTGACCTCTGTGGTAATGAAGTCTTTCGAGCGCCTGGTGCTGGCACACCTTAAATCCATCACAGACCCTCTACTGGACCCCCTGCAGTTTGCCTACAGAGCCAACAGGTCTGTGGACGATGCAGTTAACATGGCCCTCCACTTCACCCTACAGCACCTGGACTCCCCAGCATCCTACGCCAGGATCCTGTTTGTGGATTTCAGATCTGCATTCAACACCATCATCCCCGCCCTGCTTCAGGACAAGCTCTCCCAGCTGAATGTGCCTGATTCCACCTGCAGGTGGATCACTGACTTTCTGTCTGACAGGAAGCAGTGCGTTAAGCTGGCAACACAAGTCTCTGACTCCCGGTCCATCAGCACCGGATCACCTCAGGGCTGCGTCCTTTCTCCTCTGCTCTTCTCCCTGTACACCAACAGCTGCACCTCCAGTCATCCGTCCGTCAAACTCCTGAAGTTTGCGGACGACACCACCCTTATTGGACTCATCTCTGGTGGAGACAAGTCTGATTATAGGTGGGAAGCGGCCAACCTGGTGACCTGGTGCAGCCAGAACAACTTAGAGCTCAATGCTCTTAAGACAGTGGAGATGGTTGTGGACTTCAGGAAGAACCGGGCACAGGGATGATGTTAGTTTCCTCCAGGATCACAATGACTCGTATTGAGAGACTTGTTGCTCTTGTTGGTTAGTTGTGACGGTTTTAAATTCTTGTACTCGCTGTGAAATATTTTACTGTTGATTGTTGTTTTGTCTTCTTTTCTACAGGTACACTCTTGCACTTTTTGAGCTTCATGTTGTTTAATTGTAACTTGTTTAACTGCATGCTCTTATGGTTCTTCCCTTTGGCACTTATTTGGTTTTTCACAATGTATGCTTCATGTTTTGGCTGCTCGCAATGTTTGGGGCTATCTCGTTGTTATGATCAGTGACCTATGCTCTTTTGTAAAGCTCTCTCTTGGAAGTCGCTTTGGATAAAAGCGTCTGCTAAATGCATAAATGTAAAATGTAAATGTAAGAACACAGCCCCACTCACCCCCACCACCCTGTGTGACTCCCCAGTCAACACTTCTGCTTCCTGGGCACTATCCTCTCCCAGGACCTCAAGTGGGAACTGAACATCAGCTCCCTCATCAAGAAAGCACAACAGAGGATGTACTTCCTTCAGCAGCTGAAGAAGTTCAACCTGCCAAAGACAATGATGGTGCACTTCTACTCAGCCATCATTGAGTCCATCCTCACCTCCTCCATCACCATCTGGTACGCTGCTGCCACTGCCAAGGACAAGAGCAGGCTGCAGCGTATCATCCGCACTGCTGAGAAGGTGATTGGCTGCAATCTACCTACCCTCGAGGACCTGCACACCTCGAGGACCCTGAGGCGAGCAAGGAAGATTGTGACCGACTCCTCCCACCCTGGACACTCCCTGTTTCAGTCACTCCCCTCCGGCAGAAGGCTGCGGTCCATCAGGACCAATACCTCACGCCACAAAAACAGTTTCTTCCCTTCCGCTGTTGGCCTCTTCAACAAGGCCAAGGGACCACGCTGACTCTAATGACTTCCTGCTTAAAACTTTGCTTTTTGCACTGCATTACAAAATTGTATCTTGTACATTTGTATTTTTTGTAATATTTGTATTTTTATATTGTAAATTCTGGCAACTTATATTTTATTTTATTGTATATCTTATTTAATTCTAATTCCACTTAGTACTGCTAGTTTATGTACCCTTAGTATAGATAGTCCACATATTTAAATTTTAGGTCCCTATATGTTTATTGTATGCACCTTCCTGGCAAAGCAAATTCCTTGTCTGTGCAAACTTTCATGGCGAATAAATCCCATTCTGATTCTGATTTTCTTTTCTATAATTTTCTATAATGCTGCACACCATATACAGTATGTATACATACACATTTACATTTTTCCGTTGCTCTTCTTCTACACTTCTATTAGCTACGCTAGCTTAGCTATAGAATCTTCCATTTTCAGCCAAGGTCAAATCATATAATGATCAACGGTCAAACATCAGCCATTCTGTTAAACAATTAAAATGCTAAGTTTAATAATGGATAAAAAATAGATATGCTCAGTTTAATAATGGGTTAACACAACAACGCGAACATTTGCTGATAACACACGCCTTCCGATAATTAACGTGAAGTGATCAATAATGGGATAACTTGATCGACTATACACAATAAAGGCAAATTGCTTCACACAGTGACTAAGTGGTTGTGATCACTTTTGAGGAGTTTAGCTCTACCTTGGATAGTTACAGATGAAGCACGAACGTTAGCTGCGCTGCTGCATGCATCGAACACATGACATTCCAGTAACTTCATTCCATGCTGTGTGTTCAATTACTTTTTCATATTTGTTGTATTTCCTCCCTTCGACGAAATAGACTTTTTACATGCGTTACAAGTGGCGTTGTTGTCATTTTGTCGTGTGAAATACAACCAAACTTTAGAACGCTTCTGCCTCTTTGCCATGTTTGCTGCAGTCTGAATAAACTATAAAAGTTTGCGCA
Source organism: Thaleichthys pacificus (assembly GCA_023658055.1). Classification (NCBI taxonomy): domain Eukaryota; kingdom Metazoa; phylum Chordata; class Actinopteri; order Osmeriformes; family Osmeridae; genus Thaleichthys; species Thaleichthys pacificus. The sequence goes on from CM042865.1 coordinate 2,393,218, forward strand.
TGCGCAACGGCACAGAGAACCGTTAGCAGAATCGTTAAAGAATTTGGCTGACGATTCCAAGGAATCGGTTAACTGGGAACCGGTTCTAAACAAGAACCGGTTCTCGATACCCATCCCTAATAAACGGTCATTCATCACTTTACCATAATTTCCCAGGCACACAGTGCTATGCCGTGTGACGGTGGTAGGATAATCTGTACAGAAATGAAAGTGGAATGTAGTTTATGTACATAGTATTAGCATATTGATAGTATTGAACTATTGTGTTCAATTTTTAATTACTGTTGATTATTGCGATTCTTGAATAACCTACGATGGGATGTTGCAGTCACTGGTTGTGATCGTGGTGGAGGAGGAAAGGTAGTATCTATGCACAGTATAAGATAAGTGACATTGTGCTGAAATTATGGCATTTATACTAGTACAGTCTTTGTGACATAAAAAAGATCTAACCTTTATTGGTCCTTTTTTTGTTGTCCACCGTGGCTTGGGATCCATCTCAAAGCTGTGTTTATGTTTTTAAACTTCAGCACTCCAATTAATGTGGAGTCACAAGGCTCCAGAAATTGAGGTTCTGGGTGTTCATACAAACGGCACAGATGGCTTCCATCCTTCTCAGTGGGCAGATGAGGTAGTGCCATTGTCTTCTAGAACAGTAAGGACAGCAACCTGGACACCTTTGGTGTCTGGATCGGTTTCCTGGTGAGAAAATAGAGGTTGTGAATATTGAGCTACATTTGAGAGCAAAGTCATAAAATGTCAAATGTTGATGTATCTTGCCTTTTGCCAATCCTGCTGTGTTATTTCTATGCTCGAGGTGTTTTGAAAGGTACACACACAACCAATGTGGAAACAGGGCCAGTATGCTCCTCTTCCATTAACTTCTTGACTGGATGCGACAAACTGCACGCATGCAGTTTGCACTGCCTGCGTGAACTTAACTGTAAAGGAGCAAGAGGCAAACCAATTAGTTGAACAATTTGAGCTAAGCTTGCCTCTATGTAGCCTTTTGTAATTAGCTAGCTAGATAAAACAAATATAGCTGCAAGCAGCAATGAGGTGGCCAAGCAGGTAAAATGAACGAAAAACATTTTAGACATCCTCAGAAAAGGGTTCAGAGTAAATGCAGCATGTTCTGTGTGAATCCATCAAAGATTTGCTGAGATACTACCCAACTTCCTGTTTGCCGGCTTTGCCGCAGGTTTTGATTGGCTGTACCGATCAAACCGTTTCGAAAATCTAAAATAATTTTGATCGTTTGTGTGAGGATTGCCATGACTATATACAGCTAGACTACAGGTAGCTAACGACTGCGTTGTACCTGGCTTTCTTTGCAGTGGCTTACAGTCTCGCTAAACAGAAAACCAGTGACATGGCAGGCTCGTTGGGTTTTGCTGGGTTCGAACTTCTTGCGTTGCCCTTGCCAGTACACCAATTTATCCTAGTGAGCTATTCTCAGTGCTGGAAATTACTGTGTTCAGTTACTGTGTAAAAATATAAGCAGTCTGTCAAGTGGTTGTCAGATTTGATTGTGGTCTGAAGATAATCTGTGCCAAATTTGGTCAATATTGGATACATTTTGTTGGAGGAATAGGGAAAAAACATTTTATAAAACGTAAAATGTCGGAAAAACGATTTTGAAAATCAAAAACCACGTGAAAACTTGTGAAGCTTGACCTGAAGATAATTTGTGCCAAATTTTTGCTTATTGCAGCGCCACCTAGAGGTGAAATTGCATGACCTATTTTGGACCTCTTTAGAACAGGGTCCCTAGTCTCTATAATTTGGTGTCAATGCAGTATTTGTTTATTTAGAAGGATCCCCATTAGCTCCCCATTAGGGTCCACATATAAAACTTACATACAGACAACATTTAAAACATACATTACAATACCAATATCTAACATTTTACATTCAGGACAAAGCCGTTTTCCCGAGCGCCAATGACAAATCCCGAGCGCCAAAGGCAAAAAAAAGTGTGCAATGCATGTCAGCGAATGTTCTCAATAGTATATTTCAAGTAGACTACGGCCGAACCCTCGTTCTGTTTTGATCAATAGTAATCGAGTTGATAAGCGTGTCTTCTTGTCTGATCAATACGCAACTGTGAGGTGCGCGAATGGACAGAGTGGCCACTAAACTGTCGTTCCGCTGCGAGGGCCAGCCCGACGTGCACGAATACACCTGTACAAATGCAAATGAAATTTCCACTCAAAATGCTGACAAATGTTTGATTTACGATTTCCAACGCAGCCTCCATTGGTATTCTTAACCTGGAATGATAATATATAGTGCAGTGTTTCCTCTATGGCTACATTTCTGCCGCCACGGTATCAGAAATCAGGCTTTTGCTTTTTGAACATACATTTACGTGTCACGTTTATAATTTCTGCCACATTTTGCCACAGAAGGCAATGAATTTGCTGGAGAACACCATACATATTTTGTCTGAGTATCGGAGCACTATTTGACCAGGCAAATGCAACAGCGCAGACGCTCGCAGACAAATGGGGACGTCATTATGATGAGCTTTGTGAAGATGAGCGCCTATTGAACGCAGAAATGTATTTTAGAGTCAACATTTTCAATACCAATCTGGACATTATTATCAACCAGATCTCCCAAAGATTCACCAATATGCGAGCAACCTACCACATGTTCGAGGCCCTACACCCACATATCAAAGCGTCTGCTAAATGAATAAATATAAATGGACATTTTGGAGTCAGGTCGCAGCCGAGCACATGTTTCATACTGTTTTTACGATCTGCATAATTCCACTGTGTTCGCTGCAACACATTGAACGGCTGTTTACATTAATGCAGGGATTCCCAAAGCTGTCTCTAGGGGGTGCGCGAGAGGAAAAATGTAATGGTGGTCTAATGGTGTAATAATTAATATTAATTATTATATGGCAACGACAGTACGAGCGTTCTGATTGGCTAATTGGTAGTCATGCCAGCCGCTATTGCCCTCCTCGCCGGTCTGATACGGATCCGTATTGCCCTCTGACGTCATCTTCAAAATGAGCGATATTGATAGACATCAACAGCCATGAGGAAATTAAGAAGCAGCGAAAATGTGTTATTGAAAGTGATGTTGAAGACTATAAACTATAGTTTGAATCACTTGTGTTGTTACTTTACTGTAAATTAAAGTTGTTAGGTTTGTGTTTACACTGCAACATTTAACAGTGGACTAAATCGTCCAATTTTAATGCGGCTATAAATAGGCTCTGTTGCTTTTTTTTTTTTTTTTAAGGTGTGGGGGAGTGGGGGTGCGTGAACCCGGTCGGGATGTAGAAAGGGGTGCGTGGCCTAAAAGGTTTGGGAACCGCTGCATTAACGTGCGTCAAAGAGCAATACGTAGTATTGTAAGTAACTCATTCAACTGTAAAATTCAAATGTGTATTTTGGTAAAAATAATTATAATGTAATTGTAATTGGTAAAATATATATACGCCTAATGATGCATGTGTGTGTGTGTGTGTGTTTCATAACCAACTAACTAGTGTAGGCTATGTAAGGGATAATGTATAGAACGCCGTTGTCATTATCGGGAAAATAAGCCCCGACAGGGCGAACAGCACTGTTTGTAGCCAACACAACTGCGATACAATGTCGTCCACCATCTTCTTTTGGACTGAATGGCTCACATGACTGCGTCCCATTACAAAAAAGTAGTTTTCGAAAGCCTCCATTTTCACAGTCCACACTACAAGCGAAAACAGTGTTTGCAAATGTATCCAATTTGGAATGCATTTAAAAGCTGAAACAGATGCGTTCTCAAACTAAAACATTTTAGTGTGGACAAGACCTAACCTTTTAGGCCTGGATTGGGTTTTAATCTGAATCATGGCACTGGATGAACTCATTATGTAGCCCTACAGTAGGCCTACTCTTATCTCCCAAATAAACGTACCGGTACGTTTATTTTTTTTACCCGAAAAATCCACCCGGTACGTTCTTATTTTGGACGGTACGTTTATTTTTTGGGGGAAAACCGAGACATAATTTTAGAAAATTCCATGCATTTTTTTCGGAAGGGAAGATAAATTTGAACTCTAATGTGAAAACGTTAGCTACCGTAGCTAGCTAGCTACTGGCAAGTAGCTTACATTAGCTAACGACATTAGCCACTGTAACTAGCACTGGTGCAAGTTCAAGATTGCATGCCGCACAAGACGCGGAATATGAGGTGCTGCGAGATGATGTCATTAGAAATATCACAGCACCTGCAATTGTGCTGCGCGGCAGTCGTGTCTACTATAAGTTTCTTGAGGTATACTGTACCAGTAGTCATGGCATGTTTGTTATTTGACAGATTTGTAACTATGTATTTCCAAGCTACAGGCATTGAAGTATTTTCCTAGCAATGCTGTATTTGGTAGTGGTTGTCATGTTGACTGTAAGCTGTTTTAGGAAAAGTGATAGTACTAGTACATGTATGTTTGTAACTAGACAGCCTCTTTTTTTACTTTGTAATAACTATGTATTTCCAGTGGTTTTCATGTTATGTTGCAGTCATGTTAACTGTAAGTTTTTGAGGAAAAGTACTACCCTATATTTGTAACCAGACAGCCTCTTTTTTGAAATGTTCTAACAATGATTATGTAGTTCCAAACTACAAGTGTTGAAGTTTTTTCCTAGCAATGGTATATTTGCTGTCCATTTCTATTCCTGATTGCAAGTGACAGTAAAAGATGCACACTTACTCTGGTAGGAACACATTTTGATAGCATATGGACACAGTTTGCGTGCTGATTTGGCAATTTTCCGGGGGGTACTTTTATTCCAGGGGGTACTTTTATTTGGGTGATAAGAGTATGCCAGAGTAACTCCTTCTGGGTTTGTGATGAATACTGTTGAACTTTACTGTAGACTTGCACAGGCTAGAATACAACACACTGTATTTCAACCTGCAAATGGGTGTCTGTGGTCAGGTTTTTGTGCTTCTATTCCTGATCAATAGTTCTGCGTTTGCTGGCCAATGCAGTACAAGCCATGGGGCTAACAGACCTTTGTTCTGCTCTCTCGTTCTTCTTTGTTGACAAAAAGCTTTTTGGAGGCCTCAGAAATACTGATCTGAAGCCTGTGTGTAGAAGCACAGTGCACACATGACATCAGAACTACGCAGACATAGGATTGTGGGTAAAATGTTTTATATTTCAAACAATCATAAAATAGCCTTGTTATCCAATGGATGGCAAATGCGGTTTAGCTCTGTCTGCCAATGAGGACAGCCCAGTTGGACTGGCTTACATGGCATACATGCCCATATTGCTCCCTAGCTCGCTATAATGTAAAACCAGTGAGACAATGGTCCCATTGTCACCCATATCCCCATTATCCAAGCCTGCATGTCAGAATGAGGTGGGGTCTCCTCTCTGTCCCCTCCTTCTGTGGCTGGGACTGTGTGTTTCTTCTCTGTTCCTGGCCCGTTCTTCTCAGCAGCCATATTCAGGTAACACTGAATATGTTACATGTTATGTTACCTCCTCTCACACTCTCCAGTTAACTCACACCAGAGTGCCATCCGTCTTAGGCACAGAGGAGAGACAGTTGTCTTAAAAATAGGACAGTCCACGACTAAGATTTTCTTTGGTTGACCAAGACTCGACTGAACACTTCTGAAAATGTTAATTTGAAAGAAAAGAAAATCTATAAATCTCACAATGTTTTTCATCCAACCATTTTGTGTGATGTTTTACCTCACTGTTTTAATAGATAATCTGTCTCAATAAAAAGTCTCAAGGACCCATAAGGTCCACCATGATGGATTTTCCTGTACAGTGATAATTTTAGAAAACCTTAAAAATTCCTTTTCTCTTGAACCAAAGTTCTAATTGACTTGAAATTGTGTACAGATATGTATCATTGACGTATTTAAAAACGTTACTTAAGAAAATTGAATCAAATACAAAATGGCTGAAAGGGGTGTCAAATCAAATGTATTTGTATAGCCCTTTTTACACGCAAGCATGTCACTGAGGGCTTCACATACGCCCATAGAACTGCCCCTCAACCAACCTAAACCCTCAAGGAAGACAAGGAAAAACTCCCAGAAAAACTCTCAACAGGAGAAAAAATTTAAGAAACCTTGGGAGGAGCAATTCAGAGAGGGATCCCCTGCTCCAGAGACAGTTGGTGAGAGAGAGGAGCAGAACACAGGCTAAACATAGTCATACAGTGTCAATGGGTTTTGAACCACCAAAATCCATTGTTCAACTTTATAGATGTAGGACAGGACCGGGAGACTTGCGACCAGGTCCAGCGTTGGACGACCGACGACCAGGCAGGTGCTGACAGCTCAAACCCCCCACACCACAAGGGATGTGTGTGGGTGGGGGGGACAGAGAGAGGAGAGCAGGGATTAGAGAATGCCAGGAGCAGCTAACAGTTACAGTCATAATAGAATGAGATCCCCACCGGTCAAGTGTGGACTGGTGCAGCAATTTAACAGAGCAAAAAAGGTGCATTTGATGCAGCCCCACACACCAAGACAGCGACAGCCCCCCTCGGTTGGAACATGAAATCTGTTCCAGGGGAAAGAACTCTAAAATAAGTTATACTTATAGAATAAGGATGGAAACAACCCGCCCCCCGTTGCCTTCAACTAGTAACAGAAACAATGACAGTAACAATATACAGTAACAGAATTACTTTATTTGTAACATCTAGATGTAACATCCAGATGTGGCAATGTGAACATATAAGCTATAATTACAATTTAAAAGTTACATGTGATACATACATAGGCAAACACACACCCCAGATTTACATAGATGTAAATACACACATACTTACCTTTAACAATCGTAGAATTGACTAAACAATAACGTTTTTAACCTAATTTTAAATGTCGAAACAGTATCAGACTCCTTAATTGAGACAGGTAATTTGTTCCAGAGAAGAGGTGCTCTATATGAGAACGCCCTACCTCCAGCTGTTTTTTTTCTTAATTTTGGGAACCACCAGATAGCCGGCATCTTGAGATCTAAGTGTCCTTGCGGGGCAATAGGGTGCAAGGAGAACGGAGAGGTACAGTGGTGCCAATCCATGCAGAGATGTGTAGGTTAGTAGT